>OZ038529.1:4572500-5772500 GCA_964036665.1 Gordius sp. MW1
TTTGAAACTACCTGCCCGATTAAAACTTTACCCGTAGGTTCCCAGGGCGGCCAGGGGTAAAATAGCTTTTTCAAAATTCCTTTTAGTTTTAAAAATATGGGCCTTTTAGTTTTAAAAAAGGGCTAAATTCTGAAACTAGCGGCCCGATTCGCGCGAAAATTTAGCCGTAGATACGAAATCGCAAACGATCATCAATAAAAATACCGAAGGGAGGCCAAGGGTAAAATAGCTTTTTAAGATTCCTAAAATACCTTTTCATTTTAAAAATATCAAACATTTCCCGGCCAGTCTCATTTATAGCAGCATATACAATAATGACGTCTTACATACAAGGCTGAAGTTTTCTCGAATTAGATATTTAAAAGTATAATAAAAATGTTACAGTATACGGTCAAAATTATTAAGGTTTAACAAACTATTTAAATTAAATAAATAAAATTTAAATTATGCAATTTTTGCCATTATCACGTGGTCGATCATAGAAGCATATTTTTAATGATTTAATTATTTTATTATATTGAAGGTTATCTCGAATTAGATATTTAAAAATATAATAAAAATGTTACAGTATACGGTCAAAATTATTAAGGTTTAACAAACTATTTAAATTAAAATACAATTTAAATTATGCAATTTTTGCCATTATTATCACGTGGTCGATCATATAAGCATATTTTTAATAATTTAATTATTTTATTATATTAAAGAAAATTGTATTTCAAATAAATCAGCTAACTAGAAAAATAAAATAATGGTATTTTTGTAAAATAAGTAACAGCATTAATCAGCAATTTCTTCAAAAACATTTAATTTTAGTCGGATTTGATGACTAAAACAGAATTTGCATTTGGTTTGTCTTATTATATATATACTAAAAATAGTGGGTTCATAAAATTCATGACGTGATAAAATTCGTGCCCAATTTCAAACGGGTCGGTATAACAGCAGCAATGAGGCTGTTTGGCGAATTTAATTATAACTACCAAAAATTCACATATCTATATAATATATAAAAATGCAACTCCGTTTTGTTCGGCCTCTAATAACTCCTAAAGTACTCGACCGATTGCCACCAAATTTGGTCAGATCATTGACATGTGGTTTATAACTTATACACTTTTGTCACCCAATTATGCATATTATCGCTAAACATCGCTACCTAATAAATATTTAAACTGTTATAAATCTATTTAATTATTAAAAATATGCCTTTTCCTTTTAAGTTAAATAATATGTATTTGCACATTATAAAAAAAAATTTTTTACATCATAAACTCTTATACAGATACCCAAATTCTTTCATTTATTTCCTATTAATACGCACTAATTTCATTTAGCTAAATAAAATAAAACCTAAGCCAATGCAACGCTTGGCCGGGCACAGCTAGTTCATAATATAAATCAAAATATCACATTACAAAATTTTTTAATTCACAGGTTATATAGTAACTATAAAAATGGCGCGGTGAATTAACCAATAAACTCAGATTTTGCCGCTTCGACTCCTTCTCTCGAGCATTTTTATATGCTACTGTTGTGCCTAGTGCACCGAATAGCAAGCACAGATAGTGCTATACGCCCTTATTAAATAACTCAATGTACGCGCTTGAGCAAAACAAATCTGATTTTTTAACTTTATTTTAAAATACCCTTTCTCTCTTTTTTTTTCTATTATAGTGGTCACAAACGGACCGAAATATAGGAGCCTTAATAAGACTCCCTAGTTTATGTAAAAGTAAACTAATAGATATGCATAGAATAACAATACATTGAATAACGAACGGCTGAAGGGTGTAATCCGCCATGTTAAAGAAATATATACATAAACTAAATGCTATTCATTTATTTGAATTTTTATATCCCTTTTTAAAAATTTCTGGTAAGCTAATGTTTAAAACTTAGGCCAGGTGGGGATAATTTAAATGTAAATAGTAAAAATGCGCAAAACATAAACATGTTTGAAGAATGTTATTGCTATTGGTAACTATCGCTTCTTGGGTAATATATTTATATCAATTATAAATGATAGCATTTAATTTAGATAATTACATTTTGACAAGAAACAAAATTCTGTGCCTTTTTAAAAATTTCACCGATTATATCATAGCAAACTGACCGATCAATCAATAATGATTAACTTCAATAAGATGATCATAATTTATTCATTTCAAACCTGAGAGGCAATCGAAAGTACCTGTTTTACGTTTGATTCCAACTTCAGGAGTTATCATGTTCTCATTTGCCTTTAAAGCTGGGTAAAATATTAATCAAGAGTAAGGGCATGTTTCTTTATTTTTCATTAAAAGCCTTGTTTAAGGGGTTATAGCACCCCTAGAGTAAATTTGAATCATTAATATTGAATTACTTAGGACATGATCAAATTATTTGGTTCCCCACCATATTAAATTTTTTATTTTCCAAATTTAACAGTTTTCTTATATGATTTCAAATGTGTATCTTTTCTTTTTTGGTTTTTAAAATTAATGATTTCTCAGTTATTAACAAGCTCTAATATACATTTATAACCTCTTTGGTAGATGTATATGCCATGATAGATCTTTGTTACTTTTCTGGATCAATGGCCTCTCTTAAACAACACAGAGGGGCTCAGAGTCAACAAATACAAAGTTCTTTTATGTTCCAGCATTTTTATCGATAGAGTCACTTCGTGTGCTGGCACCTTAGGTAAACAGGCTTTAGCTTTTTTAAGTTGTGAGAAAGACCCATGGTCAAAACTTTCCATACCTTTTTTATTAAACAAAGACTTGATATTTTTATTTCTAAACATTATTTCATATTGTTCGTGAATTCATAACCACTGTTGGGAGACCATCCCTATCCCCAAGATTTTATACGAGAAGTGTTCATTTCTATTATTTGATTCATTTCATTTTGTTTTATGTATTTTACTTTGTCTACCGTGGGGAAAGTATACTGCATTTATAATGACTCAATTAGCACCGTTTTTGGCTCTTTTGAAGTGGTCTTCCTTGTTTAATTAATGTAAATTCCCTTTGTAAAAGTGTACAAAGTATTTTTGCTGAACAAATTATGCGGGCCTTGTAATACATACCAATTGGATAATCTTTCCTCTAACTCGCATAAGGTAGTAGGGGGTTCATACACTATATTGTTTTAGATCACATGATTTTTTTAAAATATTCGATTAACTGAAGGGGACGTAGTTTAGATTCAACATTGTTGCTTGCCACGCGTAAAGCAAATTTATTACATATCTTTCTTATTAGTAGAAATCTTCCTTATGTAATAGAAGAAGGAGGATGGGGCTAGCCCTTTATTATACAACTTTGAGTTTAATTGCTATGCAATTTATGGGCCACTTTCCGTCAAAAATGTCCTGTCCATTCTGTAATGTTTAAAGAATATATTACAAAATGTCCTAAGTTTTTGTTTTAATTTTAAGAATCATATCTTCAACTTTACCTTGATATCGTTTAGCTTACGATTCAAAAGAAATCTACTTGATTTAGGCGAAATAAATACAAATCTAATCATAATCAAAATCTTTGTCTCGTCCTCCAAATTCAAACCCTATTTACTTAAAAATAAAATTGCTTCTTTTATTGTTAATGATAGTATAATTGTTGACTATTTGTATTTTTGTAAAGTTGAACATCGACAACAACTAATAAATATGAGCAACCCTATGATTGGAACATTAATTTATTTTTTAAATGTAAATTGTCCTTCTCCAATTTTTTCTAGAAAATTTTTAATGATCTTAAAAGGTTTATATATTGGATAATGCATTGAAAATTTCTTGCAAACTCCCCAAATCTATATATCTATATATATAAAGTAAAGTGTTTGTATATATGTATGTAAGGGCTAATCTCTGAAACTACCGGTCCGATTCGCGCGAAAATTTACCCCTAGGTTCCCAGGGCGGCCAGGGGTAAAATAGCTTTTTCAGATTTCTAAAATTCCTTTTAATTTTCGAAATATTGGGTTTTATGCGTTTTGACGTTCAATAAAATGTCAATCAAACGCACCTCCTCGCGTTCGTCGAAAATTTGAATATACAGACAGTTCTGTAGTAAAAGTGTATCACTTATAGTAGTTTGTAGTAAAACGTAATCTTTTCTTGACAACATAAAATTTATGAATTAAATTTCTTAAACGTCATCTTTTCTTAACGGTGACAATATAAAATTTATGAATTAAATTTCTTAAACGTCATCTTTTCTTAACGGTGACAAGAAAACATAAAATTTATGAATTAAATATCTTAAACGTCATCTTTTCTTAACGGTGACAACATAAAATTTATGAATTAACCTGAAATAAATAAAATTATAGATTATTTGAGAAAATAAATAGGTGAAGAAGATGAATTTTTCTCATTATCATTAAATGAGATATTTTAAATGAGAAAGATGAAAGTATATATAATTTAAATGTAATATAAAATAGTCCAACGTTGATTATTCTGAGTAAATGCTATTTATATATAAATGTCATTATTTATCTATCATTAATTTTTATACAATGAGATATTTAAATGAGAATAAATTCTGAAACTACCGGCCCGATTCGCGCGAAACTTTACCCGTAGGTTCTCAGGGCGGCCAGGTGTAAAATAGCTTTTTCAGATTGCTAAAATTCCTTTTAGTTTTAAAAATATCGGACATTTCTCGGCTTTTTGGTTTTAAAAAAGGGCTAAATTCTGAAACTTCAGATCCGATTCGAGCGAAAATTTAGCCGTAGATGCCCAGATAGGCCAGGGGTAAAATAGCTTTTTCAGATTCCTAAAATACCTTTTTGTTTTAAAAATATCTGACATTTCCCGTCCAGTTTCATTTATAGCAGCATATACAATAATGACGTCATACATACAAAGCTGAAGTTTTCTCGAATTAGATATTTAAAAGTATAATAAAAATGTTACAGTATACGGTTAAAATTATTGGGGTTTAACAGACTATTTAAATTAAATAAATAAAATTTAAATTATGCAGTTTTTGTCATTATTATCACGTGGTCGATCATAGAAGCATATTTTTAATAATTATCCATCCTTCAATTAATTATTTTATTATATTAAAGAAAATTGTATTTCAAATAAATCAGCTAACTAGAAAAATAAAATAATGGTATTATTGTATAATAAGTAACAGCATTAATAAGCAATTTTTTCAAAAACATTTAATTTTAGTCGGATTTGATGACTAAAACAGAATTTGCATTTGGTTTGTCTTATTATATAAATATATACTAAAAATAGTGGGTTCATAAAATCATTCGGACCTTTCACATTATAAATTATTTCATATATGACCCCATTTTAGATAAGTCTTATTAATAGCTTATACTTATTTAACCACTTAAGGACTGAGCCAAAGCAACGCTTGGCCGGGCACAGCTAGTAATTATATAAATATAAGGCTAAACTTACTTACAATTTTATGTTGTACGATACTAAATGGGCATATTAACATGGCTAATCTTTTATATAAAAACGAAACTATGTGTATGTGTGTGTATATAAACTAACAGACCGATTTGGCTCAAAATTTCACAGTTTATTCCTGACACTCAGGAGCATGTTTTAAGATTTGTTCGAGCCAAATCGGTCCTGTAGTTTTCGAGTATTCGTACGCGTTGCACTGTGTACGGAAATAGAACAATAGAAGTAGAACATATAGACATCAAACTTTATTTTTACTTCAATAACCGCTTTATCATCATATATGCCCTAAAATTCCAACATAATTTAATACACCCGGGTAAATAGCAAAACAACGTTTGCCGGGTTCATCTAATTTTATATATAAAAATGAAACTATGTGTGTGTGTATATATGCCGCCACCAATATTAGAAAACTACCAGACCGATTTGGCTCAAAATTCTGCAGTTTATTCCTGACGCTCTGGAGCATGTTTTAAGATTTGTTTGAGCCAAATCGGTCCAGTAGTTTTTGAGCAATCGTACGCGTTGCACTGTAAACGAAAATAGAACAATAGAAATAGAACATATAGACGACATCAAACTTTATTTTTACTTCAATAACCTTATCATCATATATGCCCTAAAATACCAACATAATTTAATACACCCGGGTAAATGGCAAAACAACGTTTGCCGGGTTCATCTAGTTAATATATAAGACTAAGGTTTACCAATGCAGATTTTACCATTCGTATAAAACTGTGCCTTCTAATACGCAGTCTAATAATATATATTATACCGTATATTGAAATAATTTCAAATAATTGCAAGCATAAATACAATTACACTTAATCAAAATGGGCTAAGGCGTCCTCTCTTATTTAAAATTGAAATGTGTAAATAACTTAGGTGCATGTGCTTTGCTAAAATTTTAAAAGCTCTTTTGTAGCTTATGAAGTTTCATATAATAATCTATATATTTTTAAAATATTGTAAATGTCTTTTCTAGCTTATAAAATTTCTTAAAATTTTTTTTAATTGCTATAATATTATAAGTTTGTCATTTCTAGCTTATAAAGTTTCAAATAATAATTTATAACAGTGTAAATATGTTTTTTCTAAGATTGTTGTGCATGGGCGTAGTCAGCATTTGATTTAGAGGGGGGCATTAATGGTTTAGGGAAGGAAAATCTTAGCCATAATTTTAATAAATTTCAACATATTTTCAGATTTAGAGGGGGGCAGCTGCCCCTCCCTGCCCTTCCTTAGCTACGCCCATGTTGTTATGTTAAAATCATTGATTCAAATGCTTTATTAATACAAAAATATCATATATATTTAATCATTATGTGGAATTAAGATTTACAATTATGGCAATATAAAATACCATGTGCCCACAATAATAATTATTTACAACAAAACCAATCTTCATTGTTTTGATTATTATTGTACATTTGGCTTTTTAAATGTTGTTAGCCCTTTAAATTTAAATAAGCATAGAATACTGTTGGATTTTATGCCATGATTCATATTACAAATTATGTTTTTAGCCAATTGGAAGGCTATTTCTCACTTCTAAAATAATTAATAGTTTCTAGCTTATATATTACTTGTGTAGGACATAGACCTGAAAGAAGTTTAGAGCCAATCAGTAACTATTTATTCTTCGGTAAAAGTGATATTGTTTTTGTCTCTTTCAAAAATTTTCTCCTTTATTGAATTTTTGGCAACCATTTTATTTGTAACTAGATGAACCCGGCAAACGTTGTTTTGCCATTTACCCGGGTGTATTAGCAGAATATATATCATCTTATAGATAAATTTCGATAGATTAAGAATATATCAAATATAATTGGTAAGTGTTTATTATGCAAAGATTTTTAAACAAATAGCTAAAGAGGGTCCAAGGCCCAGGCCCACCCAAGAGAGAAAACCTGGCCCCATGCCCCCCCCCCAAGGGAAAAATCTTTGGTCCCCTGGCCCTTCAAGCAATTTTTTATATTTTTTTGTAATTAAGAAACAATATCATAATTATAATTATTTGTTTCTGAATAAAACTTTTAATTCTGAACTTAATAATGTCCGAAGAACTGAGATATATCAACATTTATTGGCGCTTTGTTAAAAGTATTTTCATTTTTCTTCTTATTTAACGCGCAAAAAATGAAAAAATTAGATTTTTTAATTTATTTAGCCACCCAGGAGGGGACAAGACCGTCCTATATTAATAATAATTGAAGTGAAAAAACATTTGGCAATTTCGACGTATAGTGCATACAATCTAATCTAAATTTAGGAATATTTGGCAATTTATGCGTATAGTGCAGAATATTTAATTGAGAACCATAACCCTACCCATTTTTATATATTCAATATTTAAATTTTATTTTCAAATTTGCTATGCGACATACACCTCATAAGACATCAAGCGTACGAATACAACATAACGCAATAATAAATCAAATCTTATTTAAATATAAAAAAATAATTAAATTAATTTTAAATTTAAAACTTTTATAAATTTTTTTATCCTTCTAAAGAATGACATTTGCATAAGACAATTATAATTTCATGCCAGAGTATAAGTAATAAGATTTGCAACTAATCTGTAATAAAAAATTAATAATTTTCTCAGAATAATCAACGTTGGATTATTTTTCATTACATTTAAATTATATATACTTTCATCTTTCTCATTTAAAATATCTCATTTAATGATAATGAGAAAAATTCATCTTCTTCACCTATATATTTTCTCAAATAATCTATAATTTTATTTTTTTCAAGTTTAATTGATAAATTTTATGTTGTCGTCACCGTTAAAAAAAGATGACGTTTTAGAAAATACTCTAAGTGATACACTTTTACTACAGAACTGTCTGTATATTCAAATTTTCGACGAACGCGAGGAGGTGCGTTTGATTGACATTTTATTGAACGTCAAAACGTATAAAACCCAATATCTCAAAAATTAAAAGGAATTCTAGGATTCTGAAAAAGCTATTTTACCCCTGGCCGCCCTGGGAACCTAGGGGTAAATTTCCGGCACGAATCGGGCCGGTAGTTTCAGAGATTAGCCATTACATACATATATACAAACACTTTACTTTATATATATAGACTAGCTGTGCCCGGCCAAGCGTTGCTTTGGCTCAGTCCTTAAGTGGTTAAATAAGTATAAGCTATTAATAAGACTTATCTAAAATGGGGTCATATATGAAATAATTTATAATGTGAAAGGTCCGAATGATTTTATGAACCCACTATTTTTAGTATATATTTATATAATAAGACAAACCAAATGCAAATTCTGTTTTAGTCATCAAATCCGACTAAAATTAAATGTTTTTGAAAAAATTGCATATTAATGCTGTTACTTATTATACAATAATACCATTATTTTATTTTTCTAGTTAGCTGATTTATTTGAAATACAATTTTCTTTAATATAATAAAATAATTAATTGAAGGATGGATAATTATTAAAAATATGCTTCTATGATCGACCACGTGATAATAATGACAAAACTGCATAATTTAAATTTTATTTATTTAATTTAAATAGTCTGTTAAACCCCAATAATTTTAACCGTATACTGTAACATTTTTATTATACTTTTAAATATCTAATTCGAGAAAACTTCAGCTTTGTATGTATGACGTCATTATTGTATAAGCTGCTATAAATGAAACTGGACGGGAAATGTCAGATATTTTTAAAACAAAAAGGTATTTTAGGAATCTAAAAAAGCTATTTTACCCCTGGCCTATCTGGGCATCTACGGCTAAATTTTCGCTCGAATCGGATCTGAAGTTTCAGAATTTAGCCCTTTTTTAAAACCAAAAGGCCGAGAAATGTCCGATATTTTTAAAACTAAAAGGAATTTTAGCAATCTGAAAAAGCTATTTTAAACCTGGCCGCCCTGAGAACCTACGGGTAAAGTTTCGCGCAAATCGGGCCGGTAGTTTTAGAATTTATTCTCATTTAAATATCTCATTTAATAAAAATTAATGATAGATAAATAATGACATTTATATATAAATAGCATTTACTCAGAATAATCAACGTTGGACTATTTTATATTACATTTAAATTATATATACTTTCATCTTTCTCATTTAAAATATCTCATTTAATGATTATGAGAAAAATTCATCTTCTTCACCTATATATTTTCTCAATAATCTATAATTTTATTTATTTCAGGTTAATTCATAAATTTTATGTTGTCACCGTTAAGAAAAGATGACGTTTAAGAAATTTAATTCATAAATTTTATATTGTCTTGTCACCGTTAAGAAAAGATGACGTTTAAGAAATTTAATTCATAAATTTTATATTGTCACCGTTAAGAAAAGATGACGTTTAAGAAATTTAATTCATAAATTTTATGTTGTCACCGTTAAGAAAAGATTACGTTTTACAAACTACTATAAGTGATACACTTTTACTACAGAACTGTATTAATAAAACTTATCTAAAATGTATACGTTTAAAACACTAAGGTAGTCTGAAAATTTGTAAAATATAAATAAATTAATTAATTTAAAAAAAATTCACATGTGTAACGATATACGTTTAAAACACTAAGGTAATCTGAAAATTTGTAAAATATAAATAAATTAATTAATTTAAAAAAAATTCACATGTGTAACGATATACGTTTAAAACACTAAGGTAGTCTGAAAATTTGTAAAATATAAATAAATTAATTAATTTAAAAAAAATAACAATATAAATAAGAAAGAATTAAGTAAAATATTTTTTAAAAATATACATCTAAATTCTTATCTGTTTGTTGAATTTAAATAACCAATAAATATGGAATATTGATCAAAATTACAGAATTAATCTTGAATTAGGCGCTTGAATTAAAATGGCACATAGGTAGGGATCATGAAATGTACGATATTTTTATAGCTACTTTTTAAAAAAATATTAAAAGTGATACACCTTTACTAAAGAACCGTCTGTATATTCAAATTTTCGACGAACGCGAGGAGGTGCGTTTGATTGACATTTTATTGAACGTCAAAACGTATAAAACCCAATATCTCGAAAATTAAAAGGAATTTAAGAAATCTGAAAAAGCTATTTTACCCCTGGCCGCCCTGGGAACCTAGGGGTAAATTTTGGCGCGAATCGGGCCGGTAGTTTCAGAGATTAGCCCTTACATACATATATACAAACACTTTACTTTATATATATAGAAGATAACTTAAATTTTGTTCATAGGAAACAAAAATAGTTTTTAGACAGTAGTTACGCACCATGCTTAATTAATGAATGGTTGAAAAGGAAATGATAGCCCCGAACGCGAGAGCCCCAGGGAAATCATTGCACTTTAAGTTGTGTATAAAAATGATTAAATTCTTCAAAACTATAACATATAGCATAAGGAAAAATTATTTAATATGAAATTTAATAAAAGTTAAAAGTACACGTCATTTATAATTAATTTACAAAATTTACAACGGGTTGCTTTAACCCTAAAAATCTTATTTTCTGCATAATTTTAATAAGAGTTAACCCTATTTTTTGTGCCCAATAAGTGCCTTAATATTGTACATTTATGATTAAAATTTGAAGGCAAAATAAATAGATATAAATTATTGAAAAGGACGTGTACCCGGTAAACATATAGCCACGGTCTCTATTAGTGCTACTTTTATATATTTAAAAGTTAATTTTAATTATTATACCTTGCTATTAATTTTACCACTAGGGGTTCACAAGTAATTTGACCCCCATGCTAGAGTCCTGTAAAATCAATTTTTTTAATTGTACCCGACCCAAAACTGTTTTTAATACACGTCTGCCTCTTAAAATAATCAAGAATTCAATTAGTTGTTTTTATGATAAGATTTAGCTTAATTATAACTATTTGAGTTTTCAGGGTTTTTCCTTAAATTGTCTGACGCTCGGTACACATGATATAAATAGGGTGGGCCATTCAGATCTAAACAATGACAATTCTTATAACTTAAACTTATAATTTATTGTCAAAATATGCTTGTAATTTGCATTTGAATCTGACGAACCTTTCTATTTTATTCAAGTAAATTTGGCCAAATTCCCTGATTTATTATCATTAGTTATTCTTGTTGAAAGTAAAGAGCATTTTATAATGGCATAATTAATATTTTAGCATAATGTCATAATCACTGAGGAAAATTAGCTTAGTTAATATGTTGATTTATTGTCCACTCATTATTTACATTTACACCGGTTCATTACCTTGAAAATCAAAGCAAGCATAATTAGAGGACTTTAAATAGCTAAATTTGGTTGTCTAATAAATTGTAATTAGTCCATACTAAGAAAAATGTGGATTTTTGTTTTTGTTAAATTTTTAATATGCAGTTATAAATTTTTGGGAAATTTTAGCAATTAAAAGCAAAGTGTTAAATTTTGTTAACTTTTTATAACCGCTATTCCTCTTAAATAGAAGGAGATAGTCGTAAAAGCTTAAATAACGCCACCGGTTTGGTTTCATGTTTCAATCCAACAATTAAAATACTTCATCTAAAAAAATGCTGAACTTACTTCTTCCCATAAAACTAATATTTTACGACTTGTGAATGTTACAAAAAAGTAGTTTATTAAAGTAGACTTAGATCTTAGTGCATTTATTAAACCAATATATACATAGTTTTGCAATCTTAACTTGCACTTGCCTTCAATATTCCTAAATAAACCAGCGCACGATTTAAGAAAAATTATTTAATGTCCAATTCACAATTATAACCCTAAATTTTCTATTAAGATTAGTGTGGGATTACATAAAAGATTAAAATATTTAAACTTTAATTCGATGTTGAGATGTGTAAGGATATTACAACGTATAGTATTTTTGATGCCTAGTTATTTCTTTGTACCAAAGCAGGACTCTAAAGAATTCATCTAAGTTATGACTAAAATTTAGAAATTTATACCATTTTAAAGAGCTTTGATATTTAGACTAAAGATTATATTTGATTTAAAATTAATTTAACTAGTCTAATTATGGCTTAATATAATTGGAATCCAATTGTATTTAGATCTGGCACATGCATAACATATATCAAACATAAAAGGAAAGGCAAGCCGTCAAATTAATTACTTAAACGAGTTAAATACAATTTTTTTTTATTAAAACTCCGATAAAAAGTAATGAAAAAATTTAATCAATAAATAGTAAAATGGACGTAGCTTCTATGACAATAGTCACTAAGAGAAGAAAAAAATTTAGAATATTATGGTCAAAACTTTAATTTACGATGTGTTTACTAGATATATTACCACAAAAAGTTGTATAACAAAGGCAATAACTTTTAATGCATCGAACTTTGCTTTCTGCCGAACGGCCACATATTAATTAATATATATTTGTTGAGAATACAAATCGCTTTTTGTATGGTATATGATATAGGCTAAGCGACAACTCTATATAATAATATATGATTTAAAATGCGGTATATCCTTTCATGTATTTACCATTATAAATGCATTTAGCGTTCTCTTTGATATTTTAGCTGTTTATAATTTAGCATGTTAATGCGCGGCCCAAACATTTCATACCAAAAAATAGTGTACGATTTGCATTTTGTTTGAAATGATATATATTAACTGGATTCTAAAATTATGGTACAGTTATCAACGATATTTTTTACAAGAGAAAACTTAATTTAAAAGTAAGTACGAATGGAATGGGCTATTAGTATGCAGATCATCAAACAACTTATTTATTTTCAAACATTCAAATACCGTTCGTTATTATATTGAGCATCTGTCTACCCTCAAATCGCTTGGAATCTATAATAGTACTTTGAATTTTTATTACATTTTATGTTAAATGACTAAGCAGCCATATTAATGGTCAATTTGCCTTTTCTATTTTGGATCATTTATTGGGGGAAAGTGTTTAAGTATATCGCCCGCCAGCAGTTAATTTATGCTGTTAAGAGTATCAAAATGTCGCGCTTGTTTTGGCAAGCTCTGAAAATATACTCTTATAATCCCATGCAATCCACGCCTCACCAATAATGGTAGACTCTTGACAATAGTGATCGAGGGATTATATTTGTAATAAACTTAGATGGGAGAAAAATGGATGTTACAGAGGGAGAATTAGCTCGCTACATAGCCTATGTGTTTAAACAGGTCGTCGCAAAAAATAAAACTGTCGCCTTTAACTCTAAGGAGATAACAAAATAAAAAATTTTTGAATTTTTAGA
The DNA here is from genome assembly GCA_964036665.1 of Gordius sp. MW1. Lineage (NCBI taxonomy): Eukaryota > Metazoa > Nematomorpha > Gordioida > Gordea > Gordiidae > Gordius > Gordius sp. MW1. Next base: position 4,586,128 of record OZ038529.1, read on the forward strand.
TATGATTTTATTAAATTTATAAGAGTTTTAAGATTTAGATGGCCAGCTGACCCTCAAGCCACCTTTAAAAGAGCCCCTGTTTGAAACACTTTTATTGATCTTACCTATATGGACTGCAATTCTTCTTCTTCTTCATTATCAAGTGTTTGGTCGCACCGTCGTGGGGTTAGTTTTGATGAGTTTCTTTCATTTTGATAAGGTAAGTCAAAGTTTTGTTTGAAACTATCATAATTTTGGAGTGGGTCGCTAACCCTCCACTTTTTGCACATGGACTTGGGACCGTCGTAGGTAGTGTTAGAAAAAATTTAATTTGTGAAATATAAAAAAATTACCTACACGACTAAAAAAACATAAAAACGCGCTATAACTAAACGGATGGCATTGATCCGTGTATAGAAATCGTGTTGGAATTAACGATTTCCATTGTGATCTTTTGCCTGGTAACAAAAAAGTACTTTTTCAAATCTAAAGAGACGCTGGAGATCGCTTTTCCAATTTGTTTCAGGAGAGGGATAGCTTCAACGCCTAAATTTCCAATTGTGGTTGCCACTATGGGAATGAATATTGTGTCCGCGAGGGAAGAATATTTGGCTGTCTTCTTATTCTCTGCACTGACTATAAGGTCGGGAGAGGAGTTGGATGGTTATTTTAATTAAAAAAAAAATTGTGAAATTAATTATGAGACGTTATTAGGGCTGCACCGATATTGGTATCGGTATCGATACCGATATCACGATTTTTTAACAATATCGGTATCGGTTATTAAACGTACCGATACCGATACTTGAAACTTTTTTTTACAAATATTATATTTGTTAGAGCTGTATATCTATATACTTTTAAAATTAAATTTTACTTAATTGGTCTTAAATCTTATTTATTTTTTCATTGATTCATTCATTCAAATTTCTACCGCCGCTTATTTATATTATTATGTAAGTTAGTTCGTACTTACAATTTATAATATAATGTATTTAGATCTAAAAGTAAAAGCAAGTCATTAATTTGGAATTATTTTATAATTGATGAGAACTCAGCGTCAGCACATATTGCAGCCTGTACAATTGATAACTGCAATAAAAAAGTTTTAAGAGGTGGCAAGACATCAATTAATTTTAACACCACAAATCTTAGAAAACATATCCTTAATAATCATCCAATAATATATAAACAATATCCCTTCTAAATCTATTTTTAGTATAACTGGTGATATGGATAATCCACCTAGAAGATCTCTTCTACCTGAGACTATCGAAAAATTACTATTTATGAAAAAAATTTTGGAATATTTTAAATAAAGCTTTATAAATATTAACTAACAAGTCTAATTTTTATAAGATGTAAAATATCGGTATCGGTATATTTATTCAAATTCGGTAGTATCGGTATCGGTTGAAAATTTGATATCGGTGCCGCCCTAGACGTTATGCTTTAAATGTAGAGGCTGGGCTTTTACCCATGTCTAATAAGGGTTTTGTCTAGACTAAATAATTTATAGATGGTGTTTGTTGACGATGCTAGTTATTTTAAATATTTATTGGTATTGAAAAAATATATATGGATTTTTAAAAGCGTTGTGCTTAAGACAAATTACATAGCTATTAATTAATCTTCCCTATAATGTTTTTTATCGTTTGGGCCATTATTTGCAATATTTTGGTTCAATTAAATGCTGCTTTCACAACAATGCGCATGAGACCAGGATCAAAATTTAAGTGTTTGACTTGAAACTAATATTAATATAAGTCAATAATGATATCTACGGGTAAAAAACTTTAATTAAATTTATTTAGGAGTTAGTATTTAGTTAGTATTTTATTTACTTTTAGGTCGGGTTCGAAACAAATTTATATTGAAGGTTACATGCAGTGTGATACTCTTTACAACTTTCGACATTGATGCAATTAAGTGGTCTCTACGAAGCAATTATATTCTTAAATTTATTTTTTGGAATCTAGATATATTGATTGCTATGCACTTTATGGGCTAGTTTCTGGTTGTCCATTCTGTCCGTCCTGTCCTGTCCTGTAGTATTATTAATTACTATGGAAGTTATAGGGGTTTTTAATGGCTTTGGAAGCTTATGCTTCTGTAAAAGACTATTGTTTTGCTTTCACATATAGAGTAGCTAATAACCGCTGGTTGGCTTTAACTTCGACCTCGTCCGAGCCTATATCTATTTTCATTAAATCTTTATACATTAATAAATTTAAATAATCAGGGATATGACGTCTTTGAAAAATTCGTCTCATTTAAAATAACTTAAGTTATTGCTTAGACACATAAATTAGTAAGAGGTGAAAATTGCAACATGATTTCTTAAATCACTTTCTTAATAACTTGTAATAACTGTAAAAATATTATGCTTGCTTTCAATTGATGTATACACCGGATCTAAATATAATAAATAATTCCTGTTTCAACAAAGATTAGTCATCATTTATTTAATAGCGTGATGTATACATAGACTACATAGACTGCTCATCACGGTATAAAATGTGTGTGTTTTTTTCCGCCATTTTGAATAACACTACCGTCCTATACCACATAATGACGTTTTGCGCTGTGCCGTTTTGTTCGAACAGGAGAGGTAAAGAAAAATGGTTTTGATTCCATAAATAAGTAAGATATTACAAAATATATTATATTTTTAAAAAATTTTAACATCATTACAGTTTTTACATTTTTAATTTTTATGAAATGCGTCAATAATAAATTTTTAAAAATATCATATATTTTGTAATATCTTACTTATTTATGGTATCAAAAAAATTTTTCTTTACCTCTCCTGTTCGAACAAAACGGTACAGCGCAAAACGCCATTATGTGATATAGGACGGTAGTGTTATTCAAAATGGAGGCAAATTTCACACACAATTTGCCATATGGAACATGTAACATGGGCAGTCTATTTAATCTATGGATGTATAAGAATAATTAGCAAGTTATCCCAACCCAATCATAAATATGATAATTTTGATCATTTAATTTAAGGAAGGTTAATGAAAATGTAATTAAAATGTTAAATTAGAGGTTTATAACCTGAATTATTTAGACTAAAATCTTAAAATTGCTATCTTGTGATTGTTGCCTATTAACTTCAATTTCAAATAAAATTTATTTACAAAAATATAATATCATTATATGGTTTTAATATACAGGCGCGCCTCATATTTAAATAATTGCTTGAAAAAATATGCTTGAAAAAATACCATTTTTACAATAATCCCTTATGGATTAATACATTTCCCTGAAATTATTATTTTTTCCTCAGAAACTGATTTTTGTATATAATTTACATAATATTTATAAAATGGAAGCATTCAGAGGCTTACTTGGGTTAACTTTTTTATGTTATAAAAATCTTGATAACAATACCGTCACTTTAAATTCGTTATAAATATTACATCAACTTAATGCAAATAATATTTCTTGTAACATAATTATAAACCATTTAATGCATGTTTATATCAATTAAATACATTAACAGAAAATGAGACTATTAAATGTTGTGCCCAAATATATCAGTATTCTTAAATGCGTGACACAGTATTTATAAAAAAAAACTCTGCCAAAATTTCTGCATACGTCAGCAAGGGCCATTGTTTGAACCATTGAAATTTGAGACTACGAGTTTCATATTTCGGCTTTATAATCTTCATAATAAATAATTTATACCTTGTTCAAGCCCGCGATACAGGTAGCATCCCTGCGTGGGTTTTCTGGGGCTATATGGCGCGGTGTAAGGTTTTTTTTGATTTTACTAGTTTAACGAAATTTACAATAGAACAAGCAATGAGTTCATAAGGTCTAAACCCTAATTTCTAAATTTGATGGAGGGATTTTAACTCATAACCCCTCTCAATTGCATACGCAACTAAAAACATTTATATGTTTAAGTTTAATATGCAATTCTAGTGATTTAATATTGTCTAGATATTTACTTTAAACACATTTTCAATCATCTATTTGCTAATCAATTGTAGCGCTAAAACTGAATGGGAATATATTTTGTTAAAAAATTCGGCCCTACATTACTTATTCCAATACCGTAAACACTAAAAGATATTAAATATGGCAAAATAATTGAATATTTAACCTATCAAGAGGTCGACTTGTCATAAATTCATATTCCTTATAATATATAACAGGATACATTATTAACCAAAACTTTAAAATTTTTCAAGCGATGACAATAAAATATGTATACAAAAACTCATCAATACTAATTTATTCCAATTCTTAATAATCATACAATTGAACAAAATATAAACCCCACCTCATTTTGTATTCAGTTTTTCATCACTTATTATAAGATTTTAAGGATCACTAGAAAATCAACTAATATTAGACTTATATTAATCTAATTTATAAATATAGCATTGTGTGAAAGCAATTATGTATGCAATAATATTATTTAATAGCAATTTATCAACGCAAGCATGGGTAATATATTATGTTTGCAAATATACTTTAATTTTGTGCCTTAATATCCTAGTTAATTTTTCTATTTCTCACTAAATTAATTTTTTCATATACTATTAATAAATATTTCGTTAAAATATGCAGGAAGCCGTAAGTGTATTAATGAGGATCAAACTATGATAAATCCACGCTAAATTTATCATAATTAAATGATAACCCGTCCCTCCATAAGTAGGGAACGCGTCAGCCAATGTTATTGGTATTTGTTATTATTTTATCCAGTTTTTTTAAATCATTAAATAAATCGTATCCACACAGGCAAAGGACATAAATATTTCGTTCATATATAAACGCTCTTACCTCTCACACCATTCATATATCTTTTTTCTTGTATCCCTTCACAGTTAACAAAAATTAATTTTGACTTAATTATTAACAAGCAAAAATCAAGCCATGAATTCCATGTTTAATTTGTTCTCTTCTTATTTAAAGCCCAACAAAATGTCCAGCCGCCTGTTACTTCCATGCTTGATCATCGGACTTTTTGCCAGTCTCGCTATTTGCGATGATAATCCTAAACCAGACAAAGTTATCAATCCGGCACCGTTTCATAATCTTAGAGCACGGAGATCTCTGTCTTACAGAAATTTGATTTCTAAACTAATCCAAGATGGCTACTTAGAAAATAGCGCCCCAACATCCAATGGATCCGGCGGCAAGAACTACGGTCTAACACCTAAAGGTCAGACCCTCTTAGCTAACTTACTGCAGGAATTTCAAGCGAACCAAAAATATGGAAGCCTATCTGAAGGTGGTTACGATAATAACAAAGTGTTTAAAGTATCGTCTAAATTTTATGATGATTACAATGAAGATATGCCTTACACCAATGTCCCTAAAAGAGCTTTTCACCCTTGGAAAGGCTAGATCCTTTAATAATAATGTAGCTAAGTTATTGCCATCTACTTTCATAAACATTTAAACTATTTAAAGATAAACTACTGTATACTCATATGTGTTTGTAAGTTGGTTGTTTATTTGTGTTTATTTGACATTCAGATGTTTTGTTCATTTTATTTTTAATGATTCTATATTCAAATTAAAATAAACACTTAAAACTGTACATTGTTCATATGTTTAAAAGATAATTTAATATAATTAAAGCATTTTAAGTGGTTTTTAATAACAAGTTCATTAAAACTAATATTTCAAATTTAGCGTGTTTTTTCTTGGTATATTGTACCAAAAATAAGCTAAATCTGGCAATATTCATTAATTATTAATTGTGTGGCAGCAACCAAATCATGTGATGTGCTAAAATAGGTTTAGTTTTTAATATATCACATTCATTGTTTTAATTAGTGTTTATAAATCAATGTAGATAAAATCTTATATCAATCTTCTACTAACTACAAATTATTAAATAATATTTTCATAACTTCTTTGCATTAATTTTTAATTTCCAAATAAAAAGGATATATTTAATATAGACGTTGGGTAAAAATCTTCTAATATATATTAATTTGATTTATATCTATCAATTCGTAAAAACAGCAATACTAAAAGTTATTAATATTTCAAGATTGACAAAATAATCTTTCTTAAGAATTAAACTACACATCGAATATAGTAACGAACTTTTATTAAAGACAGCCCTCAATATTATGATTAAAATAAACCGCGCTTAAATGAACACTGGCTATACTAATACTAGCATACAATTATAGTGAAATCTATAGCCCTTCCGTTATATTCCAACAAAAACAAATCTCAAATGCTCATTATGATGACATTTTAAATGAGCTTTATTTTAATTGAGCCACAATTAAAATATAAATTGGATCACACGGCCCTATTAATTTGTCTATATTTTTGCCACGTCAAATATGCTTATTTAACACAGTTATCATTGGAATCAGATACATTAAGAAATATTAATTAATTGTAATTAAAATTTTCAAAATGTGCTTTTTCTTCTAGGGGCTTAAAAAGCGTAACTAGCTTCAATATAGTCTGGCTATTATAATCATTCTTTTCATGGTCACTGTTCAAAATTAACTTTTTTAAAGTAACAATCTTAGTAATAATTTACATATTTATTGCGTGCACATAACGGGAATTAATTGCAATTACTAATGGTACGCCAAAAACAAAAATCAATAAAAGTTTCTACGATTGCTGTTATGTACCAAGATATCATTTGATGTAAATAAAATTTATTCAGAAAAGTTTGAAAAGATCAAATGGAACTCTCGTTGAAGAAAATTAAACAATTATCTTCAAGCCAAACAAATTTTAATTATTTTCCTATTTGGCAACCTAACTCTCTACTCTTGTATTAAAAAGATAATTTTTTTATTAAATACGGAATAAATCAAATCTTAACTAATATTTGAATCAAACTAATCAGCCATAACATATACGTTATATATTAATTAAACATTGTTTGATTGATTATAAGAATCAAGTTCAGTACTGGTATTACTGAATATAACTATAATATTTTGTAAACGGATTTAAAATTATTTAATGTGAAAACAATTGATTCGTTCACTCAAAATTTAAAAAGTATGTATTATAATTCGCTCCTGGCCATAAGGCGAAATGGGCATAAGGCGAAATCCAATCATAGGTTAGGGTGAGGGTTATATCTACCGTAATTATTATATACTATATTATTTTCCCCTTTTGGGATTTTCGCCTTATGGCCTGGATTCTTATAATTGCGAATATAAATAAACAGAAAACACAAACGTCGTGATTTTGAGTTAGTAACCCTAATGTTCAACAAATTATAATGGAAATAATATACACACATAGGCATTTTATACAAAATAAAATTAGCCTGATTTTATGCATATATTTATTTATTGATGGCTGTGAGTTTCTTCAATTTATCATTTAATTCTCTATGTGTATTAGCATAAGATTAAAACTATAATTACCTTGAAAGTAATTTAAGGTCTTAAGGTCGTTAATCTACTAACAATTAGTTATATATATACAAACATATAAACCATTACCGTATATAAAGTATAAACCTGGTAGATTTTTCATATGATTTTAATTATGACATATTTAAAACTATAAAAAAGATTAAATTGTGTAACTAAAGTTTTCTTGCGCCTATATAATAATCAGGCGCAAGCCAAAATAATAGTGATCATTTGGCACGAACATAGACTGGATAGATTGCCTTAACGAAATTCAGTCGTCGTTAAAGCTTTATGCATAAAATCATTAAAATTTTTATATAATCCTAAATAATTATTATATTAATCATAGTTAAGGAGTTAGGTTTTATCATAATACTAGATGAACCCGGCAAACGTTGTTTTGCCATTTAACCGGGTGTATTAAATTATGTTGGAATTTTAGGGCATATATGATGATAAAGCGGTTATTGAAGTAAAAATAAAGTTTGATGTCTATATGTTCTACTTCTATTGTTCTATTTCCGTTAACAGTGCAACGTGTACGAATACTCGAAAACTACTGGACCGATTTGGTTCGAACAAAACATGCTCCGGAGTGTCAGGAATAAACTGTGAAATTTTGAACCAAATCGGTTTGGTAGTTTTTTAAAATTGGTGGCGGCATATATTAACACTTACACACACACACACATGGTTTCATTTTTATATATAAGATACTTGGTTTGGTAAGACTATAACAAAATGAGCGATTAATATGTAAAAAGTGATTATATTGGATGGATATATAATATTTTCAAAATATTTTTATAGCTTGAGATTTTATATTATAAAGAAATAAGGGCAAAAAATATAATTTATTTAACATCTTTTTAACAAAGTTTTAACCCCAGAATTATTTTGTAGGTTCAGAATTTGAAAGACTTGTTTATTTTATTTAAAAATGATCCAACATTTAATTATATTAACCAAACCTTTTGTAAATACCCTTTTAAAAATTAAAGATTTGACTCCCATATTTGATCTAAAACTTAGTGATTAAAATTGATATAGAGCATTGCCTGGTAACTCTTCTTCTAAATATAAAAGAACACTTATTTATATATATGAACGCGATTTATTTAATTAGTTTCCAGCAGAATATTAGGAGGGTACCAGTGATTAAATCACTTTTAATTAATATTAATTAAAAAATTAAAGAGTAATTCGTAGTACACTTAAATCAAATTAATTTCGGATTATAAATAAATTTAACAAAGACTATTTTCTGCTGGCTTCATGATAAGCTAAAACACTTTTTCAGAATAAAAAAACCATCGATTCTAATTGCAGGATAGCAAGGATTTGTGTTAGGAACGGGATCAAAAGAATAATAATAATTTGGAGAGGGGCAAATGATTATTAAAAAAACATACCTTATTAAAGAGCAGCTATTTCTCCTTGTAGGCTAGGCCAATGAGTTTAATGTTTAAAATAGGTAACAAATTATTTTGCCTAATATTTTATTCAAAGTGCAAAGTTTTTTTTGCAATTTTCCAAGTTTCTAATTCAATTTGCCATGCTTTTTTTATATTAAATGTTAAGTTTTTAATTAAATGTTTAGATTTTTAATTATTTGCTGAGAGATTTATTACACTTGCCAGGTTTTTTTATGCAGAGTGTTTTTAAGCTTTAAATAAAAAAAGATGTCTTAGGGATTTGAACCTGCAAGGTATGAGAGTGAAGCATACAGTAAAAGGACCATAGACTAGATAGACTGCTCGTACAATATGTTCCATATGGCAAATTGTCTGTCAAATTTTCCTATATTTTGAAGACAACAACAACTCGTGTTTTATAAAGACGACCCGATTTACGAAGGGTGGTAACCGCGAACCAAAAAAAATTAACTCTAATTTATATGCCATCTAGAACACATTTTAAATTAATTTGACTAATTATCCCTATCTCTTTTAGAATGTGACTTGAAAATAAAACACATATAACGTTTTAGCTCTTATTGGAGCTCATCAGTATGCCATAGTTAATTTTCTTGTCACTTAGTAATCGAGATAGGTATATTAGTTTATAATTTAAAATGCGTCCTAGATGGCATATAAATTAGAGTTATTCTTATTTGATTCGCGGTTATTACCCGTCGTAAATCGGGCCGTCTTTTTAAAACCCACACCGGAATCGTATCAATCTTTATTTCAACAATACATCATAACAACTGGTGAATTTCAAGATTTCAACCACGTCATTTTGCGCTATAACAGTCAATTTACCTTCCTCACTAGTTTATAAATGTAAACGAACGTCAATAAATGGATATTATACCAAATATAAATGGCGCTATAATATTAAACCACCTTTCATCACAGTTTTTACATTTTTAATTTTTATGTATTGTATAATTAATATTTATTTTATAATGCGTTTTTGATATCTACCCAATTCAATATTTTTTTTTACCTTTTTAAGATTATTTAATTTACAAAAATTACTAATATCTATATAATAACTACTTTACCACGTTATCATTAAAATGGAAAAATGGTACACGTTTTGTGCGTTGATGAGCAGTCTATCTAGCCTTTAAGCTTCAAAATAAGTTTTGGAACAAATCACTATATATAGCTACACTTGATGGAATATAATAAATTATTGCGTTGTTATAAATTTTATTGTATTTTAATAAAGGATAATTGAAAAAAGTAACTCGATCTAAAATTTAAGCATTATTTTGTTTGATTTCAATATACTTAAATTAAAATTAGGTACTTAATATAAACATACTTTTTATAAATATACAAATTTAGAGTAATAATTTACAAAGATTTTAACAGCTCTCTAGGGGTTACACAGCCCAATAATATTTTTTAAAACAAGCTTATAAGGCCTTTAAAACAATTACAATTTTATATTGAACATTACTAAACAAACATATAAAAATTCTAACTAAACTGTTAAAAGTATTTAATAACAAATGAGCTTATTTAAAAAAAACCTTATATTTTTTGAAAAAAAAACTGAATATTTTTTTATAAAAAACTGGGCATTCTTTAATTAAAATCTGAGAAAGAAAACTGAACATTTTTATTTGAAAGTGTAAGCAAATTAAATTAAAAACTGTACACAAACAACTAAGCATTATGAAATCATTCACTGTGCATTTAAATAACACCCTTTAAAATATTCATAAAAGGTTAAAAGGACTATTACTATATCACAATGCTTAGATACTAGTCAACTTAAAAATGACTATTTGTGCCATATTACATATTTATATAAAAATATATCATTTTCTCTACGATCCCAATCTCATTCGTTCAAGACTAACTACTTTTAATTTGTTTGAAAATTTATATTATAAACTTAAAGTGGTAAGCTTGCGCAATTTGTCATTAGTGTATCAATAATTTATGAACGGTGAATAATGGTAGATGTTCACATAAATGTGCTAATTAAACCGACTTTTTCACTTAAGTTTCCATTATAAAAGCACAAGCTACAACTTAGTGCGAAATGAACGAAAAAACTAAAACCTTCAAATATATTTCAAGTATCCTTTAATTTACTATTACTTGTATTTTAAGTGCTTATTTATAAAGCGCTGACTGAATTTGCTCAGTCTTTACTAAATATTACCCATACAAAAACCAAAGGGATTGTGTGGGTTTGACAAAGTGTCACAAACCTTGACTTCGTGGGTGTAGCCAAGGGGAGATAGAAGGGGCAGCTGCCCCCCCCCCCCTTAAATTCTTGCATTTAATTTAAAAAATTATCTTTTTGCTCCTTTCTAGATCATTATTATACTTCTTGGCTTGCTTCAGACTACCCATGCTTCACTTTGTACATTATTTCAGCCAAACCTGCAAATTTTACTCAAATCTAAAAGTAGTGTCTAGGAAATATGATTTTTATATAAATTTTAAAGGCCTAAACTTAAAAAAGAGTTTTAACGCATTTTAAATATGCTGGGATAATTCTTATAATTTGTGATATAACAATACATGGGCGTACCCCCCCCCCCCCCTAATCAAAAAAAAAATTTCAATTCAAAAACCCTTAGATATTAAAAAAAAACATGTTTTGCCCCCCCCCCCCATAATTAGCCAGAGGGGGGCAACCGGACCCCCCCCCCCTAATTAGCCAGGGGGGCAGGGGGTCCAGCTGCCCCCACTGCCTAATTAGGGGAGTTGCTTTTTTTTGGTCGCCAGAATATTTTTGGATAGTGAAGGGTCGAGACCTTTTTTTCTTTTTCTTCTTTTTTTTTGCTCTCAAGAAAATTTGTGAAAAATTTTTTGTTAAAAATAATCCCCCCCCCCCTAATTTAAAACCTGGGTACGCCCATGTAACAATATTTTAGTATATGCGAAAATTTAAGTAAATAAGTTAGACCTACCTAAGCTTATTTACTTCTTAATAATCTTTTGTTAAAAATAATCACCCCCCCCCCCCCTAATTTAAAACCTGGGTACGCCCATGTAATAATATTTTAGTATATGCGAAAATTTAAGTAAATAAGTTAGACCTACCTAAGCTTATTTACATCTTAATAATCTTTTTAATGTAGTAAACTAAGTAATAACATCGGCAACAATATAAATATATTGAATACCATACCATGATAAAATTATTTAAAATAGCAATAGATTATTTTCAATTTTTATATACACCGTGATTTAATAAATCAATGCTATATATGCACATACATTAAAAATTGGCTTCTGTTAAAAGTGTTTTATATGGCGTAGGCAAGTCTTTGATGTTGCCTTGTTGGTAGGTCATTGGTAACATATTGCGGTAAAAGGGGATGTGCAATAAGTAAAGACATTTTATTCCATATAAACGAGCTCTATAAATTATTAAATTTTTTATATATATTAAAGTTTTAACAAAAGTTAAGTTTTCCTAATGGATATTGAAAAAGCATCGTAAATAATTTATTAAGTTAAAAAATATGTTTTTAAATGAGAAAACACATATACACGGTTTTTTAAAGTACATTTTTTAAATTTTAAATTCATAGCAAAAGATTCTCATTAATATTCAACCACTATTTTCATTAGCAATAGGTGGACACATACTACTAAGCAAAATACAGTCCATCAAATATTATATATTTTAAAATCAACGTTATTTTAAGATCAATATGCACATTTAAAGCCAACAATCTATTAATAAATCCCGATATAATTTTAGACTCATAGATTTACCAATGAACAAACTTCCTTTAATTTTTAATATGCAGGATGCAATTATTGTATAAATCCTTAAACATCCAAAGACTCGGTGCACTATATTAATATCAGTATTTTTTAGTGACGCATAAGTTTAACATGGCTAGCGCAGGCCGATATCTGTGGATCCCGACTCAAAGTTCATTTTAAAAGTTACCGAATGGCTCAGCCAGGCCTTTGAGTTTTTAAAACGAACCCGGGTGGGCCGTAGTCCAAAAAATGGCCAGGTGAAAATATTTAGATCTGTTATTTTCAATATTCAATTTGTTAAATATCATTTTTTAAATTTATTTATTAGACCTAACAACAATTACTATATTACACATAAATTCCTTTATGTGTACATAGTTGAATATCGCTTAAAAAACTGATCTTTCTTAACTTTTATTCGTATTATATAAAGTTTTAGCGTATGATGTACATATGTATAATAAATGTTAAAGTTTTGCAAAAATCACATAGTAAAATTGTTTCAAGTATAATTATATAAAAGGTTTACGAATTGGAATGCAAAACGTTTCTTAAATTATCAAATACCCTAGCAAAAATGCCTTCAATTGAGTGTCTAATTCAACCCCGCTCAGTTTTGCTTTTTTGTGCCAAACAGAAATGATAAAATTTCTCACAATCCGGATTACTTGCCGAATTTAAAATTACTTAAACATTTTTAACATTTGCTCCTCCCTTTTGCTGAAAAATATGCATACCAGCTACCCCAATTTAATTTTATTTGTGCAAGTGACATCCTGCTCATATAGCAATTTGTTAATTTAAAAAAGCATTCAATCATGAAATTATTAATGCCACATGTAGGGCTTTAGAAAGCCATAAAAATTCAATATTAAATAATATCATAAATTATATAAAATTCACGTTTAGAATCTTAAAAGCCTCTAAGGGTCAAAAATATTATTTTAGCCAGTTGATTAAGTTTAAAAAAATATAGATTTTGCAAGCTGTATTAATGTTCTTATATAGACAGACTCAATTTGTTGTAAAATGATAGTTAAATTAACTTAGCCATAGGCGCCATTTAGCGTAAGAAAGGGCTCAAATATTTCTTATCCAACATTCATACATCTAAAACAAATACCCGTCAAAGTAGCAGAATGATGAAAAAGTAGCAGAAAATATTTTTTTAGATAATCAAGATATTAGAATTAAATCTCAAATGGGGAGGGAATTTCTGATGTATTCCTAACCCTAACCCTAACCCTATACTGCATAATTATAGGTTAAAACTTAAATTCTATGTTAAATCCTGACCAATTTGGCTGCTATTTTTCTGCTACTTTGACCGGGTGCCATCTAAAACAAGCTGATTGCTAAGTATGAAAGCAAATAAACCCGCACAAAATGCTTCTTTAGTTATTAGACAAGAGATTCAACGTTTTGAAAGTGTGCATCCTTCAATCTATGCTATATATGAGCTGATAGAGATGATTCCGGATAAAATATTGCAGCAACAAATTCGAGACCATATAATATGCATCGAAAGTACATAATTTAAAAATTTAAGCTTATCTAAAAATTTCAGGTTCGTTTGTTAATAGTCAAGAATGGACTTTTCCTCAAAATGTTAAAGAACTCAAATTGGTAATAATAAAGAATATAGCTGTAAATTTAAATCAGGGAATTTTAGGGAGTGAAAAAAGTGGCAAAGCTGCTTTAGTTTATCGATATCTAACTGGAAGTTATACTCAAGAAGAAAGTCTTGAAGGTAATTTTATAAGCAATTTTGATTGTACCTTTGTCGAAGGAGGTAGATACAAGAAAGAGGTTGTTATCAATGGAGAAAGCTATCTTCTTTTAATGCGAGATGAGGCTAATTTACCCGACCAACAAGTTTAATAACTTTTTCTATTTCAAATTTGTTTTATAGTTTGCAGATTGGATTGATGCTATTATGTTTGTTTTTAGTGTGGAAAATGAAAATTCATTTGCTACAACATACAATTTTTTTCTTAAATTATCACAGTATCGATCTTTGGTAGATATACCTATTATTCTTGTTGGTACACAAGGTAATATTAACCTAAATAATTGTATATGATTTTAAACAAGATTATTTTATTATTAATTTTTTAAGATAAATTATTATTTTGTCTATAGATTATATTAGTTCAGCAAGCCCACGTCTCATAGATGATACTCAAGCAAGAAAATTGGCAAATGACATGCTCAAATGTTCATACTATGAAACCTGTGCAACTTATGGCTTTTGTGTTGAACAAGTCTTTCAAAATGGTATTATTTGAATGGCAACTCATTATTTTTCAGATTTATAGATTAGGCTTTTAAATTATTCAAACAAATGATTTTTTTATATAATTTATTTTAGTATGTGAGCAGATAGTTGCAAAAGGTAAAAGGTCTTACATAATCACACCTATTGCCACAAAGGCCAATATCAATGGTTTGGTGAGCCAGCCAAAACCTAGAAATAATCAATCGTCTTTCACAAATGATAATCTAATTCAAGCCTCAAAATTTGCCAAAGGCCCTCCACAACTCAGGCACTTACAACATGATAGCATTGATGAAATGGCAAATTTAAAAAAATTGAATCCAACAGCAGGCATCCCAAAAGCAGACGTATCGAGAAATTGTAAACTTCATCAATCTACCCAAAATGTTGGGATTGGATTAAATTCCAGTGGCTTTAATAACAATAAAAATTCTCATATGGCTAATAACAATTTAAATGAAATGTTTGAACCGCACCCAACATCTATCAATAATCCGAATTGTGGCAGAGATGAAAACTTTTTGGTTCATCAAGTAAGAATAACTCCATTTATTTATATATGTCCTTGTTATAACATAAGGTTTTAATTATAATACATTAGCTTTTACAATTGATAGAATATAAAAATAATTTTTAAAACTACCATGAGACTAGTTGCTAAAAAAATAGGGATATATATAGTCAAATTAGTCCATGGGCATAGTTAGCATTACAATTACAGGGGGGGAGCAATATATAGGGAGGGGCAAAATGATAATTTTTTGCGATTTTAGCCATAGATTTATTAATTTCAACAAATTTTTAGATTTAGAGGGAAGCAGCCGCCCTTCCCTGGTTCCCCCGCGTTTGGCTACGGCCATGAATTAGTCTTTAATTAAAATTGCCTCTATATGGCGTCAGAGTAAACTTTTAAGTTTATTGCGACACTCCTAAATGCGGTTTTCAAAATAGTATATAGTTTATATAACTTTTTGTGCCATATATTTATATCAAGTTCTGAGGTTTTTAAAATGTACATATTTAAAGGTATATACTGAAGCCCGACCCGAAAGCGTTTTAAATTTTTCTACCCAACCCTACCCGACACGAAAGCATTTTAAAATTTTGTCGGGTGTGGGTCACCCTTTTTACAACCTTTAAAATGTTATATTTTATTTAAATTATTCTATGTATAATTAACACTCCTTTATCTTGGATCAAACTCAATGCCTCTCTTCCATAATTACGATTTGCCCACAACCCCGAATGTTAATTTTTTGGTATTTTAAGAAAATGACAACAATGATTATATGTTACATATGTATAAATGACCAGAAAAGCCTGGCCCACTGCACGATCTTGTCCGCCCATACCTTTAGATTTAGCACCTTTGTAAGATTCGGGTCATTCTGACTAAATGAGATTCTTTTATATATATTTTATTATTTGTTTACGTTTATTATTTTGTAACTTTCTAATTTGATTGTATAATATGTAGTGCTGTAAACATTTTTAAAAAAATCGAACGAGTTCAACGTTCATTGACAAAAATCGAACGCGTTCACGTTCGTTAAAAATTTTATGATATTTTTTTTTAAATATAATCTAATATAAATAAATATCTTATATTTTTTAACACAATATATTAGCCATGATAAAAAATAATAGGTTTATTAATATAATAGAGCGAGCGTAAAGATTTTTTATTTATAAAAAAATTTTCTTATCAATTTTTAATAATAATTGTTTTTCAAAATTTTCGTCTGATAAGCTGGAACGCTTGGCAGTTAATACAAGATTAGCTATACTAAAAACCCGCCCCACAGGGGCAGATGAGGGGATTTGAGTATTATACTTAATAAACAAATCTTTTAAAGCAGGAAATTTATTAAAAACATTTCGCTTCAAAAAATTGCGATAAAATATCATCCTCCAATCCGCCCTCTACTTCCTCATCAAAAAATGATATTTCGGAATCGACAGTTCTTTCATTATCAATTCTAGGGGTTTCAAACCCTTATTTCAATATGACTAAAAGTTTACTCTTTTTTACATTTAGTAATTATTGAATTCGGTCCTTTATATTAAATGAGTAATTATCATATTTTGGCCATGGCAATGTCAATTCATCTGCTGATTTTGAATATTCAAAATTTGAAGATGACGACGATATAATAATATGATTGTCCATATTAACCTATAAATTGAAATATAATTAATAACTCGGGCCTTCGGCCCTCGTGGGAAGGGGGAGAAGGGAAGGGAAGAGGGGAAGGGAAGGGAAGAGGGGAAGGGAAGGGGGGACGACTCATCTGTACTTCGTATAAATGTATCATATTTGCTATGCAATTTATGGGCGAGAAAGGTGGGAAGGGGCGAGAATGCCTATAGGGGGGTATTAAATGCCTAATGATTAATTAATTATTTATACAAATTTTCCATTATAGGCAAAATGTAATATAGGCAAAATGTAATATAGGCAAGGGTTAGGGTTAGATTTAGTGTTTGCTTCTAGTTGCGTATTACATTAGTTTTTATGGCCTTTAGTGATTATGGGTCTAACAAACATTATATTATAAAACAACACAATGTTAAGAATTTGCAGAATTGTTGGGAGAAATTTTTTGTTGAATTTGAACAATTTTTAATTAAAAAAATCAAAAATTTGGCCAATGGTCACTTTTTCTCTATTGGTCAGTACCAACAGATACTCTATAAGTCAATGATAGCCAAAAAAAACGGAAAAAAAAATTTTGATGCTCACTTTGGCCAATGGTCATTTTTTTCCATTGGTCAGCAGCCAGCACACGGTAAAAGTGGATATAAATTCATAAGAGTAAAAAAAACGAAAAAAAAATTTCCAAATCACATTTTGGCCAATGGTCATTTTTTTCCATTGGTCAGCAGCCAGGACACGGTAAAAGTGGGTATAAATTCATAATAGTCAAAAAAAAAACGAAAAAAAAGTTTTCGAATCACATTTTGGCCAATGGTCATTTTATTCCATTGGTCAGCAGCCAGCGGACGGCCAAAAAGTCATAATAGCAATGGTAGTAACAGGAACAATCATAATAGTCAAAAAAAACGAAAAAAATAATTTCGATTCACATTTTGGCCAATGGTCATTTTTTTCATCGGTCAGGAGCCAGCGGACGGCCAAAAAGTCATAATAGCAATGGTAGTAACAGGAACAATCATAATAGTCAAAAAAAACGAAAAAAATAATTTCGATTCACATTTTGGCCAATGGTCATTTTTTTCATTGGTCAGCAGCCAACGGACGGCCAAAAAGTCTTATTATCAATGATAGTAACAAGAACAATCAGAAGAGTCAAAAAAAACTCAGGGATTCTAACCCAAAAACTAGTTAAATTGCATAGCAATTAGAAGTAAACAACTTTTATTTATGTTTATTATATAACATTGGTCAGCAGCCAGCGGACGGCCAAAAAGTCATAATAGCAATGGTAGAAACAGGAACAATCATAATAATCAAAAAAAACGAAAAAAATAATTTCGATTCACATTTTGGCCAATGGTCATTTTTTTCATTGGTCAGCAGCCAGCGGACGGCCAAATTCTTATTATCAATGATAGTAACAAGAACAATCATAAGAGTCAAAAAAACTCCGGGATTCTAACCCCAAAACTAGTAAAATTGCATAGCAATTAAAAGTAAACAATTTTTATTTATGTTCATTATATAACTAGTTAAATTGCATAGCATTAAAAGTAAACAACTTTTATCTATGTTAATTATATAGCAAAAACTAGTTGAATTGCATAGCAATTAAAAGTAAACAACTTTTATTTATGTTTATTATATAACTAGTTAAATGGCATAGCAATTAAAAATAAACAACTTTTATTTATGTTTATTATATAAAGATGATTTAACAAATCTTATATATAACACACCGAGGGAGATAGAGATGAGGGGTGGGGCACCTCTTATGCATGAGATAGAGATGAGGGGTGGGGCACCTCTTTCTCATGCATTAATTTAAAAAAGCGATAACCTAATATACCCAATGCAAATAGATAGGGAGGACGACGGACGGACGACGGACGGACGACGCACAAAAAACGAGCCCATAAATTGCATAGCAATTAATTTCTTAAAAATTTGAACGCGTTCATTGACAACACTAATAATATGTATTAATCGTAGTTCCTCCCTTAAAAAATCGAGAATTAGATCGAAATTTTTTTAAAAAATATGACAAGCCTATTACTAAAAATTATAATAACATCATTTCGGGTCAGGCAGTTCGGACATGGCCGGGCGGGCAATTTAGTTATAAAATTGGTTTAGACAAATCTGACCTCTCATCATATGTATGTTCAATTTTGTTTAGAAATTGGGTAGCAAGAAAGAGGATTGCAAGAAAAATAAAGGATCTTTCATTCCGACAACAGCTCTGGCTGAAGTGGGTGTGGGCAGGGTAATCCCCATTAAACAGGTCAATAAATTGATTTATCTGATTTCTTCTTCTAAAAAGCTGGGTTTTGTTTGGTCGACCTTTGATTTTGGTCGATTAAACGTGACCAGACCAACCAACACTAGCTTACAATATGATGGGCTAAGTGGTTCTAAAACATTTGGATTGTTAATTTAGTGTAAAATTTAAGTGGATTACCATTGCTTACGTTTAATAGTTTGAATTGAATTTATTTATCTTAATTGCTAGTTAGTTACCCAATATGATTGGGCTATTAAGCTTACGTTTGCTGGGCAAAGTTGGTAATTTCTTCAATCGATTATAATGCAAGGTTATAAATGATATTAACATCAATTTACAAGACGGTAGTAAATAAATGAATCAATTTAAATTTTTTAGTGTACAATTTTTGTTATTCAATAGGGATGGCTTTACAAAAAGAGTTCTAAATCGCTCAACAAGGAGTGGAAGAAGAAATATGTTACGCTAAATAACAACGGAACCCTGATATATCACTCCAGCATTTTGGTAATTAGCTTTCCCAATACTTTCAACCTTAACTGTAACTTTGTGGCCGAATAGTATTTAATTTGATTTGGAATTTCTAGAGTTATTTTTATTATTTGACCTTACTGCAATTTACAATTTCTCTAGTCTAATTGACTGTGGTTAAATTATTTTTGCTTTGACTATTTTTTGAAGGTTTTTCTTGGTTAAAATTAGCTTTGCCCGAATCAATAGAAATAGGGTATACTTTCATAATGTTTTACTGCTATCTCTAACTTTGATTTTTATAATGAACGCTATAGAAAAGTAAGGATACGTAATTAGATATCTGATTTGTATGGACCCAAACAATTTTTAAAGTCCTTGAATTTTCTACTCGACTCCATTTAAAACCTTATTTTACAGTAGGTAATATTATGTTTTGTCCCTGCAAAAATGTTATTATGGGTATTTCTCTGAATCTATTGTAAAGTTTGCAACTTTATTTTATATTTTACATATATCACAACTCGTGTAAGGAATTCATTGGGTGCTTCTTATTCTTAGAATAAACTTTAATTTTTACTCAACATTTTTTTTTGGTTTAAAGGTAATAAAGGTTTATTTCCAAGTCGTTGTCACATAATGCATACTAAAATATAACAAATTAATGAGCAGGCATAGAGCCATGGATCGAAACTGTATTGGATTTCACAAATCCAATGCTAATTTTCTGCTTAATACAGAAAACCTCTTTGGGGTCGTGTCGTCGTGTGTATTGAGTTTAAAGAAAATTTTGTCAAAATATATTTATTTACCCTCTCCCACTTCCGCGCACATCCTCTAGGATTACATGGCAAACGAAAATGGGAAAGAAATATCCCTCCTGCATACTACGGTCAAAGTGCCCGGCCAGCTACATCAAAAACTAGTGACCAATACCACTACAGCATCGAGCAATAGCACTTCTTCCAACGGGGTGTTAGCTAGCGATGTTCAGCAACAGGCAGCTGCTAGGTCGCAGAATTACTGTGACGATAGTACTCAACTCAGCGTTGATATGGTAGAAAAGATGGGTTTGGGTAAGAATTCTTTGAACCTTCATAGGTCCGCCTAGTGTTGTAAAAGCGGCTGGCTTTGATTTAACTAAGACTGAGGTCTGGTTTTTAAATTTTGACCAAGCCTAGGGGTCGACTAAGAAAAATAAACCAAAAAATGTTTTGGTCCGTTTATGTTTACTCGACTAAAACCCAACAAGGTCGGCCAAACAAAACTCAGCCGTTTTTACAAAACTTTTTATATAGAAATGGCTCAAATCTAATGATTTTATTTATGACGACAGCTATGATCAGATACATATCAACGAACTATGCGTAAAAAAATATTAATCGACAATCATAGAGAAGAAGTTTTGCTCGAATTAAATATTAAGCACAGTAACGTTTCCGCAGCAGGGGTTAAACACAACACTAATCACTAACACACAAAGCCAACTTTTATTAAATAAATACCGCTTTATATAGAAATTATTCAGATGTTTTTAATATTCAAATTGGTAACAAAGGATCATTTGACTTCAGTCTCAGACTCGAGTTTATATTCGAATTAGATAAACTATACGTGTGTATTCAATTAATAGATGAACCGTGAACATTTTATTAAAATCGGATATAACTTAAGCAAGCACCTAAAAGAATAGTGAAATTTTAAAATATTTAACGACAAACTTTTTTGATAATGGTAGTGTTGTAAAAACGGCTGAGTTTTATTTAATCAACCTTTGCTTTCACTGAGACTAACGTTCGACCCTGGTCTATTATTCAAATTTCGACTAAGCCCATTGGTCGACTACGAAAAATAGACCCACTTTGGTCTGCTTACGTTTAATCGACTAAAACCGAAGGCCAACCAAACGAAACCCAGCCGTTTTTACAACACTGTTATATAGTGATGGCGCATATCTAATAATTTCACATATGACGAAGGTATAGTTAGATATAAATCAACAAACTATGTTTAAAAAATATTGTGATCGACGATGATTGGGGAAGAAGTTTTGCGCTAATCGAACATAACTTAAGCAAGCACGAAAAAGATTGTTGTAATTTTAACAATACTTAACAACAAACCTTTAAACCCTTTGGATAAGGGTGTATAATTTCTTGAAATTTACCCAAAGGCCCCAACTCATCGGTGTCGCAAAGTTTCATCAGAAGAATCAACAGCAATTTGTACCAGCTGACTTCATCCCCCTCCTCGCAACCTAGCTCCTCCTACCCATCCAACCTCAAATCTCAAGCCGGCCATTGCAATTTAGGTTCGACTGGCGCTGCTAGCGGTAATAGCCCGAACCAAGGGGGTAATTGCCTGCTAAAGACTTATAGCTACAAGGGAGACCCGTCTCTGCCTCCCGGCCACAATGCTAGCGAAGAGGCTAGAATTCAGCAGGCCTTGGGCTTGACCCCCGCACCCAATTCCTTGGCTAATTCCAGCTTACTCACTGGTAAAAGCTTAGTTAGTATAGCGTGGGAGTTTTTTTTGTAAATTTAGATTCCCTTTGGCTTAGTAATTTGTTGCAAAATCCAGTGTAAATGGTTTTTTCATAAAGATTCCGCGATTTAAACACAAAATTTGGAACTCTGCATGATTTTTTGCTCAAATCATGGTATGTTTAATTTGGAGTAGTTTAGGGATTAGTTTATAAGATCATCATGGGCGTAGCCAGCATTAATAATTTAGGGAGGGCAATGATCATTTTTTAATATTTAAGCCATAATTTTCATAAATTTGAAGAAATTTTTGGATTTACAGGGGGCCAGCCGCTCCTCCCTGCCCCTCTTGACTATGCCTTGAAGATCATAAGTTTTACGGTTCAAGTACGGGTTATTTATCTCGCAATGCCTTGTTTGAACGGTGCCAATTTGATTTAAGTAACGCTGAGGTTTTGGTTTGATGAGGATACTTATCTTTATTCAGAGAATCCTGATTGTAAAATATTAAAGATAAACCACAAAAATGGAAAATATTTATAGTATTTCACAGTATTTTAGGGGAACGTGATTGTGGAATTTATAATAATGAAACAACTTCTTTTCTGTTATATCTTCTGAGGGTTTTTTTCTTCTGGGTACAGTTGTTTTCAATCACTCACGAGGCTCGATTCTTTTTGTTAATCGGTTGTCATCGTCTCGCCTTCTCGTTATTACACTTCCACATCGTTTTAATCCTCCACTTATCCTGGAATTCTTCTTTCACATATACAACACTAAGGAATATCAAGTATTTCAGCGAAGTGAAATTAGCTGTTTTTGACGCAGCGCTAACTTTTTTTGTTATCCTTTATATAGTAGAAGAAAATTTGCGTTTCAAAATTTATTTAGATACGCGGGAGACTTCAGTCCCACAAGTCGGTCCTAAGTCTGGAGGTACACCACTGATCAAGAAGAAGCATCGGCGCATCAAGAGTGGTGGCATTGGTAATAAGAAACCAGATTTATTTCTTCCATTTTATAATCATATCTGGCAATAATTTTAATAATTTTAACTAAGTAACCGAAAAATATTAATTGATAAAATGTCGGGTTATGGGGCCATACAAATTTCACTAAAAAACACATGTTTGAGGCTTATTTCAGGAAAATAAACGAAAATCATTTTGCTATATAATTAAATGCCGAACTTACGTATTCCCTAAACGTTTTCCTCGTTTTGCAATTTTACTGCATGAGAATAACTGTTTAAAAACTTCACCCAAAATGGCGGATTACGTTACTTAATGAATTTTAACGCGAAAATTATCTGTTCCCCAGTCTACGGTTTTAAATTTAAGCTCTCTTTTTGCTGGTGATCATGAAGGCTTTTAGTAGCCTAGTCGAAATAAATATATATATTAATTTATATATACTTTTTGATGCATATATCGCTCCGTTAAAAATACTTAAAACTGGGCCGTATAGAATGTTTTTCGGCGGGGCGTGGTGGGTATAGGCTTTGTCTTTGAACAAGAGCTCGCGAGTTCAATCCCGCCTCTGGCACTTTCTTTCAAAACATGTAAAATATATCACATCGTCACCACGGCTGTCAGGCCTGGTTGGATAGCCGAGCATCACCCCTCATCCAAATATAGCTAAAGAAGCTTACCACCTTAGTGTGACAAACGCCTATTGGAAATTTTCAGAGAAAGTTTTTCGGCAGAAATTTGACTTCTAACGCATTTCAGCAAAATTTCACTTTTTAACAGCTGTTTAGTAGAATCCTTTTTTAATAGTTTAACGCGATTTAGCTGCTACACATATATCCTAACCTAATTAATTAGTCATACTTGTCGCAAAATTTTGACACTTGTAATTTAAAAAATTTCAAAAATTAAATATTTTTTAGATAGCGAAGGCTACGATTTCATCATTGTCTCCATGGATAACAAACAATGGCATTTCGACGCTGGTTCCATTATTGTGAGTTTTTGAAAGGAAAATTTTATAATTTCTAATAATTATTGCTCCGAACGATAACAAAAATTATAAAACATACGTTTTAAAAATCATTTTTATGTTAAATGGGTGTTTTTTTAATGAGACTACAAGAATAGAATCGAGTTTAATAGCCCCGGTTGATGATGGTTTTTTAATATTTTGCGTTTACAGCGGTTTTCCACTTAACCGTGCACGGGAAAAATTGTAAAAATGACCTAGAATGCTTTTTAATATTAAATAATGGCCCACATGTAGAGTTTTATGCTTTTATCTAACACGACTGTGGTTTAAAGATAAAATACTTATACATTCATTTTGCCCGAAATTTAGGTTAATCAAGGATATTATAGTGGGTGATATGATTTCGACGAGAAATAAGGCAAAACATAAAAACGATTATATTAAACCTTTTAGTCAATGCTTGTATAAATGTTGTAAAAATACCTGTCGACCTTTGGGGCAAGTCGACTCAAGAAAAAAACTTGGTCTGTTTTTCTTGAGTCGACCTCTAGGCTTAGTCGAAATTTTAAAACAGACCATATGATTTTGGTCTGTTTTTGTTAAGTCGACCGCTAACAAATCCCATGTTTTTCTACAACACTAGCTCGTATTATTCAGTTGGAAATTGATTTAATGGTATTTTGTAAAATCAAAAAAAAATTTGTTTTAAATTATGCTTACACACTGTATGTGTTGTGTGTAGGATAAGCAATCTTGGGTGTCTTCGATTGAAGCTCAAATCTTGAGTAGCATACAATCCAACAATACCGATAATTCCACCCGTTTTACCCTGGACCCAGAATCCTTGTCAGCCATTAAAAATGTCAGCGGAAATGGGTTTTGCGTCGATTGCGAAACGCCCGGTAAAAAATTTTGCCTACACGTTATTGTAAAAAAAATACATATTGCATTTTTATTAAATTTTTCGAAATTTTTTGTTATTTTGTAATTAAGCAATACATTAAATGATAATTGCAAAGGGATGGGGGAAATGCACATTTTAGTTTGAGAGAGAGAACTGCTTAATTTATGATAGCACAATATTATTTAGCGTCATAGCACAGATAATTTAGTCTTGAATACATGAAATATTGTAAGCCTATGCTTTAAATGATTTTATATCTTAAAAAATATGGCTTATCTATTTTTGTACGTTTTTTTAATCAAATTCCTTACTTATTTTTGCTTACTTTCGTCTTATTAATTGTACGTATTAATTTGGGCGTTATTTAATATTTGTTAATTTATTCTATTTTTTACCGTTTTATTTATATATGTGGTATTCTTCTAATCAAAGCATTGTACTTTGCCACTGTTAATGCATTTTTGCCTCAGGGCCCGAATGGGCATCCCTTAACTTGGGAGCCCTGATGTGTATAGAATGCAGCGGCATACATCGCAATCTCGGTACCCACATATCTCGCGTCCGTTCTCTCCAGCTAGACGATTGGCCGTATATATACATAAATATTATCCATTTCTATTCATTAATCTTTGATAAATAAGTATTGTACGAATAAATATAGAATAAATAATAATTTATTTTAATTCAACATTTTTATGACAAGGCCGGAGTACGTTAAAGTGATGAAAGCCTTGGGTAACACCATATGCAACAGCCTTTACGAACGCAGCTTGAAAGGGAGGTGCAAACCCTCTCCTAACACCAAAAGGTATTATAGAATCTGGTTCAAAATCTAATATAGGCAAAATGTAATAAGTAATACATATTATCAAATAAATCACTAAATCTAACCCTAACCCTTGCCTATATTACATTTAGCCTATATTACATGAAATTTACAAAATAAACGATAATAATATTTACAAAATAAAAGATAATAATATTAGACAACTTACCAAACGCGGAGGGTTATAACTGCGCATGCGCATAAGCGATTCTTGCCTGTATTACATTTTGATCATATTAGATTTTGAACAGAAGTGGTATTATAGGCTCCGATTTTTGCAAACGAAAACTTTGTTATTTATGTAGCCTTAGGGTTGATTTTAACTTAATCAAGTTGTGGTCTCGATGATTTTTATTCTCGGCGTAGTTAGTAGTAGTGTTGTAAAAACAGCTGGGTTTTGTTCGGTCTCCCTTCGGTTTTGGTCGACTAAACATAAACAGGGTCTATTTAAGCAACTAAGAAAAACAGACCAAAAAATCTTAGGTTTGTTGCTGTTTACTTAAACCAAAACAAAACCCAGCCGTTTTTACAACACTAGTTAATAGTTATTTGAAAGGCCCATTTCAAATTTCAGTTTTTGTCGATTCGAGCCCGAGGCATCGATTATAGAGATTTGAGGGTTCTATGCTTGGCACTTTGAAAGTATTTAGAAGTTGCTAAATTTTAAAGAGCATTCTTGAGTATTCATTTTAGAAGAATATTATCCTCTCGTTGGAGAGAAATATCGATTTTTTCATGGTATTTTAGTTGATTAATAACATTCAATGCGCTTTTTCCATTGCCTTTCTACCAGGATTGTCTTTAGAATAAATAAACGTTCATACAAACCCTTATTTAAAGAATTTAACAAATTTATGATTTATACTTAGGGAAGATAAAGAAAAATGGATAAGAGCTAAGTACGAACTCAAAGAATTCTTGCCACCTCTTTTATTCCCTCAACCCATGTACGCCGAGGTAAGATTTAGTCCAAATTGTGTGATTAATTTTTATCATTTCTCTCTCAGTAGAATTATTTATTTGCATTTGCAGATCGCCCATTTTTGTGTAAATATCGATTGATTATAGCAAATTTGACATTTGACAATATTAATTTTGCATTTTAAACCCTGGCATAATTTGAGTTATACTTACTCATGTGTTCAAATTATTTCTTAGCTTTTGTTATTATGACTATCTATGGTAATTAAAACAAGATTAATAATTATCTTAAATATCCGCATTCCACTAAAGGTTTTTTAAATGAATATTTGAAATTAAATTAATAACGTCTTCGTTTTAATTTATGAATATGTTATCTGTAGCAGCTGATGAAGGTAGTTAGCATGCAGGAACTCCCGACCGTATTTCTAATCTTGGCCCACTCTAGAAACCCATCCGTAGATGTTAACCGAGCTTTACCACCAAATGGTAGAACAGCCCTCCACCTAGCCTGTTCTATGGGTAACGTGGTGATTACCCAACTGCTCCTCTGGGTATATTCGCCCCCTCTCATATTTAACAAAATACGATAGGGAATTTAATATTTTTCCTATAGATACTTTTAAAGCGTGGTAACGAAATTATATGTAGTTATGTCTCTTATGTTTTTGGCCTTTTGACTCATTATGGTATTCGCTCTCGCGTCGGCAAATCATTAAAAGTTTATGTTAATTGCTTGCCATATGTGGTTTATTTAAAATGTACAAATTTACTAGTTCTTTGGCCATAATTATTCCGTAAAATTTATAGGTAGAACTATATCAAAATATAGGAAAAATATAGTAAGCTTCTTTACACGTATTTGCAGAATGAAGCCAACCCATACCTCAAAGACAAGGAGGGTCATTTGCCTTTAGATTACGCTCGGAAGGCAGGATCTCAGGAATGTGTAAATTTACTCTCCAAACATCATCACAATTCGGTACCACCCCATCCATCCCATTCTCAGCATAATCAACAAGCCAAACATATTCCCACCACAAACGCTAATTCATCCACCTCATCTCTCATTTCATTTTGGAAAATTAATACTTCGTCTAATACCAGATGAGTGCCCTAACTTCTGATATTATTGAAACTATGTTTTTCCACCGCGTCGCTATTTATTATATCTAAGGGGCATTTGAGCTTTTTTATGACCAAAGTTTAACGCTCTTTGACTGCCATCTCCAACCTTCACTCCTAGAATCTAATATGGAGAAGATATCATAATATGTTTACCTTTACAACCGTCTTTTTTAAAGCTTAATTATCTAAACGTATATTTGATATCACATTTTTATACACCGTGTACATTTACAAATTTGTATGTTAAAAGCAAAAGTGACCGATTTCTGTATATTTTATCATGGTAGTTTAGTGCAATAAATATATACTTATAGACATTGGAATTTTCCAATTCCACAAAAATCTCAACTATACACCAATAAGAATAAATTGACTTATTAAACGTAGATCTTTTGATAGCCACAATAAATTAATTCAAATTTATCAAAATCCTTTAAACTAAGTTACAAGGCAAAGTTTATGAAAAACAACCTTGAGATCTTGTTTCTATTTAAATAATCATATACTTTATTAATCTTATATATGGAAAAATTGGCCTTTTATTGAAAGCAGGATAAATAGTTATTTAGTAAATAAATTGCATAGCAATTAATAATTAAGACCCCGCTATAATTAAAACTATTAACCTAGAGACTAGCTTTTAATATGCAATAAAAGGTGATGACTTGACGATTTTTAGTTTAGAAATAGTGATTGTGTTACGCGCGGAAACCAAATTATAAACAACGTTACACAGGGTTATAAAATCGCAAGAATGATAATCGTGTATATGATACAGAACGACAATATACGCTAAAAACAATTAACGGTAATTTAATTGTCACTCGAGGCATTACAACTAACATTCTACAATTCGGTAGTTTGCATATCACGAGGCACTTCGCATTCAGATTGCTTAAAAAATACTCGGGCCTTCGGCCCTCGTGGGAAGGGGGAGAAGGGGAGGGGAAGGGGGGACGACTCATCTATACTCCGTATAAACGTAGCATATTTGCTATGCATTTTATGGGCGAGAAAGGTGAGAAGGGACGAGAATGCCTATAGGGGTGTATTAAATGCAAAATTATTAGTTAATTATTAATTTATACAAACATTTAAAAAGTTAAATGGTATTAACAAGAACAATACATTAATTTAAAAAATAAAAAAATTTGCCCTCGCCGGGATTCGAACCACATCAGTAGAGGCATAGGCGTTTGTAGGGGCACAGGGACCCATATCAGTAGAGGCGTAGGCCCTTGTAGGAAAGGGCATAGGGTAATTATCAATGTTAACCTAATATACCCAATTCAAAAACTAAAAAATAAAATTTCGATTTATTTGGCCAATGGTCATTTTTTCATTGGTCAGTAGCCAGCGGACGGTCAAAAATTCATATTATCAATGGTATTAACAAGAACAAAATATTCATTTAAAAAATAAAAAAAATTGCCCTCGCCTGGATTCGAACCCACATCAGTAGAGGCATAGGCTTTTGTAGGGGCACAGGGACGGCATAGGCCCTTGTAGTGGAGGGCATAGGGTAATTATCAATGTTAACCTAATATACCCAATTCAAAAACGGAAAAATTTTCGATTTATTTGGCCAATGGTCATTTTTTCATTGGTCAGTAGCCAGCGGAAGGTTAAAAATTCATATTATCAATGGTATTAACAAGAACAAAATAGGGAATAGAGGAAGAGGACGACCTTCCGTCACGTGGAAAGGGCAAGTCGATAAATCAAAATTTTCAAATTATTTTCCCCCTGCAACTTTTATTATTTAACATAAAAATATTTTGTCGCCTCTATATGGCCTACTTAACAAAGGAATTGGTAAAATGTTTTAATAAACCAAACTTATAAATCTCGCATAAGATCAGCCACGAGTAGTATAGGAAATCATTAAATTAAAGATGGTATTTAAAGAATTATATTAGTAAAAATATGCAATCCACTAATTCTTAAGGGTATTTAGAAAAATAGAAATCCTATTTTTTTAGAAATGTTTATTTTTTAATATAAAAAACCTGCATCGATAATAAAATAATAAATTAATATGTCTCCACCCCTCAATCGATTACGTCACAGGGGTTAGGAAAACGAATACCCCCACGAAGTATACAACTTATATTATTAATTTTCTTTGATAGAGTGGGGAGGGGAAAGTTAGTTGCACAAGTAACTTAACTGACGAATCTTAAAAGGGGCCCCTCCCTATTTTTTATGCCAAGGTTAAACAACATTTTATTACCCTACCCCTATCTTACCATCTTATCCGCTAACCGCTGACTTGGCATTATTTGCGAAAAGATTATAGTGGCAGAGGTACAATTTGGTTATTTTGTGAGGGCGGGGGCGACATACCCTAGCCTCCCTAGGAAAGGATCAGTAACTTGCAACACATTGCTAGCCTCAAAGGCGCCAAATTTATTTTGGGGTAATTTTTCCTGCTGACCCGACAAAAAAAAGGGTGGGTTTTGGGGCAAAAGTTAGATGAATTCGTTCCTTGTTCGAGTTTAAATTTTATATTTGCAAGCCTTTGTAAACAAGATGTTTAAAAGCATGGTATATCAGTTAATGATTGAGAGATTTAATCTTATGAAAACAATTATTTTTAAATATCTCTTTGGTTTTAGCTAGCCTTTACTAAGCTTTACTATTTTGACATAAGCACCCTTTTTTGAAATGACCAGATTTTACAATTTTAAACTAAAATTCACCAGCAACGACAAGATAAGTCAGTTAGCCATTATTTCTTTAGCAATATATTACCAAAATAAGAAGCCCGGCAGAATTTGCAAAAAAAATTTTAGCCTTAGCTCCAACCATAATTACTTGTTAATTATCAATCCGAACCTTTCCAAAAATTTCTCAAAATTTTAACCCAAACCTGACCCAGCGGATTTGTTTTTAAAATTTTTGATTCCATATTTCAAGTGATCCTTGGAGATAAAGTTATCAAAAGGGGGAAAGGGGGGGGGGGGTAAATTTTATGTCAAAGTTCGATTAAACAAATTCTATTAAATTAATAAAATCTCACTTTGGCCAAAGGTAAATTTTTTTATTGGTCAGTGCCAAGAGACGGTCTATAAATACATCCGAGTCAAAAAAAAACGAAAAAAAAATCAAATCGGCCAATGGTCATTTTTTTCCATTGGTCAGTACCAAGAGACGGCCTATAAATACATACGAGTCAAAAAAAAACGAAAAAATAAATTTCAAATCACACTTTGGCCAATGGTGATTTTTTTCCATTGGTCAGCAGCCAGCGGACGGCCAAAAAGTCATATTATCAATGGTATTAACAAAAACAATATATTAATTTGAAAAAAAACGAAAAATAAAATTCCGATTCACAATTAGGCCAATGGTAATTTTTTCCATTGGTCAGTAGCCAGGGCACGGATAAAAAGTCATATTATCAAGGGTATTAACAAGAACAATATATTAATTTAATTTAAATAAAAATTTTGTCCTCTCTGGGATTCGAACCCATATTAGTAGAGGCATAGGCTTTTGTAGGGGCAGCAGCCAGCGGACGGCCAAAAAGTCATATTATCAATGGTATTAACATAAACAATATATTAATTTAAAAAAAAATCCGATTCACAATTTGGCCAATGGTCATTTTTTCATTGGTCAGTAGCCAGCGGACGGTCAAAAATTCATATTATCAATGGTATTAACAAGAACAAAATATTCATTTAAAAAATAAAAAATTTGCCTTTGCCGGGATTCGAACCCACATCAGTAGAGGCATAGGCTTTTGTAGGGGCACAGGGACCCATATCAGTAGAGGCATAGGCCCTTGTAGGAAAGGGCATAGGGTATGTATCAATGTTAACCTAATCAGAGCTGTGCACCAGGTGCGTGCACCGGTTTTGCGTTGCGACGTGCTGGTGCGCGCACTTTTTTAAAACCAAGAGCGAGTAAGGGTGCGCGCGCCTTATTCACTCGGGGCGCGTGCGAAATTGCGCTCCTATTTTGCGCACATTATGAATTTTACAATTAATATATTTGACATTATCCTATATATCACGCATAGCATATCTCACAAATTAACATTTTAGTAAACAACATCAAAGATACATTTATGTTCCTGGTGGAGGAGATAACAAGGCGGGAAATTTAATTAACATCGATAGACAATATAATTAATTAATATATCCGCCATATTTTATATTATTCGCCTATTTACTTTATCAATTATTGCTTAAAACGTTTTGGTGTATCATAATTAATATTGCAATAGAAGTTGAAGTATAATTAGAAAAACAAAAACAGACAGGTAATTAGGATAAATAATTAACAATATTGTAATATTTCTATTCAGTGTTTTTTGGAAAACTTTTACCCGCCGTTATTATCTTGATATTTCATTTCCAACACTTTTAAACTTCTCATATCTATCGTAAGTTTAATCCCATAATAATTTTGTTATAAAATATATTTTTAAATATTAATTTCTATGGTTGCTCTTTCATGCTAAAATACTTTGCTATTTATAATTTAATTGTACATCAAATATTATAAATAAATTATTATAGTTTGTTTTGTTACTAAGCATATTTTTTAAACAATTTTCTTCGTTAAAAAAATTATATATAAGATATAACACTCCGATTCCTTCGAGTGCCCCCGTGGAACGCCTCTTCAGCAAAGCTAAGGCGATTTTAAGCGACAGAAGGGGTAGCCTGACAGATAGTCACCTCAAAATGCTTTTAATGATGAATGTCAATAAAATGCTATTTTAATTGTTTTTTCTGTATCTTTATTATTTTTATAATTATAATAAATCGGCATAATAAAAGTTTTTAATTGAACATTGTAATATATTTAGAATTAAGATAAAGTGTAAAAAATTATGGGTGCGAGTGCGCGCACCGGGTTTGCGGTGCGAGTGCGCGCACCGAATTTTTTCAAAGTGCGAGTGCGAGTGCCGCACCGGTTTTTTAGGTGCGATTAACAGCTCTGAACCTAATATACCCAATTCAAAAACGAAAAAATAAAATTTCGATTTATTTGGCCAATGGTCATTTTTTTCATTGGTCAGGAGCCAGCGGACGGTCAAAAATTCATATTCTTAATGGTATTAAAAAGAACAAAATATTAATTTAATTTAAAAAAAAAATTTGTCCTCTCCTGGGATTGAACACGAACCACCAAGTCACAAAGCTGGGGCAAATAACTTGGTGGACAACGGACAACGGACGGACGGACAACGGACACCAAAAAACGAGCCCATAAATTGCAGCAATTAATTATAAAATGCTAAAGTAGGTGATTTTGAATTTATTATATTTGAAATGAATGTCTACGTCATTAATTGTCCGTTTTATTCCCATCTATAAAAATGTGATAACGAGGCTCGTAAAATATGAATTTTTAAATGAATTGCGGGGAATTAAGGCACGAGACAAAAGAAACTTGCAGTCAATTATCGTCTCTACCAGCTGAAATAATATTATTTATAGCATCCTATCTTTCATCTAAAGATATACTATATTTAAGTGCTGTATGCAAATATTTGAACGATTTACTCAACAACAAACTATATTGGAGAGGAAGATGCCTCAATTTTAATTTACATAAGTTTAGAAAAGCAGTTACACAGGAAATCAAGTCCAATGAAACGATTAGCATAGATGAAGATCAAGGTTCATTGGCAGGCCTTCAATTTCCTCCTATCACCATAGGTATTTTTATATATGATTTTTTTAAATAATGACCATTAAGACTGTGATGATACACTCTATGATTGGAAGGCAACTTCTTTTCAAAGGGAATTTTTGTATGATTATTGGTACAACGCAGGTGATAAACTTTCCAAATATACCTATAGACAAGAATCTTCTGTGGATGTCATAAATTTAATTAATGTATACTGATTTTGATTGCAATGTTTATTAATTTTTAAAATTGCACCTAAATTGTTTTATTAATTCATATCTAGAAGGGAGAAACATGTGTTACTGGTTCTAGAGACCGTTCATTTTATGTCTATGATGTAAGGAAAATGGTTCATGGCAAGGCAGAAGAAAAGGCTGTTACAAAAATATCTAGAGGTGTCCACAAGGTATAATATCAGTTTTGTTATAATATCTTGTTAGTTGAATATGGTTTTTTCTTAAATTCATATTTTTTCTGCTTATAATTACTAATTAATTGTTATATGTTAACATAAATCAGTTTATTTGTATTACAAGGGTTGGATATGGACAATGTCTTTTGCCAATGATCACCATTTTTGTTCTGGGGGATGGGATAGCTGGTTAAAGATATGGGACCTAACCTCAACTGAAATACAAGCTGTTCGTTCCATCAAGTAATGCAAAGTTTGGAATAATAAAAATGCAAACTAGTTTTAATACCTCTTAAGTTATAATTATTAATAAATTAAACAATTTCTATTATTAAATTATGATTAACTCAGAGATGTTTGTCATAATCAAGCAACCTAAATGTTTGGGTGCTTAGTAAAATTTGAGGAATTTATTTTAATTAGGTGTGAATCGGCAATTCTCTGTTCAAAATTTCAATCCCGTGGGCTTGTTGCCATAGGTATGTATCACAAATCAGTCAAGTTATTTGACCCTCGGGTATCTAGCCTAAAATCACCCAGCATACCCACGTGTTGCAGAAAAATTCATTCCGGTCCCGTCCTTAATTTGGCCATGGATAATAATATACTCATAACTGGTAGCGAAGATAAAACGATAGCCATATCGGATATAAGATACATGAAAGTACCTACTCTGGCACCCACCCTATCTGACCTCACACTAAAATGCGTTAAACGCATACCTGTAAGCTT
Source organism: Gordius sp. MW1 (assembly GCA_964036665.1). Classification (NCBI taxonomy): domain Eukaryota; kingdom Metazoa; phylum Nematomorpha; class Gordioida; order Gordea; family Gordiidae; genus Gordius; species Gordius sp. MW1. The sequence continues at coordinate 4,620,874 of OZ038529.1, forward strand.
ATTATAATCATAAAAGGCTCTCTTAAAATCTTTTTTGTGGTCTAAAATTGCATTTTCAAATCTACAAAATTATTTGCAAATGGTTTTCACTGTAACCAATTGCAAGTAACTTTATTCCAATGTTTTTGGTAACATTTTTGGGATTTTGCCTTGAAGTCAAAATCTTGTTCTAGTTTGGTCGGAGTAAAACTTCACTTTGATCTAACTTACTGAACCAATTGTGTTTACGTAGTTCCTTTATTACTTTTTTATGCTCCATAAAACTTTAGGTTGTCACTTCATTTTTACAGGGATTTATCATAATTAACCATAATAGATTGCAGTATCATACAAAAGGAATTTTAAATTTTATAAGTATTTACTCATTATTGGTGGCTAACTCAAATTGAGGTTGAATTTAAACTATATCAGACACATCTTTATATTGATTTATTTGCAAGTATGATTAAAGATTTTCTATCACTATACTTACGGAGCTCTATGATTTTGATATTTGCAATATTCAAAAAAATCATTTTATTGAAAACCTGAAATAAAATTTGATACTTACTTTGCCTAGATTGAAGGCATACCGTTATGCCTATCCTATGACCCACGCCACCTTTGGATTGGTGATAATATAGGCAAGCTGCACCTCGTAGACCCCCAAAATGACTTCAAAATTATCGGGGTAAGTAGCTTTTACTTGTTTATTTAAAGGCAAAATGGAAACGAACTTGATATTTTCGAAAATGAGGAGTTAAAAACTGTGTAGCTCTAGAAATTGAATGTTAATAGGTGGAATCTAGTAGATTCGATATCTAAAATCACCCTTAACCATTATTATATTCGAATCAATACAATTAAAAAGGTACCTGTAACTAATATATTGCTTAATTTTAAGGTCACTTCTTAGACTATATATTATTTTTCCCCCACCCCAAAACACCTAAACCAAATAAAACGTCGACTAAAACAATTAAAAAAATTTTTGGGTTTATAAACTAAATTATCACTGAGCCTAACATAAACACTAATAACCTTTGGGCTGCTGATCAAATATCGGGTAGTGATGAGGAAATAGCGTTTGGTTAGCGCTCAAGCTATAGCGAATAGTCATTTGGAGACGTTATAGCCATGAGGGGGGGGGGGGCAGGAAGGGGCGGCTGCCCCCCCTCTAAATCCATTTTTTTGAAATTAATTAAAAAAATGGCCAAAATTTAAAAAAAAATGATCATTTTGCCCGTCCCTAAATCATTAATGCCGCCCTCTAATTCCAATTCTGGCTACGCCCATGGCTATAGCGCATAGTAACTTAAAGCGTTTGAGCTCAGCGTGGCGCTAACATTGTTATCAAATTTTTAATTGTTAAATTGCCATTCATGCGCACGTTTGAACTAGGTGTTCACTCTCAAAACAACTGATCAAATTTAAGTATGAGGGACGCAAATGTATAAATAAAGTTATTCTGATGATAATTTATATAATTAAAAACCTTAAGGTAACTAAATTAACTTATTATTTCCATTCGATTACAAACAAGCATTTTATGGATTATTTCTAATGAAATAATTTAAAAAAAATATATATTTTAAGCGTTTTTATTAATTTAACAGTAGCTGAAGTTTAGAATTTTATTTGAAATTTAATTTTTCAAGTTATTGTATTATAACACTCATAAGTAAATTATATATTTAAAAAGTAATAAACAACCAGGCATGATATTTTAATTTCAGAATAATTTGTAAAAATCAATATGAGGAAGGCAAATTTTTATATGTCATTAATGGCGATTCCTTTCCAGTTGTTCACGCATAGCATATGATTCAAGGTAGTTGTAGATAATCTGGATCCTGAAAAATTCGGAAATCTAAACGATGCTCTTTTCCACCATTTAAGTATATTAACATCGCCATGACATTCAGTCTCGATAATATATAACTATCCAATTCATCATCACCCACAAACATTCGTTAAATAACAAAATTGTAAAATTTGTATTAAATTATTTTAATGTGTTTTTTGTTTTAAAATTGACTCGGTAAAAGAACCACTTATCATCGGTCTCTCTACTAAATAACGACCGCTAAAAATTCTCAATAAAGTCTTGACACCAATTATCGATGTGTTCATCGGTGTTTTAAAGGCGATTGCTTTTCTTTTTACTCGTGGACATAATATAGAGCATGTATGTACCTCTTGGGTACACATTAAGGAAAAATAATGTTTGGCTTTAACAATCATTTTGGTAGCTGCCTCCGTAAGAGTGGGATTTGTTGTAATATTTCTTTCTAATTCGCTAATAATTTCTTCAAAAAAATTTCCTACAATACCCATTGTCGGAATTATTTCTTTGCAAAGTCCCATAGTTACCTTTTTGATCGTCAATGTAAAAAAATATTTAAAATACCTTGTAGAATGGGTGAAAAAAAATCTCCACTTCTTTCAGGTATCGAATTTCTTCATGATTGAAGGCCAACTCCGTTTCATCTGGGAAAAATTTCTGTACAATGATGTTCAAGGTGCTCATTTCCTGAAAAAATGTTGTATAATTTCGATATAATATACCTTATTTGCCTTTTGCAACATTAGGTATGTTGAATTCCACCGAGTGTTGTTCGCTAAAGGAATCAAGGAAGTAATCGCTGACTTGGACCAGGCGATTGATTTTAATTAAATAAGGGTTGATAATTTTTAACCCTTCGCCAGCGATGAGGATCATAACATGAGCACCGCATCTAAAATTTAAAACTTTAGTAGCGGGCATTTTATTACGCAATAAAGTAATGGCGTTTATATGACTCGTCGCGTTATCGGTCGTGATTGAGATCATTTTGTCTTGCAGATTAAAATTCACCAATACTTTGTGCAAAACAGTGGAGATTTCCCTTCCCGTATAAGATGACGGCATCATTAGAATTGGTAGTAACTCATCTCCATTGCTAATTGATACAATGGAACCTAATTCCAATATATGATACATTATTTGGGCTTTGCCATAAATCGGTTGTTCTAGCTCAGTGCGTTGTTATAGTCCTCAGTTTAATAGATAGGTGTCTTTTTTGGCCTTCATTTATTTGATGCAAGTAAGGCTGCAAATATACTAGAAAAACAAAAAATGCATCCAATTCCCCCAGAACATGCATCTTCAAAAGTCCAGTCACTAACATTAGAATACATTTACAGGCCCATACGGAAGAATTAATGTCAATTCAAAAGGGACCTCCCATTTATTAAAGGTCCAGTATAACCTCAACAAAATGAAATCATGAATAATAAATGTTTGGAATATGTAGTTATTAGCATTAATTTACCGATATCTATTTTTGCAAAATATATTCCATTGCCTTAGCCACAACATTAACTTGTGGTCAGAACATAACATACTGCCAAAAATCACTTGCATGAAATATCCCAGAAACAACTCCTTTTACATAAATTCTGGGCTGTAACAATAACAACGCACTCAGCTATAACAACCCATTTATGGCAAAACCCAAATAATTTATCATACTGGAATTACAATCCATTATATTAATAAACGATGAAGATTGGCATCACCCTATACGGGTAGGGAAATCTCCAATGTTTTACACGGAGTCTTGTGGATTTTAATCTGCAAGACAAATTCATTTAGATAATGACACGCGTTGGAACTCAACGTATATGATGTTGCAAAAAGCAAATGAGGTAAATCATATCGAAATAATGCAATATCATTAAAGGAAATTAGCACCCTGAATATAATGGTACAAAGTTTTTTCCCTGATGAAACGGAGTTGGCCTTTAATTATGAAAAAATTAGCTACCTAAGAGAAGTCGAGCATTTCTTTCTCCCATTCTACTAAGTATTTTAAATATATAATTATAACATTTACAACTAAAAAAGTAACTTTTGGGGCAAGGAAAAAGTTCCTACAACGGGTACCGTAGGAATTCTTTTTGAAGAAATTATAGATGAAGTCGAAAAAACTACTACAACGCATTCCACCATTGAGGAGGTCGCTCCTGAAATAATGGTTAAAGGAGGTTTATACGTGCTCTATATTGGACTCTCGAAGTCAAAAGAAAAGCAATGCTCAGTCATGTTAACGTCGATGAACATTTCGATAATTACCGTCAAGACTTTATTGAGAATTATAGAGGTCGTTATCTAGTTGAGAGTCCAATGATAAGTGGTTCATTTACCGAATCAGCATGGGCGTACGCAGGTTTTGAATTAGAGGGGGGCAGATTAAAAAAAAATTTTCCTCTAATATTTTCCTGAGAGCAAAAAAAAAAAGTCTCGGCTTTCCAAATCCAAAAATTCCTCTACAATTTGCCTGAGAGCAAAAAAAAAAAGGTCTCGGCTATCCCGAGGGGGGATCAAAGCCTAATGAGGGTGGGGCAGAGCAAAATTAGAGGGGGGCAAAACATAATTTTTTTTTAATTCTTGAGGGTTTTTGTATTGAAAAAAATCTTATTTTTAAATTAGGGGGAGCAGCCGCCTCCCCTGCGTACGCCCATGCGATTCAGTATTACAAAAAAAACTCAGGTAAAATAATTTTGTGGAAATTTTACAATTATCAGTTCACAAATGTTTGTGGATGATGAAGAATAAAGATGGGGAAATAGCGTTTGTAAGAAGCTATAGCACATAGCAACCATATGCCGCTACGTCTACTAGCACATAGTCACTTTAAGTGCTATAAGTTATAGGAGATGGGAGGTTTGAGGCGCTAAAGCTATAGCCGATATCACTTAAATGCGCTAGAGCTATAGCACGGCGCTAACTTTGATATTAATTTTTTTAATTGTTTATTAGATATTAGACTACATCTGTTGTGCGCCACCACTCTTGCTTTTATTTCCATATCTATTTAACAACTTTTTGCTGTGAAAATATAATTTTTTTGTCCTATCTCACCATCTAACTAATCTTAAGCTTAACACCGCAATATTTTAATATTGTATGACAATAATTTATATACTTTGCATTACTTTCATCCTGCCCCCCTCCTTTTGCAATAAAAAAATAAATATTATAAAAGACACGAGGATTGGATTTTAATTCGTAGGGAAGGGATAATCGCAAAAATGATCTTATACCACTTCCCTATATATATAATATATATATATAGCCAGCGGACGGCCAAAAAGTCATATCATTAATGTTATTAACAGGAACAATATATTAATTTAATTTTAAAAAAAAAATTTTGCCCTCTCCGGGATTCGAACCCACATCAGTAAAGGCATTTGTTTACAAGCCGGCGCTATAACCCGTCACACCATGCTGGTTTTAAAATAACAGAAGTTTTTATGTTTTTTATATAGATAATGAAATAATACCATAAATTGCATAGCAATTAAAAGTTGTGTTTTATGTTTAGAAAATCAATATATTTCATCGGTCAGTAGCCAGCGGACGGTCAAAAAGTCATATTATCAATGGTACTAACAAGAACAAAATATTAATTTAATTTTAAAAAAAAATAAAAAAAAATTCCTTTAGTTTTAAAAAAGGGCTAAATTCTGAAACTACCGGCCCGATTCGCTCGAAACTTTACCCGTAGGTTTCCAGGGCGGCCAAGGGTAAAATAGCTTTTTCAGATTTCTAAAATACCTTCTCGTTTTAAAAATATCGGACATTTCCCGGCCAGTTTCAAAAAAATTTCGATTTATTTGGCCAATGGTAATTTTTTCCATTGGTCAGTACCAAGAGACAATTTATAAACTCATACGAGTCAAAAAAAACGAAAAAATAATTTTGAATAAAATTTTGGCCAATGGTCATTTTTTTCCATTGGTCAGTAGGCAGGGCACGGTCAAAAAGTCATATTATCAATGATATTAACAAGAAAAATATATTAATTTAAATTAAAAAAAAATACACTCTCCGGGATTCGAACCCACATTATTAGAGGCATAAGCTTTTTTAGGTGCAGCAGCCAGCGGACGACAAAAAGTCATATTATCAATGGTATTAACATAAACAATATATTAATTAGAAAAAAAAACGAAAAAAAAATTTGGCCAATGGTCATTTTTTTCCATTGGTCAGTAGTCAGGGCACGGTTAAAAAGTCATATTATCAAGTGTATTAACAAGAACAATATATTAATTTAATTTAAAAAATAAATAAAAATTTTGCCCTCTCCGGGATTCGAACCTACATTAGTAAAGGCATAGGGTTTGGTAGGGGCACAGGGACCCGTATCAGTTCAGTATAGGCATAGGCCCTTGTAGGAGAGGCCATGGGGTAATTATCAATGTTAACCAATTCAAAAACGAAAAAAAAAAATTTCGATTCACATTTTGGCCAATGCTCATTTTTTTTTAATTGGTCAGTAGCCAGCGGACGACCAAAAAGCCATATTATCAATGGTATTAACAAGAACAATATATTAATTTAATTTAAAAGATAAATAAAAATTTTGCCCTCTCCGGGATTCGAACCCACATTAGTAAAGGCATAGGGTTTGGTAAGGGGCACAGGGACCCATATCAGTAAAGGCATAGGCTTTGGTAAGGGGCACAGGGACCCATATCAGTAGAGGCGTAGGCCCTTGTAGGAAAGGGCATATATTCAAAGACGAAAAAATACCATAAATTGCATATAGCAATTAAAAATTTCGATTTATTTGGCCAATGGTCATTTATTTCATTGGTCAGTAGCCAGCGGACGGTCAAAAATTTATATTATCAATGGTATTAACAAGAACAAAATATTAATTTAATTTAAAAAAATTAAAAAAAATTCGTCCCCTCCCTGGCTTGAATCCGACACCTCCAGGTCACAAACTGGCGCCAATAACTTGGTGGACGACGGACGACGGACAACCAAAAATGAGCCCATAAATTGCATAGCAATTAATATAATAAATTAATACATTAAAACAGGCGAATATTTTATTAATTTCCGTTCCTCTCCAGCTATAGAATTTGGTTTAAGGAAGTTGGAGATAACCGTGACCTTTTCTTGGTAATTATGTTACCTGCCTTAAAGAAAAGGCGTTCACTGGGGACTGATGTGCTTTGGTGGCATAAATAGTCTTGAGCCAGAGCAGCTAAATTAAAAAATCTCCACGAAGATGATTTCCACCATTCTAAAATATTTACATCTCCATGACATTCCGTTTCAATAATATAATTCTCTAATTCTTCATCACCCACAAACAACTATTTTAATTATAATCATTTAAAATAATTTTTTTCACCTTCGTTTCTTTCGAGGATCCACTTGTCGTAGACCTCTCAACTCAAAATCGCACGCTGTAATTTTCTAAAAACTCTTTGAGGAAATTATCAAATTTTTGTTGGGTGTTTAAGTAATTAGGCATAGCTTTTCTTTAAACCCTAGGATCTAACATTGAGCAATTAAACACTTCCTGTGTGCACATGATATTAAAATAACGTTTCGCTTCAACCATCATTTTAGTAGCGACCTTCGTGAGTGGAATATGTTATAGTTGTTTTGCCAAGTTTGTCTATAATTTCTTCGGAAAAGTTTTCACGATACTCATTGTAGGTACTTTTTCATTGCATAATCCTATAGTTACCTTTTTAGATGTAAATGTTATGAAAATATTAATTGTTTAATATACTTTGTAGAATGGGAGAAAGAAATGCTCCACTTCTCTTCTTAGGTATCTAATTTCTTCATAACTAAAGGCCAACTCCGTTTTAATTAAAAAAAATTTGTAATATTATGTTCAGGGTGCTCTTTTTCCTTAAAATTATTGCATAATCTCGATATAATTTACTTAATTTGCCTTTTGCAACATCATATAAGTTGAATTCCACCGAGTATTGTTAGCGATAGGAATCAAGGTCTCTCATCGCGGACTCACTACAGTGATCGTACGTCTGGTGAAGGATTGAAGATTACCAACCCTTTTAGGTACGATCAGTGTGCTACATTATATTCACTTTAAGTCCGCGCTGGGAGAGGAATGGTTCTACCAAGTTTCTTGATTCCGCTAGCTAAATACGCGTTGGAACTCAACGGTTATGACGGTGGTGCAAAAAGCAAATATGGTAAATCCTATCGAAATAATGCAATAATTTTTGAAGGAAATGAGAACTTTGAATATAATTGTAAAAAAAATTTCCCTGATGAAACGGAGTTGGCCTTTAGTCATGAAGAAATTAGATGTCTTAGAGGAGTGGAGCATTTCTTTCTCCCATTCTACAATGTATATTAAATATTTTTATAAAAATTACAACTAAAAAAATAACTTTGAGACTATACAAGGAAAAAGTTCCTACAAGGGGTAGCGTAAGCAATTTTATTGATTTTTGATAAACTCGAAAAAACAACTCCAACATATTCCACTACGGAGGTCGTTACTAAAGTGATGGTTAAAGCGAAGCATTACATTTCCTAAGTGTGTACCCAAGAGGTTTATACTTGCTCTATATTGGACCCTCGAGTCAAAAGAAAAACAATGACCAGTCATTTGAAACACTGATGAACATTTCGAAAATTTCCGTCAAGACTTTATAGAGAATTTCTAGCGGTCGTTATCCAGTTGATTGACCGATGATAAGAGCTTCATCTATTCAATCAGTTTTACAAAAAAAGCGTAGGTAAAATAATTTTGTGTAAATTTTACAAATATTACTTAACGAATGTTTGTGGGTGATGAAGAATTGGATAGTTATATCATTGAGACTGAATGTCATGGCGACGTTAATATCCTTGAATGGTGGAAGACATCATGGTTGAAATTTTCGATTTTGGCAGCTATGGCGAAAGATTATTTATGCTATAAAAGCATTTCTGTCCCCAGTGAGCGTTTATTTTCCAAGACCGGAAACATAGTGACCAAGTAAAGATCAAGATTATTTACAACTACCTTGAATCATATGCTAAGCGCGAACAAGTGAAAAGGAATCGTCATTTACGATATATATATAAAATTTTGCGTTCACTAATGGGCCCGCCATTCCATATCGAATCGTCAAAAAAAGACGATTTTCGAGACCTTTTTAGATATGGATAATTTTTGGTAAGGGTGTAGGCCTCCTATGTCATAGTAATTTCTGAAAATTTTAGCAATTTTGGGCCAATACTTTTAAGTTATGGACGTTTAAAGGGCCAAAATCACGCTCGGGAGCGTTACTATTTTTTCATTTTTTTTAAAGTAATGGCCTTATTCACTGAAATTTTGGTGCATTTTGTTCCTAAAAAGTTTTCTATCGAAATAATCTAACAGAAAAAACCTCAAACTTTTGCGTTTAATTTTTTGTGGTCAAATTAGTGAAAAATCATAACCTAATTTACCTCTATTAGAAATCACCAATTTCACAATGTGCACTTATTTATGACCCATTATCAAATTCCAATCATAAAAAGTTTGAGATCGGCTACAATATGGTCAAAAATTCGAAAAATTATATTTTCCCCAAAATTGTTTCTGGTTGGCGGTATAATCAATTATTAAAAGAACATATTAGGATGTTTGTTTTTTATGGAATTACAAATTTATAAAGAATACATGGTAAATAAATAATATTGGAATAAAAATATATATAAATTTTGGTTTTTTTCTGCGCCATGAGCAATTATCTAGGTTTGAAAATTAAATTTTGCATTTTAACTTAATGATTTAGGGTTAGGCTAAAATCAATGAGTTGAAAAAAAATAAATATCAATATAATGGCAAAATTGCTAAAATATTTTTTTGTCCTTCAAATCCATCCTACAAATGTAAAGGCTCTGCAGGATGAAAGGTGCTTTAGAAAATATTGCTTGTTAGTTGTGACCATTTTTTATTTTAATTAAAATAAATGCTTATTTTTAAATCGATTGAAATGATATCTTAATTTCTTTACCTTAATGTTTTTAATTATATAAATTTATCGTCAGAATAGGTTTTTAATTTTGATCAGTTATTTAATAGACCTGAGAATATGAATTTTAACATAAAGATTTCAAAACAATTTTAGCGCCACGTCAAGCTCTAGCCTTATAAGTGGCAGCTCCTCTAAGCATGGGCGTAGCCAGATTTTGGATTAGGGGGGACGAAACGTTTAAAATCAATGGGGGGGGACAAAATATAAATTTTATTAATTTTTAAGGGTTTTTGCATTGAAAAATTATATTCAACTATGCTATGTAGCGGGGAGCTGCTAACCGCGCTAGTGCTAATCGTTTCCATCACTAGTTTTGTCTATAAATAATTTAAATATGCGATGGCATTAAGCAGTGCATCATAACACGTTTAGCCTATTAATATATATCTATTTCTATGATTAAATGAGTTTATTAATGTTTTACGAGAGCGTCCTTTCTTTGTACAATTTCATAATCCATACTTAATTTTGAGGAAGAGTAAGTTTTTAAAAGAAGGCGTTGTTTCATTGCATATTTTTCAAGTCATTCAAATCCGGCCACGCCTATTCGATTCGGGGAGTGAAGCATAGGAACGGGCTGTTATTCAGTTGCTCAGCAGATCGATCCCTTCGCGTTTTCGACCCAACCCTACCACCCCGCCTAGTTTACGCTCACAAAACGACGCTGGGTGGAGAGATGGTCACGGTAATATGGGCAATATGCTATCATTTTGCTCTATTTTTTGTTTGGAAATGTACATTAATACACATATTTGTTAAGCAGCCTTCGAGGAGAGTCGTCTTTGACTGAATTTTATTAAAACAAATAAGGTTGCATTTATTATCGTAACAATTAAAAACGGTGGTTAATGCGTGTTCTGATCCTTATTTTATGTTGAATTATATTTCCATCATAATATAGCCATAGACTAGATAGACTGCTATCAACGCACAAAATGTGTACCCTTTTTCCACCATTTTGATGTGAACATGATAAAGTGGTGAGATCATATAAAAATTAGTAATTTTCGCAAATTAAATAATTTAAAAAAGGTAAATAAAAAATATTGAATTGGGTAGATATCAAAAACAGCATTTTAAAAATATTAAACAATACATGAAAATTAAAAATGTATAAACTGCGATTAAAGTTTGTTTAATAATATAGCGCCATCAATATCTTGTATAATATTAATTTATTGGCGTTCTTTTTAATTTATAACTAGTGAGGAAGGTAAATTGACTGTTATAGGGCAAAACTACATGGTTAAAATACACCATATGCACTCTTCAAAATGGAGAAAAATTTGCCACACAACACAATTAACCTTATGCAACATATGGCATGAGCAGTCTATCTAGTCTATGGGTTTAGCTTAAAAATGATAGGCTACTTCTCTTTGCCACCGAGCATTGATTAAATGCGGGGAAAAAAATTATAGGGCTTTTTTATTTTATTCATACACTTAAATATAAAAAAATATATCTAGACAAGATTATACAAAGGGATGGTGTTAGGTTTTAATATTATAACAGTTCTGATAAACAACACAGGCATTTAAAAATTTAACGCAATTTTTGTATTAATTGCCTCGAATGTCTTGAATGTATCCAATAAGCAGATGCAACTGATATTTTGCAGATTCGTAAACGTTTCGATTGCATAATTGTATCTATTAAATGAGCAGTTTAACTATTATGTATGTTCCTAAGCTCCACTCCATTTGTGGTTTTGTCTGCGAAAAAGACTTATGCCCTAACTTCTATACGCCATTCTAAGGCTAGAGTTCCAATTAGTGTCGAAAAAACGGCTGGGTTTTGTTAGGTCGACCTATGGTTTAACTGGGACTAACGGTCGATGGTCTGTTTTTTAAATTTTAACTAAACCTAGAGGTCGACTAAGAAAACGGACCAAAAACCCGTTGATCTGTTCATGTTTAGTCGACTATAACCGAAGGTCGACCAAACAGAACCCAGCCGTTTTTCCAAAACTAGTTCTAACTATGGAACTAAGCTTAAGAGTTCATATTTAGGTAGACTGTCATCTTCATTTGATGGGGCTCTCTTCCGCTTGCTTAAGCTAACAATATTAATTTTTATTTTTTGGGATTTTAAAAAGCATTTTGGTTATTATAGTTGATACATTTTTTAAAATTATCCTTTAATAGCTGGACTATTTGAACGAAGTTTTAGCTGTTGCAACCGCAGATGGAGCTGTTCATGTGTGGAAGAAGAAAGAAGCATTATGATTATACATATATTAATTTATAGATTTCTATTCCGGCTCGTAGTTTTACAATTAGATATTCAAAATTTTATTTTTATATCCGTGGTTTTGGAGTAGACGGGTTTTGAAAATGTGGATGTAATTGAAATTGAACTGCTTCCACCAATATATAAATAATATGGTATAAAAGTTTTGGAAAACTTTATTAATAAAGTAATATAAAAAAGGCGCATAAAACTAATATTAGTGGTTACAAACCTACCTAGTTATATACTAGAAAGAATTAAAAAATTTAACGATTTAAAGAATATTTTTGGAATGTATGAAAATCATGGATATTTTGTTCACACATTATAAATGTGAAAATACATTCAAAACTTTGAGGTTTTATTTACGTTGTTATTTAATCATCAATGGTTTATGGGTTTAAATAAACCTAAGTAACAAGTGAGTACACTTATAAAACAACTTTTCATATTTAAGCATTTCAAATGGATAGTTAGTTTTAAAGGTTACCTCTTTTGAAAAAGATAGTAATAAAGAAACCATATTTATTAATATATTAATTTATTTAATATAAATGCTAAGTGGCAAAAATTGTTTTCTGAAAGTTGGCACTATTTATTAAAGGAATTAACAAATAGGTTTTCAAATAAGATGAAGCCACAAAATTATTATACATAAACGGTTATAAATGCATAGCCACTGGTAACTTGAATTTTCACAAATATATTTGTTAATAATAACTAGTTAAACGTTTTCGGGAATTTTAGTGACTCAATAAGTAGCTAGTATTTTTTATATTTTAGTAAAATTTGTATACAAGAATATTTTTTTTTCGTTTTTTTGAAATAGTATTAACAAAGTCAATTTATTACAAAAAGTTATAAAACTAGCAACAATAAAAGATTTTTTCATTTAAATTTATAAAATGATTTTGAGAATATCTACGCATTAATTTAAATAATGAGGATTACAATTAATGTTTATAATAATTAATTGCTATGCAATTTTTAAACTAATGAATGTTGAACATTTTTATCGTAAATCATATTTAAGATGGCCGTCTCTAAAGTTTTAATAACTTAAAATGTGCAGCCTTTCAAAAGTGTTATATCTATAACGCTACACGGGCCGTCCGAAACGGCAAAGATTTCATAAATTATCAAGGGTGCGCAGGCGCGTAGCCAGGATTTTCTCTCGGGGGGGGGGGAAATTTCCAAAAATTTTTTGTAACATTATTTCAACATCAAAAAAAAAACATTAAATATTTTTTTTGGGGGGGGGGGGGGATTTCCCGTTCCCCCCCCCCCTCTGGCTACGCCACTGAGGGTGCGACCCGAGGTCCGATTTTGACAAACAAACTAACCATTCATAATATGATTTAGATAATCCCAATTCGATATAAAATGTAAATCTTGGTACAGCCTGCTAATGTAGCTTTCAAACTCCCAATCTTTCGCCCCCAATATATTGTATAATAATTTTTTGACCAATATTGCAAATTTTATAAATTGCTATGCAATTTATGGGTTCTTTTTCGGTGAAATATGTCTTGTGTTGTCCAACATGAATTCATAATCGAAACTTATGATTTTCTAAAAGGTTTTTTTACTTCAACGTAAAACTAATTAATGAATGACCCGTACTTGACTTAATTTTCCGACCTAGCGCGTGGACAAGGTCAATTTTTATTTTTGTGCCCCTACTGATTACCTTTATACATAAATTTCTTTTGACACTTGTCTAGCTTGTTGCTTTATAAAGGATAATTGCGAAACTGGCTAAATAATCCCCTGCAACTTACTATATGTAGATTCTCTTTTATTGTTTTTTTATTTTTGCTGCTTATTTTCGTAAATTTTGTTTTTTGAAAGCTCGCCATACATTTAATTTGTGTGACCCTGGACCCAGCCCAAACCACGATTTAGCCATAATATTTGCCTTAAAAAAATAATTGCTGTTTAAATTTTACTTGTCTGACCTCAACCAAACGTCAGAATCCAATTTTATTCACCCACAACTTATGGGTATTTTGGTTTCTACGATGCAAATATACATTTTCCCCTCAAAAAATAACAAAACTTTTGGCTAAAAATAAATGCTGACTGTTCCTCGGTCAAAGAATGGCCTCACGTCCTATTTGTTGATGTGGATGGCCAAGTTTTATGCTAAAAATATATTTTTTGACCCCCCGCTTGTTTAACTTTTTCCCACAATAAAAATTATCCCCCTTCATAGGCATTCTCCGCCCACCACCCCCATTAGTCGCTTATAAATTGACCGTTCGGTAATAGGCTCTCGTCGTAAGTGTATTTCGTAACTTAAGCTTCAATGTAGGCTCTTTTTCCCATCACTGCATAAATTGCTTAGCAAATAAACTGCTCTCATACAAAGTGTAGAAGAGAGTTAAGGCTGAACACAAACACAACGGGACCCGGGGGCGCTAGCGAGATATAGCGAACCGCTAACCAAAGTAGTTCGTAGTGGGCTTAAATTACAGAGCAAATCAACTAATTTCCTACGAAATATGGAAAAGCCCAAGGCTAAGGCTGAACAAAGACAACAGCAGGGTGGGGGCATCTAGTAGTAATTATATACATATGTCCATAATAGCTATTAGAACAAGTAAGAGTTTCAAACCTCGTTTATTTTCGACACTTTTTTACGTGAAAATTATTATTAATTGCTATGCAATTTATGGGCTCACTTTCCATTTTCCGATGTCTTGCACCGAATGTCTTGTCACGCTTTTCGTCGTTTTTACAACTGAGACCGCTTGGATGTGGGTTCGAATCCCGGGGAGGCCAAATTTTTTTCTTTTTTTTTAATTAAAATATTGTTTTTGTTAACACCATTGATAATATGGCTTTTGGCCGTCCGCTGGCTGCTGATCAATAAAAAAAATGACCATTGGCCAAAGTGTGAATCGGAATTTTTTTTTGTTTAAAATTAATAATTAACCTGTGCCCCCCCCCCTACAAGAGCCTATACCACTACTGATATGGGTCCCTGTGCCCCCCCCCCCTACAAAAGCCTATGCCTCTACTGATGTGGGTTTGAATCCCGGCGAGGGTAAATTCTTAATTGCTGGTTCGATACCCGGAGAAGGCCAATTTTTTTTTATTATTTTTTATAAAAATTAATGTTCTTGTTAATACCATTGATAATATGACTTTTTGGCCGTCTGCTGGCTGCTGACCAATGGAAAAAAATGACCATTGGCCAAAATGTGAATCAAAATTTTTTTTCGTTTTTTTTTGGCTCTTATGTATTAATAGACGTCTCTTGGTACTGACCAATGAAAAAAATGACCATTGGCCAAAATGTGAATCGAAATTTTTCTTCTCGTTTTTTTACTCTTATTAATTTATATCCACTTTTACCGTGTCCTGGCTGCTGACCAATAAGAAAAATGACCATTAGCCAAAGTGTGGTTGAAAAAGTTTCAATTTAGCACCTGTAAATTTTTTGAGATATCCTTACGATACCTGTGACATTTTTAGATGCGCGGTCGTAACAGGCAATAGCGGAGCTATTGCATGTCGCTGCTCGTTTCGTCGCAAGCCCATTATAATTCAGTTAATTTCCCCCCTCCCCTACAAAGTCCTATGCCTCTACTAATATAGGTTCGAAACTTGACGATGGTAAAAAAAAATTTAATTAACCTAACATTGATTGTTCTTG
The DNA here is from genome assembly GCA_964036665.1 of Gordius sp. MW1. Classification (NCBI taxonomy): domain Eukaryota; kingdom Metazoa; phylum Nematomorpha; class Gordioida; order Gordea; family Gordiidae; genus Gordius; species Gordius sp. MW1. Next base: position 4,636,586 of record OZ038529.1, read on the forward strand.
CTAATAACATTGATAAATGGCGTTTAATTGTTATTATATATGCCTCTTATTTTTTAATTAATTGCCACGTACTATATGGGTTTTTATGCGACTTCCAATGACGTTAAGACCATCCAATCAATAAAGCCTTTCTACGCATGTGACAAGACACACTACGTGCCCAAACGTACATACATCTAACTATTGATATTTTTAATTGCTATGCAATTTATCGCTTCTGCACAGCCTCCAAATTTTGCATCGTCACAACCACTAATTATATTTATCCAAAATTTTGCACGAGATATGTCATAACACTAGATGTGTCATACATAACATAAAATTGGAATAACCCATCATCTTATCACAAAATACCAATTAATAGTTCCATTTTTTAATTTATATTACTTACTAGATGAACCCGGCAAACTTTGTTTTGCCAGATAACCGGGTGTATTCAATTGTGTTGGAATTTTAGGGCATATATGATGATAAAGCGGTTATTGAAGTAAAAATAAAGTTTAACGTCGTCTATATGTTCTACTTCTATTGTTCTATTTCCGTTCACACAGTGCAACGCGTACGAATACTCGAAAACTACTGGACCGATTTGGCTCAAACAAATCTTAAAACATGCTCCGGAGTGTCAGGAATAAACTATGAAATTTTGAGCCAAATCGGTCTGGTAGTTTTCCAAAATTGGTGGCGGCATATATACACACACACATAGTTTCATTTTTATATATGTATCAACGATGTTAGAAACCATTCAGCCTATTATAAAATAAGTAAAATAGCAATTAATATAGCATTATAAATTAAAAGTTGTTAGCAGATTTACATACTATAATAAAAAAGACTCCCTGCTCCCGTTTATGTTGGAATTGCATAGCAAATAATATTATTGGCAAAAGCTTAAGTTCATGCCCGACTTGACTCAATCTATAGGTATAAAGTTTTACCTATTACCTAGTTTAACCCTGTACTAAAATTAAAAAAAACACTGCCAGTGTTTAAGCTATTGAAAGGAAAGTATTTTTATTAGGTGAGTAGGCTTTATTGATTGGATGATCTTAGCGTTAAGGAAAGTATCATAGAACCTGTAAATTACATAGCAAAATGAATAGGCATATAATATAAATTGCATAGCAATTAATACCGTAATAATAAAATTAAAAAACTTACTGGATAATTGCTAGGATGGCTTATAAAATCAATTAAATAAAATTGCATAAATTAAAACCCAAAGATTATAATTAATAATTGTGGTAGTTGGAGTTACTTTTTTTTTATGCTTATTCAAATGAGTATATAGTGTATTTCGTTATGTAAATAGACGTGCACTAAGTAGATGCAGACGTCGAACGGTACGCTAATGTATTTCGTATGTAAATAGACGTGCACTAAGTAGATGCAGACGTCGAACGGTCGGCATCCCTCATTCAAATTGAGAGGAGCCTCGACTGTGTTATAAGGCTGAATTTTACGTTGCATGTTAATCATATATTTATTTCTGTCTCTGGGTAGTAACCGCTATTGACCATCGAGAGCCCAAGATCCCGCGAACCAATTTCTCCACGTAGACAACACCCGTTATAGTCAATTAGTTTCACGGAGTTTTACTCACGACCATCGTGCAACCCATATAACATTATTACTCAATCGATATTTTATTTGTCTTAATTATAACCCACGTTCGTCCGATATTATTTATACTAGTTATTGATACCAATAAAAGGTTGTCTTCTGGATATTACAGTGTATTGGGGTTATAAAATTGGTAGCACGAGGCTGAGAAGATATACCCACGCATAGAGGCGGATAACGGAATTTCTTTTAAAGATCTCAACCTTCAATCCCGATACACAGAAATCAAGGCATTAGACCTTGGATTGTTCGTACAAGACAAAAGAAAAAGGACAACGTAAGTTTTTAATTTTTATTTTTAATAATGGAAAAATCTTTATTAGTTATTATAATATTAATATTAATTTTCATGATGAGTCTGTATAGTCCTGCATTTAGGTGGACATTAATTAAATTATTGATGTCAACGCTGTAAATTTAATTTCTTTTTCGATCACGTATCTTATTTTTATAATCGTGTTGGATATAGTCCTTCATTTGGTTAAACATTAATTAAATTGTTCAGATCACGCTAAAAAATTTGATTCCTTTCACTGATCTTAGTTTTATATCATGTTTGGGCCGAAAGCTTCATTTAATTTTATTAATTTTGTCGTAAGTGAAAAAATGTTTTTGATAGTTTTAGTGCTGATTATAATTGTAATATTTTTGATAATTAAACTACAGCGCGTAGAACAGGTTTACAGAGTTAAGTCCTCGGTCCCGCGTTGCTTCAATTGCAACAGATTAGGGCACATAAGGCGCAACTGTAATGTAGGCCGTAACTTTGAAAATAACAGGGCGCATGTTAGATATAGATCGCAGTCGCGAGAACCCCATAGAAGGTTTTATGATAATAGACATTTTTACAATGATAACCAGGTTGTTCCGGGTAATTTTGAAAATAGAGCCACGCAGGATAATTCTGTTAATCCTGGGCCGCGTAACTTTAATTGATGCTCGATTGGCGCGGACAACACTAAGATTGTTTATATTAATTTTTTTAATTCTTCACAAACTCCGGTAGTTAATTTAAATATTGAAGGTATGCAAATAAATTTTTTAGTAGATTCTGGAGCCTCTATCTCAGTTATAAGTAGATGTAATTTTTTAAGATTTTTGCCTTTTAAAACTATCAATAAAAGTCATGTTTTAGTAAAACAGTTAGACGGGTCGAATCTCAAAATTTTGGGGAGTACTAAAGTTCGAGTATGTGCAGGCGAGGAAGTTTTGAAATTAGAGTTATTCGTTATCGATGAGAAAATAGATAATATTATGGGGTGGAATTGGATTAGATTAATTGGCCCTCTAGTTAATTGGTGGGGCATTTGTAAAGATTCCACGTATAATAGAAAGATCAATTGTTTAATCAATAATGCTGATGACCATGCAACACCCGGTTTCAAGGTAGCATCTATGCATAAATCCTTGGTTGTTATTAATGAGGCAATGGATGATCCAACCTCGGTTTCAGGGGCAAGGGTTTTTGTTAATAAGCCTACGACCTCTGGTTGGGTTGATTGTGATGGTCAGTACGTCGGGAGACTGTGGCATTTTAACATTGATGAGATTAAAGCGGAATTTTTGGAAATTTTTCGAGATGAATTAGGATGTTTAAACGATAACGTGTTTTCAATTAAGGTTCACTCAGATGCTGTTCCTCGTTTTTGTCCTGCCCGTCGAATACCGTTCATGTGGATTGATAAGGTCAATAAAGTTATTGATAGTTGGTTAAAGGATAATGTTATTGAACCAATAGAGTATTCGGAGTGGGCTACCCCTTTAGTACCCGTTAAGAAAAATGACGGTAGCATAAGGGTTTGCGCCGACTACAGAATAACTATTAATAAACATGTTATAGAGGTTAAATACCCCTTACCCAGAATAGAGATGGTCTTAGCTAATTTGAAAGGTTCTAGATTTTTTTCAAAGATAGACCTTAGGAATGCATATCTTCAGTTACGTGTAGATGATAAGACGTCTAAAATTTTAACAATAAACACCGATAGAGGTTTGTTTGCTTTTAAACGATTACCGTTTGGTTTAAGTGTGTCAGCGCCAATTTTTCAACGAGCAATGTCTTCTATTTTTAATAATTTAGATGGTGTATTTTTCTATTTAGACGACATTTTGGTTACGGGTTCAACGCCAGCTGAGCATGACTCACGACTAATTAATGTTTTATCTTTAATAAAAAGTAAAAATTTACGCGTTTCAGCGAATAAATGCACTTTTTGCGCAACTGAAATAACTTATTTGGGTCATATAATAGCCGATGGCTGGGTAAGACCTAATTTAATTAAAATTGAAGCTATAAAAAATATGCAGAGGCCTAATAATAAAAAGGAGTTATCCTCATTTTTAGGACTTATGAATTATTATAGCAGATTTATTGATAATTACACGAAGTTTTCGGGTCCCCTTTACGAGTTAACTAAAGATAATGTTTTTTTTAAATGGGAATATAAAGAAGATCAATGTTTTAATTATTTAAAAGATATTTTGTTAAAAGATTCCGTCTTAAAATGTTTTGATCCGGTTAGAGAGCACATCTTAAATGTTGATGCATCCAACACGGGTATAGGAGGAGCTTTATGTCAGGTCGAGGATGGAATTGAACATCCTGTAATTTACTTTTCGCGTAAACTTATTAAGGCGGAATGCAACTACTCGGTGATTGAGAAAGAAGCGCTTGCTATAACTTTTGGTTTAAAACGATGTAGGGAATATTTAATTGGCAAGACCTTTACAGTTTTTACCGATCACAAGCCTTTAATCAATTTATTTCAAAAAATTAATACTGAATACTTGATGTCCCCGCGTTTGCAAAGGTGGTTAATAATACTAGGTAATTTTTCATTAACATTAAAATATCGTAAAGGTAAAAATAATTGTCTAGCAGACGTTTTGTCGCGTATGAGTGATAATAACGAGAAAGCTGACAACGATATTGAGACCACGCAAACTAGTGACCATTACATTAATGTGTTAAAGATTGTTGAGTTTAACTCCATAGTTAAGTGCTCAGAGACCGACCCCGATTTTATTAAGATAAAAGATATTTTATTGGGTATCGAGGATAGTCTTTCGGTTCCTTTAGCTTTTAAACATGTACTTAACGAGCTTTATTTGGAGGATAACGTAATTAAACGAAATGAAAAAATTGTCATACCTACCGCGCTACGTGAGGATATTTTAAAGGTACTTCATGAAGGGCATGCAGGTATTACAAAGATGAAAGACATAGCTAGAAGGTATGTCTGGTGGCCAAGAATGACGAAAGGCATTAAAAGACTGGTTCGACAATGTGAATGGTGCAAGGCAAAGACGGCCATGCCTCGCAAAGACAAAGCGGCGAGATGGACACGTCCTAATGAACCTTGGGATCGCATACACATTGATTTTTTCGAACTTGATAAAAAACGCTATATTTTAATTGTAGATGCTTTTTCGGGTTGGACTGAGTTTAGAAAGGTTTTTAATATATCCACCCTGGTAACAATTAATTTTTTTAAAGGATTTAATTAGTTCTTATGGTTTTCCAAGGTGCGTAGTAACCGATAATGGCAGAGCATTTACTAGCGCCGATTTTAATAACTTTTGTGAACAGTGGAAAATAAGACATATATTTACACCACCATATCATCCAAGTTCTAATGGACAGGTTGAGAGATATGTAGGTATAGTTAAAAAATGGATTAGGTTGTCTCAGTCTGGTAAGGACGGTACCTGGCTCTATAGATTGTATCATAACATGTCTCCTAGGTATCCAGATCGTTTACCAGTAGGCAAAGAGTTTCTTAAACGTAAATTAAGATATCCGCCTGATTTTTTGTCAGAATCGCATAATGATAACAATACTTTACCGACTACCCCTCGCTTTAAAATAAATCAGCTAGTGTGGTCACGTAACTATGCAGGTGAACCAATGTGGGTTTTGGCACGGGTTATTAATCATATTGGGCATAAGATTTATAAAGTAAGACTTTTAGAAAGTCAGAAAGAGGAAGTAAGACATTTGGAGCAATTATTGATGCACGATGTCTAATTAATATTTTTATATTTAGATGCGATTACAGCTATCCTGGTGCTCGGTTGAGGTGGTGGTAAGAAGAACGGCGGTCATTCGCCTGCCAGGCCCTATCCACTTGACAGTGATAATCGGAGTGGATGGGCTCCCTAGGATAGTGGCGGTGTTCGAACCACCACCGACGAGTATGCCGGGCGTACCTGGTCCGAATAGGGGTCCGCAACATGGGGGACATATGGGCAGACCCCGTAGAAGGTGTAATGGGTGCCGTCGTTGGCACGTATTGCCTTTGTGTACAGGTAGAAGCACAGGCGCGACACAATTAAGTGACGGGCCTCAGGCTACTCCTGAGGTAATACCAAGGGCGAGTGAGGCCGTGCCAACGAGTAGTGTGGGATCGTCGCTGAGTGCAGAGGAGGCACTACGACAACTGTCCCTGGGCCAGCATAGAGAGGTGCCAGAGGAGGTAAAAAGGGAAGGTGTGGTAGTTGGAGTTACTTTTTTTTTATGCTTATTCAAATGAGTATATAGTGTATTTCGTTATGTAAATAGACGTGCACTAAGTAGATGCAGACGTCGAACGGTACGCTAATGTATTTCGTATGTAAATAGACGTGCACTAAGTAGATGCAGACGTCGAACGGTCGGCATCCCTCATTCAAATTGAGAGGAGCCTCGACTGTGTTATAAGGCTGAATTTTACGTTGCATGTTAATCATATATTTATTTCTGTCTCTGGGTAGTAACCGCTATTGACCATCGAGAGCCCAAGATCCCGCGAACCAATTTCTCCACGTAGACAACACCCGTTATAGTCAATTAGTTTCACGGAGTTTTACTCACGACCATCGTGCAACCCATATAACATTATTACTCAATCGATATTTTATTTGTCTTAATTATAACCCACGTTCGTCCGATATTATTTATACTAGTTATTGATACCAATAAAAGGTTGTCTTCTGGATATTACAGTGTATTGGGGTTATAAAAATAATAAAACAATAACAAACATAAAAAGTTGCAAATAAAACAAAATAATAATGGACTTGCGACGAAACAAGCAACGACATGCAATAGCTCCGCTATTGCCTGTTATGATCGTACACCTAAAAATGACACAGGTATCGTAAGGATATCTCAAAAAATTTACATGTGCTAAATTGAAACTTTTTGCAACCACACTTTGGCTAATGGTCATTTTTTTTATTGGTCAGCAGCCAGTACACGGTAAAAGTGGATATAAATACATAAGAGTCAAAAATAAACGAAAAAAAAATTTTGAGTTACATTTTGGCCAGTGGTCATTTTTTCCATTGGTCAGCAGCCAGCGGACGGCCTATAAATACATAAGAGTCAAAAAAAACAAAAAAATTTCGATTCACATTTTGGCCAATGGTCATTTTTTTTCATTGGTCAGCAACCAGGACACGGTAAAAGTGGATAAAAATTCATAAAAGTAAAAAAAACGAAAAAAAATTTCGATTCACATTATGGCCAATGGTCTTTTTTTCAGTGGTCAGCAGTCAGCGGACGGCCAAAAAGTCACATTATCAATGGTATTAACAAGAACAATCATAAGAGTAAAAAAAACGAAAAAAAAATTTCGATTCACATTTTGGCCATTGGTTATTTTTTTCATTGGTCAGTACCAAGAGACAGTCTATTAATACATAAGAGCCAAAAAAGGGGAAAAAAATTTTGATTCACATTTTGGCCAATAGTCATTTTTTCCATTGGTCAGCAGCCAGCGGACGGCCAAAATGTTATATTATCAATGGTATTAACAAGAACAATATATTAATTTAAAAAAAAATAACAAAAATTTTTTGGCCCTCTCCGGGTATCGAACCAGCAATTAAGAATTTGCCCTCGCCGGATTCAAACCCACATCAGTAGAGGCTAGGCTTTTGTAGGGGGGGGGGGCACAGGGATTCATAGGCATAGGCTCTTCTAGGGGGGGGCATAGGTTAATTATTAATTTACCCAAAAAAAAACGAGAAAAAAAATTTTCGATTCACATTTCGCCAATGGTCATTTTTTTCATTGGTCAGCAGCCAGCGGACGGCCAAAAAGCCATATTATCAATGGTATTAACAAAAACAATATTTTAATTTAAAAAAATAAAAAAAATTTGGCCTCCCCGGGGAACCCACATCCAAGCGGTCTCAGTTGTAAAAACGACGAAAAGCGTGACAAAACATCGGAAAATGGAGTGAGCCCATAAATTGCATAGCAATTAAAAATTAAATATCTAAGGTTCATATGCCTTCAGTGAAGTAAAATATTTTTTTAATTTTCAAAAATGGCAAGGTATTGAGGTGTTTTTAAGTATTTTCCTTGTTCAAAAGAATTCAAGGTTATGATCCATTTTAATTATTCAACCTTTTGCTTAAACCGTATTCTTTAATAACATTAGATGATATTTTTTATGGTTAAAAAGTTTATTTTCACGAAACAAAGATAAATAAATAAGCGAAATACAAAAATAATGCTATTTGCCATATTGTCAAAGATGATGTTTTCACTAAACCCATAAGGACAAGACCTAAAAAAGCAGAGAAGATTGCTGTAGGCTCTGATATAATATTTTTATTCATCCCAATTAATTACAGAATAGATTGTTGTAGATGATTAAGATAAACATTTTACAAATGTCTATAATGTGTTTCAAATATCATGAAAAATATTAATTATTTAAGACTTAAAAATTTGTAAATGAATTTTTGATAATTTTGCATGAATAGAAATTTGGTATCTTCTAAACACAACATGTATTTTCTCATTGTCTAACTTAGATGCCTCATTATTTAACTCCTCATTATATTAATAATCAATATCCACACGTTTTAAAGTTAAAATAAGAACTCATTAAAGAGCCTTAACCTATCATTTTCTTAAAAAAATGAAATAGCATTAATAAACGTTGTTAAAAACATAAATCTATTTTAGCGCCATCTATAATATAAATTATTCTATATTGTATATTCAATTATGAGACTACGGTAGATTTACAAAAGCAAGTTTAGGGTTCAAACCCCCCCCCCCCCCCCGCGGATTTCGAAAAAATATTTTTTTCCTAATATCGCATTATATAATAATATTATGAAATGAGTAATTAACTACGAGGAGCACTTATTTTCAACAACCTTTAAGTATTTTTAAGCGTTAATATATTTTTCCTGTAAAATTAATATGATTTTTATTCAAACCCCCCCCCCCCGCAGAAAAATCCTGCGTACGTCTTGTCTAAATCATTATCTTCTAAAATGGATTGACATTATTATTAATTAAAAACATTTATCTTAGCCAGAAGAAGATTTTGTAAAATATAAAGCTGTCAAACGCTCATACGGTAGGATGGACCCAACAGATCTTTAAGTTAAGGGTCATTACTTTAAACATTTTATATAAAATTAGAGCTAACCAGCGGTCATAACTAGTCTATTGCAAAAGCGAAATAAAAGTTTTACAGAAGCATAAGTCCACAGCCATTAAAAATCCCCACGGCAATCATGCAAAAATTGCAAGTTGGACAACGGACAACGAAAAGCGAGCCAATAAATTGCATAGCAATTAAGAAATACAAAAAATTTTCGCATCTCAATCACTCGTTTTTTTAAACAAACCACGAATAAAATTTAATTATAAGACCTGACTTTTAGTAAACTTTTGATCTAATAAAGAGCAAATAAACACTACGTACGACTATCAAAAACAGCGTCAATTATATAATTCCAAAATACACATGCATAGTTTGCCATCATAGTAGCTGCATCTCCCTATCAAAAAGGTTAAAATTTGTAATAAAAATAACCCTTAAAAAACGTAATTTAATTCTTGGCGAGCTTGAAGTTTAAAAATAGACCAACAATAAGTCATACTTTTATTATGCATTTGAAATAGAGTATAAGCTACGTAACTTAAAATTGACATTGTTAGTGTGGGTTATCTAAATTATAAAGACATAGGGCATTTTATGCTATAATTAATATAATTAGACTGATACAATACCAATAATACAACATAAATCTATATGTGTTTATAATATAAATTAAATGACTTACTGTTTCGAGGACTTCAGGCTACCAAACAAACACACACACAAAGTCAAGTTGCCATTAGAATAATATCATAGATTTAGATTTGGGGAATTTGAGATATTAATTGGATTTGCCATTGGGTCTGGGCTGAGCAAGGGTGTACGCAGTGTGCTATTTTCAATAACGTTTTATTTTTATACACAATCATATTTGTTAATTTTTTGCCTAAACTTGGTCCTGTTCAAATACAATTATAAGGCATTTTCCGACACCTGGCCTCTGGCCCTCGATGAAGATGAAGAGTAGTCACGCTTTTTATTTATTTATTTATTGATCGTGTTTTATATTTTTTATATATATAGATTTTACCTAATAAAGATTTTTAACTTAAAAAAAAAAAAAAAAAATTATAAGTAAATTGTTCGCTCGGGCTCCAGAACCTTCTAAAAGTCTCCTCGACCCAAGGATGCCTGGCTTGAAATAATGATTTTTTAATATCGTTCTATTTTATAAAAAGTATAAATTTAATCCCCGTTTTTTAGATAAGAAACACGATTAATAAATATTATGCAATCAAATAAAAAGGTGAAACAATACATAAAAATAATATAATTCACTATATAATAAATCTTATTACGTTTAGGCCCGAATCTTGTTATGGTGGCTACCCTAGCCCGCCAGAAAATAAATTTTACACAATAGCCCGGCCCGGCTCGTAGGCCAGATTCTCATTTTTAATATATTATAAATAAAAATTTACACTAGAGAAAATCCTAACTATGCGCCTGCATCATACTCATTTTAATTTATGTTTAAATAATTATTATCAAATTTAAAACTTGGTTAAAAGTTTTTATTATAAAAATGGGACCGGGCTAAGATAAATTTAAGCCAGGCTCGGACTTTTTACTTATGTCTCATAAACTGTCCAAAATTCACTAAATTTTGTATGATTCTATTTTTTTATTGAGCTATTGAATTGAAAAGCTCTACTTATAATATTTTTAACTTTTTTTAACATGAAATTAAGGACTCCTATTAATGCTTTCAATTTATTCCTTACAAATTTCGATATTTTCGCTAAGATTTGTAGTTTTTGTGGGCTACTTGTATTTTATAGATGTAACTATTTTGTTAATCATGTTTTAAAAGTAAGCATACTTTTACTTTCTCAAAAAGTTTTTACAAGTATTTAAATTCAGAATATTTTTTTCAATTTTAAAAATTTGGAATTTACATATAGAGGATTGAACTATGATGTAACATTCTAAGGTATTACTAGAAAAATCAAAGTGTAGAAAAATGATATTTAAAGACTTATTTTAATTTTTTATTGAATAAATCAACAAAAAAAATATAAAAAAATCAAATATGAAAAAAATTCCTTTTTCGATTCCTCAAATTTATTAAAGACAAAATTTAAAAAATGTTGTTTGTCTCACTGCTTTTTAATAACTACCTTCATATTTTTTATGTATTTATTAAGATTTAAAATTTTGTTGAGGTAATAATAATATCATCGTGAAAAATGCACAAAATTAATTCTCAGTAGTTATTAAGAGCTATGGGCGTAGCCAAGGGGAGGGAAAGTGGTGCATGCCTCGATTTAAATCAAAAAACTCGCTGAAATTTATTATAATTACAGCAAAATTTCAAAAAATCATCATTTTGCCCCTCTCTAAATCATATTGCCCCTCTAATCCAATGATGGCTACACCCATGTCAAGAGCTATAAGATCAATATTTAGTTTGGATTTAAAGATCTAAATTAATGACACATAATTAAAATTGTCAGGTCATACAGATGTATTTATTTAATGAGAATAAAAAGAATTGACAGGGTTAAAAACAAGTGAATAATTTTTTCAATATTCTTGAAAAATGAGAAATAGTGAATGTGCATGTATATTAATAATAGTAAACAATTAAACTATGTTAAGATAATAAGTATTTCCATTGTAATGGCAAAAATTGTGATTTGTATTAAGAACACTAAAAAATCAATTGATCCATTATAAAATATCAACAACTAGCATTTAAGTTTTTTTGTATTACTATAGTTATATAAATAACAATATATTTGTCTTTTAACAATATAATACTGAGATGTTTAATTGACTAGTATATCATAAAGATTTATTCAGCCAATTTTTCAAAGTTATAGCCCCAAGGGCCCCTAGTAATATATAGGTAATTTCATAACATTGTATTTACCTGCAGCTATTCCACAAACAAAGTTTGTAACAGAAGGCCAGGTATTTTCACTTTTTATATTGGAACATTTTTTATAGAATTCAACATAGCCATTCTAATAAATATGAGTTATTATTCATATATAATACCCATCCTCCATGATCTGCCAACCAATGAGATAGATTGTTCTCAACAAACTGACTGAGCCAAAATGCTATGGGTTGTACTAATTCTGGCAACCCTTTCTGCAAACATTCTACGCATAACTGCCCTGAGAATACAAAAAGAGCTGTGATTCTTCCCCACTTAATATCTCCATCTTTAAATAATTCCTTAGCTACGGCAACAAATGAAGGGTACGCGGTAGAAACATTAATTATATTCAATTGGGTGCAAAGTCCATCAAATACTTCACGGTATCTTGTTTCAAAATCATCAGATAATTCTTTAAGCGTAATGAAGACTTCCCTTGATGGAAAACTTTTTTCCAGAGCTGGTGTAAAAATATATCCATGTTTTTTTAAAATGTAAGCTATATATTGATTGACGAGTATATAAGTTTCACTATTTGATATGGGCAAAGGCATTCAAAAAATTTATGTACAAATTACTAAAATACCTATTGACAACTCGTTACACCTACAATATATGTCCTACAATCTTTTAAGGTTGTCTTATATTCAGGGTTCCTGTTTAGTATAAAATGTGTTTGCTGGGATGTGTTTAAATCCATATATTTATAATTTATACGGCAAAATTATTAAAATGTCAAGTCAAGCTTCAAAATGTCAAAACGATTAGTAGCATAAATCAGTGCCCTATCAAGTCGCCCGAAAACCATCTTGTCGAATTTACCCTGGGACAAACGACTTTCTCCTCATTATCATAAAAAATGCCCTAAATTGAACACCTTTTCTAATAATTATCAATTTTATTATAAAAAAACCTAGATTTTTAACTTCAATCCGTAAGACATTTTTAAACATTGGGACATTTAATTCGGGAAATTGACGGACCACCGCATAAATCCTCCCTTTCCAGCTGTCTTAAGTTGTGCCTGTTTCTTTGTCCCCTGACTGTTCTTATCTTTGGCCTTGCCTGTATTAGCTATTATGTCCTGTTTCATTTTAAGTCTTTTTTGCCCTGCGTCTAAGTTATTTGTTTCCAACAAGATGGTGATAAATCAGCCATATCTGCTCTATGTGGCCTCGTTGCTAATTACCCCTTTTACTATTTATGTTATATACACATACAACAAAACAATCGACATGCTTACCTCACCGCATGTTTTCGCAAATCTTTCGTTTATTTGCTGGCAATAAAAACTAAAGAATTGTAAATTTATAAAGTAACTCTAAACTTTGTTATACTCCAAGATACTGTAGAAAGAGCCTGGTGTAGCCACGGGTGGCAGCAGATGCCCGTTCTTCTAAGTTCAAAGATTGTAACCTATTTAACATAATTAGTGTTTCGATCTCGGGTCTCGAAAACAAAATCTCGTCTCGTCTCTGGAGCGATTAAGAAAATCTCGTCTCGTCTCGGTCTAGAAAAATCTCGGTCTCGTCTCCGTTTTTCGAGACGAGAATTCTCGTCTCGTCTCGACTTTTAAAAAAAAATATATTCGGAATAAAAATTTCTCCTGTTTTATTAAAAATATAAATAAGTGTTCAAAAATCCAAATGGCAAATTTTATATTTTTCGAAAAACTTTAATACACAAACTTTTTAAAGATTTTGCGGGACACGACATCTCATTGACAATATAAAGATATGAATTAACTCATAAAGATAACATTTTCTAAAAAAAGTGCAGACTAAATGTGGCATATGTGGCATATGCCGATCTTTAATAAATACAAATCATATCAGATTTTATTAAAATACACACGCACTGCAAAATCTACTATATGTTACACACACGCAACATTAATCAAGATCCGGATATGAAAGCTTATATTAAATGAATGTCAACTATATGTAAATCATTGATGATTATTAATTTGGATTTTGGATAATCATACATATCGATCAATATACTTCGCTTACCAAGATATAATATTATTATTATCGACTCATATATATAGATCACTTTTCACGTTAACTTATTAAAAAATTATTATATTTTTCACTGGAATAGTTATGAACGAAAAAATGTAGCTTTAAAAAGAGTGAAGATAATAAACATTTATTCGCGGTAGTTTAAAATATAAATAAATTAGTTTAAAATTAATAAATACAATTATGATTATAATTCTCGAACCGAGAATTCATTATTGGTGCCATCATAAGAATTTTATATTCATTATTGGTGTCAGATCAAAGGAAATAATACTCGCGCCAAACAAAACAATTCGGTAAAAAAGCATAGACCCATCCATAATTACCCCAATTTTTCTAAAAACGAATCTAACAAATGGGAATTAAACAACTGGAGCCAAAAATTTTGGTTAAATTATGAAAATATTCCGTTCTTTAATTCACAAGGAAATGAACATCATTTGAGAGTGCAGGAAAAATTCTCAGTAGTCCGAAAACAATGAAATTCAAACACACTGGAAGTAATTACATACAATAAATTAAAAAAAATGTTATTTAACCCCTCATATCGTTTTTTGTTACTATAATTTAGCGGTTTATTTATGATTTTGATAAAATTAGGAAGGGACGGTGAGAGTAATGATAAAATGTAAAATGGCAAGGTACAGTCTAGGAATCAAAATAATGTTGATAATTGTAAATTAGATAGTATTAATGTTTTGAGAGAAATGCCAGAAATATTTTTAAAAAAATTGATACTATTAAACCGGGTATTTACAGGGCACTGAACTCAGATATTGAGTCAACCTTGGTTTTTGGGGCACTGAACTCAATTAATGAGTCAACCTCGGGTTTATGAGGAACGGTATTTTGCTAAAAAACCGTATCCTTGGTTTCGGTAAGTGGTGTCAATGGATATAAATTTGGAAGTATGGCATATTAAAATTAAAAATGTCGATAGGCATAAATTTAAATTATGGCAAAAGTATAAAGATAAATTATATTAAATTTTGGATTAAAGTTAGAACATGTTTGAAAATTTGGTTGTTTGTTATACCTATGGTTTGTCAGGATTTTGTTAAAAAAATAAAAAAATATATAATATATATAAGGTAAATCTTGACCTCTAACGTAATAAGCAATTTTCGATAAAGGGTGAGGTGTGGCATATGTGGCATATGCCGATCTTTAATAAATACAAATCATATCAGATTTTATTAAAAATACACACGCACTGCAAAATCTACTATATGTTACACACACGCAACATTAATCAAGATCCGTATATGAAAGCTTATATTAAATGAATGTCAACTATATGTAAATCATTGATGATTATTAATTTGGATATTGGATAATCATACATATCGATCAATATACCTCGCTTACCAAGATATAATATTATTATTATCGACTCATATATATAGATCACTTTTCACGTTAACTTATTAAAAAATTATTATATTTTTCACTGGAATAGTTATGAACGAAAAAATGTAGCTTTAAAAAGAGTGAAGATAATAAACATTTATTCGCGGTAGTTTAAAATATAAATAAATTAGTTTAAAATTAATAAATACAATTATGATTATAATTCTCGAACCGAGAATTCATTATTGGTGCCATCATAAGAATTTTATATTCATTACTAAAAAAACTATAAATAAATTTAAAATATAAAAAATTAAATTTTATTGTTCTAGCAAATTATAATATTTGTATTAAATTCACTGTCAACTATAAATGGACTTCGACAATTATAAGTTCGCTTATAGTTGATTTAGTTGCATAATTGAGCAAAATGAGACCCTTTATTAACCTTTGCTAATGCTTCAAAGTAGACCTTAACATATTTAAGCAAATGTTTAAGTCCATTAATATAACCATCATTAATTATAGCCCATAGTGTTTATTGCATGTTTACTATAGCGCTATAAACCACAAAGTGCGAGTGACATTTAATGATGTTATTATTATTTACAGAATTGATAACTAGTTGCACAAATTAAAACGTTTTAAAAACAACAATAAAAGCAGCATTATTATAGAATTAAGAACATAAGCTTTAAACTTTAAATTAATGAGTACGTATTTAAATGTATGACAAAAATCAACCATACTTAGGCAAATGATTGCCAAATTTTAATTTTTTTGCAAAAATATATAATATTAACCACACTTGGCATTTTTTTTAATATCAAATATATTCCATATTACACTTCATACCTTAAATGTAAATTAAAATACACAATTTACTAAAATCTAACGATCAATAAAAACTCGAGATCTCGCCGAGAAAATCTCGTATCGTCTCGTCTCGATCTCGACTCCATTTTTCAAATTCTCGTCTCGTCTCGGTTTTTCGAGACGAGACGAGACCGAGATTTTTCTCGGTTTTTCCGCATCACTAAACATAATTAAGGTAAATTTTTGTAATCATTTTTACGAGACACTTAAGACTTCTAACAAAATTTTTAAAACACTTTTATGAGACACGCTTGACTTATACAACTTATTTGCCCTAAATTAATTAAATTACACAGGTCTAAAAAAAAAATCCCACAATCGTACAAATATTCCTGGTTAAGAAATTGGGCTTAACAATAATCGTTTTATTCCTAGTCATCCAGGTTTGATGATAATTGTGGCTTTAACGTTTTTTGGGTGTATCCTCACGCCATTATAAATAATATTTATATAATCCTATATATCATTTGATCTACAAACCCATTTTCTTTTTTGTATTATCTCTATTAGAAGTTTTGTCAGCGTTTATCTAGACCCCCTTCCCGCAACAAAATTCCTACATATGTCTGGCAAACAGAGTACATATATCACACTCTCCCTTTACTTAATCTCTTATCATTTCCTCCACTCTGGCCGCCTTCTTGTATGATTGGCTGAATATGGGGGCGAGAGTGGAAGCAAAGGAGGGAAGAATTATTGCTATAATAATATGGTTTAATATTGTAATTCAGTCGAATTTATCAGATAAATTTTTGTCTACATATATCCCTACCCCTGGCCCTAAAAGGGAAGGTGTCGTATCCGGAAATACTCTGAACCATACTACATGTGTGGTACTTTAATTTTCTAAATTCAGTACGTGGTACGTGTGTTACTTTTTCTTCCCCTCCCCATGCCCCCTGACACAAAGTTCGTTGATGGTAACATCTGTGTACTGATTTTAATATATACATAGTACTGAACCCTACCACTTATTGCCGTGCGTGTTAATTTCCCCCCCCCCACGCGCTTATACGTATTTGTTAGTTCTTCCCCATTGATCAACATCAATACGCATCATTGATTTTTATACACAACATATGGTATCGAGAGTTGTGTGATTTTATTCTTTCATTATTTAATTCTCGGATATAAATAAAAATTAGTTAAAATATCATGCAGTGAAAAGGAGTTTAATAATTTTACCCTTTTTCCTAAATGGGAAGAGGGTGTCCCCTTATTATGCAGCTCGTTCAATATCTCCCCTTATTCCTATTCCTCATATCTTGAATCCCATCCCGCACAAATATAAAGATTTCATGATAATGTTTTAAAGAGATAGTTAAGACGAAAGAGTCATTTGAAAATAATTTGGAGCAAATTCCTCCCCCCTCCCCCTTCTTCCGAATAGAATGGATCACACAGGAAGTAAAATTCTTATCAAGAACAATATGCTAATTATCACCTGATTGCCTCAAAACAAAGGGAAAACTAAATCGTACTCAAGCGTCAGCCATGTTAGTGCTAATAAAGCTATAAATAAGGTCGGATCTGTGCCTATGACCATAATTTTTTAAGGAGGCGGGTGTCTCCTTAATTTTCAGATGAGGGCAAGGTTTCAATGAGACTAGTTCCTCATGTATGGAGGTAAAAGCAAATAAAAATGCTAAAAATTCCTCATTTTAGATGGATCGTAGGACAAGAGTATCCGATAACAAATGGCAATACGATTGAATGAAAGAAAAATTCTTAGGATATGAAGTAGGTCTGTCACAGAGCAGGGATTCTGTTGCCCATTTAAAGAGCGGGGAAGATAGAAATATTCCAGGATTATTCCCACAAGCCATAAATGAGGTATTTATCAATACATCCCGTTTGCCATGAACAACCTAATTCTTCAAATGAGAAAACTACATTAAAGAGAAAGAGACTTCAAAATTTAATTCGCGAGGTTAATTTTGTATAATTAGTTTAATATTTTTGATATATTATATTATTGCTATAATAATATGATTTAAAATTGTAATTCAGTCGAATTTATCAGATAAATTTTTGTCTACATTATCCCTACCCCTGGCCCTAAAAGGGAAGGTGTCGTATCCGGAGATACTCTGAACCCTACTCCATGTGTGGTACTTTAATTTTCTATATTCAGTACGTGGTACGCGTGTTACTTTTTCTTCCCCTCCCCATGCCCCCTGACACAAAGTTCGTTGATGGTAACATCTGTGTATTGATTTTAATAGATACATAGTACTGAACCCTACCACTTATTTACGTGCGTGTTAATTCCCCCCCCCCACGCGCTTATACGTATTTGCTAGTCCTTCCCCATTGGCCAACATCAATAAGCATCATTGATTTTTATACACAACATATGGTATCGAGTTGTGTGATTTTATTCATTCATTATTTAATTCTCGGATATAAATAAATTAGTTAAAATATCATGTAGTGAAAGAATTAAAAGTATATTGTGGCTGGGGGACTCCTCTACCTTTTTCCCCCTATCCTTCCTTCCTCAATTCTCCCAATTTATTCCTTATAATTTCCCTTCCTTCAAATTATTAATTCATATCCTTAGGGATGTGACAATATAAACTATTTTTATTTTTCATAATAAACCCTATTCGATATCTTAATATTAACAGCTACACGGACTAAACATAAAAGAATTTGAGAGCCAAGAAACCTACAATTTTGATATCCAAACGGTCCTTAAAATTAATTTAATCAACACAAAATATTGGTCGTATCGGATTCTTTAACCTTAACAAATTGAAGGAAAAATAGCCTTATGGTTTATATAAAGAGTTATTAACATCTTCTTACTTGTAGATAAAGAGAAATCAAAACACCATTTAGACATATATATAAAATTTTTTGCAAAATCTAGTTGCCAGCAAAATGATTAAGATATCTACGGATCGACTTTTATTATGTAACGTGCGGTATGGGTGAATGTGAATATATTGATATGTACGTACAGAAAATTCGGTGACATAAACACAAACAAATTAAACATAAGGCTGTGTCATTAAGTTGTCCTCTCTAGAGAGGCGACGTCAGTATGCGCAAAATGAAATACTTGAAAGCTGCGAAGGTCAAAATGGGCCTATTTACAAGTACCTCCTCTGGCCACATTTATTTTCTCACCGTAGCTCGATAAATTAGGGAATCTCTTTAATTAACAGGTGCAAAAGGGGCCGCGTAGGGGCTTATTTATTGCATGAGAGAGAACGAAGACCTATGTAAAGGGGCAATAAAGAACGGGAAAGCAAAGAATAGAAGGAGCGACGATGTAGATTGATCAAATGGGGGTAGCTACACGAACTAAAAAGCAATGACGGAGCAAGAAAAAATCCGTAGTTACATAATATAATAAATACATTGTGTTTTTACATCGATTAACGTCATAAAAGATGCTGGAGAAGAGCCAGAGGGGAGTGTTATCACAAATATATGCAGTCATGTTTCGTGTGGCGACGCAAGGCAATACCGTTGAAAAGCGGGAGGGGAGAGGGAAGGAGGGGCGCTTGTGGTATTTCTCATAGGTACATCGAGTATGTAGATGGAGATAGTAACCACGTTTGTTTAAAGGCTGACGCCACGAAGGAGGTGGTGCTAAATGCAATTGGTGCGTTCGCCATGCTAATCACGATTTCTGTACCATGCAAAAAAATCAAATAAATTTTTTCAAAAATAGATATATATACCTTGTTGCCTTGAGTGGGAGGGAAGCTTGGGTGAGAGGAGGAGGACGTTGACTGATTACTACCTCCTAAATTGCTTGTATTCACAGCCGGATTGTTACTGGGGTTGGGAATGATGCTAGGGGGAACCGAAGACGTTTGGGGTGCCGTCACGTTACTACCAACTACACGAACAAATTTTTAAACCATTTTGTATGCGTAAGCAAAATAAGAGACACAATTCCATACCAAGAATAATTCCACAATAAAGAAATAAATCCGCAATACAATTTTAACAAGAGACCGACCGGGCGCGCTATACTAACACATGTCATTCTATGGTGTCAGATTTTTTTTCTCAAATATAATTAGATGGCTACGTCACGTTTGGCAAGCAAAACGTCTAAAATTACAGTCAATAATAATAACAAACACGTTTTAAATCATCATTAAAACCATTAGTACATACAACTTGTAATATATCAAAGTAGGGATAAAAGTAAGGTAATCTACAAAAGGTCCCAAGTTTATACATATTAACTAATATAGTAAAAACGGCTGGGTTTTGTTTGGTCCACCTTTGGTTCTTAGCCTCTAAACGTAAAAAGACCAAGGACTTAACCCAAACGGACCAAGAAAAACAGACCAAAAAACCTTATATGTTTAGTCGACTTAAACCAAAGGGAAACCAAACAAAACCCAGCCGATTTTACAACACTACTACGCTATAGGAGGGATGAAGGGCATTATACCACCAATGGGGTTAGGGTGGGCTCCATCAAGGCTATTTTTGCCGGGATTTGCACTAAGGGGAGTCGAAGAGCTAGCTTGAGAGGGGGCTGGGGCTGCAGTAGCTATGGATTGTGAACCGGCAGCGGATATCGTTGATGATCCTTGTTGGGGTTGAGATGCCTCGGTGGAGGGTGTAGCATTGCCAGTTGCTTTGTGGTCGAACGTCAAGTTTTCCAAGCGTTGCCAAGTCTCTTCCCGTTCTTTTTCCTTCTGTTTTTCTCTAAAGACGCAAAAAACAAAAGGTTTACACACCTGTTAAAAGCACCTTATTTGCCGTATAGTTTTTTTTGTTTGCCAAAAATTCGATGAATAGTCCTAATTTGTAATGCGATAGAGTAATTAAAAAGATCAATATATAGGTTAATATGGACATCGTACCATGTGTAGGGATGAAATTGGAAAATTTCTTTTTCTAGATTCATCAAAGTGCCAAAGATAAGCAATAAAAAGTGACACATAAAAATGTTCGTACTTAGGCATAAGTTAAGCAATACATTCCTTAACTTTGCCGCCCTGCATTTAATAAAAAATATTGACAAATGTAACACACTTCAAGTATCTTTCAACCCCATATCATTCATAAAATGCATTTAAAACGGGATATTAAAGATTATCCCGCAATAATTCCATTAAAGTCGCTTTCTGTGCATACAAATCTTAGGATTAAAAACCCCAGCAAGTGGTCAAGTATAAAAATGCGTTCGGTTAGAAAATTCCTACTTGTCGTATATGTGAATACGTGAAAGAAGAATAGTTTAATTTAGTATAACTTTTATTTGCATATCATTTTCTACAGATTACATTATTGCTATGATTATGTATTTTAATATTGTAAGCAAAAGCCGAGTTTGTAAAATACCAGATGTCATGTAATGATTTGATTTTTTTATTCTTTTGTCTTAGCTTAGTTTTGGATTCGTTAAATGTCCCATCCCTGGCCCTACTAGTTAATAAAGATTCATTACATTTATCCTTATTCTTATTAATATTTTATTACTATTATCATACAGTCTTATACTTCCTTATGTATTTATAACTACTTTAGCCGTTCGTTCTTGTAGTTCGAGGTTAGCTGATCGAAAAAGGTGCTGTTCATGTCCATGAAACTTTTGAGAACGTTAAACACCATGCCCACGATGTTTTGGTTCCAGTGTTCCTTGGATATGCGATACAGGCTTGGGAACATGATGGGCATTATGGTTTGGTTGTTCTCCTCGATCAGGCTAAGGATGTAATCGTCATTCCACATCATTAGAGCCCGTTCCGCTACCTAAGCAATTCAACAACCATATCCATACATTATTACTAAACTCATAATATGGGCACCATAAAACTATGGTTAACACTACATTTGTTTAAAGCGGGCCCCTGAGAATGATAAGTTAAAAAAAACAAGGGGTACTTTTTAAGGATTGATATATAAAATTATAACAATATTAAATGGTAATAAGCATTTGAAAGGTTCACAATTAGCTAGTGGTGGGAAAACGCTTAGCACTAGCGCGCTTAGCACCTCCCCGCTGATGGGAATAGCCTATTAAATACACTATGTAAACTAGCACATAGTCACTTTAAGTGCTAAAAGCTATAAGAGATGGGAGGTATGAGGTACTAGAGCTATGGGAGAGGGGAGGTTTGGGGTGCTATGAGCTATAGGAGATGGGAGGTTTGAGGCGCTATGTGCTATAGGAGATGGGAGTTTGAGGTGCTATGAGCTATAGGAGATGGGAGGTTTGAGGCGCTATGTGCTATAGGACAGTGGTTCTTAACCTTTTTATACACGCGACCCCCCAAATATTTTATAATTTGTTTGCGGCCCCCCATTTTTTCATAATAATTTATATTTGTTATATTATCTATAATATAATGATTTTCATTTTATTATATAATAAACATAAAACACAACTTTATTATTTCATTATCTATTTAAGATTTAAATAGATAATGAAATAATAATAACATAAAAACTTCATAATTAAACATAAAAACAATGTATAAAAAATATATGCATTCGGAAATATAATTAATGAGATTTCTGCTGTTGAACATCTTCACCCAATTTGTTAATTCTTGGTTCACTTAATTGTAATGCTATCCTCATGCAGGAATCTAGTCGCAATCGATTGCGTTTTTTAGTTTTTATATCCACCATAGTTGAGAAGCCTTTTTCACACAAATATATACTAGCGAAAGGCAGCAAATTTTGAATTGCTGCTGAAAATAATGGAGGATATTCTGCACGAATTTGTATCCAAAACTGCGGCAAACTTTTAGTTTTAAACAAAGATTTTAAATTACAATCATTTATTAATTCTAATAATGAATCTTAAGGCAACGAGTTCGAATCCCCTGGTGAGTATTTTTTCTAAAGCTTTTCTGAATATTTTTATTTTATTATAAAATAATTTGGCGACCCCCCGGCAAACTTCTTGCGACCCCCTAGGGGGTCGCGACCCCCAGGTTAAGAATCACTGCTATAGGAGATGGGAGGTTTGAGGTGCTATGTGCTATAGGAGATGGGAGTTTGAGGTGCTATGTGCTATAGCCGATTGCACTTAAATGCGCTACTCCTATAGCACCGGCGCTAACACTGGGAATAATTTTTTTAATTGTTTATTTTGTTTTTATTAAATATTAAAATACATCTGAATATAATTTTTTTGCCCTATCTTACAATCTAACTACGACTTATTTTAATATAAATTTAATTAAATGTATGACTTTAATTTTATTTTGCATTGCTTCTACATTTATTTTATCAATAAGTGACGGAAAAAAAATTTAATACTTAGCATATCCTTTAAAATACTTAGCATAGATTACTTAGCAATTTGTAATTATTTACTTAGCAGTTAAATAACACCCTTTTTTAATTTTGTTTTTAGGAACAATATATTTGTAATGGAAAATTGTTTATTAGATTACGCACAAGTTCATATTATACTCTATTGTTTTCATTGAAATTATTCCCAGTGTTAGCGCCGGTGCTATAGGAGTAGCGCATTTAAGTGCTATCGGCTATAGCACATAGCACCTCAAACTCCCATCTCCTATAGCACATAGCACCTCAAACTCCCATCTCCTATAGCTTATAGCACCTCAAACCTCCCATCTCCTATAGCTTATAGCACCTCAAACCTCCCATCTCCTATAGCTTATAGCACTTAAAGTGACTATGTGCTATAGCTTTAGCTCCTTAAAAACGCTATTTCCCCATCACTACAATTAGCCATACTACGTTAAATTGATGACCTTCCAATCCCCTTCCAGGCTCAAGTCATTGTTTCAACCTGACCAAGGTAATGTTATTAGTCTCTCGTTTATTTCGATAAAATTAAATATATCAACTAGCGATGGAAGAAATCAAATCGCATTTTAATAATGATTTGCCAAATGTTCAACAATAAGCAAGTTGCAACTTGTTAAAATGATTTATACGAAATTAAATAGCCAAATTAACAAACCCGAGGTTTTTTATTTATGGAGGAGAATTCAAAAAGTCAAGAATATAAGACTGCGGCAATCAACCCAACCTTGCAGTCCTATTAAGCAAAATTTATTCAATTTATCATAATAGGATAAATATCAACGCGATGCGAGGGAAATTATACTTGAAAATGGGGGTTGGCAATGCAACGAGCTATTTGCTTGAAGAGCGGCACCTCTATTTTGGGGAATTGAACGGGTTCTATGACTCCCAATATTTCTTCGAGTTCACCCAAAAACATGACCTAAAAATGAAAGAATGGCAAGCTATATAAACACACGGAAAGTTTTAAAGTTATAAGCGATGATTACCTTCAAATTCAATATTATTTGATAAAATTTGAATAAAAAATGCTTAATCGGTTTTGCGCGATGTATACCCTTTGAAGATTTAAACCAAAATCCTCAAATTTTACTAAAAAAAATCGTCAAAAAGCACTTATTTCCTAACAAAATTAAAGTATGCATGATAAATTATCGTTTAAATTCATTATATAAAAAGCTCAAAGTTTAATAGTTTATTTAGTCATAACATAATATTGATTGCTTAAAAGACATCATCATTAGGCATACAATTAGCAGGCTCAGCAGGTTAACTGGCATAAATAAAAAACAAATGTCCATCATCCACAGCTATCAAAATATGTTTAATGCGTCATTTATTATTCCTAAGAAGTGTTGCAAAAACGGCTGAATTTTGTTTGGTCGTCTACCTTTGATTTTAGTCGACTAAACATAAACAGATCATTTTGACCAGTTTTGCTTACTCTCGCCCCTCTAAGCTTAGTCGAAATTTGAAAAACAGAGCAGAGTGGACCGTTAGTTTTAGTTACACCAATGATCGGCCAAATAAAACCCAGCCGTTTTTACAACATTCATTATTCCTTACTATTTATCAAAAGAGTAAAACCCGCACATATAGCAATAAAAATAAAATCATTTAAAAATATAATTTTTTGACATAGAAAAGACCAAAACATCAATTACCTCCTTTTGACTCGAGGTTTTAGGCCAATACTTAAGGAGGCCTTTGACGACCTAATATAAAATCCAATGAATTAGAGATTCAACAAAAAAATTTTAAAATCTCAAAAAGTCATTATTAAAACATTCGTAAAAAAACAACATCATTGATGCAAAGTAACTATGAGAAATTTACCGTTTCGGTCAAAGTCGGATCCTTTTCCAAAAACTGAACGATGCAATAGGCTAACTACGTAAATCAAATGAAATATATATTAATCGATTATGATGAGACAAAAACGAATTTTAGTGGCATGCCGTAACAAACTAGCGACAATTTCGAGATTAGTAAGGATGTAAGTCGCCATCTTTGTTTACATATCAATAACCCTAACGCTATGATTGTAAATTGTTTCATTTATTTTCAAAATTTTAAATTAAGCTACCATCTCTTATTAAAGCTCTAAACCAAACAAAAGCGTAAAAAAGTTTCATGCAACAATTTAACAGATTACGTAGCGGAAGATCTGCATATTTAAGTAGATAATAAGTAATCGCCAAAAAATATTATCAGCGCCATCTCTAAAATATTTTTTACACGCTATAACGCAATTGCATATTTTTATGTGATTGGTTATTTAAAAAATAAGATTTTGTTCTCATCATTTCTATGATTCTTTAAAAATATATTATAGGTCCTCTGATATCATAATTGCTCTTTAAATTTTTGAAAGTGCGCACCCAAAATGGAGGCTATAGTTACATTTGAACTTTCAAAGGTAAATCAGTAATGTTGTAAAAACGGCTGGGTTTTGTTTGGTCGACATTTAGTTAAATTTGAAAAACAGACGAGAGTCGCCCGCTGGTGTTGGTTAAAACAAAGGGTCCACCAAACAAACCCCAATCATTTTTACAACACTAATAAATCAGCTGTTTACCACTGTTCGTAATTATTAGTCTCGATGGATATGGATATACTAAATTTCATAACAGCTATTTAAGTAGTCTGAAAAATAAATTTTTCAACATAAAAAAGCTGCAAATATCTAATTAAAAATCCTCTAGACTTCTTTTACCATAAGGGTCAATATTTTTAACCTAACCAACAGGGTGCTAAAAGATCGAAAAGTGAAATTAACTAGGTAAGAATTTTACTTGGGGATGGAAGAGGGATAAAGGTCGCGTTTTGTGTAATGGAATGAGAATTTTGCTGAGGAATTGCTTGTGCTCCGCCTTCAAAGGTTGAGCGAACCCATTGATTATGCTAAACATCAAGTTACATTTCAATTACATTTTATGCCTTCAATTTCGAAAATATATAATCGTTTTTAAAATATTTGGTTAAGACCATATTTACCTTCCCAATATCTCCAGCAACTCCGAAATACCGTTAAACTTCTCCGTTTCGTAGATGAACCTATCAAATTTATTCGGTTTATTAATTTATACTAGTGTCGTAAAAACGGTTGGATTATGTTTGGTCGACCGAGAGACCTGGCCCAGCCCCGGTACGATTCCGGACTCGCTTCTCGCCACAGCCCGACCGGCCCAGCCTTTAGAGCCAATCCTTCTTCCGAGGTTACGGATCTAATTTGCCGACTTCCCTTACCTACATTAGACTAACGGTCGTCACCGGTCTGTTTTTCAAATTTCGACTAAGCACAGAGTCGACTAAGAAAAACAGACCAAAACCAAAGGTAGACCAAACAAAACGCAGCCGTTTTTACAACACTTTATATAGACACTAAAATATAAATAAGTAATTTCAGCATGAAAATTATATGAAAATATATTTTGTTACCAAAAGAATATACTTTGGACATTTTTATGACGAGAGAACGATGGTTAAGAGAAAAGTTGTTGAATTTTATTTATAATATAATATGTTAAATTAGATTTCATAAATATGCAATTCAATCGTAAAAATCGTCTGCATACCAACGTTACTCCACATGTATCATAAGTGAAAATATATTTTACCACTAAAGAGATATATTTTGACATCTTAATGATAAAAAAGTTGTCATTTTATAAAAGTATATATAAATTAAAAGATGTTTACTTCAAAAAAATGTGGTTAATCTGTTTGCGAATGAAGGCACGTAAACCCAAAAATTTTCCGTATATCCTATGCAATACCGTTTTCAGGCAGTCTCGCTCCCTGGGATCTTCGCTATCGAACAATTCCATGAGCTAAAAGTACAGTAAGTATATTTGTTAGCAAGCTTATAACACACTTATACTATTCAATTTTATATTTCTAAATCTCATGAAAGAATAGTTGCCAAAAATATGCAATTATATTTTAATAGAGTAGTCGGCCGACTAAAGGGTTTTACCAACAATTCTTTGATTATTTAATGAGTATTACCTTCATGACAAAACGCTGGTCAATGTACCGCTTCCCTATCGTAGGCTGAAAATCGGGCGATTCGAGGAAACGCAGGAAAAAGTCGTAAACCAGCTGTAACCCCGTATGTAATATATAAGGTACAAGTGATTATGTTAAAAGCCCTAAATCTACAAAAACTAAACGTGGCAAATAAAAAGACCAGACTAAAAGTTGGAATTCCTAGCAAAGAGATATTAAATTAGACGACCTTCCTTAGCAAAGAAAAATCATGAAAAACAATATGTTCTCGTTCTATAAATGTAATTAGAAACTAAAAATCGGCTGATAGTACAATTCTACACTTTTTAACTATATTTTATTAATTATTGTTGCACGAAATAGTTTCTAATTTAATTGACAAAAAAGCCATTATTGCAGTCAGGCTTTATATAATATAATCGCTTAAAATGTTCCCAAACAACGACATTTGAGGTAATAAAATGTTTGAGCTATTTATCAAAAATAAATATATAATTAAGGTTCTTATAATATTACAAAAGATACATCTGGACAAACACATATTTTCGAAGGAGGGAAAATGCGGAAACGAAAATTTAAACTAGGGGGGAGCGGGGTGTAAAAACCTGTATGTGAGGCCAGGAGGCTTCTTGGGCTGGGTCATCTTCATCCGGATCATAATCTTGATTCTCGCTAGGTGGCAGCGTACGAAATATATTCACTTCGATCTATTCCACATTTCATAAACGAAAGAGTATTGAAATTTTTTTTTTAAAAAATAAAATTTTAATGTAAAACAAACCACCTATATTTCAAAATAACTACATAACTCTGCCTACATTATAAAGGCTTTTGAAAATAATCATCTTTTTACCGATCCCTTAACCCCCGTCTTAATACGCGATTTAACTTCAAAGCGCCATATCTCCTTTTGTCCAACTATGCGATTTACATCATGTCGTGGAATCAACAGTTTTAGTTAAGTTACTAATTAAAAGATATAATATATTTGTTAATTACGAACAAAAACACGGCAAAAATCCCAAAAATGGCGTGACGTTCGTATTAAGGCGCGGCAATGTTTCAACACGCGCATTCTCTATTTGAATCTAGATTCAAAATCATGGATTTATATTTATCAAAGTGTAAAATAAGAAATTAAGGAGTAACCATGCGTATGACTTCTTGGTACACCGGTTCCACTAGGATGCCCCTCCCATTGGTCACGTAGTCGATGAGTTCGTTCAGGCAAGCCCGTTTTACCTCCTTGCTCTTCAAGTCCGACATGGGGTCCATGAAATCGAATATGATGCAGCATTGCTGCAATTTTTTCACGAATAGCTCCGGATGTTCCGACGCGGGCGTGTCTGGAAATATTTAATAGGGCGAGATTAAATTAAATTAAAGCGACTCGAGTCGGGTGAAAAACAACTGATTCATATCTAAGAGATTTAGGGTGTGACATCTAACTCATTTTTCGGGGGCATATCGAACATGTAATTTAACAGGTATATATGTATTATATATATACAAAAATGATATCAAACATTAGCGTTGTAAAAACGGCTCGGTTTTGTTTGATCAATCTTTGGTTTTAGTCGACTAAACCTAAACATACCAATAAATTTTCTTAGTCGACCCCTAAGCAAAGTCAAAATTTGAAAAACAGACGAAAGTCTACCGTTAGTCATAGTTAAACTAAAGGTCGACCAAACAAAACACAGCCATTTTTACAACATTATCAAACATAATAAAAATGCCATTAAATGTAGATTATACTCTAACCCCTACTATAAATAATTTAAATATATTTTCTACAATTTTTTGAGCAAAGCATTGAACCTTCATCCCACAATCAATTAAGGCCGTAAATTATAATTTTGAGGGAGGTGTGTTTTATAAATTTATATCAATTAAAGAAAAACCCGAAAAAAACTCACTCAACCGGGGAGTAGGTTATAGAGCCCTGCACGGGTGACCCGTAACCCGACCCGAGCGTCGGGTCGGGTTCGGGTTGAAAATTTAAAAACGCTTTCGGGTCGGGTCGGGTTCGGGTTGAAAATTTAAAAACGCTTTCGGGTCGGGTCGGGTTCGGGTTGAAAATTTAAAACGCTTTCGGGTCGGGTCGGGTTGAAGGTTATAAATCTTACATTGCATAACAAACAACATATCTTTCAAATTAATGCCATTCCATATAAAACATTTTTTGATTAATATCGAAATGTATCATTAATGAATCTCATTCATTCATATCATTCATTTCCTTGTAAATTACTTCTTATTTTTGTATCTGGCCAATTTCAAACTCAAAATAGGTAAAATATATAATAACTATACTATTTATTATTAATTAAGTGAATTATGGATCCACATAAATTAGAGAAGCTGATTGAAAATAAAACCTATAGAGTGGAAAAGAATTTGGTGGGTAAAAGCAAGGTTTGGGAATTATTTAATTTCATTATTGACGAAAATGACAAAAAAATAGACTTTGTTAGATGCTCAACCTGTTATGCTATATACAAATATGGTGCAAGTCTAACAGGTAAAATATATTGTTAAGAATATTTTATTATATTTAACTTAGGAACCAATCATCTTAAGAAGCATAAGTGCCAGATGAAAAAAAAAGATCAACCTTCTTTAGATGGTTTTTTGGAAATGAATCAACCCCCTGTGAAAATCAAAGACTCTTATAAGATAAAAAAAGACCTCACAGCAAAAATTGTGGATTTTTGTGCAAAAGATCTGAGATCTTTTGCACAAATCCATGGGGATGGATTTATTGCTTTATGCTCCTACTTAATTTATATTGGGAGTATATATGGCAATATTTCTATGTCTGAGATATGTCCAGATCCAACGACAATATCGAGGAATATGCTGGATAGGGCTGATGAGTTAAGGGCCTTGCTCCTACCAAAGTTAAAAAAATATTTTGCAAAAGGTCTTTGTGCAGTTAAATTAATATTTTTGTATTTTCTTATTACCTTTATTTTATAGCCACAACTGACTTGTGGACAGATGATTTTAAAAAAAATAACTATATAACATTAACAATTCATTATATTACTGAAGAATACCAGTTAATGAAACTGGTTTTGTTTACAGCCAAATTTGAAGAGGATAAGAAAACAGGTGAAAATGTAAAAAAAGAACTGCTAAAACAATTTACATCTCAAGGTACTTTATTAAATTTTTTTAAATATTTTTTAAAGGATATGCCAAGGATGACTTTTTTAACTTAACATTTATTACGGATCAAGGGGCGAATATAAAAAAGGCACTTGAATCCCAAAAGCGCCTTAATTGTGCCTGTCATTTATTAAATACAGTGTTGAGAAACACTTTCAATGAAGAAGTGTTGAAGAAAGATTTTCTGGAAATATACAATTGTCTAACAGACACAAAACTTTTAGTTATGTATATGAAACAGTCTGGGTATAATATTTATTTATACTAATTATATGCTTATAATTTTAGCTTAATCAATAGATTAGATAGAAAGTTACATGGGTATGTAGAGACACGGTGGAATAGCCGTTTTAAAATGCTAGATTCAGTTCTGAAGAATTATGAAGAGGTCGAAACGCTTTTGACCTCTACCGGGGACCCTTCAAAGATAAAATGTATTGACATTTATATGCTTGAAGAGTTGACAAAGTTCTTAATGCCATTCAATATGGCCATGACAGAGCTTGAGGCTGACAAGGCCCCAACTTTAAATAAAGTCCTGTTATATTTTTACAAACTAAATGACTTTACCAAAAATTATGACATTGAATCAGAACTACATTTGCTTGCCAAAAGGTGCAAGCAAATTTTAAATGAAAAATTCCTTCTAGATATGTACCACAAAATAGCTACATTTCTAACACCTAAATACAAACAAATGAAAATGATGCAGCCTGAAGAGCTTCGTATATTTTAGAAAAGAATGCTAACATGTCTTTTATGGATTTTTCTGGTTGGGAGGAATGTGCGGATGAAAATGTCCAAGAAAAAGATGAACTTGATGAATATATTCATTATAAACTTACAAAAAAGGATGAAGCATACGACTCATTAGAATGGTGGAGGATATATTCTTATAAATATCCTGTTTTAGGGTTATTGGCTCGTAAATTTCTGGCCATACCTGCATCCTCTGCGTCCAGCGAGAGATCTTTTTCTACAGCTGGACGAATTTTAGAAGATAGGAGGTCGAGTTTACGGCCTGAAATTGTAGACGCTATTATATTTATACATAATTATAATAATTCTCTCAAATAAATTTATTATTCAAATTCTTGGTGTCAAATTGTTTCTGAAAGCTGCCTATTTATTTTGGCAAATCAATTTAAAATATTTAAAACGCTTTCCTATCTGGGCGTTTTTGGGTTGAAAATTTTTTAAACGCTTTCGGGTCGGGTTCGGGTTGAAAATTTAAAAACGCTTTCGGGTCGGGTTCGGATTGAAACATTGAAAACGCTTTCGGGTCGGGTCGGGTTCGGGTTGAAAATTTAAAAACGCTTTCGGGTCGGGTCGGGTTCGGGTTGAAAAATTGAAAACGCTTTCGGGTCGGGTTCGGGTTGAAAAATTGAAAACGCTTTCGGGTCGGGTTCGGGTTGAAAAAAAGTGACTTTGCAGGGCTCTAGGTTAAAGAAGTATTAAATTCCAATGGGGTCATATTGACCCCAAATCATAAGGAATCGAGGAGCTTGCAAATTTAGATAATGAATTTGAAGTTACAATATTGGAAACAAATGACATATATAAATGAACATACCGGATGCCAAATATATTCATCATTATTCAAAGCGAGGTATAATAATGGGGGTAGCGGGGGGGGGGCAGGGAGGGGCGGCTGCCCCCTATAAATCGACAATTTGTATAAATTTATTAAAAATATGGTTAGCATTTCAAAAAAATTACAATTACGCCCCTCCCTAAATTATTGATCCTCCCATCTAATTCCAATGCTGGCTACGCTCATGGGTATAACAAAGGAATAAATTATCACATTGTTTTTGCAGATAACGTGACCGCTAAAAAAACAAATAGCTATAATTCTTGAAATATTGGCGCTAATATCATTCCAACTAAACGTATAGGAACAAATTGTATTTCGCAAAATCTACAAAAATTTCATATTCAAAAACTATTCCAAACTTCGCTAAAAGTGTTCCGCCCTTGTCCTAAAAATTATACCAAACCTAGATAAGCCCCTTACAACTGGGCCGGCCGGATGTTAAATGGTAGGGGTGTGGAAAAAAAACAAAAAACCTAACGAAATCATTAAAACTAGGGGTTTGTCCCGAACCCGAACCCCTGAACCCGAACCGGGTAAAACCCGATGTTTTACAAAACCCGAACCCATTTTTAAAAATACCCTTAAAACCCGAACCCGAAAAATACAAAAAGGGGTCGGGTTCGGGTTTTTAATTCAAAAATATATTGTGAATGGAATTGAATATCTCAGTTTTCTCTATCATGAGAATGAAACGAAGATAACCATATGATTTTAATTTCAATATTTTTATGTTTTCGGCATTTTTCATTCATTAATCAATACAAATTGTCTCAAAAATTATTTGTAAGTATTATATATATAATTGATATATATAGACTATAATTTATATAATAATTGTAAAATACTTTAAATATATGTACTTTAACATTTAATATAAAGAAATATCAGATGTTTTATTATAATTTTAAATTTGTTTCTCACTTGTTTGTAAAATTTACTGAGGTCTAATTATTATACAATGTTTAAATAAGAATAGGAAATATATTTTATTATTCTCTTTTAGAGTCTAAAAATGGTGAAGGAAAATAACCTTATTAAACAATAAACATGTAATATAATTAGGTGCTATTTAAAAATTAAGTTAACTATTCAATAATTTTTTGAAGGTAAAAATGTATTATTTATTAGTATAATAAAATTTCTTGAACCCGAACCTGTACCCGAACCGGGTTTCAAAATTTATGCCAAACCCGAACACGAACCCGAACTCAATTTCAAAATTTATGCCAAACCCGAACACGAACCCGATTTTATTTTGAGCGGGTTCAAACCCCTGATTAAAACATACAACTTACGAGCAAAATACAACTAAGAAGAACTAACTTACTACCTAATTTCTTTATACACGTATAAATTAAAAAAAATACAACAAATAGACATAGCGCGAGGAGGGGGGGGGGGGGAGGGAGGAAGCGGAGATTAAAAAACTCGCATGTTAAATTTGATGAAGTTGTTGCGGGGAAGAGGGGAGGGGGGGGGGGGGAAGGGGGGTGTCATTCCCATCATAAATCAATAAATTGAGTGCCAAGGCTATTGTTATACATACATGTAGTATGTGAGTGTGTGTGAATCACAATTCAACAAGTGCTATTAAACAGCAAAGCAAACTAACCGAGACTGGATTTCATATATATAATGTAAACTGCAAACACACAAGCGTACTACGCACACACCTATGGACATGGGCGTAGCCAAGGGGGGCAGAGAGAGGCGGCTGCCCCCCTCTAAATCCTTTTTTTTTATTTATTAAAATTGTTGCTCATTTCAAAAATGATCATTGTGCCCCTCCCTAAATTATTACTGCCCCCTCTAAATTCCAATGCTGGCTATGAACACACCTATGGACACCAGAGGTCAGATGCGTTAAAAAAATCATGCCCAAACCCGGCCCGATAACTAAAATGTCGGCTCAATCCTGCGCCAGAAACCTTTTAAATGTCCGCCAGGTCAATGAATAGAGCTGCCGGATATCGTTAAAATTGCCAATTTTTTTTACATTTTAATTTCCGATTTTTAATTGCTATGCAATTTATGGGATCGTTTTTTGGTGTCCGTCCGTCGTCCGTCGTCCGTTACCCTATCTATTTGCATTGGGTATATTAGGTTATCGCTTTTTTAAATTAATGGATAAGAAAGAGGTGCCCCACCCCTCATCTCTATCTCCCTCGCTGTGTTATTTTTTAAATTAATGCATAAGAGGTGCCCCACCCCTCATCTCTATCTCCCTCGGTGTGTTATATATAAGATTTGTTAAATTATCTATTATATAATAAACATAGATAAAAGTTGTGCTATGCAATTTAACTAGTTATATAATAAACATAAATAAAAGTTGTTTACTTTTAATTGCTATGCAATTTAACTAGTTTTGGTTATATAATAAATAAACTCGGGCCTTCGGCCCTCGTGGGAAGGGGGAGAAGGGAAGGGGAGTAGGGGAAGGGAAGAGGGGAAGGGAAGAGGGGAAGGGGGAACTCTTCTATACTCCGTATAAACGTAGCATATTTGCTATGCAATTTATGGGCGAGAAAGGTGGGAAGGGGCGAGAATACCTATAGGGGGTATTAGATGCAAAATAATTAGTTAATTAGTTATAGGCCCTTGTAGGGGAGGACATAGGGTAATTATCAATGTTAACCAATTCAAAAACGAAAAAAAATTTCGATTTATTTGGCCAATGGTCATTTTTTTATTGGTCAGTAGCCAGCGGACGGTCAAAAATTCATATTATCATTGGTATTAACATGAACAAATATTAATTTAATTTAAAAAAATTAAAAAAAAAATTTGTCCCCTCACTGACTTGAACCCCACACCTCCAGTTCACAAGCCGGCGCTATAACCACTATACCATGCTGGCTTTAAAATAGTAGAAGTTATTATGTTATTTATATAGATGATGAAATAATAAAGTTGTGTTTTATGTTTAGAAAATCAATATATTTCGTCGGTCAGTAGCCAGCGGACGGTCAAAAAGTCATATTATCAATGGTATTAACAAAAACAAAATATTAATTTAATGTAAAAAAAAAATTAAAAAAAAGTTTTTTTTTAGTTTTAAAAAAGGGCTAAATTCTTAAACTACCAGCCCGATTGCTCGAAACTTTACCCGTAGGTGCCCAGGGCGGCCGGGGGTAAAATAACCTTTTCAGATTCCTAAAATACCTTTTCACTTTAAAAATATCGGACATTTCCCTGCCACACGTGCGGTGTAATATCTATGACACGTAGAAAAATTTTACTAATTATATAAACTTACGCGCGCCATCTAATAAAGTACAATTCGTGTCTGAGTTTAATAGTAGATTCACTTTAATTAGAAATAACGGGCTATGCTTATACCTTTGAAGGAGGTTTCGAATTTTGTGTTAGTTTCTATCGATATATTTTATCGTAAATTAGAATCTAATACCTATATTATTTTTTTAAATATTACTTTTTAGGTTTTCTATGAAATCACAATCTAATTAAATGAAATATATTAACCCAATAAAAAAATATATATGCATTTATAAGGTTAAAAATATATATTACATAGTTGGCTGTCTGTTAGACCATCTATAATAAATTTTTAGGTTATATATAAAATTTGGCCAATGGTCATTTTTTTCATTGGTAAGCAGCCAGGACACGGTAAAAGTGGATATAAATTCATAAGTCAAAAAAAACGAAAAAAAAAAATTTCGAATCACATTTTGGCCAATGGTCATTTTTTCCATCGGTCAGGAGCCAGCGGACGGCCAAAAAGTCATAATAGCAATGGTAGTAACAGGAACAATCATAATAGTCAAAAAAAACGAAAAAATAAACTCGGATTCACATTTTGGCCAATGGTCATTTTTTTCCATTGGTCAGCAGCCAGCACACGGTAAAAGTGGATATAAATTCACAAGAGTAAAAAAAACGAAAAAAAAATTTTCGAATCACATTTTGGCCAATGGTCATTTTTTTCCATTGGTCAGCAGCCAGGACACAATAAAAGTGGATATAAATTCATAATAGTCAAAAAAAACGAAATAAAAGTTTTCGAATCACATTTTGGCCAATGGTCATTTTATTCCATTGGTCAGCAGCCAGCGGACGGCCAAAAAGTCATAATAGCAATGGTAGGAACAGGAACAATCATAATAGTCAAAAAAAACGAAAAAAATAATTTCGATTCACATTTTGGCCAATGGTCATTTTTTCCATCGGTCAGGAGCCAGCGGACGGCCAAAAAGTCATAATAGCAATGGTAGTAACAGGAACAATCATAATAGTCAAAAAAAACGAAAAAATAAACTCGGATGCACATTTTGGCCAATGGTCATTTTTTTCATTGGTCAGCAGCCAACGGACGGCCAAAAAGTCTTATTATCAATGATAGTAACAAGAACAATCATAAAAGTCAAAAAAAACTCCGGGATTCTAACCCAAAAACTAGTTAAATTGCATAGCAATTAAAAGTAAACAACTTTTATTTATGTTTATTATATAACATTGGTCAGCAGCCAGCGGACGGCCAAAAAGTCATAATAGCAATGGTAGAAACAGGAACAATTATAGTAGTCAAAAAAAACGAAAAAAATGATTTCGATTCACATTTTGGCCAATGGTCATTTTTTTCATTGGTCAGCAGCCAGCGGACGGCCAAAAATTCTTATTATCAATGATAGTAACAAGAACAATCATAAGAGTCAAAAAAAACTCCGGGATTCCAACCCCAAAACTAGTTAAATTGCATAGCAATTAAAAAGTAAACAACTTTTATTTATGTTTATTTATAACTAGTTAAATTGCATAGCATTAAAAGTAAACAACTTTTATCTATGTTTATTATATAATAAAAACTAGTTAAATTGCATAGCAATTAAAAGTAAACAACTTTTATTTATGTTAATTATATAACTAGTTAAATTGCATAGCACAACTTTTATCTATGTTTATTATATAATAGATAATTTAACAAATCTTATATATAACACACCGAGGGAGATAGAGATGAGGGGTGGGGCACCTCTTATGCATAGCAATTAAAAATAACACAGCGAGGGAGATAGAGATGAGGGGTGGGGCACCTCTTTCTCATCCATTAATTTAAAAAAGCGATAACCTAATATACCCAATGCAAATAGATAGGGTAACGGACGACGGACGACGGACGACGGACGACGGACGACGGACGGACACCAAAAAACGATCCCATAAATTGCATAGCAATTAATATAGATAAAAGTTGTTTACTTTTAATGCTATGCAATTTAACTAGTTATAAATAAACATAAATAAAAGTTGTTTACTTTTTAATTGCTATGCAATTTAACTAGTTTTGGGGTTGGAATCCCGGAGTTTTTTTGACTCTTATGATTGTTCTTGTTACTATCATTGATAATAAGAATTTTTGGCCGTCCGCTGGCTGCTGACCAATGAAAAAAATGACCATTGGCCAAAATGTGAATCGAAATTATTTTTTTCGTTTTTTTTGACTACTATAATTGTTCCTGTTTCTACCATTGCTATTATGACTTTTTGGCCGTCCGCTGGCTGCTGACCAATGTTATATAATAAACATAAATAAAAGTTGTTTACTTTTAATTGCTATGCAATTTAACTAGTTTTTGGGTTAGAATCCCGGAGTTTTTTTTGACTTTTATGATTGTTCTTGTTACTATCATTGATAATAAGACTTTTTGGCCGTCCGTTGGCTGCTGACCAATGAAAAAAATGACCATTGGCCAAAATGTGAATCCGAGTTTATTTTTTCGTTTTTTTTTGACTATTATGATTGTTCCTGTTACTACCATTGCTATTATGACTTTTTGGCCGTCCGCTGGCTCCTGACCGATGGAAAAAATGACCATTGGCCAAAATGTGAATCGAAATTATTTTTTTTGTTTTTTTTGACTATTATGATTGTTCCTGTTCCTACCATTGCTATTATGACTTTTTGGCCGTCCGCTGGCTGCTGACCAATGGAATAAAATGACCATTGGCCAAAATGTGATTCGAAAACTTTTATTTCGTTTTTTTTGACTATTATGAATTTATATCCACTTTTATTGTGTCCTGGCTGCTGACCAATGGAAAAAAATGACCATTGGCCAAAATGTGATTCGAAAATTTTTTTTTCGTTTTTTTTACTCTTGTGAATTTATATCCACTTTTACCGTGTGCTGGCTGCTGACCAATGGAAAAAAATGACCATTGGCCAAAATGTGAATCTGAGTTTATTTTTTCGTTTTTTTTGACTATTATGATTGTTCCTGTTACTACCATTGCTATTATGACTTTTTGGCCGTCCGCTGGCTCCTGACCGATGGAAAAAATGACCATTGGCCAAAATGTGATTCGAAATTTTTTTTTTTTCGTTTTTTTTGACTTATGAATTTATATCCACTTTTACCGTGTCCTGGCTGCTTACCAATGAAAAAAATGACCATTGGCCAAATTTTATATATAACCTAAAATTTATTATAGATGGTCTAACAGACAGCCAACTATGTAATATATATTTTTAACCTTATAAATGCATATATTATTGGGTTAATATATTTCATTTAATTAGATTGTGATTTCATAGAAAACCTAAAAAGTAATATTTAAAAAAATAATATAGGTATTAGATTCTAATTTACGATAAAATATATCGATAGAAACTAACACAAAATTCGAAACCTCCTTCAAAGGTATAAGCATAGCCCGTTATTTCTAATTAAATTGAATCTACTATTAAACTCAGACACGAATTGTACTTTATTAGATGGCGCGCGTAAGTTTATATAATTAGTAAAATTTTTCTACGTGTCATAGATATTACACCGCACGTGTGGCAGGGAAATGTCCGATATTTTTAAAATGAAAAGGTATTTTAGGAATCTGAAAAGGTTATTTTACCCCCGGCCGCCCTGGGCACCTACGGGTAAAGTTTCGAGCGAATCGGGCTGGTAGTTTAAGAATTTAGCCCTTTTTTAAAACTAAAAAAAAACTTTTTTTTTAATTTTTTTTTTACATTAAATTAATATTTTGTTTTTGTTAATACCATTGATAATATCACTTTTTGACCGTCCGCTGGCTACTGACCGACGAAATATATTGATTTTCTAAACATAAAACACAACTTTATTATTTCATCATCTATATAAATAACATAATAACTTCTACTATTTTAAAGCCAGCATGGTATAGTGGTTATAGCGCCGGCTTGTGAACTTGAGGTGTGGGGTTCAAGTCAGGGAGGGGACAAATTTTTTTTTTAATTTTTTTAAATTAAATTAATATTTGTTCATGTTAATACCAATGATAATATGAATTTTTGACCGTCCGCTGGCTACTGACCAATAAAAAAATGACCATTGGCCAAATAAATCGAAATTTTTTTTCGTTTTTGAATTTAACATTGATAATTACCCTATGTCCTCCCCTACAAGGGCCTATAACTAATTAACTAATTATTTTGCATCTAATACCCCCTATAGGCATTCTCGCCCCTTCCCACCTTTCTCGCCCATAAATTGCATAGCAAATATGCTACGTTTATACGGAGTATAAAAGAGTTCCCCCTTCCCCTCTTCCCTTCCCCTCTTCCCTTCCCCTACTCCCCTTCCCTTCTCCCCCTTCCCACGAGGGCCGAAGGCCCGAGTTTGGATTAGAACCGGGATCAAAAAATATTAGACAATCAAATAAAAATGTGATGACATAATGCACGAATACATCATTTGAAAACATTATTGAGCCCGAATCGCCCGAATCTTGTTTGGGTGCCCGTCCGGGTCCGCCCAAAAATTGAATTTAAGAATAACAACGGCTAATGATTGATTTAAGTAATTCATTTTTTCCAAATTCGATACCCACACCACATGGAAATCTCGTTAAGTTAAGATTGCAACGAGAAGTTTAAAAGTACGAAAATTTTAAGACCAACCCGGCTAAGCCCGCCCCAATTCGGTCGCTTATAATATTCATCTAAGTTTGACTAAACTGAGCAAAAATTCATAATTTCAACTATAAATCGTTTTGTCTACGGTCGAGGTGGTATCCAATATCAATATTTGCAATAATCGTGGCATCAGCATAGTAAATTTATTGTATGCGGTTAGAAAGTTTATAAAACAGAATAAGGGTACAAAGAGGAAAGTGTGTGTTGATTACTCGTTCTAAGGGCAAATCTAGCCCCGGCCACAATTTATAAATGAGCCCGACCCAACAGGCCCACATTCTTTTCACCAAATTTGCCCGGCCTATTATTGCCAAGTTTCGCAATATTTTCACAACTTTGAAATGAATTTTTGTATTATATTTACATAAAACGTATTTCAGCGGAAAACATTAAAAATGGACAAAATTGAGCCTGTTTAGCTTTCAAAAATCAACGCTCTACGATTTGGCCAAACTTGGAGTGGGCAGGGAGGGGCGGCCCCCCTCTAAATCCAAAAATTTGTTGAACTTTATTAAAATTATGGCTAAAATTTCAACAAATGTTAATTTTGCCCGTCCCTAAATCATTTTTGCCCCCCCCCTCTAATTCCAATGCTGGCTACGCCCATGTCAGTACTCATTAAAAATGCGTTTTAGTTTAGTTGATGCCTTATGTTTAGGTTTAATTTCAATAGTCAAAATGATATATCGTTTAAATGTTTATTTTATAGAGCGACAAAAATGTGTAATTTAAATTTTGTTATTCTGCCCATTAGAACCTAGCGTCTCATGTTTCCGTGGCACACGATTGATTATATTTGGTCTAGTTTTTTGCCAAAATAATTTATTCATCATAAACTTCGCCTACGAATTTAAGTCTCAGAGTCAGGCACTATAAAAAAAAATATCTTTATATTGATCACGGGGTCCTGCGCAGGCAATTACATTAAAACCAATCCTCTAGAGTTGCGTCACTGCTTCTTAAAAATAAAAGTTTGGCAAAAATTTTAAATTAAAGACGACCACTAAATCGGCGCGAGTGAGAGAGGCAGAGGGTGGATTTCAAATTTAAAAGTGCCAATCAATTGTAGCACCCGAGCTGGTCCGTCTCAAGGACACCACTACTGGCTAAATTGGAAAAGTTAATCTAGCACACAAAACACAAAACGCGCGTCGAGTCTAATTGATAAGAGGAAAGGGACACTGCGGTAAAACAATATACATCCTCAATTCGACTATATATATTAATACGATCGGAGTAGGTTTTCCAGGGAAACACCAAGTTTGTCAGATGACCATGGGCGTAGCCGGGGGGGGGCAAGGAGGGGCGGCTACCCCCCTCTAAATCCATTTTTTTTAAATTTATTAAAATATGGCAAAAATTTCGAAAAACAATCATTTTGCCCCACCCTAAATTATTATTGCCCCCCTCTTCTCCCCAATGCTGCCTACGCTCATGCAGTTGATCTCATTCGCATATTAGAATATTACCACCAAATATTGGCAACAATTTTGATTTGATCGATTTTTTACATAATTCGAACAAAATTGACACGTAAATTATCATGTTTATGCCAGCCAA
This sequence comes from Gordius sp. MW1, assembly GCA_964036665.1. Taxonomy (NCBI): domain Eukaryota; kingdom Metazoa; phylum Nematomorpha; class Gordioida; order Gordea; family Gordiidae; genus Gordius; species Gordius sp. MW1. Next base: position 4,678,269 of record OZ038529.1, read on the forward strand.
CGCAACAACGCTCACTGCGATACATATCTTCTCCTTTACAAAATTGTATCAATACCCCATTTTGGCGTACCTTTTACTAATTTTTCAAGAAAATAGTATGGCTGTAGGTAGTGTTGTAAATACGGTTGGATTAGTCGACTGGAGGAGATAAACAGGCCAAAGGCATTTTGGTTTCAGAGTCGGGCGTTAGTCTTGATTGATTTTGGTCGATTAAGGATAAACAAGCCAAAGGTATTTTGGTCTGTTTATCTTGGTCGACCTCTAGGCTTGGTCGAAATTTGAAAAGCAGACCAGAATGGACCGATAGTCTTAGTCGACCCAAAGGTTGACCAAACAAAACCCAGCCGTTTTTACAACACTAGCTCTAAGTGGCTTGGTAGGCTTCGTAAATTCTTGTGCTTCGAAATAAACGTGAAACCCATGTTAACAATATATAATAGTTTACAAACGATGTTATGGCACGCAGTAGTAAATTAGTAATCGATAGCGCTTTACTGCGCAGTGTAAATGCGTTTTTAGAGGTCACTTGACCATAGGGGCGGGCAGGTGTAATGTGCCGCTCAAAAGGCGATGGTAGGGTAGTGTGCACATTGTGTTTTCATCACAATAACATAGCGCCCAAAAAAGTATTATTCAAGAAACGTCGAATTTTTCCAATATAATTAGTTTTAAGAACGCATTTCAAATGGCCCACGCATCATTAAAGTACCATTACAGCGATTTATTTCAGATGAATTCCATGGGCGTAGCCAGAATTGGAACTATAGTGTGCTTTAGAAGGGGGCAAGTAATTTTTTGAAATTTTAACCATAATTATATTGAAATTAAAATAATTGGGTTTAGAGATGAAGCCGCCCCTCCCTGCCACCCCCTGGCTACGCCCGTGACCAATTTCAACAATTCAACGCTAACTCAGTAGAAGCACTCATAAAAAATTTGAGGGTTGGGGGTGGTGGTTAGTGCATCTTAATTATCTCGAGAGTAAAATTAGAAATTGGCATCTATACATAGATAATTGACAACGAGCTTGTAAATAGTGTTGTAAAAAGGGCTGGGTTTTCTTTGGCACCTGGTCAAAGTGAAAAATAGTAGCCAAATTGGTCAGATATCGTCAGGATTCATCAAGATTGTTAGGGTTCTGGTTAGGGTTAGAAATTCATCAGAAATTCCCTCCCCATTAGAGATTTAATTCTAATATCTTGATTGATTATCTACAATAATATTTTTCTGCTACTTTTTCTTCATTCTGCTACTTTGACCATGATTCGTTTTAGTCGTCTAAACATAAACAGACCAACCGTTAATATTAGTTGAACCAAAGGCCGACCAAACAAAAGCCAGGCCTTTAAAGTGCTGACGGCGGCTACATATGTATACATTAAAACAACACCTAAATTTTGGAATTGCGTACCAAAATTAAAAAATGCAAACTTCATAGCTCCTCTACAATTATTTAGACGCTCAAAACGAAAGGCTTTTCGTGCAGGTGCGCAGGGGAGGCGAAATAAAAAGATACTAAATTTATACTTAAATCGATCGTCACTATACTTAGGGTTTTGGTTGGTCGCCCTGTGGTTTAGCTAAATTTCTGACTAAGCCCTCAGGTCGACTAAACATAAACAGACCAAAAACCCATTGGTCTTTTTATGTTTAGTCGGCAAAAACCGTAAAGGTCGGCCAAACAAATTCCAGCCGTTTTTACAACGCTATTACTGAGTACGGCGTTTATATCCTCAAATTCAAACATCGTTATTATCTTAATTGTTGTATTTCCAATCTTTTCAATGGCAAATTTCGATTTCAAGCTCCCTAATATAACATTTCAAAGTATATAAATTTCTCACTTTATAGCTAGCTCATCAATAGTTTTCACAATGATTTGCAAGCCAACCTTAAAAACAGGGTGGCGTGGTACTATTTATATTTGCCATTGGAAACGACGATTTAGGTGCGACGTCATCGCTATTAAATAAAGTTAACCACTATATTAAGAGGTGGAGCGTAGGGAAGGTAGTGTGGTTTTACTGACTTGTAGTCGTCGAATTCGGTGCATTCATTCTTTACTTCAAAAGTGACGAGCAATTTAGGAGTCTAAAAATAGGGCGGGCCGAGGGATCGGATTTTCAGGATTTAAAGCAATTAAGCAATTAAAACAGATAGTATTTTATATTATACTAAATTATGGATTAATATTTTATACAAAATTATGGATTTCTAAATAAAAAGCCTCACAATTTACGGACAATTATTTAGTTGACCGATTATTGAATAGCCCCTTTTATCATACCACAACTCTGTGTAAAAATTAAGAAATCAACAAACATCTTCGAAACCATACCCGTGCCAAGCTTGGCTAAGTCAATGACTAGAAGTTGGTGAAAAGCCCTAAAGACGGAGAAGTTTATAGCCGGGCAATTATTTGGTCACAGCGGACCGTCCTAAGAGACCACCAATAAAACCAACTTGTTTAGAAAATAAATTTAACATTTTTGAGTATATTAAGAGCGGCTATTTACTTTAAATGGTTTCAAAAAAGTCTAAACGCCATTTAAGTTTGATAAACTCTCGAATGCTTATAATAGATAGGTGATCGTCAAGTGAACTAATATATGTGGGGATAGTCAATTTCCTAAACTTTGAAAATATGGCAAAAGGAAGTTGTGTGAAAATTTATTTCTTCTAGATAAATTAAAATTTAAATTATAGGTTGTTAATAAGAAATTTTAAGGAATGTAAAAAATCAAAAAATAAATTTTTTTAATGCTCGAGGACACTAAATAGATTTCAAGCGAAAGTGTGCCCAAATCTTCATCTTGGAGGGTAATCATAAATAGAAAATATTTAGTCTTTAAATATATGTCTTTCACAAAACTTGAGTTTTAAAATGAAACAAAAGGCGACCTTAGTATTGGTAGGGGTACGGCAAGATAGTATTTAAATTGCGATTTTTTAGTCAGCAGTTTCAGTAACCAATCTTCACTTTTAATCAAGCAAACTTAATTAAATGATGCCCCATGTTATTCAATGTAAAACATTTACCATATTTCACCCATACACAACATAGACTTCCAAACATAATTTTAAGAAAAAACTAGAAAAAGCCCTATAATTTATCACAAAAAATTGAAGTTACTATTTGTTGTAATATAAAATATAGTAGAGTAAAACAAAATTTGGCACAAATTAAATGAAATATAATGTATAGATTTTAACCATTCCCTTGTATTAGACTAGTGCCATTGTGGTAAATGTAAGTGTGGAATAATTAGATTAGGTTGGGAGAGAGGTAAGTGCGTTCAAAATGGGCATTACCACTATTTTAAGCTAAGCGAGAAGTAAAATATTATAAAGAGTGTGTTTGTAGAAAAGAGGATATTGATTTTTTAAATGATAAAATTTAAATGATTATAAGCAATCAAAATATATTGTGTAAATAAATAAAAGATAAGTTATAGGCAAGTCACATGTCTAATACATGAAATTTATTGATTTATTTAGACATGGCAAAATATAAAAATATACTAAACTTCTATAAAATCTTATTTAAATAGCTCAAAATGTTTTTTACAGTTTTTATTACATGTTATTAGCAGTACAAAATCCAAAGGGAATAATTACTACAATAAAATAAACAAATTTAATTAAAACTTAATTGTCATATAGTATATTTGAGATTTGAGAGGTATGGTCAAACACAAAACTTTGAGTCCATTTTATAATAGATATTTTTGATTATGGAAAATTGCATTTATGACATTAAACACGCAATTTTTTTATTTCAGTTTTGTAACATTATAAATATTAGATTTGCATTATACAAATATCTTAACTATCAACCAAATATATTATAGTTTAATAGCTTTCAGTAATTGTTATACATTGTGCTATCTTAAATAGTTATGACAAAATTACAAGTTAAAAAGGAACACATACATAATACATTTTAACATGTCTATTATAGACACCTAATCATTAAATATTTTTTTTTATTAGTAGGTTTTAAAGTTTAAGGATAATTTATACCTTTGAAAGTTGGTAGGGCTTTTAGCTCGGTATGCGAATTAATATTATATCTAGATGATGATTGAGATTTTTTCTGTTTTCTTTTTGCTTTCTTGAAGGGATCAATTTTGTCCAGAAATGGTGGGGCTTTATCCGAGCCCCCACCACCTGGTGCAAGAGAAGACATCAATTTATCTATCTTGTCTGATTTTTATTATTAGCACAATTTTCAGACATCGCGAGAATGAAAATTCAGACATACAAACGCATTTAATTCATATGTTTTAAATTTTTAAAATGTTAGCGCATATAATTAGTAATATTTTATTTTATAAATTAAGTTGATGCAAAAAAGCAATGAATTTTGGTAAATATTTCTTTGGTTGTTATGGTGGCACTTCTATAAAATTACATTTAATAAAATAAATTAATTGTGGTTGTAATATATTCTTTCTACGTTATAAGGCTTTAGTAAACTACATATAAATTTCCTAAATATAACTCAATTATCATCATCCTCTTTTTTGTATATACCAAATATCATCGAAGTTAATTTAATAAGGTTCTAGTTTATTCTAATAATATAGGTATCAGTCTTGCAGACTATATATTTTTTAATAATAAATAAATATTTATTTGTATTAATTTTATCAATTAAAAGACTCTAGCCAAATTATCAATATTAATCTGTAAATGTGATTGTAAAAGTTTTGAGTGTGTGAATAAATATTCGCGGGGTATATTTATCCCATATTTAACTTAACCTCTCATAACTTTCAAACAGTTATTTTTGAACACCCCAAAAAGGTATATGTACCATTGATTGTCTTATGAAGAAGACAAAAATTTTAAATAGCTTGATAAAGCTCCAAATTTCATGTTTGTAATAAACATCGCATAAATACTATTAATCTATTTTCCTATACAAACTGGGAGGAATGTTAGTGCGGGGAGGCGGTTCATTTAAACGCTAATAAAACTAAAAGTTAGAGGTGAAACAAAAAACAAAATCATGGTCTTGGAGATCAATAGATGATCTATAGGATTATATAAATAAATTTAAAGGCGTCGGGGTCTCAAAAAACGTAAAAAAGCCATTTTTGGTCCTTCATTTGTAGAGGCTCTTTCGCACGCTACTTTCCCTTGACCCCGTCTAGGCGAATTCTAACACGTTACTTTATTTAATAGCCCCTCGCTTGTACTTAACCATCACGTTATTTTTATTTTAATAGCCCCTCGCTTGTACTTAACCATCACGTTATTTTTATTTTAATAGTCCCTCGCTTGTACTTAATCACGTTATTTTTATTTTAATAGCCCCTCGCTTGTATACAACCATCGCCTGATTATTCAAATAATAATGGGCTCGCGCAGCTACATAAGCACAACCTTTAAAACTAACAGGATCATTTTCCATTTTTTTGGCATATATTTTACACTAGAATAAACTAGATTACTAAAGTATCTCTTCTAATTAATGAAATAACCACTTCATTTGGTGACCCAAAAATGTCCACGCAACCATCTGATATGGAGGTAAAAAGCGAAAATGCCACATATTTTAAACTGCCACAGTTTAACAATATAAACCCCCGCTCATGGTTCATCCAAATAGAGGCTCTTTTCTTGGTAAGAAAGATAAAAAGCGAAGCTACCAAAGTTGGGTACTTAATAGAAGCCTTGCCACTGGAAATAACCATCGAAATTCAAGACATCCTACAAAATATGCCCGACATTTTACCCTATACAACCATGAAAGCAGCCATCATAGACCGCACTAGCCAATCCGATTCTGCTAGACTTCGTGCTCTTCTCACAACTGTCGAATTAGGAGATCGCACCCCATCCCAGCTTCTGCGTTTCATGAAAAATCTTCTGGGAACGAATTCCATGGTTGAACGAGTTCTTAAAGAACTTTGGTTAGAAAAACTTCCAAAAAACATGACCGGCATTTTGGCAATTGTTTCTGACGAGCAGTCCCTCTCCAAATTGGCCGAAACTGCGGACAAAATTGTAGAGACCTACCACAACTCCACATGTCCAATTGTAAATGTAGTCACGGAAGATGAATCGACTCGGCTTAGGGAGATGATTGCAAAACTCACACAGGAGGTACAAAATTTAAAAATCTCAATCAATAGGCCACGTGATCGTTCCAACTCGAGACGCCGCAATCCCTCTACCGTTCGCCACCCTAGCGCGCATGTTCAACCAAATATACTTTGTTGGTACCATTACCGCTTTAAAGACAAGGCGCTCAAATGCGTGCAACCTTGCGCATTTAACCCCCCCTCGACAAACTAGTAGACCACCCAGGGATGGCGACGCCTGGACTTGGTCTAAAACTTAGTCGCCTATTTTACATATTCGACAAATCCACGGGTCAGCGATTTCTCATTGACACAGGCGCGGAAATTTCCGTTATTCCGCCTTCTCGAGACCATTCCTTGACCCCTTCATATGTGCAACTTCAGGCCGCCAATTCTACCCCTATCAAAACATATGGCCAAAAGCTTTTCACTTTGGACCTCGGCCTACGCAAAGAATTTAGATGGATTTTTACAATAGCAGACGTTAAACAGCCAATCATCGGAGCCGATTTTCTTAATCACTACCATCTAGTAGTTAATATAAAAAAGAAGCAGCTCTTCGACACTCAAACGACATTAACATCTGCAGGCAAGGCCACTCGCTACGTCAATCAACATACAAGTTGGGATAATTGGCACCTCCCCCATCAAATCACTACTTCAAAAGTATGCCTCCATAGTGTCCCCTTCTGATTATAAGGCTCAAGCAACTCATAGCACTCAACACCATATCCACACCAACGGCCCCCCTTTCGCTCAAAACCAAGGAGACTCTTCCCAGACAAGCTTAAGATTGCCCGAGACGAATTTACTCACATGCTCGAACTTGGTATAATCCGTCCCTCTAACAGTGACTGGTCCTCACCCCTGCACATGGTACCCAAGAAGGCCGCTGGAGATTGGAGACCTTGTGGCGACTATCGCATGCTCAACAGTCGTACAATTCCCGACTGTTATCCCCTTCCCCACCTCCGTGATTTTGCGCTGACCCTTTGCAATAAAACGGTATTCTCAAAGATCGACTTAGTCAGGGCATACCACCAAATTCCAATGGCCCCCGAGGATATTTCTAAAACCGCCATCACAACCCCGTTCGTTCTTTTTGAATTTCTTCGCATGCCATTTGGCCTTCGCAACGCTGCCCAGACGTTTCAACGCTTTATGGACCAAGTTTTTAGAGAACTTGACTTTGTTTTTGTTTACCTTGACGACGTACTCATCGCGAGTTCTTCCATTGATGAACACCACAATCATATTAGACTGGTTTTTGAAAGACTCAAGTCTTTCGGTATTAAAATCAGTCAGGATAAATGCGTATGGTGCCAAAACGAAATTAATTTTTTGGGTCACAAAATCACCCCTCAAGGTTTGTCACCTCTTCAGGACAAGGTGGAAGCAATCCTCAATTTCCCACAGCCTACTTCGATGACTCAGTTGAGACGCTTCTTAGGGATGATTAATTTTTATAGACGGTTTATTCCGATGTGTGCCGATTTACTCAAACCTCTCACCGATTTGCTCGACGGTTCAAAGAAGACAATTTCCTGCACCCCGGAAGCTTCGACTGCTTTTAACAACGCCAAACTCGCTTTAAGCAATGTCGTGCCTCTCTCCCATCTTCAAAAAGACGCTCAACTCTCAATCACCACCGACGCCTCCAACTCAGCTGTAGGAGCCGTATTACATCAAACATCTAACGGTAATACGCTGCCTTTGGCCTTTTTCCCCAAAAGCTAACAAAAACTCAACAACGATACAGTGCATTCGGTCGCGAATTATTAGCAATATATTTAACAATCCGCCATTACCGCCGTTTTTTAGAAGGTCATGAATTCACTATTTATACAGACCACAAGCCACTAACTTATGCTTTCAGTACACCTATCGACAAATACTCCCTGCGGGAGATTAGACAGTTAGACTATATTTCGCAATATACTACCGATCTCCAATATATAGCTGGCAAATCAAATGTAGTCGCTGACACCCTCTCAAGGTCTGAAATTGATTCCGTTGATTTTAAAGACAGGCCCCTAGTAGAAAGGTTAGCTTTGGCTCAGATGGAAGAAAAGTCGGCATTTCAGGACCTAAAGTCCCTAAAATTAACGCAACTTCCTATACCTGGCTCTGATTTTACCGTGCAATGCGACATGTCCACAACCTCACCTCGACCACTCGTTCCAACTTCACTCAATTTTTGATAACTTCCACAACTTATCACACCCTGGTACGCGTGCAACACTTAAGCTGATTTCACGTCGATATGTTTGGCCCTCCATCAATATGGATGTAAGGAAATGGGGCAAATCATGCGTTGCTTGTCAAAAATCGAAGATTCATCGTCACATAAAAGCCTCTTTAGTCACATTTGCTGAACCTGACGCTCGATTTAGCCACATCCACGTCGATCTCGTTGGTCCACTACCACCGTCGAATGGATATACCCACTTACTCACCATTATTGACCGTTTCACACGATGGCCTGTCGCCATGCCGATCCGTGACACCTCAGCCCAAACGGTTGCAAAAGCTCTGATCAAGTATTGGATAGCTGACCTCGGAGTACCATCAAGCCTCACAACAGATAGAGGTCCCCAGTTTGAGTCCCAATTATTTCGGAATCTCACGCAACTCCTTGGTGTAAATCACATCACAACCACTGCCTATCATCCACAAGCCAACGGCATGATTGAGAGATTTCATCGACAGTTGAAAAGTTTCTTGATGGCACAAGGTGACACAAACAAATGGGATGAGCTCTTACCATTAATTTTGCTTGGCATTCGAACCACAATCATGGAAGACTTAGGTTGCACTCCAGCCGAATTAGTTTATGGCACTACACTTAGACTTCCCAGCAAATTTTTCACGAACTCAAGAACACCTCATAACGCCTCCGAATTTATTAAATGCCTAAAACAACATTTTTACCATTTACCTTTTAAAAAAGTCAGGACACAATTGACAAATGCGAGTACAACTTCACTTCTTAAGGACTGTAAATACGTTTTTATCCGTAATGATTTCGTTCGAAAAAGTTTGGTGCCACCATATGACGGCCCGTTCAGAGTAAAGTCCAAACATGCTAAATATTTCATTATTGAAAAAAACGGAAAAGCTGACTCAGTTTCGATCGAGCGATTGAAACCTGCATATTTAGATACTTCAACTCAGCCGCTTACGGATACCGAAAATGTAAATCCACCCAAAGTTTGTCCCTCCGACGACATCGCCGGACCAGCTAACTCCGACCCAGACCTAACAAAATCAAAAGAAAACCCATACATCACATCGAGAGGAAGGCACGTGCATTGGCGCTATAAACTACTACACTAGCCACAACTCTCCGAGTGGAGCCCCGAGGATAGTTGTAGAGGCTCTTTCGCACGCTACTTTCCCTTGACCCCGTCTAGGCGAATTCTAACACGTTACTTTATTTAATAACCCCTCGCTTGTACTTAACCATCACGTTATTTTTATTTTAATAGCCCCTCGCTTGTACTTAACCATCAAGTTATTTTTATTTTAATAGCTCCTCGCTTGTATTCAACCATCGCCTGATTATTCAAATGATAATGGGCTCGCGCAGCTACATAAGCACAACCTTTAAAACTAACAGGATCATTATCCATTTTTTTGGCATATACTTTACACTAGAATAAACTAGATTACTAAAGTATCTCTTCTTATTAATGAAATAACCACTTCATATTTATCACAAACTCAGGACGACTTCGGGAAACCTAAAAACGTACTTTTGTTAAGCGCACAATACGCTATCAGAATTATTTGTCAGGCAGGGAATGTAATCCCAAAGCCAATATTAATATACCTGAAATATCATTCTTAGTGTTTCGATCTTGTCTCGTCTCGGTCTCGAAAACAAAATCTCGTCTCGTCTCGGGAGCTATTATGAAATTCTCGATCTCGTCTTGTCTCGATCTAGAAAAATCTCGGTCTCGACGAGAATTCTCGTCTCGACTTTTAAAAAAAAATATATACGGAATAAAAATCTCCTGTTTAATTAAAAATATTAAATAAGTGTTAAAAAATCCAAAAGGCAAATTTTTATATTTTTTGAAAAACTTTAATACACAAACTTTTTAAAGATTTAGCAGGACACGACATCTCAGTGACAATATAAAGATATTAATTAATTCATAAAGATAACATGGAAAGTGCAGACTAATAAAACTATATAAAATTTGAACTATAAAAAAAGAAATATTAGTGTTCTAGCAAATTATAACATTTGTATCAAATTCACTGTGTTTGTCAACTATAAATAGACTCAGGAAATAAAAAGTTCGCTTATAGTTGACTTAGTTGCATAATTGAGCAAATTGAGACCCTTTATTAACCCTCATGGCCGTAGCCAGGGGAGAGGGGAGGGGTAAGGAGGGCGGCTGCCCCCTCTAATATCAAAAATTTGTTGCAATTTATTAACATCATGGCTAAAAAGTACATTTTGCCCCTACCTAAATCATTATTGGCCCCCTCTAATCCCAATGCTGGCTACGCCCATGTTAACCCTGGCTAAAGCTTCAAAGTAGACTTTAACATATTTAAGGCAAAGGCAAACGTTTAAGTCAATTGATACCATCATCAATTATGGCCCATAGTGTTTATTGCATGTTTACTATAGCGTTATAAACCACAAAGTGCGAATGACTTTTAATTATAATAATATCATTTACAGAATTGATAACTAGATTCACTTTCACATATCAAAACGTTGTAAAAACAACAATAAAAGCAGCATATTATAGGATTAAGAACATAAGGTTTTAAACTTTAAATTGCATGTATTTAAGTTTAAGACAAAAATCATTATAATCAAATTTATAATCCAAATAATTACCTCGCATTTTTAACTAACTTTGCCATTAAATAGTTATTTATCGAATACAGTATAGGTGCGTGTATTTATTTTATATTGCACAATTATGGAAATATAATAAATTTAAATGCACCTGCCAACCCAGCTTATAATGTGAAAAGTAATTCATATGACAAAACTTGTATTCACATAATGTCTTATTAAAATTCAAAAATTTGGGAGGTATGCTATTAGGTGAAGCATAAAAATTATAGAATACTCATGATTAAGATTTAATCTATTACGGTGTCATTAAAGCTCTATTGTACATTTGAAATCGTTAGACGGGTGGTCAAAAATCTCGAGCCACCTTAGCTTAACTTGTTTAATTATTCAAACTGATTGACCACCAATTTATAATTACCGCATTATGCAGGCTGAGTAACTGCAAAATATAAATATGCTTTAGTAATATTTCCTATTCCATCAGAACTCATTCTAAGCCTAAGATTTTGTAATATTTAATAATGCTATGGATACAAATATGTGATAGGGATATTATAAAATTATTCACATACCCTTAGGGTCAACCATACTTAGGTAAATGATTGCTAAATTTTGAATTTTTTGCAAAAATATAAATATTTGCTACACTTAGGAATTTTTTTAATATCAAATATATTCCATACATACATATTGATTTACACTTAAAGCCTTAAATGTAAATTATGCAAATTAAATACACAGTATTTTACTAAAATCTACAGACCAATAAAAAGTCGAGATCTCGCCGAAAAAACCTCGTATCGTCTCGCCTCGGTTTTTCGAGACGAGACCGAGATTTTTCTCGGTCTTTCCGCATCACTAATCATTCTCACTTGAAATAATAGCATACTCTATAAGTAATATTGACCTAAAATATTATTTTATACGTTATATATGATCTTTCCCACAATTTAAATCTTCTTTTAGCCTAATAAAATCTAGAATACATATTTATGTTAGCAGTTGATAACAGTTTAGTTTTTATTCCACAATGTGAGCAATACCCATTAGTTTTGAACATGGGCGTACCCAGGTTTTGAATTAGGGGGGGAGGGGCAAAACGTTTAAAAGTTCATTTAAATGGGGGCAAAACATAAATATTTTTTTTTCGTAAATTAGGGGGGGGGGGGCGGCCCCCCCTGGGTACGCCCATGGTTTTGAAAATGTATCCGAGCCAAAACCCATAAAAATTGTTTTAATTGCTATGCATTTTTCGCAAACAAACTAACGATCACTCATTGTTTTCTTGCACACTATTCCATCAACCAAAGGCTTGAATATTCTTAAAAAGTATTAAGCAAAAGCCTTTCAAATTTATATCAGCTTGCTGAAAGCCACATCCTTTATATAAATAGGAAAATTTTTTTTTAATTTTCGTGGTTTTTATATACCCCAAGAATGCTCTCGCGGGTTTATACTTTCAATTGCTATGCAATTTATGGGCTCGTTTTTGGTTGTCCGTTGATGTCCGTTGTCCGTCCGTTACCCTATCTATTTGCATTGGGTATATTAGGTCAGTGGTTCTTAACCTTTTTATACACGCGACCCCCCAAATATTTTATAATTTGTTTGCGGCCCCCCCCCCTTTTTTTCATAATTATTTATATTTGTTATATTATCTATAATATATTAATTTTCTATTATTTTTTCATTTTATTATATAATAAACATAAAACACAACTTTATTATTTCTTTATCTATTAAATAATGAAATAATAATAACATAAAAACTTCATAATTAAACATAAAAACAATGTTTAAAATAAAAAATATATGCATTCGGAAATATATTTAATGAGATTTCTGCTGCTGAACATCTTCAGCCATTTTGTTAATTCTTGGTTAATTGATTGTAATGCTATCCTCATGCAGGAATCTAGTGGCAATCGATTGCGTTTTTTAGTTTTTATAACCACCATAGTTGAGAAGCCTCTTTCACACAAATATGTACTAGCGAAAGGCAGCAAATTTTGAATTGCTGCTGAAAATAATGGAGGACCTCTGCACGAATTTGTATCCAAAATTGCGGCAAACTTTTAGTTTTAAACAAAGATTTTAAATTACAATCATTTATTAATTCTAATAATGAATCTTAAGACAACGAGTTCGAATCCCCTGGTGAGTATTTTTTCTAAAGCTTTTCTGAATATTTTTATTTTATTCTAAAAAAATTTGGCGACCCCCCGGCAAACTTCTCGCGACCCCCTAGGGGGTCGCGACCCCCAGGTTAAGAATCACTGTATTAGGTTATCGATTTTTTAAATTAATGCATAAAAAAGAGGTGCCCCACCCCTCATCTCTATCTCCCTCGCTGTGTTATTTTTTAAATTAATGCATAAGAGGTGCCCCACCCCTCATCTCTATCTCCCTCGGTGTGTTATATATAAGTTAAATTATCTATTATATAATAAACATAAATAAAAGTTGTTTACTTTTAATTGCTATGCAATTTAACTAGTTTTTTAGTTAGAATCCCGGAGTTTTTTTTGACTCTTATGATTGTTCTTGTTACTATCATTGATAATAAGAATTTTTGGCCGTCCGCTGGCTCCTGACCGATGGAAAAAATGACCATTGACCAAAATGTGAATCGAAATTATTTTTTTCTTTTTTTTGACTATTATGATTGTTCCTGTTCCTACCATTGCTATTATGACTTTTTGGCCGTCCGCTGGCTGCTGACCAATGTTATATAATAAACATAAATAAAAGTTGTTTACTTTTAATTGCTATGCAATTTAACTAGTTTTTGGGTTAGAATCCCGGAGTTTTTTTGACTCTTATGATTGTTCTTGTTACTATCATTGATAATAAGAATTTTTGGCCGTCCGCTGGCTCCTGACCGATGGAAAAAATGACCATTGGCCAAAATGTGAGTCGAAAATTTTTTTTCGTTTTTTTTGACTATTATGATTGTTCCTGTTCCTACCATTGCTATTATGACTTTTTGGCCGTCCGCTGGCTGCTGACCAATGGAATAAAATGACCATTGGCCAAAATGTGATTCGAAAATTTTTTTTCGTTTTTTTTTTGACTATTATGAATTTATATCCACTTTTATCGTGTCCTGGCTGCTGACCAATGGAAAAAAATGACCATTGGCCAAAATGTGTTTCGAAAATTTTTTCGTTTTTTTTTATTCTTATGAATTTATATCCACTTTTACCGTGTGCTGGCTGCTGACCAATGGAAAAAGATGACCATTGGCCAAAGTGAGCATCAAAATTTTTTTTCCCGTTTTTTTGGCTATCATTGACTTATAGAGTATCTGTTGGTACTGACCAATGGAGAAAAAATGACCATTGGCTAAATTTTTGATTTCTTTAATTAAAAATTGTTCAAATTCAACAAAAAATTTCTCCCAACAATTCTGCAAATTCTTAATATTGTGATGTTTTATAATATAATGTTTGTTAGACCCATAATCACTAAAGGCCATAAAAACTAATAATACGCAACTAGATGCAAACACTAAATCTAACCCTAACCCTTGCCTATATTACATTTTGCCTATATTAAATTTTGCCTATAAATGGAAAAATTGTATAAATAATTAATTAATCATTAGGCATTTAATACCCCCTATAGGCATTCTCGCCCCTTCCCACCTTTCTCGCCCATAAAGTGCATAGCAAATATATATATTTATACGGAGTATAGATGAGTCGTCCCCCCTTCCCTTCCCCTCCTCCCCTTCCCCTTCCCTTCTCCCCCTTCCCACGAGGGCCGAAAGCCCGAGTTTTTATTTTAGCTAAAGATGTTTTATGTACAAATTTAATCGCTTAAAACATTGTTATAAGCGTTTAGCCATCATTTTTATAATTGCTCGGACTTAAATATTTGAAGGAGATAAGGCAAAGTACAAAACGTAAACTATTTTTTTAGTTTTCAAAAGCTCATTTGAAAAAGACACCATTAAATCGTCTTTAAGTATGTACAACATCTAAGGTATATTTTGTTGAAGCTATTCCCCTATTTTATGAATTATAGTCATGTAATAACGCTACAGAGCCAAATGCACGCGTGTTCTTTAACGGCTTCTATATCATACCTCATCCCAGACAAAATTATAAAGAAAAGAAAAGCTTCATTAGAAGAGGCTAAGTTAAAATATCTTATATATAAAAATTAAACTGTGTGTGCGTGTCCAATTTTGGAAAACTACCACACCGATTTGGCTCAAATTTTCACAGTTTATTCCTGCCACTCCGGAGCATGTTTTAAGATTTGTTCGAGCCAAATGGGTCCAGTAGTTTTCGAGTATTCGTACGCGTTGCACTGTATACGGAAATAAAACAATAGGAGTAGAACGTATAGACATCAAACTTTATTTTTACTTCAATAACCGCTTTATCATCATATATGCCCTAAAATTCCAACATAATTTAATACACCCGGGTAAATGGCAAAACAACGTTTGCCGGGTTCATCTAGTAAATTATAAGTGATAACTCATCTGAGAGGTCGACTAACAAAATCCATTTTAAATTTACGCTCGTTCGGGTGAAATTATTATTAATGCGAAAAATTGAATAAAAATAAACAAAAAAAAGGGTGGTCCAAACTTAGTAAATTTTTTACCGTTTTTTAGGCAAAAGAATTATTGGCCTTACTCTTAATCTGTATTTCTATATAATTTTTAAACTTTATTAAGTAAATATTAAATATAGATATGTATTTTAAAAGGTTAAAATTTACAATATGGTTAAAATTTAATTAAAACATCCTAATGGGTCGAGTCATGAGGACCCCAAGCCGTTTAGTTACATGGGCTTATTTATAAACCAATTCAAAAGATTTAGACACTTTTTACCTGTAAGATCAAAAACTTTTATACTTTTTTTAGGAGTAGGAATTATTAAGCCTTAAAAGATGAAAACTTTAAAAAAAAATTTATTTAAACCAATATTAATAGATTAAGATTTTTTTACTTGTATGATTTAGACTTTTTTCTAAAAACACAACTTATTTTAATATTGCTAGGTGCAAAATATCGGAAAATAAATTAATTTACACCCATTTTATAGATTTATGACACCTTTTAGGTGGTGTGTGACTACAAATTTTTATACAACTTGTATATGTCATAGAATAAGCCATTAAAAAAAATTAATTTAAAAGTTATTTTAGATTAGACCTATCACCTCAAAACTTCTAAAAAATATTTATTGAGTGTAAAACTTATTTTAATCATAAAATAAACCAATTATCAAATAAAAATATTTATTTCAATAGATATTGTAGATTATAACATTTGTCACCTGTATCACCTCAAAACTGTAAATAATATTCTTTTCGAGTTTAAAACTTGTTTTAGTCATATAATAAACCAATTAAAAATATTTTTTCAATAGATTTTAAAGTTATGACATTTGTTACCTGTGTCAACTGTAAAAAAATTTCGAGTTTAAAACTTGTTTAGTCAAATAATAAACCAATTTTCAAAAATATATTTATTTCAATAGATATTGAAGATTATGATACTTGTCACCTGTGTCACCTTAAAACTGTAAAAAATATTCTTTCGAGTTTAAAACTTGTTTACTTGTATGATAAACCAATTTTCAAAAATAGACATTTATTTCAATAGATATTGAAGATTATGACATTTATCACGTGTGTAGAAACCTGCAAAATCGATTTTTAAAGGCCCGGTACGAGCCCGGAATTTAAAATGAAAATTCGAATTTTTGCATCTTTAAAACAAGGTCCGGGCCCGGGTGCAGAAATTTAATCAAACTCAGTTTTGGTAAAAAATTTTATTAAAAAACAAAACGCACATAATAAAATTATAAATCGATAATGGAACTATTTTGATGCAAAAAATCACAGACATCAAAAATTTCCGCGTTTAAATTTGTTCTCCGGTCTTTATAAATCAGATCTGCTGACGAAAAACACCTCTCACTCGAGGCAGATGAAGCAGGTGTTGACAAAATCTAGAAACAAGGTGGAGCGCTGGAAAATGACCACTGTGGTCTTTTCACCATTCCAATAATTCTACTTTTTTCTCGTTGATCTTTAATTTTATGTAGGTGTCAATTTCTTTTACTTTATAAAGTCCTTTCTGAATATTTTCAGCTCTTGGCAGTAGATTTTTTTGTTCCATACTCATTTGTTTGTATATTAGAAAAAGCACGAAATGAATGAATGAATGTTTAACACATTCAATAACTTGCAATTTAAACAGAATAAAAGACTTCTAAATTATTCCAGGAATTATTCCCGGCCGGGCATATAATTTATGAATTAGACCCGGGCCGGCCCGGAATTTTAAAGCCTCCAAATAATTTCATGAATTACACTCATGTTATACCGTTACAGAGCCCATGTTCTTGCGTTCCTTTAACGGCTTCTGTACCCAGCCCCTCCCCCTCTTCCCAAATAAAATTGCTTAAGACTATCAAGAAATTAAAGTTTTTTTAGAAGAGGATATTAATCTTTTCATAATATGCAATAGGGGGGAGAATGGGCGAATAAGAATAAGGAGGCGAGAGGGAGAGAGTAATTGTAAAAAGCAAGGTTAAAATCATCACTAGATGGCGCTAATTAGAGTATACATATTACTTTAATTGCGGCATTCCTAATGGTGCTAATATTATCTTTTTCAAATATTAGCAAACCAAAACTTATTAATTAATTTTAAGATAAAAAATATACTGTCATTTTTATTTTTAATAAAATTTTTATTTACCAGTTGAACTTTCTTTCATCTAATATATCTCTTGAAAATAATAATAGCTCTCATTCTATCCTCTTTTTATTAACTCTATAACTATCAATTAGAACATATGCAAAAAAATTTAATTTTTTAAAAAAAAGCTAAAGCGCCACTCCTTTTTAAAAATGAGGAGCAGGAGCGGGAGTCGCTCCTTTTAAGGTTAGAGCGGAGGAGCGCCGCTTCTCCGCTCCTTTAAATTTAATATATAAATTATATTATTTTTTAAATATTAATAATGTTTTTTAATTAAAATTTAATGAAAATCTAATTTTAATTTTATTTAAATTTAATTTATCATTCATTATTGAATGTTGAGCCGAGTTTTATTTTGATTTTTCATCTAATCATTTGAAACATTAAACATCTGTTTTCCTTTTTTATGTTAAAATTTTTTGAAAAACCTTGTAACTGTAAGTCATATTAATTTAATATTCATTTTATAGATATATAATAAAAAATAGTTTATTATGGATCTAGAGATAGAGATTATATAAGATGAAGAAGAAACCGAAGTGGAATTTCCATTTCCACCATTTAAAAAATATTTCAAGCTTATTGATACAGATGATAAAGTCAGATTAAAGGCGAAATGCCTATTGTGCATTAATAACAAAATGATTTCTTTCTCTAAAATCAAGCTTTAATTTAAAAAAACACCTGAAGGTAAAATCAATATTTATTTATTTTATAATAATTTTTTTAAAATGGTTTTAATTATATTTGGGCAATTCATTACATACATTAGTTGAGCTTATAAATTTATATTTAGAAAGTACAAGATAATCAATATTCAAAAATTGAAAATCATATCAATAGTTTTAGTTATAATAAGTCTTCATCTTCTGAAAAAAACAGTCAATATTAAATTTTGGTCAAAAAACATATAAACCTACAAAAACTGAAGGAGATAATGCGATCATTGATTATGTCGTTGAGACACTGGTTCCTTTATCAACTGTAGATAATCCTAGCTTTGTCAAAATGATAAAAACGTTTTCTCCTTCAGCAAAGGTAATGTGCCGCCAAACACTAATAGCACAGATAGGTTTGTATTATGATAAAATGATGGAGGATATTATAGAAATGCTTTCTGGAGTATCTTATGTGTGTACCACAGCTGATTGCTGGAGTGGATTTAGAAGGTAGTGCCTAGGTCTTAGGGGAGAGGCGTGGGTGTTTGATAGATTCTCATTTAGAAAATTTATTACTTTTAAAAGCTAATAAAATATTATAAATATTTTGATATATCATATAATATAAATAAAACGTTTTGATAAAAAAATATGTTGTTTCGTGTACCTACTAAAAAAAATGAAAATCAAAGGAGCGGTTATGGAGCGCCGCTCCATTAGTTGGAGCGGGAGCGCTCCTTTTAATAAGTAGTAGCGGGAGCGGGAGTTCGCTCCTTTTGAGAAGGTAGGAGCGGGAGCGGGAATCGCTACTTTTAAAAAGGAGCGTTAACAAGACTGGACATAACATTTTTAATATAAACCATAATATAACTCAATTTTTTATTCTAAAAAAAAACTTCTCAATAAACTAAGATTATCTTACAATAAAGATCACAATGGAAATCGTTAAATTCAACACGATATTATACACGGAAAAATGTTACCCTTTTAATTATAGCGCGTTTTATATTTTTTTTAGTCGTACATGTAATTTTTTGTAACCATTTAATAAAGTTATTTTAAATCTCAATCAAAATTTTTTTTATAAAATACAATCACAAGACACTAGAAATAAAGGATTAGGTACTGTAAAAACCAGTCATAGAGCAGACTAGAGGTCTGCATGGGCCGGGCCAGCCCGCGGCCCGGGCCGGACCTAAAATAGAGCAATAAAAAAAGTGCGGGCCGGGCTTGGGCTTTTAAAAGTCAACAAATTTGAATTTATTTAACTTTACACTCTAACTATCCCGAAGATGTTTTTGCGGCTTTGAGATACCAAGAAAAAGAATCAACAAAAATCGGATTAATGGTAAATCAAGCTAAAACCGTAATTTATCCCCTTAATACATCTCTTATTAGCAATAAAAACCAATTATCTTACAAATTAATAGACCCTTCCTTTTTGACCCTGCTCGGATCCCCATTTGGAGGCTCTATTCCCATATTAAAATTGTTAGAAGAAACCAGTCGCTGACTAGCAGAAATGAAAAGCCTATTTAAACACCTTCCTGCCCACCAAGAATTTTTTCTAGTAAAAACTGCTACTCAATCCCTTAATTAATGCACAGCTTCCGGTCCTCTGCAGTGAATGGCGCTTCGGCAGAGGAACTTCCAACGCTTAGGAGCTTAGCTTCACGCTCAGGTCACGAATGGCTCGAAGCTTTCCCAAGTCATAACCTCGGTCTCTCTTATCCAACTACGAATTCCGCTTCGCAGTAGGCCTAAGATTAGGATGCAATATAGTTGCTGAACACACTTGTTCACTTTGCAATAATTTCCTTAAAATCAATGGCCATCATGGCCTACACTGTAACCGCAACAAAACCCGGTACCTTCGACATACCGTGGTTAACAAACTTATACATAACTTTTTCATCAAAGCTGGTATCCCCTCTATTCTCGAACCCACAGGCCTCTGTAAAGACAACAAACGACCCGATGGCAAAACTTTAGACGCTGGGGAAAAGGACTCAGTTTAGCATGGGACTATACATGCTTGAAAAGGCAAGCATCAAGTTAGAAGCGGATAAGACAACAACACTCTATAAAATATTACCCTTTTATAAATCCTAAAAAACTTCCCAAATTTGTTTTCCTCTCCTACATGTAATGAGGATCCTGTTGACTTAAAGATCTACAAATTCAAGTTAAGAGATTAAACTATGCTAATTTCAAAGTTTGTTATCGATATTTATCATATAAAATATCAACTTCTTGTTTCTTTGTTTCGCACGTTAAAAATTCTATTCGAATATGAAAGATGCTTCTTAAAAACTACGGTAACAGAATTTTTAAAGAAATTTTTGCAAGAAGATCCTGGCTTTTCTTGCATAGATCTTCTTGCATATCGTCCAACTATGAGTAATCCAGCTTCGGTGTGCAACACTAAGCAATTATCTATTTTCTATTAGGGACGAT
This sequence comes from Gordius sp. MW1, assembly GCA_964036665.1. Lineage (NCBI taxonomy): Eukaryota > Metazoa > Nematomorpha > Gordioida > Gordea > Gordiidae > Gordius > Gordius sp. MW1. Next base: position 4,699,035 of record OZ038529.1, read on the forward strand.
GATGAAACGGAAAAGATTGAAGATTTCAACGAAGTTGATACATCTTAAATTAAATATAAACCAGAAGATGCTCAGTTAGATGTAATTTTATGGTGGAAAGAACACCAACTTATGCGACCAAACTTCACAAAATTAAATTAGCTATTCAGTTTTTGTCAATTCCAGCCAACAATGCTACGAGTGAACCCACATTCAATAAGGCAAGTCGCCTTATAAAAAAGAGAAGAATGAAATTATTGCATGATAGAATAGACAGTCTTTTAGTTTTAAATGACAATATTAAATTTAATTTTTAATTAAAACCAATTTTATATGCTATAGCTAAATTATTTCATGAACAGTGCAAAATAGTTTTAATAAAAATAAATAATTTTGAAACAATGTGGACTTGTTTTTACTCGTGCGGGCCTGATGCGGCGCAATTTTTGGGATTTTTTGCTGGCCGGGTGCGGGCTAAAAATATAATATTTTTGCGGGTATGGGCCGGGCCTGAACCCATTTCGGCCCATGCAGACCTCTAGAGCAGACTGTCCAATATATTATATTCTTTTATCAATAATTAAAATTTGCAAAAGACAATTACAAAACACAATCTTTATGATCATATCTAAAAATGTTTAGTGGAACAAAACAAATTAAAATAATACCTAAATTGCATAGCAATTAATTTAACAAATCCCGGGGGGGGGGGGCTTCGATAAGAGTATGGGGAAGGGGAAGCGGACTAAAAGTACAAGGGTGGAGCTAAGAGCAATGAACAAAAATTTAAAGACGACTCCCAAAAGTCAGATTTTATAGTGAACTTGACTATAAAAGTAATTTAAATGGTGATGATAGTAAATTCATTCCTAACGGGGATTATTAATTAAATCTCAATAAATTGGTAGCGCACGAGTTTATGTTAAGCAAAATATTAAAATATAGTGGTGAGATCAATCGGTTAGGAGTTTCAGCGAAATAAAAAGAGTACCGCGAAAAAGACGGGTGCAATAGAGAAGGATGCAGCGTACATTGAGAGGGTAAACAAACTGAACCATAAAGGAGGCGACAGGCTTATGTAGAAATTAGTTAAGAAAAGGGGGAAGAAAAGTAACTATGTGGGAATCCTCAAAATAGTCAAAAACGAGAAGGGTCAAACCTAAATCAACCCGAAGAATGCTGGAAAGGTGGAAATGATATTTTAATAAACTTAGGAATATTGCAAATGACAAAGATTCCCTTCCGGATATTGAGCCAAACATAAGTATGGTCGAACTCTTTCAGGAGGATGAAGTTAGAACACAAATGAACAAGATGCAAAATGGAAAAGCTAATGGCCCAGATGGAATACCTATTGAAGCAGTGCTCGGATGCCATGAAGAAGCAGTCACGACCATGACGAACCTCTTTAAAATATATTGCTAGAGCGAATTCCTAATATGGAGAGCATGCATGGGCGTACCCAGGTTTTGAATTAGGGGGGGGGGGGGCAAAACGTTTAAAAGTTCATTTAGAGGGGGGCAAAACGTAAATTTTTAATTTTTCAATGTTTTTGCATTGAAAATTTTTTTTCGTAAATTAGGTGCGTACGCCCATGAGAGCATGCACGATTATACCCTTCTTATTTAAAGGCAAAGGAAAACCTCAGGACTGTGCCAATTACAGATGTATAAAGCTAACATGCCACTCATTAAATCTTATTAAAAGGATCTTGTAAGAAGGCTGAAAACGAGGTGGAAATATCAGCTAAACATTTCGAATTTGTGGCCGGCAAATCCACAATCGGCCCAATCTTTGCACTATAAGACAAATAATAAAGAGAGAAAAGATCTACATATGGTTTTTATCGACTCGGATAAAGCTTATGACAACACGGTCCCTCACGATTTATGATGATGGAAACAAAATATTTCACATATATACGGCTTATTGATTATATTTATAAAGCTTCAAGTTAGTGCGCTTGGGCGACAGTTGGAGACTATAAACCTTTTTCGAATTTCTGCTCTGAGTCACGTTTTATCTTATATAGTTATGAACATGATAACGAGAGACATTCAAAAGCCATCGCCATGGTGTATTGTGTGCTATATGCCGATGATATAGTACTATGGAAGAGACGAAAGAAAAAGTATTCAAAGAAGCCGAAAAGTGGTGGAAGAGCGTAGCTGAATATGGTTAAAAGGTCAGCGGTCAAAAAGCGGTAAAAATAGGTATCCCATCGCTAGATGACCATCGAAACTATCCAAAGTAGACAGGTTTACATATCTCGGCTCGCCGTGAGAGGGGTTGCACAACAGAAATCAATGCTCGGATTTAAAATGGATGGCTTAAATGGCGAAGTTAATCGGTTTAATGTGTGTGCGAAGGTCCCAATATGGTTTAAAGAGCAAAGCTTACACTATGGAAGTAAAACATTGGCATTAAACACCACGAAGGTTAAGTTATTACGGTGGAGCTTGCGTCTACTAAGCTCCACCTTATGACGATTAAGGCTACGTCTTAATACGCGCTACAACTTCAAGTCCGCAATTTTTTTTTTCTGTCCAAATACGCGCTTCACGTTTCATGGATACACATACTTTACTAATCATTTTACTTGTTTAGGATTGTCAAGTTTAAAAAATAAATATACATTATCAATTAATATATTGTTATTAATGTTTAGGATTGTCAAGCTTAGAAAATAAATATACAATATTGTGGCGTTTTAGACATTGACGAGATGAAGTAACGAACTGATATACACTACTTTTCACTTTTGATAATCCAATTCAATCATCCATCCCACAACATTTCTTCCGGACCCAAAAAAACAACACATCGCTATTCACATCTTAAATTTATCATACCAAATTTCGCTCATATCTTATTTCATTGTTAATTGATATTTATCCTTATTGTGTGTGTGAAAATAAATACCTTACAACCTTAACATTGGTGACCTGAGACGTGATGGAAACAAACTCAACAATCCCAGACTCTAATGAACCAAGAGAAAGCGCAGTTCATGTGAGAATTCCTGAATTCCATCCTAAAAATATTCGCATATAGTTGTCACAGGTAGAAGCCGTGTTTCACACACGCAACATATCCTCGCAGAAGACTAAGTATTCCTACCTAGTCGAATCACTACCCCCAGAAGTCGCGGAAGATGTGGCAGACCTCATATTCACGGTTCCTGAAATTACCCCTTACGACAAACTGAAGGAAGCAATCGTGAAAAGACTAGGAGACAGTGACGAAAAAAAGATAAGGAATTTATTCTCTTCGATATTCCTTGGAGACCGCACCCCATCCCAGTTGGTAAGATACTTAAAATCTTGTTTAGGTAATAATGTGATGGACGAAAAGATTTTAAAAAGCCTCTGGATGGATAAGCTACCCAACATGTGGTAAGCATCTTGGCTACTATGGGAGATGACCAATCACTGGATCGTATAGCAGAAGTCGCTGATAGGATTCACGAAACGTTCAGAGTCAGCAGCTTAGCATCAGTAGCTACTCCCTATAACCTCACTCCAAATAGCCCTACTCCCAATATTCTGATTCCCAATATTCCTATTCCCAATACTCAAACAAACGAAATCCAGGAACTGATCAAAGCTGTGTCACAATTAGAACTCAGAGTAAATCAATTAACATGCAATCCCAACGACAGTAGGACGACATGGAGAAGGTCAAGCAGATCTAGGTCATCATCCAAACAACGCCCAACTGACACATGTTGGTACCATTATAAATTTGGAAAGCCAAGAAGTGCATGCAGCCATGCAATTTTAACACCAACCCCCAACAAAAAAACTGACGGGCCGTCCCATATGGGCGACAATGGGAAACGGCCGTACTTTCAGCCGCCTATTCTATTTATTCGACCGGTCCACCCAACAAAAATATCTCGTCGACACAGGCGCTTAAATTAGCGTAATCCCACCCCCTCCCAAACATCCATTGATCCCGCATGGCCCAACTCTACAAGCGGCTAACCAAACCAACATCCACACATACGGACAAGTCGTATTGAGTTTAGACCTTGGTTTGCGACGGGAATTCAAATGGGTATTTTTAGTCGCCGACGTACACACCCCCATAATTGGAGCTTACTTATTACATCACTATAAGTTGGTTGTGGACATCAACAATAAACGACTCATAGATAGTACTACCCAGCTATCATTCAAGGGCACAACTTCACCACATCAGACATTCGGTATCCGTGTAGCACTCAGCAATCACAGCACAAAATTCGATGCAATTTTGCACGAATTTCCATCACTCATATCCCCTCTAAACTTATACCCACAGATTCCACCTCATGATGTGCTCCACCACATATTAACGAAAGGACCAGCTCAGTACGCACGTCCAAGAAGACTAACGGCGGAAAATTTGAACGTCGCCAAAAAAGAATTCGAATATATGTTAGAGTTAGGAATCATTCAGAAATCAGAAAGCAACTGGGCAGCCCCATTGCATTTAGCCGCCAAAAAGACAGGCGATTGGAGGCCTTGTGGAGGCTACAGAGGCCTGAATAAAGTCACAATACCGGACAGGTATCCTATACCACACATACACGATTTCACTCCCAATCTTCACAACAAAATCATATTCTCCAAGCTGGACCTCGTGAGAGCGTACCATCACATCCCCGTTGCGCCAAAGGACTTATGCAAAACAGCCGTCACAACACCTTTCGGCCTGTGCGAATTCGCAAGAATGCCGTTCGGACTAAAAAACGCAGCACAGACGTTCCAACGATACGCGTACATCGATGATATCCTCATAGCCAGCGCATCGGAGCAGGAACACGAAGAGCACTTGAGAATCGTTCTTCAACGATTGCAAGAGTACGATCTGAGAATCAACCCTGCGAAGTGTAAATTCGGAGTTGGCGAACACGAATTTCTCGGACACCAGGTATCAAGCACCGGTATTGCCCCACTGCTGGACAAAGTCAAGGACATCAACGAGTTTCCCCTGCCTGATTCACTGAAGAAGCTCCGGAGATTTCTAGGTATGATAAATTTCTATCGGAGGTTTCTACCCGGAATTTCCCGAACCCTTCAACCTCTGACCGATTTGCTGAAGAAGTCCAAAAAGTCCGTAACCTGCAACGACGTTCAGGTCAAGGCGTTTGAAGAAGCAAAAGCAGCATTAGTGAATTTCACCGCACTTACCTTTTTGAATACGGAACCCTTTACAAAAATCACACTGACCACCGATGCATCAGACACGGCGGTCGGAGCAGTTTTGGAGCAAACCATTTCGGACAAGGCATACCCACTAGCATTTTTCTCATCGAAATTACAACCCACCCAGACCCGGTACAGTACTTTTGGCCGCGAACTCCTCGCAATATATTTGGCCATAAAGTTTCCGCCATATCTTAGAAGGTCGTAATTTCACAATCTATACCGACCATAAACCACTCACCTGCATTCAACGCAAAACCCGACCAGTATTCTCCAAGAGAAACAAGACAGTTGGACCTCATCTCGCAATACACTACTGGCATACGATTCATTAAAGGCGAGAGCAACACAGTAGCGGACGCTCTTTCCCGGATGGAAATAGATGCTATCGAATTACCTGAAATTCCTAACCTAGAGGAAATCAGTAAGCATCAAAGGACCGACCAAACACTGAGCAACTTAAAGGAATCATCATCCCTAAAGTTACAATTAATCCCTATCCCAGGATCAGAGTATAAAGTTCTTTGTGATCTTTCAACCACTAAACCCCGACCGGTATTACCTGAAAAACTCAGAAGGAAGGTTTTCGATCACTTTCACGCTTTTTCTCACTCTGGCATACGAGCGACAATCAAACTGATTTCGAGAGTGTGTGTGGCCTTCGATGAACCAAGACGTTAAAAATTGGGCTAAGTGTTGTTTAAAATGCCAACTAAACAAAGTTCATAAACACACTATAACGACGCCCGGGACTTTCGCACAACCAGACGCAAGATTCTCACACATACACGTCGATTTAGTTGGACCACTACCACCTTCAAACGGTTTTACACATATTTTGACAGCAATAGATCGTTTCTCGAGATGGCCCATGGCCGTTCCACTCAAAGAAACATCTACCGAAGAGATCGCTTCCAAGCTAATTGAAAGTTGGATAGCCAATTATGGTGTCCCAAGTACAATTACTACCGACAGAGGATCGCAGTTTCAGTCAGGACTTTTCAGACAACTATCCAACACACTAGGATGCAGGCATATAAAAATGACTGCCTATCACTCATCCGCCAACGGACTCGTGGAACGCTTCCACTGACAATTAAAGACATCTTTAAAAGCCACCGAAAAAATCAAATGGAGTGACGTTCTTCCACTCGTGTTACTTGATATCCGTGCCACGAGACTAACACCATCCGAACTCGTATATGGAACCAACATAAGACAGCCTGGAGACTATTTTCTACAGTTACCTGAGGCCAGCCAACAACCGGAGGAACTGCACAACTTTCTAGACAAACTAAGAAAGACAATGATTGCAATACCGTACCCCATACCGCAACACCACAGGAAGACAAAAGAACAGGTTAGCCAAGATCTGGTAGAAACTTATCATGTTTTTGTCAGAAACGACGCAGTTCGCAGGCCATCACCTCACCGTACGACTGACCGTTCAAAGTGTTAAAACGCGAACCAAAGTACTTCGTCATTGAAAAAAATGGTAAAACAGATTCAGTCTCAATAGACAGATTAAAACCCTGCCATCTAAGTAGAGAGGAACCATCCTTTCAGAACGCCGACAAAACTCAAGCCGAAGCACCGACACAAGAAGCAGAAGAACCAGTCAAAGTAACGCAAAAAGGCAGAAAAGTCCATTGGCCGAAAAATCTTCGGGAATACATCACATAATTTTTAGCCAATTCTTATCGACATATTTAAAACCTTAAAAATGTCTGGAAGGGGAGTATTGTGGCGTTTTAGACATTGACGAGATGAAGTAACGAACTGATATACACTACATTTTACTTATGATAATCCAATTCAATCATCCATCCCACAACATTTCTTCCGGACCCAAAAAAACAACACATCGCTATCGCTATTCACATCTTAAATTTATCATACCAAATTTCGCTCATATCTTATTTCATTGTTAATTGATATTTATCCTTATTGTGTGTGTGAAAATAAATACCTTACAACCTTGAAGGGCCCATCGTAGGGTGGGGTGAGTGGTTTGCGTACTGTATCATTTCTGACAAACACTTGCGGTGTTTCCCACAGGTACCGATTTCCCTGTTCTTTTGTTTCGCCATGGTGGTGTGGCACGGGGTACGGCGACGCCATCATCGCTTCTCTCAACTTCTCGACGAATTGATGTACTTGTTCTGCTGATTGTTGCGTTGTTTCTTGTGAGAAATAATCTCCTGGGAGACTTAAGTTAGTCCCGTATAGCACTTCCGCCGGTGTGCGACCAATGTCTTCCTTGATGGTTGTGCGGATACCTAATAGGACAAAGGGCAGAACTTCACTCCATTTTGTGTTTCCTGAGGCTTTTAACGAAGCCTTTAACTGCCGGTGGAAACGTTCGACTACCCCGTTCGCGGACGGGTGGTAAGCTGTAGTTTTAATGTGTTCGCATCCTAAAATATTCGCGAACACTCTAAAAAGCTGTGACTGAAACTGGGATCCCCTATCTGTGGTAACTGTACTCGGAACCCCATAATTTGCCACCCAATTCTTGATAAATTTGTCCGCGATAACTTCGGCGGATGTTTCTTTAAGTGGTATGGCCATGGGCCATCTCGAGAAACGGTCAACTGCCGTTAGCATGTGAGTGAACCCGTTGGAGGGTGGTAGTGGTCCTACTACATCCAAGTGGACATGAGCGAATCTGGCATCGGGTTGTTTAAAAGTACCTGGTTTCGTAATGGTGTGTCGGTGTACTTTACAACGTTGACATCTTATGCATGTTCTTGCCCAGTTAGTGACGTCCTTGTTGATAGATGGCCAGACTACGCGACTAGTGATGAGCTTTAGGGTGGATCGAACTCCTGGGTGTGATAATGAGTAAAAATGGTCAAAAACTGTTCTCCTCAGTGCGTCAGGTATGACCGGTCGAGGTTTAGTAGTCGACAAATCGCAAAGGATTTTGTTATCTGACCCTGGGATGGGTAATACTTGTAGTTTTAGTGAAGTAGTATCTTCTAAACCTTCCAAAGACTTGTCGTTTTTTTGGTGCTTGCTAATGTCGTCTAATTCTGGCATTTTTGGAAGATTTACCGCGTCTACTCCTATCCGAGATAGAGCATCTGCTACTGTGTTTCCTTCGCCTTTAATGAAGCGAATGTCATTGGTATATTGTGAGATTAGGTCGAGCTGTCGTATCTCTCTCGGAGAGTACTTATCAGGCTTAGCGTCAAAGGCGTATGTGAGTGGTTTGTGGTCGGTGTACACGGTATTCGGCCTTCCAGGATGTGTCGAAAATGCTTGATTGCTAGGTAAATGGCGAGAAGCTCACGACCAAATGTACTGTATCGTGATTGTGTTGGCTGAAGTTTAGTAGAGAAAAACGCTATTGGTGTAGTCTCTCCGGCCATTGTTTGTTGTAATACCGCACCGACTGCTGAATTAGAGGCGTCTGTTGTTAGTGTAATTTGGGTTTCTGGACTGGTATTCAAAAAATTTTGCTTGGTAAAATTGATTAGAGCGGATTTTGCTGTGTCGAAGGCTTCTTCCTGCAGTTTGTTGAACGCTATAGATTTTTGCGGATTCTTTAGTATGTCTGTCAACGGATTTAGGGTTTTAGCAATATTGGGCAGAAATCTTCGATAGAAGTTGATCATGCCTAAGAATCTTCGGAGTTGTTTACATGAAACTGGCGTTGCAAAGTTTTTAATAGCCTCAATCTTCTCTGGTAACGGAATAATACCCGCGGCCGAAACTTTGTGACCCAGGAACTCTAATTCTCGCACTCCAAATTGACATTTTGCAGGGTTGATCCTGAGGTCGTACTTTTGGAGTCGTTGCAAGACGGTCTTTAGATGTACCTCGTGTTCCTCTTCTGAGCCGCTTGCTATAAGTACATCGTCTATGTACGCGTAGGCGTAATTCAGTCCTCGCAAAACTTCGTCTATGAATCTTTGGAACGTTTGAGCTGCATTTTTTAGACCAAACGGCCTCCTCGTGAATTCGTAAAGACCGAATGGTGTCGTCACGGCTGTTTTACAGATGTCGTCCGGCGCTACCGGAATGTGATGGTAGGCTCTAACTAAATCCAGCTTAGAAAAAATTGCTTTTCCGTGAAGGTTAGCTGTGAAGTCGTGAATGTGAGGAATTGGGTACCTGTCTGGTACGGTGACTTTGTTCAAGGCTCTATGATCTCCACACGGACGCCAGTCACCTGATTTTTTAGCAGCCAAATGTATTGGTGCCGCCCAGTTGCTTTTAGATTTTCTTATGATTCCCAGTTCCAACATATATTCAAATTCTTTCTTAGCAACATTAAGTTTTTCAGCAGTAAGTCGCCTTGGACGTGCGTATTGTGCCGGCCCTTTTGTTGCTATGTGGTGAAAGATGTCGTTGGTTGAAATTTGTTGGGTGAAATTTAAAGGAGTTAGGAGTGATGGAAAGTTGTTGATCACAGATTCCAACTTAGAGTCCTGTCTCGAGAGAGCTATGCGGATTCCTAACGTTTGATGATGGGTGGAAATTCCTTTTAAAGTTACGTGAGTCAGACCATCAATTAATCGCTGGTTTTTGACATCTACGATGATGTTTTATTGGTGCAAGAGGTCGGCTCCAATGATAGGGGTGTGTACCTCGGCGATCAGAAATAACCACTGTATTGGGCGTCTCAGACCTAGATTGAGGGACAACATCTTTTGTCCATAGGTAGAGATATTGCTATTATTGGCCGCCTGCAATACTGGACCATTTGGTACCTTAGGTGAATTGACGGGTCTTGGAATGATGGACACGTCAGCTCCTGTGTCAATCAAAAACTTATGTCCTGACGTACGATCAATGATGTAGAATAGGCGACTTGGTTTATGACCGTTTCCGGAAGTCGCCTGAATGGAAAGGTCAGTTAGTTTTTTGACTGGGAGTTTGAGGTAAATGCACATGGTTGTGTGCATTTTTGAGCGTTACCCTTGAACTTGTGGTGATACCAACAAATTTCTTCCCGACGGTGTCTTGATGTTGACCGTGATCTGCTTGAGGATCTCCAAACCTTTCTACTTTGTGGTGGCTGATTGACCAGCTGGTTTACTTTCAATTCCAACTGACCATTTTTACCAGTTCCTGAACTTCGTTTGTTTGGCTCATTTGAGGGCTTGCTATGGAAGCTACGCTGTTGGCCGTATATGTCTCGTAGATTTTGTCTGCCACCTCAGCCAACTGTGCCAGAGACTTTTCTTCTCCTACGCATGTTAAGATACCTGTTACCTCCCTTGGAAGTTTTTGTGTCCAACGGGTTTTTAGAATTTTATCACTCCTTTGATGTTCCCCGACAAGGCTCTTCAAATGCCTAAGCAATTGGGACGGTGTTTTGTCTCCCAAATATATGTCCTTGAACAGCTTGTCTATTCTTTTTGCTTCACTCTCACCCATTCTTTTGATTAAGGCTTGCTTTAACACCTCATAAGGGTTTTCATCTGGGATGTTAAGTATAAGGTCGGCCACTTCTTCGGCTATCTCAACCGGGAGAGATTCTAAAAGGTAAGCATACTTGACTCTTTGTGATGTGATTTTCTTAGTGGAAAATATTGCGTCGACCTGAGCTATCCAGATTTGGATGTTTGAGGTGAAATGTAGGTAGCTTGATGTGTACTGGTGATGTGTTTGCCGTGGTGGGAGTGTTGGATGCTGTCTCATTGTAGAGAGTTGAATTGTCAGACGATTGTGTATCCATGTGGTATTTTATTTAGGAGAATATGAATTTATTATTTAGGAGAATATGAATTTTTAATTAGGAGAATATGAATTTTTAATTTAGGAGAATATGAATTTTTAAGGGGGAGGGAGAAAAAAATCAGCTCCCCCGAAAACACGGGGTCACCATCATGGGCGTACGCAGGGGGGGGGGGGGGGGGGGGGGGCAGGGGGGGGGGGGCGGCTGCCCCCCCCTAATTTTAAAAATAAGATTTTTTTCAATACAAAAACCCTCAAGAATTAAAAAAAAATTTGTTTTGCCCCCCCCCTAATTTTGCTCTGCCCCACCCTAATGTGGCTCCCCCCCCCCCCCTCCGAATTTGCTCTCAGGAAAATTTTAGAAAAAAATTTTTCTTTCTATCTGCCCCCCTCTAATTCAAAACCTGCGTACGCCCATGGTCACCATTTGTAGAGAAATATGTTCTCTACTTTAGCTTTATTTATAACCCAAAATAAAAATGATTCGAAATGTTAATAATATGAACCGATGTAAAAATGATTCAAAATGTTAATATGAACCGATGAAATTGGAGGAAGATAAAAACATATGTGTTTCGTCGACTTGCTACATTTTCAATGTTTATGTCGCTACAACCTTAACAATATCAACTTAATATATTGTTATTAATGTTTAGGATTGTCAAGTTTAGTAAATAACTATAATTAAGCTTATAATACTTAAAACTCCTATAAAAACAAAGCTTAAAAAGGCTGAAAAGATAGCTCAGGGTATTTGTTCACTACAAAATGTACTGATAATAAAGATTTGCCTATATATGAATATGAGATTAATAATAACAATACTCAGCAAATAACAGTTGAAAATATCTTTCAACCCAACAAGCTAGAGAGATTTGTTCATATTCCAATAACTTAAATATTTTATTCATATAGAAATACAAGTTTTGTTATTGGGATCAGATAAGGCTTTAAAATCTTGAAGAAGAAAATCAAGAAATGTCTTTTTCAGATCCTGAGAAGTTCTTTGCTTCTCTGCCTCTATGTATATTTTCTTCAGAGTGTTTTCCATCTAGTTTTGCAATAATCCACTTTTAAAGTTAGTATTTTAATTGATACTAGTTACCAGCCAAGTTGCATTATGTGGCCACCAAACCCCAGGCTAATTCCATTCAATTATTCATGTGGAGCTTTTCATGTGCCTTTCCACACTTCTTAATAATGTTTTTACTTGATCTTTTCTATCTATGTAAACATATTAGGTCACAGTATAAGCTTACTCAATAGCTTGTTGATCGCGGTTGAGTTGATACGGCAAAACTACAAAAATGACGTGACGCTCGTATTAAGACGCGTCTATGTTTTAACATGCATTCGCTTTTTCAAGCTAGCTACAAAAGCGCGTATTAAGACGCACCCTAACTTTCTCATTATGGCCGACAACGAAAATCGGCTAAGGTGGTATGGGCATATCTTAATATGGGAGACGAATGATGTAAATCGAAAAGCCCTAGACATGGACGTACGGGGGAAGAGAGACGTCGTGTCTGGAAAGGACAAGGGGACAAAATAATAAAATTAAGAAGTAATCAAGGCATGGTATTTACCCGATAAAGATGGAAGAAACTCATCAAAACAAACCCCACGACTCAGGGATCAAAAACTTAAACAAGAAGAAGATTACGTATGCACTCGTTAATATTTGTAATCTTATAAAATTACAATGTCTTAAAGGGGGAGGGGGGGGAAGGTTCAGAATAATATTATATCCTTCGGATTGTAACAAGTATCTATCCTTAAAATTTAGAAATAATCAGATTTTGAAAGTTGAAATATTAAAAACCGCACCACCTCCCTCCCCCCCCCCTCCCCGACAAATTTTTTTATAAATATAAACCCACCGACAATAAAATTTTGACTGGGCTCAAACTCTATTTAATACCGATTTAAAAAAGATGTAAAAATTATAACAGCGGGAAATCGAGTGGTATTATCAATGAAAATTATGATACAAGAGTTCGAGTTTGAAGATGATTGCTAGCGCTATTATAATATTCTTCGCCTGGGCCTTGGACTTGTTTGGCCAAACTTTCGGCTACATATTTATCCAAGCTATTAGGCTGGTATTGGGAATCTTTAAAGGAATTAAGGATTTGTATGTTGCTAGAACCTCTTTTGAAATAACAAATCAATTTTTTATCCTTGGCCATCTCTTCATTGTCCTCTGACATTAGAGAAACGTTATCGCTATTCTTAAAACGTGCGTATGAATCAACTAATCTCATCTTATGTCCGCATTTTAGTCGAACTAAATAGAAGGAAAGAACCGCGATAGCGATAAAGAAAAAGGTGGAACTGATTGAAATAATCCAAATTATGTGTTTTCTTTGAAAGTTGACTGAAAATTTAAAATTTGCTGTATATTTTAAGGTTGTTTCTTCGTAGCGATATGTGGTGGTAGTTATAGGGATTTCTGACGAGGAGGTAATGCCAGAGATTAATGATCCGTTATTCTCCATATACGAATCTAGCGTAAAAACAAAAAATTTTATTAGTAAATCATCCGCAAATTCAAGTTGTATTTTAAAAAAATTATATACCAGTAGAAATTTCAACGCTATTTCCATCAAAAGGTATATCCGTGGATTCAATTGTGGGAGATTCTAATTCTTCAATTTCATCAACGGTTAAGTTAATCAACGCGCGCCCAAATAATTGTTCGGGAGAATTGCATTGGAGCTTAATTAACGAAAAAACTTGGATAAAAAATGAAATTTATTAAACATTTATTAATTATGATAATTAATAAAATTTTCAACAATAATTTTAAAAGTATTTTTTTATATAAAAAGTGTGAAACACCTTCAACATCTTAGTCAAGACAATGCGCTTTTTACATTACTTTATCTTTGTCTTTAATTTCTAGGGTAGGATTGTTAAGCATATTTAGTAAGGGCAAAATGAGCGAGTCGCATTTCCAGATGTTTGCACTTAGATTAAGCTCAATACAGTTGGGAAAGAAATCCATAAAATTAGAAGGAATATATTCTAGCCCATTATCCACGATTTCTAACTCCACCAAATGATCGAAAATAATGTGACTTGAATTATTCATTCGAAGAAAGGTTTGAACTATGGCCGAACTATTGGTTAGCGTAAGGATCTAAAAAGTAATTTTTGAGTAATAAAACAATAATATCTCCGGATTAATTGCTATTTGTTATTCAGTATTAAAAGCTATTCATGTTTCAAAAGTTGAAATTTTTATACTAAATAAGTTTATTATTAGCTAAAAAATTCATATTTCGTAAAAATGGCATAAAATGAAAGTTATGTATTATAAAAATTTGGAAAACATTCTGATATTGCAAGTGAATATACAAGAGTCATGTCGATTTTCTGTCTTATAAAAAAAGATTCGCGATTATCAGGGATAGGAGAAAAATGTGCTTCCCTAATTTTTAAATAATTGTTAGGCCTTGGCGGTCAAAGGTTGTTAGGGTAATAAAGGAATTATGAAGTTTCGATTATTTTAAGTTTTTTAGTGCCTCGGCCGAAGAGAGTTTTTATGTAATTTAAACAGAAGTGGCAAATGCCTAATTTATAATAATTTTTTGTACAACAATTACTAGTAAATAATATTTTTAAAATTTTATAATACAAAAAAATTTAAAATTTACTTCTAAGTTGGGGATATTTCCAAAAATGGTAACATTTGCTATTATGTTCTGTGAAAGTTGAGTGAAATCCTCAGGTTCCTCTACGTCGTAATCGTCTGCTTCTATAGGTGAATGTACGTCGTCAGCTGTTTCCCTATTTATTCCATCGATATGGGATAATCTTAAGACTTTCAAGTTATTCAATCCATTAAAACAATCCGATTCTATAAGCCTTAAAGGATTTCTACTAAGGGATAAAAGATTTAAATCTCCCAATCCCAAAAATGTATTATTCCTCAAATTTTTCAACTGATTATTATGAAGCATTAATGTTTCTAAGGTTTTGCCAAGAGATTCAAAAGCTCCAGGAGTTATACTTTCTATGGCATTGTTTTGTAAGTGCAGGCGTGATAGAGTGTATAATCCGCTAAAATTTTCGGCAGTAACTTGTATACCAATATTGTTATCTTGCAAATATAAATCCGTAAGATTAGCTGGTAGACGCCTAGGAATCTAAATCAATTTATTGTTAAACACTTTAAAATTTTAAATAAATAAATAATAACTTTATAAGCAAAGCCCACCCTAAATTTAAAGATTTTAAAAAGTATTCTGATTTTATACTTAACATATGACGTAGTTTTTAATTAATTTAAGATTATTAAAGTGTATATTAGACTTTTTTTTTTAAACTTACCGAAGTAAGAGCATTTGAGTTGAGCCAAATTTTCTTAATTCTCGGCATATATTTGAATGTTGAATCTTCGATGCGAGAGATATTGTTATTCTGGAGGTACAAAAATTCAAGCCTGTAAAAATCTTCAAATTCCTTTTCACCTAAATGTAAATAAATTTTATAATTGAGGTCTCATTGACTGGACATAGCGAGTAATAAGCAGGGGGGCGGGGGGGGGGGGGGGGAATTGCCACCCCTCTTTACAAAAATTAATCTAAATTTATATCTTTGAAATTATGGTTGAATTATAGCATCCTATGAGCCCCCCCCCCATCCCTATAATTAATTTAAAACTTAGTTTGCCCCTGCTAATTAAATTCTGGCTAACCCCTGAACTATTGTAAATATCATTAGAAATAGATTAAATTCTTTTACTTTGAAATTATTCGATATTAAGGGGCGTAGCCAGGATTGAAATTAGAGGGGAAGTGGCAATAATGATTTGGGGAGTGGCAAACAGAATATATTTGCCATAAAAATCATAAATTAAAATAGGATTTAGAAGGGGGAAACCGCCCGTCCCTGCCACCCTCTGGCTACGCCCATGTCGATATTAAAATTTTTAACGTGGCTTTGACAATTACGTACAAATGCGATAACCTTTTTAGAATAACATTTTAGGTAAGGAAGGCAATGGATTGAAAAATAATACTTATAACGTATGTATATAGGAAATTAATGCCCAGAGATATTTTCATTTAGTATTATAAATAGATTTTATATTCTATGAAATTAATAAAATTCTATTATTTTATTATTAAAATACATTTTTCTACCAAAAAAACATACTAGGTTGTGTTAAGGAATTGAATGAGAGTCTAAGTTCTTGCAGTCCAATCGGTAAATGTTCGGGCACAGCTGATAATTGATTATCAGATAAATCGATAGATCGTAATTTTCCTGAAAGATATCTTTGAAATGTCATATTGCTCCCACCTTGACCCAACTGATTGGATTTCAATTTGAGTTTGGTCAACTTAACTTGTCTTATAAATGTAGTGGACTCAATTTTTGTTATGTGATTTTTCTCCGCATAAATGTATCTTATCCAATTCCAAAGAACATTAATAATTATAAATATTATGAATTTTTAAATAAATAACGGGCAAATTCATTATAAACACGCCTGCCTTTAAAGGCAATATTGATAATACTAAATGTTTTTCACAAACAAATTATCGTCTTGTCAAGAATCATTTCTTTTTACACTCTAAAATCAATAATTTCTATTACAAAAAATCTCTAGTTAAGGTTTCACTAGAAAAAGCCCGTGTAGGCAAAATATTGCCCTACTGCTTATTTTAGATTATCATGCAGCTCTTTTCTACAATCATAAAGGTCAAGAAAGATTTTTTAACAATTTGAAATGATTCCGGTACATAAGATAAAGTTGCAAAAGATAAACAAATTGGGTTCAAAATGCCACAGTCCAAAATGCCGAAAATTAAATCTCAAAGGGGGAGGTGATGTGCATCCTATCCTAACCCTAACCTAAAACGCTGACCTAAAACACTACCCTGAACCTTAACCCTGTCCCTTAAAGTTTTAGAGTGCAGCAATAATTGTTAAATGCATACGCATGCGCATTATTAAAATGCGCATCTATCTGATTGGTCTGTTAAATGCATACGCATGCGCATTAAAACGGACAAATTTAAAATGGTGAGAAATGATGGTGAAGGTTTGGTGGCAATTGGTGAAGTTTATAATTTGAAACTTTACCTTTTGAATTGAAACGATTTGAAATACACATGTTAATCCCGACGAGTAGTGTTGTAAAAACGGCAGGGTATTGTTTGGTCGACCTTTAGTTTTACTAAGACTAACGATCGCTTCAGGTCTATTTTTCAAATTTCGACCAAGCCTCGAGGTCGAATAAACGCAAACAAACCAAAAAACCGTTGGTATGTTCAAGTTTATTCGACTAAAAACCAAGGGTGGACCAAGCAAATCCCAGCTGTTTTTACAACACTAATCTCGAGGCAAAATTAACAACAAGGAGGGGAGAATATTTAGCCAATAACCTTCCTCTAAAAAGCATCTGAAATTTGAGTACTTTAATTCACGACAGTTCAAGAAGTTTTTAGGGTTTAACTGCGTGAGGTGGTTAAATCCCACATTTAATTGCACGAGTTTGGTGAGTTTTTGCAGGGACATTCCTAAGGCGATGATTAAATTGTTGGATAAATCCAAATTACGCAATCTCGTCAAAGAGGCAAAGGCGAAATCTAGATTGTAAAATTTAAGATAACAAAAATTAATATAGGATATTTTTTAAAAAAATCCAATTTAACATGTTGTTTGTTACCTTTAAAATTATATAGTCACTGTTCAAAATTTTAATAGGCAATAAATTGTCGTTTTTAATTTTAATATAATTTCATCGTCGCTTTTGAAATTTTGTACAAGGTAGGAATCAGAGGTCAGATTTGTTCATATGCCCGAACCCGGCCCGGTCCAAATTTTTACCTAAATTGCTCGCTCGGGCCAGCCCAGCCGACCAAGACCCAATTACTAGAATTGCCCGAAATGCCAGGCCCGTAATGATTTTTTAACTTTTTACCAGCAATTTTGCTACATGCTGGTTAAAATTTTTAATTTAATTCACGATTTTATTTTGGTTAAGAATTTGGATTCATAAACATTATACAATCAAAAAATTATACACTATATAAAAAATCTCATTGAAACGCCCGAATCTTGTTATGGTGCCCGCCCGGGACCGCCCGAAATCTAATTTTACGACAGATTTTTCGTCTCGTAGGGATTGAACGTAAAAAAACTTGAAATTAGCTTAGAAGATGAAATTTTTCCTCGAGGGGGCTAGCGAATCCTATGGCGTTTCTTATTTAAAGCTTCGTTTAATTTTTAATTTAGGCTAAGCATGATGCGTTAAGTCTAATATGATCATGGGCGTAGCCAGGGAGGGGCGGCTTTCCACCTCTGAATCCATAAATTCTTTAAAATTGAAGATGGCTATGGCTAAAATTACAAAAAATTATCATTTTGCCCCCCCCCCCAAATCATTATTGCCCCCCCCCCTCTAAATACAATCCTAGCTACGCTCATGTGGCTTAATAAAAATGAAATATGGATCTGCAATTTGTTCGATAAAAGATGCATTATCAAAATTTCACAATGCAGTTGTCAAATTTAATGATTTAACGACTTATGGGCGAAGCCAGCATTGGAATTAGAGAGGGGAAATTATGATTTAAAGGGAGGGGGGGCAAAATGCTCCATATGAGAAATTTTAGTCATAATTTTAATAAATTAACAAATTTTTGGATTTAGAGGGGAGCAGCCGCCCTTCCCTGCCCCCTCCCCCTTCCTTCTAGGCTACGCCCGTGAAAGTTCACATCTGTATAATAAACAGGTTACCTTCCCTTAAATAGGTTATTCAATGCACAAATTTAAATTAAAAGTTTCACCATCTAATTCCTGTATTTTGTTCCAGCTAAGATCCAAAGACGAAAGTCCATTAAGAATGGCGAAATTCTTTTTCGAGATTTTTACTATGCCATTTCGTCGAAGTCTTAAATCTCGTAAACGTTGGAGTCCAGACAGCCGAGTTGTATTTAAGGTGGAAAAATTGTAATTTTCCATAGACAGTAAAATAGTTTTACTAGCAATACCTAAAAACAAAAAATATTTAATGTAAATTCAATTTTATTCTCCAAAATATTTTTTTACAACGGAGTTATAAAAGATTGAAAGAAAATGTAAGGTTATAATTAGCATTTGTGTTGTAAAAACGGCTGGGTTTTGTTTGGTCGTCCTTTGGTTCAACTAAGACTACGGTCGACTCCGGTCTGTTTTTCAAATTTCGACCCAGCTTAGAGGTCGACCAAACAAAACCCGGCCCTTTTTACGAATCTAATTGGTGTTGTAAACTAACATTTAAGATGTCATTTGCTGTAATTTGGGGTACACATCAATTACTAATTTATTACACGATTTACGATTCCCTACTAGTAGTTTAGTTTTGAAACAAGCCAAAAGTATTGCCATATATGAGCTTCACCAGATGAAGGCAAAAGCCCCCTTCCCAAATCTCTCCTAAAATTCATAATTCTTTTCATCTATAAATCATCATTCTAACCCCACCTTGCCCCCCACCCACTAGGTAAATGATTAGCCGGAAAGGGGGGGGGAATCAACATGACTATCCCCCCTTACTTAATAAATTTTTATATAATCTATCTAATAATAATGTAATAAATTTAAAAGTTTCATTCTGCTCTTCCACATAAATTTTAAGACAAAATCTAAAAAATGTTAATTTGGAGGTTAAATCTGAAATTTATAAATAAAATCGATCATGAGAGTAGCCAGCATTGGACTTAAAGGGGGGCAATCATGATTTAGGGAGGGGCAAAATGATTATTTTTTGAAATTTTAAGGAATTAACAAATTTTTGGATTTAGAGGAGGCAACGCCCATGGGCGTAGCCAGGTTTTGGATTAGGGGGGGGGGGGCAAAACATAAATTTTTTTAAATTTTCAAAGTTTTTGCATTGAAAATATTATTTTTCATAATTTCCCCTGGCTACGCCTAAGCAGCCGCCCCTCTCTGCCCCCCCCCCTCCTTAGCTACTCCCATGGTTAAATGTGAAATTTATAAAAACAAAAGTCGATCGATATCTTTACTTTAAAACCTAGGATATAATAATAGTTTTACCTGAGGGAATGGAATTAGAATGAATTGCGTTGGGGTTACATTTGACGGCAGCTTTCTTAGTATCACAAACACACGCATCAGGGCAATAATAATAAACGGCCGAAAGGGATTTTAAGGTGGCAGCACAAAAGATCAAAATTCCAAAGAATTTTCTGGAAGCTATCAACATTTGCCTCCTGATTCAAGTATCAAGCCAATAGTAAAACCAAAAATCTCTGTTTAACAAAGTGATTTCCAAAAGGAAAAACTGATTGTGGAAGGAGTTAAGTAAGATAACAATGCCTCGGTTTTTTTGAATCAAGTGCCGTGCAGCAGCAATGGAATTATCCTTGGTTGAGATCTAATTAACTTGCTAAAGTTTATTTTCGTTTTCCTTTTAGCGAAGCACACAAGAAAAAATTGCTGATTGGGCTAGATGGCTCCTTTACACTATTAATATTCGGTTTTGTAATGAAATAAAAATGAAGTATAATCAAGTATTTCTTCTTTTTCCTGATAACTTTGCAGTTTTTGTTACGAATTACTAGCGCCACTACTACCCTTCTTTCATACACTACACCCTTTTATTTCCTTTGTGAAACGTGATATAGCACATTTTGATGCAGTTTAAGGAAGGCGTTGTAAAAAAATTTAAATTTATTATGATAAATAATAAATGGGCGTAGCCAGAAGGAGGCAGGGAGGGGCAACTGCCCCCCCCCCTTCTAAATTCATAAATTATTTAAAATTAATTTTTTATATAACTATTGCTAAAATTTCAAAAAGTCATTTTACCCCTCCATAAATCATAATTGCCCCTCCCCTTTAGATACAATCCTGGCTACGCCCATGAAGGCAGGAAATTTGTGTATTTTTGTAAGGCATTGATATCGCCAGAGCCATAGCTAAGGAACAAAGAAGGGCAAATGCCCCCCCTCTATTAAATCTTAAATTTCTTAGGCATACCCTGGACGAAAAAAACTTGAATAATGCATGTCAGGACTGCAAAAAAAATTATGATTACTTTTTAGAATAAATTAGAAATTGGATGCGATTCTTCCTACCCACAACTTTTAATGTGTTGGGCGAAGCCAGGGGAAAATGAGGGGCGGCTGCCCCCATCTAAATCCAAAATTTTGTAAGTTTTAATAAGTTATGGTTAAATTTGCCAAAAAATATCATTTTGCCCCGTCCTAAATTATTATTGCTCCCCTCTCATTTCAATCCTGCCTACATCCATGGATCTTCAAAATCTTATTTACAGCCAGCCTTAGTTAAACAAAATAACTAATTTTTATTTTACAAAATAAAAAGTAAAATAAATCTTCGATTAGTCCCCTTTCCTGGGCGCCTTTTTAAGTGTAGGCTAGGCCCATTAAGGCTCCGATTTTAACTGCATTTGCATCATTGTTAATTTCAACTCACATCACCCACAATTAAAGTTTTGTTGGGTTCTGTTTGTGCGATTCAGATCAGAATTTAGGACTCATGGGCGAGGCGCCGGGGGGGGGGGGGGGGGGGGGTGGCAGGGAGCGGTGGCTATCCCCTTTAAATCCAAAAATTTGTTGAAATTTATTAAATAGATGAAAACTTCAAAAACTATTTTTTTGCCCCTCCTTAAATCATTATTGCCCCTCCCCCCTAATACCAATGCTGGCTACGCCCATGTTAAGACACATTTTAGTTTCAGTAAAAAGTTATTAATAGTAGGCATTTAATGACGAGACGATATATCATTTTTGACAAAATAACTTGTATTTAGAAAAAAAATAATGTCCAATTTTCTTTAAAATGGCTGAAAAACATTTATCGGGTGCACCCTCTAAATTTTTTTTAAATAATTTGGTAAAAAGATGGTTAGAATTTATAACAATTATCAATTTCCCCTCCCTAAATCATTATTGTCCCCCTCTAATTCTAATGCTGGCTATGCCCAGACGATAAATCTTTGCTTCCGGTCCATATTGTTTAAAAGTCTCCCTTGTTATAAAAAATAGGCTGTATTTTTTGTCTTAAAAATTTTCATAATAATTATGGGCAAAAGTTTTGAAAATAATAATATTTATCTAACCCACCCCCAATCTCTCAATTTAAATCCTGCCTCTGTCATCCTAGCGCATGTTAAGTTGTTTAATGGCATAAATTGATTATTTTATTTTAGAGTGTTGTGAAGCGCAAAACTTTTATATTAATGAATGTGTTAGATTGTATTTGATAAAATTTATACTAACCTCTAAACAAATAATCAATACTTACTAAATACTATCATTTGACGGCTCGCCAAAGATTGATTAATTTTATGACAATAAGTAAAGTCCGTACCACTGTGGAGTTAGAGAGGGGAAACTGTCCCCTTTTAAATCCAAAATTTATCATCCTTTTTAACGCTATTTGATTAGTTAATATTAAGGTGGTAATGATTTAGAGGTAGAGGTTATTTTTTTGTTGCTTATTAGGTCGGCTATTCACATTAGAGATCTGCAACTGGCTCTTTTTTGAAGTTCGGCCCGGCCGTACCCGTTTTCAAAATTTCAAGGCCCGTCCGAGCCCGTCCGTAAGTTTTTTAGGCCCGTCCGAGCCCGTTACTAAATTTTTCAGGCCCGGTCGTACCCGTTTAGAAAAACGGCCCGCTCAAGCCTGTTCAAAATTTTTTGAAAACACTCCGCACCCGGCCCAATTCATCAAAAATTTCGCATCATTTTTTTTATGACATATTCAAAAAAAAAAACATCAATAATAATTATAATGTAAAAATAATAAATCATCAATTATTTCCGCAAAATACACCTAAGTACATGAGAATATTCCACTTTCAACAATTTACTTTTATTTGATTAATTTAAGTTAATACACCTAAATAGTTAGAATTCAGTATTACCATTAAATTAAAATACTCTAACAAAATTGAATATTCAACTTTCAATAAGCAGTTTATAATAATTTGGTTAATTTACATCAGTTAATGCACCAAAGTCTTAGATTAGAACAAGAATATTTATTAATTTTATGACCTTTAATTATACCAGTAAAATTTGTAATAAAATTAAACATTAAAATTTTGGTGCATTGTAACTAGGCAGTGGCATAAATGGGGGGGGGGGGGGGGGGTCCCGTCCCCCCCGGAAATTTTTTTTAGATTTATAGGTTATATTTTATAGTTGTGCAACGTAACTGACCAAGTAAGACACTTATTAATTGCTATGCAATTTATTAGAATTAGCTCCCACTCCAGATGAAGTTCATGAGATATTATCGCTGGAAAAAAGAAAACATAGAATTATTTTAAAACGACTTTCTTTTTTTAATTTTAATGTTGAAATAAAACTGCTATAAAAAAGGGCCATCCATTTAATCTATTTTTTGACATAATTTTTCTTATATAAAAGCTAATAGGTAAAGAAGAGTTGTGATGTTGGGCAAAGATTACAATATTTTATAAACTCATAGGACGTCCAAGGGATTCTTTGGACGAAATCCTTCTATGATTTATGTTCATTCGCGTTTCTTGCAAAACAATCAAAAATTCGGAGGAAATATTATTTGGAAATTTGCCAAAACTTGTTTCTTGTATTTTCTTTGCGTATCGAGGTTTCTTAAGTTCAAAATCATACAACCCATAATTATATTGAATTTTAAAAGATTTTTAAATTTAGAGGTGGGCAGCCGCCCCTCTCTGCCATTCTTGGCTACGTCCATGAATGCCCAAATTTAATAAGTTATTTTCAAAGATGCAAATTTTTTCCTAGGAAGTTATTTGATTAAAGATGATAAGTTTGATCTATTATTTTAGTTAATTTTCAATACTCGAAATACAAACTACAGAGTTTTTTCTCCTGACTAAATTGTTATTTAGTGCTATTCGATATATTTTAACTAAATATGCATAGAGACCTGCAAAATCCATTATTCTTGTGGCCGGGCCGGGTCCGATATTTTTAATTAAACAAATTAGGGGCCCGACCCGGACCCAAATTTTTGCATATTTAGGGCTCGAGCCCCAGCCCGGCCCGAAATTTTAATTATAGAAATCAAAATTACCCTAACAAAACATAGGCTTGGTAAAGTTTTGTTAAATGATTTGACGCAATGATTCCAAAATTAGAGATTAACTCTTTAAAAACATTTAAAACTTTATTAACTCCTAGCAATAAATTCGTTGATCTTATTGTGTTTTTGAAATAAGAGCCGAGTCTTCAAGTACACTTTTTATTTCACTGATAACATAAATTTCAAGCATTTTAAAACGGCTATTCCATCTTGTTGTAGCACACAACTAAATAGCCTGGCTTAGATTACCAGCCTAACTCGTGTAAAATTTGACCTTTCAGCTATTAGAAATAGGTAGAGCTGTTAAAGGAATTAGTTCCTTGGAACTGGTTCCTGGAAGGACTACTTCCTTTTTTTATCCTTTTTAAAATGAGGAACTGGAATTGGAATTAGTTCCTTTTTTTCTCAATTTATCGCAAAAGGAACTACTTACAAGTTCCTTTTAAGTTCCTTTTGCCAATTTCTATTTGCATTTAAAAATTTTTAAATTAATTTATAATTTAAATATTATTTAGTATTTTATTCACGGTAGTGTTTGTTAAATAAATTTTTCAATTTATGGTAATTTATATAAAGTTTATTTCCTTTAATTGGTTTTTAATTTTTATCTTATTCCTAGTAATAGTAAGTTTGAACCTGAAGAATGTGATTTTATTGCAGAATATTGCGATGTAAAATTTTATTTTAATTTAAACATTAGCATTATTTTAAAATGGCTTTTAAAGGTCATGGAACCAATTGCAAAGGCAATTGAGTTTTTGGAAGGGCAAAACTATATGTATCTTGCATATTATACCCCGACAATCACTCAAATATTGATGAAAATTGAAGCTATGGGCTCTTTGAAATGGTGTAAGCCATTAAAAGACGCTATTACTCAAGAAGGCATTAATAACAGGTTTAATATTATTTATAACGTCTAGTCTAGCTAATTAATAGATTTTTGAATCTTTTTAGCAAAGAAAATTGTCGGCGGCTATTCTCCATCCTGCTTTAAAACAGATTGAAATTGGTATCGCAAAGAAAACGCTGCGAACATGAAAGCAAATATTTTAGAGGATATCAATTTGCTTGTTCCTAAATCTCAACAGGCTGCACATAGTTTATCAGAAATGGATTTTTTTGAATTAAAAAATGATGAAAAGAATGAAGCAATTGAAAGTTTTTTGCTTTCTTATAACCGAAATTTAAGTCTTTTAGGCAGTTTTCTCGATTTAAAAAACTATTTATTAAATATAATACGCCATTACCATCAAGTGCCCCTGTGGAAAGATTATTTAGCTTGGGCAAAGTTTTATTTGGAGACAAGCGAACATGTCTTTTAGATGACAACTTTGAAAATAATATTTTGTTAAAATCAAATAAACATTTATTACCTGATGATTTTTATAAATTGTAATATATAATATATTGGTTTTATGAATTAATTAAAGATGTTTGTACATTTTAAAAAAAATTTAAAAAAGGAACTTCAAAAGGAACTGGAACTAGTTCCTTTTTAAAATGAGGAACTAGGAACTGGAATTTGTTCCATTTTAGGCAAAGGAACTGGAACTTGACAAGTTCCTTTTTAATAGGAACTTTTAACAGCTCTAGAAATAGGTTTATTTTTCGCTCCATTTAACAGTAGATGAATAATATGGCGAAAAGAATGAATGAATGTGTGACAAAATATTACCTTTTTAAAATTAATTTTCTATTGTGGTATGTTGTTTTTAACACAACGAAAGACTGCTCTCCAATTATGCCGGGGCCCGGATTTTAAAGCCTCTGACATTTTAGGCTCGAGCCCGGACTAGAAATTAGGTTCGAGCCCGGCCTGGAAATCGTCCGGCATGTACGGAGTCGGCCGGGCTTTGGACCCATCGTGCAGTTCTCAAATTAAAAGTGAGATGTAATTTTTTTATTTTGATTCATGTGTTAGGGTAAGTCTTGCCTTGAGCAGAAATGGCTCAAGTTAGCTAAGATGGGATTAGTGTTGTAAAAACGGCTGGGTTTTGTTAGGCCGACCTATGGTTTTGTCGATTAAACATAAACAGATAAAAGGTTGGCCTCAAAAAACCTTTCTTCTGTTTGAGCGACTAAGAAAAACAGATCCAAAAACCTTGGTCTATTTATATTTAGTCCCTAAAACCAAAGATCGACCAAACAGAACCCAGCCGTTTATACAACACGAGATGGGATGGTACTATTGCTGTATAATAAATTATCTAGACTTTTTGGTTGGATTTAAATTATATATACCTAGTGGTGAGGTCTTTTTTGTTGGGCAAATAAAAGAATGTCTTCTCTTTTTACGCAATCAAACGAGTTTCTTATTCTCTTAATGACAAAGATAATGATTGTTTTTTATTTAATATTTTCTAAATAAATATATATTTGAAATAGAAATATATACATGATATAATTAACGTTAAAAAATTATTCTTTACATAGAACAAGGGCAACACGTATGAAAATGTTATAGTTGTACTTGCTACATACTTGTGGTGCAAAATAAAACTTGTAGAGTTGGCTTTGGGAGATGTCTTTTCTATAATTTTGAAGACCTTTTTTGCTATATTTAGTGGAGCAGAAACATTAAGAGGAATAGACTTGTGAAATTGATATCTTAATAGACATCTATTTTTTAATCCTGGGGCCAAATCTATAACGTGAAAGCGATTAATTTATTTTTTCTCTTATTTAGTTAATTTTAATTTTTTTTTAAAAATTTCAAGTTTTTAATAGATAAGAGGCATATCTATTAAAGAGTAATAACTGTGTATTTTATTAGCGGATGATGCAACATTAGTGATGCGGAAAAACCACCGAGAAAAATCTCCATGAGAAATTGAAAATCTGACCCGAGATCGAAACGAGAATTTTGATGTCGAGACGATACGATACGAGATTTTTTCGGCTAAATCTCGGCTTAATTTTTTTAAGGATTATATAATTGTAGTAATTTTATTTGTTTGTTATTATTTTGTATGATTCACATTAAGGTATTAGATGTAGATCAATATGGTTGGAATATATTTAATATTTAAAAAACACCCAAATATTGTAAATATTATATATTTTTTCAAAAAATTGAAATGTTGGTAGTTTGAGTTCATTGCCCTAAGTATGAGTGGCTCTTATGGTATGGCAATAATTTAATAAAATATTTATCACATATACTATAGTTAATTTTCTAGTCACATTCTAAGCGAGATTGGTATATATAGTGCTCAAATTAAATTTAACCCATTCTTATGGTGGTTAATGAATAACCCTCATAATTATGGTGGATAATAAATGGCATACTGATGAGCTCTAATAGGAACGAAAACGTTATATGCTGTTATCATTTTCGAGTCACATGCTAAAAAAGATAGGGATATGTATAGTTCAAGTTAGTCTATAATTAAAATTGCCGATAGATGGCGCTAATTAGAAGTTACTTTTAATTTAATTGCGGCACCCCTGAAAGGGGTTATTATTATCTTCTTCTACTTATTATTGCTTTAGTTGTAACAACTTAAAAATATATGTTTACGAAAATTATGTTGTTACCTATATTCAACCCCCCATCGCGTTTTCTTTTAGTATTATTTGGCGGTCTTCCATGATCAATTAGTGCTTGTATAAATAGGGGCGGCGAGAGAAATGATAATTTCTAAAGCCTTTGTGATAATTTAGTATAGATTAATTATAATTAATTTTTGTTGAAGCTGTTCCTCGGTGAGTCATAGTGCGGAGACTAAAAGTCCGCTAGCCATGACGTACCCTTTTTATCGCTGATTCACAGTGCGGGATTTCACCGATTAAATCCGTTGTCCATGAATTAGTCGATCCGTGGGCAAAGGCAAATATCTGGCACTAGATGTCGAAAAATTGTATGAGATGTTTGAAAATTATTTAGGCTAAACAGATGATCAAATTGTAGTTGTACCTATGGTTGTTTGGACTTTGATTGAAATAGATAAGGTAAATCGCCGCCCCGACCTCAGAATAAAATGATTATTAAGTCTTGGTCTTCTCGATAAAGGGGGAGGTGTGGTATCCTCCACCCCCTTACGCCTCACCCCCTTACTTGTTTGCTATCCAAAAATTTATAATATACGTTCCCCCCCCCCACACACATACCCACATACGCTTAAATTTTACTCCTGTTTGTGATGAGTCACGATTGTTAGTATCTTTATGATATAAATAGATACGATTTTTATTACCCCTCTTTAGCGATTATTATTGCCTCTCTTACTAGATATATTTTTTTTAGATCTTAAAATTTTTTCTAGTCTCGAGAAAAATGTGAGCCCGAATAAAGAAAAATTAATAAACTATCGCGATACATACGCGCGCGGATCTTTTTATCGCTAAGATTAAATTTAATAAATAAATTAATTTGGGTATAATTTGAAATATCATTACGTCGAATTCAACAATGTCGGAATTCGACAATTTTGATAGAAAAATTTTAAGCTTCATTTAGCCGTTAAATTTATTAGTTCATTTTAATTTTTAAGTGTCGTAATGGGGGGGGGGGATTGTGGAAATATATCTATAATATCATCAGGGACAATAACTTCTAAATATTCATTCTCGAACGAATTCTAATTTCAATTAATTTTTTTTATATTTTTTGTTATAATTACGCCTTTTGAGGATCTAACCTTAAAAAAGGCTTTTAATGTTCTCGTTGATTTCCTGATATAAATGCTGCCTGAAAATGCTGCCAATATTGCATGTTTAAAATTTAAATTTGTTATATATATGGTCAAGATTTTTAGGGGTTGTGGCAATAATTTTTTTTTATAAAAATATTGTTGTATAGTTTTTTTACTATTTGTATTATTTTTTAAAATGTCAAAGATTTCTTGTCAATATCCCTTCCACATGTGTCCTTACAATTGATTTATACAAAAACTTATTCTACCATGTGAAATTTTCTATATTGTTTCAACTACATTACTTTGTTTTATTTATGAATAAATTTATTTTTATGCCCTATATACATGAGGGTCTGAGACATACCAGTGTGATGTTATTAAAAAAATACACAAAGTAGTAGCGGAATTTTTAGTTTGTCAAACGTTTATAAGGCAAAAATGTTAAATTTTGACTCAGGGACGTATCCAGGTTTTGGATTAGGGGGGGGGCGAAAATGTTTTAAGTTCATTTAGGGGGGGGGGGGGCAAAACATATTTTTTTAAAAATCTTTAAGGGTTTTTGTGGTAATTTTTTTGTCCCCCCCCCCTCTTACCTACGCCCATGGTTTGACCACCTCAGCCCCCCCCCCCGAGGCAAAAAGGCTAGCTACGCTACTGGTTGGCAGGTGCATTCAAATTTACTAAGATTTTTTTTTATAATTTATATATTACAATTAAAATATTACACTCGCACTTTGTGTTTATAACGTTATAGTAAACATGCAATAAACTCTATGGTAATTGATGCTGGTACCATCAATGAACTTATCGTATCCGGAGATACTCTGAACCCTACTACATATGTGGTACTTTTAACTTTCTATTTAATTTCCAGTACGTGTGTGATACTTTCCTCTCCCCCCACGCGCTTATACGTATTTGTTATTTCTTCCCTTATTGATCAACATCAATACGCATCATTGATTTTTATACACAACATACTGTATCGAGAGTTGTGTGATTTTATTCATTCATTATTTAATTCTTGTGTGATTTAATTCATTGATTTATTAATTCTGTGATTTGATTATCAATAAAATATATATACAGGATAAAAAGAAAGACATAAAATGTGAGTTATCCCTTTACGGCCCAATACAGTTTATCTTTTTACGTCCCGATATATCCCCCTATCTTTCCTTTCAATTCGCCCAAATATTTATTCCTATTCCTCATATCTTAAATCCCATCCTGCACAAATATAAATTTCATCATCTTATTTAAGAATTGGAAATTAAGAATTGGAAATGACTAAAAGTTTTATTTTTAACCAAGTTAAATATAGGTAAACATGCAAATTTCTAAGCCAATTTATATTTGACAAACATATTAAATTGGATACAATTGATATAATTTGTTCAAACCAAACAATTTAATTTTCTAGACTTCAAGTTTGTTTATATTTTATTAATTTAATGACTTTATACTGTCACTGACATGTCCCAATAAATATTTATTAAGTTTGTGTTTGTGCATTAAAGTTTTTCAAAATATTAAAATGGTTTGCCATTTTAATTTTTTTTAATATTATTACTTATTTAATAATTGTAATACATCAAGAGAAAATTTTATCTATTATAAATATTCAAAAAAACGAGACAAGTCAAGAATTCTCGAGACGAGACCGAGATTTTTCTAGACCGAGAAGAGATGGGATCGAGTTTCTCATAATCACACCTGAGTCGAGATGAGATTTTGCTGTCGAGACCGAGACGAGATCGAAACACTATGCAACATATATGATTTTACTGTAAGTTTATCACTAAATTATTTAAAAACAAATACATATTATTATATATTTCTTTGTACAAAATAGGTGGGTTCGGATTTATATAATTATTCTTTATCGCGAGGACAAACCATAAATATGACTAGCTCACACAGGTTATAATGTACTCCTGCCCAAACTCTAACCATTAGATCACCTTTAATTCTTAATGTTAAAATATGTTACTACATCTTAAATAAACTTGGGTTTCGGACTACATCTCTTTAAAGCGAATATGTTTAAGATGTAACGACTTGATTAAATCAGCTGCTATATGGAAGAGTACTTAAAAAAGAAATATCTAAATGAAAAAGAGAAAAAAAGCTCTAAAAAGAAGCATAAATCTAAAAAGTTACTAGTGAATATTTTGTTTTTATATTTTGCTAGGAAGCTTGCAATTATTGACGATGATTACGAAATAAATAAACCTATTTTGACGCATGTTAATGAGATAGATGATATCTATGAAGATTTACAGGAAAATCAGCCTATTATTGAGGATACTAAAATTTTAAGCTCAAAACAAATAACATATAAAAATAGTTTTTGGAAGCCTATTAAAAGTTTTCATTTATTTAATCATTGAACAATTGATAAAACT
Source organism: Gordius sp. MW1 (assembly GCA_964036665.1). Lineage (NCBI taxonomy): Eukaryota > Metazoa > Nematomorpha > Gordioida > Gordea > Gordiidae > Gordius > Gordius sp. MW1. The sequence continues at coordinate 4,730,022 of OZ038529.1, forward strand.
AGGTGAAAAGGATGCTGAAAATAATTCGGGAAGTGTTGCACAAAACAGGCATGATTCTGATTCAGATCATGATATAAAACCATCATTAAATCAACTGAATAGTGGTAGGCATGATTCTGATAGTGATCTAGAATTAGAAAGGCCAATCAAATCAGAAGCATTTCTACAAATTAAATCAGAGCCTAATAAATCAGATTCTGACCTTTCTCCTTGTCGAGAAATTAAAGTAAGAGTATTATGGTGATGTTTTAATGAGTTTTATACTTAAGATTAAAATTTTATTTTAGATTTTATCAATTAGAATTTATTTAAAACTACTATATATGATATTTTAGAGATTGTTTACTTTTTTGATATTAATTTTATGAACATTACATTTTTATAATAATGTTGCTGCGGTATGCCTATAAATCCTATTGTCATTTTTACTTTTTAATTATTTTATATGGTCCTATATTATACCCCTCATTTTTATCTTAGACTGAGAAAGATAATGATGGTGACACATGGAATAAAGTTAAAATAAATTTTCGAGATTTGCAAAGAAAAAAAGAAAAACCAAATCCTTTAGAAGCTGAACACATGAAAAAATATCAGGAAGAGAAAGCCACAAAAGAAAGCCTTTACAAAATATGGGGCAAAGGGTATGAAAAGTTAAATATTGCTTTAGGCTTTGAATATAAAATTTTATATAAACAATAAAATAAAGATCCATTAATTAAAAAGAATCATTCCTACATATTATGAGATTAAAAGATTTGTTTTTATACTTGGGCATATTTTAAATCTTGATTTCTATTCATTTATAGTATAAACTCTTAATTGAAATATATGATATAAAATAAGTTACCAACAATTTTTGGATTTTTTTTGATGCTTTAAACCATAATATTAATTTTAAAAAATATATACTTTGATTTACCAAACGATTTTATAACTTGTGTAAACAGTAATGGGTCCTTTTTCATTAAAATTTCAAAGTGACCAACACCCCAAACGCACGATTTTAAGCTTAAATTATTTATAGTTTTAGGGTATAAATATATGAATTATATTTATTAATTTAATATAAAATTTACTTTTATATTAAAAGAAAAATGCACAGAAAACAGCTTTTATCATATTGTCATTAAAAAGCAGATAATGTACACATATATTATTTCTTTAACTCCGAAAGGTTTTTAAGTGCATGGGCGTAGCCTGGATTGGATTTAGAGGGGGCAATAATGATGTAGGGAGGGGAATTTTTAGTAATTTTACTCATAATTTATTAAATTTTCAACAAATTTTTGATTTAAAGGGGGGGGGTAGCCACCTTATGATGTAGGGAGGGGGGCGAAATGATAATTTTCAGTAATTTTAGTTATAATTATATTGAATTTTGAAGAATTTTTAAATTTAGAGGGGGGGGGGGCAGCCGTCCCTCCCTGGCTACGCCTATGACTAAGTGTATTATATGCATTGCACTACGTGATATTTGTGTTGTGAAAACAGCTGGGTTTTGACTGGTCTGTTTTTCAAATTTCGACTAGCCTAGGGGTCCACTAAGAAAAACAGACCAGAAAATCGTTAGTTTGCTCATGTTTACTCGACTAAAACCAAAGGCCGACCAAAGAAAACCTAGCCGTTTTTACAACACTACGTGATATAAATTATGATTGTTACGACACAAATTTAGCGTTAAGCAAATCGAAGAAAGGCGCACGGCCCTAGCTGAAATAGATGACATCTCCAGCAAACCCCTCAGTCGTCATATAGACGAAGTGGATTTGGATAAAATGCTCCGAGCTAAAGTGCACCAAGACGATCCCTTACTCGCTTTTTTCCGTAAAGACCGCACCCAGGAACCAGGTTTTGGGAAATTTTTTTTCTAGTATACACTTTGATTTGTATGTATTCTTTGTGAGTTTTTTACCATGGAAGAATCTGTGTTGTTTGGAAAACTTTATGAAATTCTGTATGTTTCTAACGGTTTGAAAACTGTTTTCAGATAGAAGAAAGCTTATTTGTTTTGTTGTTAACAAATAGTAAGGTCGGACTGATAAATTCTATATTTCGGGCCTTAGGGGCCAATCTTCAGGAAACAAAATAAAAATTGGTAATGAAATCACAAATAATAGAATTCCATCTCACCCTTCTATTTAATTAATACAACTTTGCCACATTTTAACAATAAATGCTTCTGAAAGGATTGTCAGCTAATAATTTCTTAACATAACGTCCGTTCATCTTTTAAAAACTTTTTAAAATTCAAAAAAGGACATTTAGAGAAAGGGGTTGGAATATAATTTATTAAGGGGAAATAACAATGGTAACAAATCTATAAATCGCGAGTTTATATAGCAATAGATAATGATAAACATTCAGATTAAAATTAATTCAGTTCGTGTATTCTTTCTCATCACCTTGTGCGTTTCACAACCATATCACTTTCATAATAAATGAATGTTTCCCGTCAGACATTCATCACAATTACGTCCATTATATAAAGATTTAAGTGAGATATTATTTCGAATTGATCAATGTTTTTGACAGATTCTACAATATTAAATACGACTCTGGACTTTTGTTAAATTACTTTGTAAAAATTGATTTAATTTTTTGATCACGCCTAATTAACGTTTAGCCAAACCGGATTTCAAGGGCTCCTTTCCACCCAACCGTTTTAACATAAAGCCCGGTTACCGGTGGGACGGAGTGGACAGATCGAGTGGGTTCGAAACCCGCTGGTTCCAAAGAATGTCAAATAAAACTGCCATCCGCGAGATGGCATATAAATGGAGCGTCGAAGATATGTGATGCAACGACTCCGAAATCGGGTCGATTATTAAGACTTTATGCGTGTTATTATTGTATTTATACACTATTCGTCGATGTTTAGAAATAAATTCCTTGTACATATAGACTATAAATTTTTAGTCGAGTAAACAGATATTAAAAGTTTTTTAGTCTGTTTTTCTTAGTCGCATGAGTAGACCAATGGTTTATTGGTCAAACCTTGTTTCTGTTTATGTTTAATAGACTGAAACCAAAGGTCGACCAAGCTAAACCCGGCCGTTTTTACAACACTAGTAGGCAGCATGGGGATTAGAGGGGGGGGGCAAAAATTATTTAGGGAGGGGCAAAATAATCATTTAGCCATTAATAAATTTCAACAAATGTTTGGATTATTTAGAGGGGGGGCAGCCGCCCCCCCCCCCTTGGCTACGCCCATGCATGTGGCGGTGGTATAAAATCAACAATGGTCGTCGCCTAAAATTTTAACTTAGATTTAGGACCATAGGGGAGGGGATCATTAAAGAAGGGACCTTACACTAGGGAAACGCTTCTCATGATAGAATTTTTTGTTATTAATGGTAGTAAGTATTTACTCCATTCAAAAGCGTAGGTCTAAAAAGACGCGCTAGTTAACACAATAGTTAGGGCTTGTCTTAATATCGGATTTTGCTGCGCAGCAAAAATCGTCTTACAGGTTATAACGTAGCCGTGTCTTAACTTCTAATTCACAGCAGATTTACATTTCTGACGCATAAATAACAGCGATTTTGTAAGATGCAAAATTTTTCCTGAGCTTAAATGTTGTATGTTTTTAAATTTTTAGGTATACCAGCAAAGTTTAGATTTAATCTCGAGAGTTGAAATAAACATAAAAACGTTTTTAACTATCAAAAACAAAATATTAATAATTCCGAGTTTGACCCATGAAATTGAATCGCATATTTAGACAAAGATAAATTCGCGCGATTTGAATCTGAATCCGATATTAAGACAAGACCTTAGACGTTGAAGACGCAATTATATTAAGTTTGTCAACAGTTTTAGGTAGATTTTATGTTGATCTTAGCTAAAGTTCTGTAAAGCAGCTACTTTCAAAATATGGGTTTGTTTGATTAGCTCTCTTCGAGCCAGATTACACAGACTATAATAGAGTTTGAATTCAAACCATAGACTAATAATAACATAGACTGCTGAACAGCTGTTTCTCTCATTAAAATCATTGAGTCACCTATAAAGTAGACATAGGGGGAGGGGATATTTTGATTCTTCGCTAATTTGTTATTTTAATTCTTGAATTTTAGGTATAATATATATATCCTAAAATATATGCAAAATTTCACCTTTTAATGTTTTTTTTGAAATAAATTAATAACATAAATTAATTTTTAAAGAGATTTTTGTATACATTACCTTTTATTTGAGTTATTCAAGATTTAAACTCCGATTTTAACATGTTTACTTTTCTTCGTGATATTTCAAAGTGCTATTTAGGGAATGGGGTCTTGCTCAGTGAAGAACTGCAGATCTTATCGTAACAAAGAAAATAGCAAAAGGCTCTCATTTCACAGGTAATTATAAATCAATTTATGAATATTTTTAGATTTCCAAAAGATCCAGAGTGTCATGAATGAGCTTGTCGAAAGATTCCCCCTCCCCCTTTGCGTCGCACGATACTTTATGATTTACGTGCGCCTGTTGCAAGATTCCCTCCCCCCTTTGCATCATACGATATTTTATTATTTATATTATATACTTTAATAACTAGCTATGTTAAATAAATATCGTATTCATGATTAATATTGATTTTCATATAAATAGAGATATTATATTATTTTTTGGAAAATAAAGTTAGTGATTAAAAAAACGCCCTTGAAGATTTTTAACCGAGTTATTGTCTAAATGGATTGAATTGATGGGCCTAGAAATTAAATTGAAAAAACATTCAAGTATATGGAGTAACCACTTTCGACCCCAGGATTTTAATAAAAATAAAATTTCAAATTATCTTAAAGAAAATACTGTGCCATCTCTGTATTTATTTCGGGTAGTTTTGAAATTGATTAAACTAGATCAGTCTCTAGATCATACTGAGCCATCCCAAAATTTATTAAAAGTAATTATTAAATCTGAATTTGATTAAACTAGATCAGTTCTAGATCAAGGAAATAGACAAAGTAATTTTTAAATTTGAATGAACTTGATCAGTCATCAGGCTTCATAGATGTAACAAATTTTCCCTCACAGCAAGTAAATAATCAGATACATTATCATATTTTTTTCCTGTTATTTTATAAACAGTAAGGTTGTATCGTTTACAACAACAAGAAGGGCTGAGGGCAGCTAATAAGCTCACTAAAGAACATGTCTATTTGAATAATCTATGAATGAAGGTTGATTTTTATTTCATTTAGATAAACTTATTGAGGGTAAAATTAGCAGCACGGCTTTTTTTTTGAATCTGTCGCAAATGCTTGCAGGCATATAGATCCTGTCTCATTCAAGGATTGCCAGGCAACTATTGAGTTTGTCCTTATAATATGTAGTGACGTCATCCAATCAAGTTCCTATGAATTGCCGCTATGACTTTATTCGATTCCTTTTCCTAGAAGATCGCGCGCTATGACGTCAATCGATATTCCTTCTTAGAAACTAATCTCTATTCTTAGATCTTCCCAGAAAATCAAGGATTTTCCAAAAATTCAATAAATGATTATTATTGATTTTTCTTATACTACATAAACTCCTTACACTATATACACACAGTTTTGTAATTTTTATACTCCTGATTATAAATGTTCGTCGTTTTATAATTAATAACAACTAGTTATTAAAAATTAATCAGTGTGATTATTAATTTGTTACTAATTTACCTTTAAGACTAATTCACGGAATCTGCGGCAATAATAAGCCTTTATACAAGGATTCTTAGCTAAAATGAGTTTTATTTTAATTGTGCAAAATATTTGGGAAATTTGTGCCTTCCAGATGGAAGTCTGTTAAACAATAAATAAAAAAATTGGAATTTTAGCGATCTTAATAGATATGCATCTCTTGGTCAAGACCAAACCTCCTCTAAAGTAAATATATTTATTCCAATCATTTATAAAAACTTAAATATCTATTGACATATAAAGTTTCCCAAGACCACCTTGAAAGTTTTTTCGGATTACTTAAGGCCCGAGGTTATAACAATAACAATCCCTCGGCTACGCAACTGCCTCAAGCATTAAACAAATTTTTTTAATTAAAATATATTACCCCTTCTTCTGAAACTGTTCGTCTCAGGATTCAACATCTATTGCTGATGCAAGTTTTATCGAACCTAATGATGATTTGAATAAACTAGAAGACAAAAATTACGCCGTAATAAATATCAAATTAATTTCACCTTATATTTCATGTATTTCTTCATATATCGGTGGAGACATTGTGAGGCAAATGATTTTGCGCAAAAAAGTAACTTGTAAGACTTGTCTTATTTCATTAATTAATTGTCAACCCCATTTACCTTTAAATTTTTATTAATTAATTTAAAAAACAAAGGTGGACTAGTTGTCCCGTCCACTGATGTTATAAAGAATTGCAAATATACTCAATTAGTTTTTCGAGTTTTAAAAAAAAATAAACTTTTTTCTATAAGCATATTATTTATAATAGAAATTAGGGGTTTGATTCATAAATTAGATCTAACACTTTTTCATCTTTAATTATACATATTGTTGATCAGGAGTTAGTCTCAGTAAATCTTTTACAAATATTGGTTAAATTAATAATTAATATGTATAGCAAAATTTTACTTCATAATATTTGCAATATTTCAAACCAAGATTTTAAAAGTAACATTAGGCAAAAATTTAAAAAAACCATTATTTTTAAGGGACAATAACTTTTTTATTGACAATTAGTTAGTTTATTATTATATTTTTACTTGTGAAATCTTGCATGGTGCCCGGTATTGTTTTATGCAAAATTGTAACTTTGATATTAGATTAATATTTTAAGTAAAATATATTATAGATGGCGCTATTTTCATATTTCTCTTTATCATTCTAAATAATTAAATATTTTTCTTTCTGTTGAGGCTTGAAGCTGGGGGTTGACTAGCGTGGCGTCTAATGGTATATATATCGTAGTCCACGTTACTAAGGTAAAGAAGGATAAACTGGATAAGGGAACCGTAAATTAAACTATTCTTCTTTCACGTATTCACATATACGACAAAACCAGCGGATAGACAAAATTAAGTGTAAAATACAAAAGAAGACATTTGTATAATTTTGAGGTGAACCTAAAAAACTTTTTATTTCTAGAATTTACTTCGACAAGCCTTCTAGAAAGTCTGGAAATAATCAATGAGTTTTATTGTTCTTCTACACCGGAAAAATCACGGGTATGTATCATGATTTACATCCATTAATTGGTTTATGATAGACATTCATAGACATTTTGTCAGTTAAATTTTTGTCGAATGAATATATACTAAAATCAATACAACTGATAAAAATAATTTTTATTTTACTACTCGTTACTATAAGCCATATCGTACATTTTATATAATAAAATGGTAATTAAAATAATAATCAACAACTGGAATGGTTACGGATCTTTACACCTCATTTTTTCAAATTGAGGGACCACCAGGTCCGTGCTGTTCCGCCCTGGAGTATTCTCTTAGGGTCATTTCTTCCTCAGGGCGGACCACGACTTGACTGGTGTCCATCGTAACCACTTCCACGCCTACAGGCTCCGCCGTCGCTATCGTTACTACCGGCGCTATTGAAACCACCGACTCTATCGGCGCTACCGTCCTGTCCTGTCTTGCTGGCCTGGACGGGATTCTTCGCCTACACATCGGCATTCGGTGCCAGCGGCTGCATCCCCGGCAGAAGGCTCTGGTCTGCCTTATTGCTGCCTGATGTCCTACCTGCCGACAGCGTGACGACCTTCTTCGTTTTTCTGTTCTCGCCTCGGAACGTATCGGGCGATTTTGTGGACGTTGCGTCGTTGTCGTTCGGGCGCGCGGGGCCACATTTTGTTGCTGCACCTAGTCAACTCGTCCAGCTAAACCCCGGGGTTAGCCTCGGTGTCTGGATACCGCGTTGCTCTGCCTACTCGAAATAGGTCTAGCTGCTTCCCGACGTGTTGCTTGTCTATGCCTACCCGCCGCCCTTTCCTCTGTGCTGGTGTCTTCGTGACGCACGCTCACGTAGGGTTCCATTGGCCTTCGTTCTCAGACCTCGAATACGATAGGTCTCGGCCTCCCCCTTCATTCGTGGGCTATCGCTCTCAAGCGCACTTCCACGATCACCCATTCAGTTCTGTATTCCATCTAGATAAAATATAAAAAGATTATTATATCTTTCTAGAGCGTAATTGTTCCACGTGGCGCACGTGTCTACCCGGAGAAGCTAGTACTTCTATCTCGTACTTTTTTGTACCCTTCTGAGATAGGATCTTAGCTTCTAATTTTTCCTTCCCAATATAATTACGCGCCTATACAGCATCGCCGATTTTAAATTTAGCATCGCCATGTGATGTGGTGTCCAATCGTATTGTAACATCGTATCAAGAGGTGTGTGTGGTAAACGACTCAGAAATATCTTGCTAACCGGTTGTAGAGAAAGGACAACGTAAGTTCTCAATTTTTTATTTTTGTAATAATGGAAAAATCTTTATTAGTTATTATAATATTAATTTTCATTATTAGTCTGTATAGTCCTTCATTTAGGTGGACATTAATTAAATTGCTAATGTCATCGCTATAAATTTAATTTATTTATTCAATCACTTATCTTAATTTTATTATCGTGTTTGATATAGTCCTTTGTTTGGTTGGACATTAATTAAATTGTTGAGGTCAACGCTATAAATTTAATTTCTTTCACTGATCTTATTTTTATTATCATGTTAGGGCCGAAATCTTCATTTAATTTTATTAATTTTGTCGTAAGTGAAAAGATGTTTTTGATAGTTTTAGTACTAATTATAATTGTAATATTTTTGATAATTAAACTGCAGCGCGTAGAACAGGTTTACAGAGTTGACCTCGGTCCCGCGTTGCTTCAATTGCAATAGATTAGGGCACATCAGGCGCAACTGTAATGTAGGCCGTAACTTTGAAAATAACAAGGCACATTTTAGATATAGATCGCAGTCGCGAGAACCCCATAGAAGGTATTATGGTAATAGACAGTTTTATAATGATAACCAGGTTATTCCGGGTAATTTTGAGAATAGAGCCACGCAGGAAAATTCTCTTAATCCTAAGCCGCGTAACTTTAATTGATGCTCGATTGGCGCGGACAACACTAGTATTGCTTATATTAAATTTTTTAATTCTTCACAAACTCCGGTGGTTCATTTAAATATTGAAGGTATGCAAATAGATTTTTTGGTAGATTCTGCGGCCTCTATTTCTGTTATAAGTAAATGCAATTTTTTAAAATTTTTGCCTTTTAAAAACATCAATAAAAGTCATGTTTTAGTAAAACAATTAGACGGGCGAATGTTAAAATTTTAGGGAGTACTAAAGTTCGAGTATGTGCAGGCGAGGAAGTTTTGAAATTAGAGTTATGCGTTATCGATGATAAAATAGATAATATTAAAAGGGTGGAATTGGATTAAATTAATCGGGCCTCTAGTTAATTGGTGGGGCATTTGTCAAAATTCCACGTATAATAGGGAGAGAAAAATCAATTGTTCAACTAATAATGCTGATGACCATGCAACACCCGGTTTCAAGGTAGCATCTATGCATAAATACTTGGTTGTTATTAATGAGGCAATGGACTCGATTAATGAGCCAACCTCGGTTTCAGGGGCAAGGGTTTTCGATAATAAGCCTACGACCACTGGTTCAGTTGATTGTGATGGTCAGTACGTCGGGAGACTGTGGCATTATAACATTGATGAGATTAAAGAGGAGTTTATGGAAATTTTTCGGAATGAATTAGGTTGTTTATAACGTTTTTTCGATAAGGATTCACTCAGATGCAGTTCCTCGTTTTTGTCCTGCCCGTCGAATACCGTTTATGTGGATTAATAAGGTCAATGACGTGATAGATAGTTGGTTAAAAGATGATATTATTGAGCCAATAGAGTATTCTGGGTGGGCAACTCCGTTAGTTCCCGTTAAGAAAAATGACGGTAGTGTACGTGTGTGTGCTGACTACAGAATAACTATTAATAAACATGTTATAGAGGTTAAATACCCCTTACCCAGAATAGAGATGGTCTTATCTAATTTGAAAGGTTCTAGATTCTTTTCAAAGATAGACCTTAGGAATGCATACCTTCAGTTACGTGTAGATGATAAGACGTCTAAGATATTAACAATTAACACCGATAGAGGTTTGTTTGCTTTTAAACGATTACCGTTTAGTTTAGGTGTGTCTGCGCCATTTTTTCAACGAGCAATGGCTTCTATTTTTTCTAATTTAGATGGTATATTTTTCTATTTAGATGACATTTTAGTAACGGATTCAACGCAAGCCGAGCATGACTTACGACTAATAAATGTTTTATCTTTAATTAAAAGTAAAAATTACGTGTATCAGCAAATAAATGCATTTTTTGCGCAACTGAAATAACTTATTTGGGTCATATAATAGCCGATGGCTGGGTAAGACCTAATTTAATTAAAGTGGAAGCTATAAAAAATATGCAGAGGCCTAATAATAAAAAGGAGTTATCCTCATTTTTAGGGCTTATGAATTATTATAGCAGATTTATTGATAACTACACGAAGTTTTCGGGTCCCCTATATGAGTTAACTAAAGATAGTGTTTTGTTTAAATGGGAAGATAAAGAAGATCAATGTTTTAATTATTTAAAAAATATTTTGTTAAAAGATTCCTCTTAAAATGTTTTGATCCGGTTAAAAAGCACATCTTAAATGTTGATGCATCCAACACGGGTATAGGAGGAGCTTTATGTCAGGTCGATGATGGAATTGAACATCCTGTAATTTACTTTTCGCGTAAACTTAGTGGGGCAGAACGCAATTACTCGGTGATTGAGAAAGAAGCGCTTGCTATAACTTTTGGGTTAAAACGATGTAGGGAATATTTAATTGGCAAGTCCTTTACAGTTTTTACCGATCACAAGCCTTTAATCAATTTATTTCAAAAAATTAATACTGAATACTTGATGTCCCCGCGTTTGCAAAGGTGGTTAATAATACTGGGTAATTTTTCATTAACATTAAAATATCGTAAAGGTAAAAATAATTGTTTAGCAGACGTTTTGTCGCGTATGAGTGGTAATAACGAGAAAGCTGACAAAAATATTGGGACCACGCAGACTAGTGACCATTACATTAAGGTATTAAAGATTGTTGAATTTAACGCCAGAGTTAAGAGCTCAGAGACTGACCCCGATTTTATTAAAATAAAAGATGTTTTATTGGGTAATGAGGATAGTCAGTTGGTACCGTTGGCTTTTAAACATGTGCTTAACGAGCTTTATTTGGAGGATAACGTAATTAAACGAAGCGAGAGAATTGTCATACCTACCGAGCTACGTGAGGATGTTTTAAAGGTACTTCACGAAGGGCATACAGGTATTACAAAGATGAAAGATATTAGGAGGGGAGACTTTTTATTGAAGGAATATAATAAATAAAGTGAGGGAAAAGAAAAGAGTTCGAAGAGTAAAGAGTAAAGAGTGAATTAAACGCCTTATATAATCGCGAATTAATTGAATAAATCAATTATTTTTAGTGGTAAATCCTCGAGGTGTATATTATTGGTCAATTAACGTCGCGAAGTAGTAAAGTAATGTAAATGAGTCAATTAAGTTTCAAGACATAAGTATGATGCCGCGAGCAATCAATAAAGGTAATGGACGCAACACTACAAATAGTCTCCTTCGTAGACGTGGAGCGTTACATAAAATTGAAAAATAAAGTGTGTGTAAGGGATTTTCGTACTACTAGCCAGTTTTCTTCCGCCTACCGTGGTTGTTAGTGAGGTGACCGAGGTTGAGTTGTGTGTGTGTTGTTGTGTCGCTATCCAATATATTAATAAGATACCTGCCACGGGCAGAGGTATCTATATTGGAATTGCAAGCGGTCGTCAACTAAACCGGTATGCGGTGGTGAGAACGTTGGTAGTAGGTGTTATTGTTTTTGTCGAACGTAGTCTTTGCCCGTTGCAAGAGGCCATGTGGTGTTGATGTTGAGATGGGTTTTTCGATTAGGGCCATGCAAAGAGCAGTGGTTGGGCAGCAGTGGTTGGGCGTTCGGCAGACTTTGTTGTTGTCTATGTAGAGGTGTAGCAGGGCATCGAGGTTTTTTTTGTCGTATTAGTAATCAGGTAGGACGGCATAGCAGTCGGATATACAGACTTCGATTTTTAGAGGTTAACGTGTTTGGTTGTTCGGCTCGATCGTGTCTTTACAATATTTGTATTGGCTGCCAGATTGACTAAGAAGTGCCCAATATCTAAGTTTCATAATTTTAACAAAAAAAAACCAAGACGCCGTTGCTTAAGGGCGTATTCTGGGGAAGGGAACCGAAATGCGGGGTCACCAATTATTAGGAGGGGAGACTCTTTCTTGAAGGAATATAATAAATAAAGTGAGGGAAAAGAAAAGAGTTCGAAGAGTAAAGAGTGAATTAAACGCCTTTATATAATCGCGAATTAATTGAATAAATCAATTATATTTAGTAAACTCGAGGTGTATATTAATGGTCAATTAACGTCGCGAAGTAGTAAGGTAATGTAAAATTAAGTTTCAAGACATAAGTATGATGCCGCGAGCAATCAATAAAGGTAATGGACGCAACACTACAAAGACATAGCTAGAAGGTATGTCTGGTGGCCTAAAATGACGAAAGGTATTGAAAAACAGGTTCGACAATGTGAATGGTGCAAGGCAAAGACGGCCATGCCTCGCAGAGACAAAGCGGCGAGATGGACACGTCCTAGAGAACCTTGGGATCGCATACGCATTGATTTTTTCGAACTTCATAAAAAACGCTATATTTTAATTGTAGATGCTTTTTCGGGTTGGACTGAATTTAGAAAGGTTTTTAATATATCCACCCTGGTAACAATTAATTTTTTAAAGGATTTAATTAGTTCGTATAGTTTTCCAAGGTGCGTAGTAACCGATAATGGCAGAGCATTTACTAGCGCCGAGTTTAATAAATTTTGTGAACAGTGGAAAATAAGACATGTATTAACATCACCATATCATCCATGTTCTAATGGACAGGTTGAGAGATATGTAGGTATAGTTAAAAAAATGGATTAGGTTATCTCAGGCTGGTAAGGACGGTACCTGGCTCTATAGATTATATCATAACATGTCTCCCAGTTATCCAGATCGTTTACCAGTAGGCGAGGAGTTTCTTAAACGTAAATTAAGATATCCGCCTGATTTTTTATTGGAATTAGATAATGATAATAATACTTTAACTACTAACCCTCGTTTTAGGTTAAAACTAGTATGGTCACGTAACTATGCAGGTGAACCCATGTGGGTTTTAGCACATATTATTGATCATATTGGTAATAAGATTTATAAAGTAAGACTTTTAGAAAGTCAGAAAGAGGAAGTGAGACATTTGAAGCAATTACTAATGCACGATGTCTAAATAATATTTTAATATCTAGATGCGTTTACAACTGTCCTGGTGCTCTATAGGTGGTGGTGAAGAGGACAGTGGCTATTCGTCCGCCGGGGCCCATTCATTTAACAATGATAATCGGGGTGGATGGGCTACCTAGGGTAGTGGCGATGATCGAGCCACCACCGTCGAGGATGCCGAGGGGACCAGTTCCGTATGGAGGTCCGCGACATGGGAGACCCGTTAGCAGGCCTCGGAGGAGGTGCAATGGGTGCCGCCGTTGGCACGTGATGCCCATGTGCGCAGGAAAGAGCACAGGCACGGCACAGGTAGGTGACGTGCCTCAGGCTACTCCTGAGGTAACCCCGAGGGCAAGTGAGGCGGTGCCAGCTGGTAGTGAGCGATCGTCGCTGAGTGCGGCGGAGGCACCACAACAACTTTCCCTGGGCACTAATAAGGAGGTGCCGGAGAAGGTAAAAGGGGAAGGTGTGGTAGTTGGTTAATTTTGACGCCTATTCAAATGAGTTTAACGTGAGTAAAAGATTTAGTTATTGCGGTGGCCGTGGTTAGGTAGTTATCTCACTTAACTTTTGCGCGCCTATGCTAATGACATAGCGTCGGGAATAAAATGTAATGTATTTTGTTATGTAAATAGATGTGCACTAATTAGAAGCAGGCGTCGAACGGTCGGCATCCCTCATGGCACATGCAAGTTGAGAGGCGCATCGACAGGGTTATAAGGCTGGATTGTACACTGCATGTTAATCTTATATTTATTTTCGTCTCTGGGTAGTAACCGCTATTAACCATCGAGAGCCCAAGATCCCGCAAACCAATTCCTCCACGTAGAAAACACCATTCTCGTCATTTAGTTTCACGGAGATTTACTCACGACCATCGTGCAACCCATATACCATTATTACTCAATCGATATTTTATTTGTCTTAATTATAACCCACGTTCGTCCGATATTATTTATACTAGTTATTGATACCAATAAAAGATTTGTCGGATTATAAAAGTGGGGTATACAACTTTAAGAAAAAATAAGGTAAAATACAAAAGGGATTATAAAAATGAAGTAATAGCAATTATAAGAAGTAAACAAGGTGGTTAAGAAACAATATGGGAAAGAAAAAAGGGAATAGGGTGTGTATAATGGTAACAGGTAATCATAGAGGTTGGTGTGGGTGTATGTGCTTGTAATTTCTGAATTGTCCTGGTTGGTCATTGATTTGGGGCTTGAGGCGGTCGATTAGAACGCTTTCGATGAATTTTTTTTCTTTGTTATACTGAGATCGGTAGAGTTGTCCCAGTCGATGGTATGTTGGTTTTGTAGAGAGTGTTCTGCTACGGCGGAGTGGGTCGCGCATCGTGTCAGCGGGGCTTTGTGTTCTTTAATTCTTTCAGCTAAGGTTCTCTTTGTTTCTCCCACGTAAAATTAGTTGCAATCGGCGCAGGAGATTTTTTATATTAAATTAGAGATATAATTTTTATCTTTTATGTTAATAATAGGTTTTATGAGTGCAAATAGATTGGAAGATGTTCTTTGAGAAAACTTAAAATTATCTATATTATGTTTGTGTAAAATTTCATTTAATTCATTGAGGAAACTATTATTAAGACTTCGATGGAAAGTTATGGATATATAATGGTTTATTTTAGATTTTGTTATTATGGAAAGATTCGGTCCTGATATTAATTTATTTTTAATGTTAGTTAGCAGGTCAAGTAGGTAGTTGAGGTCTAAAAATCTTTGTGTTATCTTGTCAACTTCAACAATCCTATCACATATACGGATGTGGTATACCCCTGTCGTATCCGTATATACTGGTATATTTAAATTCTCCTCCGCCCCCATGTTTCCTTATATAAAAGTTAAGGATTTCCCCCCCCCCCTTCTTTCTTTATACATTAATTGCAAGTTCGTTGATTGTTATATTACTTAGCACTGTCGGATACCCCTTTTGATCTTACACGCGTTAATTAATATAACTCGTATCTATATAACGTAGAACATCTGCTGTATCCCATATACTTCGAATTTTTCTGTACTGATTTAAAATATACAATTGTAACGCTTAATAAAGATAATTAAAAAAACCATCGGTTAAACCACAAAATTGTCCGATTTCCGAATAAGCTTAGATGGAAAATATCCTCTCCCCAGAATTGGAATGCTGTTAGCAAATTTAAAAGGCGCAAAAATTGTTTCAAAAATTGATCTGGCTAATGCCTATTTGCAATTGCGCGTAAATAGTAAATCCGCTAAATTATTGACAATTAATACAGAAAAGGGTTTATTTGCATTTAAACGTTTACCTTTTGGTTTAAGTGTGTCGGCAGCGATCTTTCAACGAACAATGGCCTCAATATTTTTAAATTTACAAGGCATAAATTTTTATTTAGACGATATCTTGATCACTGGTTCCACTAGGGACGAACATGACAAGCGTTTAATAACTGTGTTAATTAAAGCAAAAGGGTTATATGTTGCTGAAAAGAAATGCGTATTTGCTGTACAAAAGGTTATGTATTTAGGACATATATTAGGTACGGTTGTGTTAGACCAAATCTGACTAAGATATATGCTATCCAAAATGCGAGAATACCTGTTATTAAAAAAGAACTGTCATCATTTTTAGGGTTAATGACTTATTATAATAGGTTTATCAGTGATTATAGAAATATGCAGCCACATTGTATGATTTAACTGGCATAAATAACATATAATTGAACTGATGAGCATGAAGCATGTTATAATTATTTAAAACAGTTCTTTTAAAGGAACCTATATTAAAATGTTTTAATCCGGAAGGTAAAAACGTTTTAAGGGTTGATGCATCTAATATTGGAATTGGTGGTGCATTATGCCAATTAGAAGGCAATGTAGAACACCCTGTAATATATTTTTCTCGTAAATTAACTAAACCTGAATTAAATTACTCGGTAATAGAGAAAGAGGCGTTAGCAATGGTTTATGGCCTGAAACGGTGTAGAGAATATTTAATCGGAAAATCATTCATCGTTTATACAGATCACAAACCATTGGTCTCTTTGTTTATTAAAACTAACACCGATTTTTTAATGTCACCCAGGTTGCAAAGATGGCTATTAACTTTAGGTAATTTCACTTTAACCTTAAAATATCGTAAAGGAGATGAAAACCATTTGGTTGACGTAATGTCGCGTTTGGGCGCGGACACAACGGAGGTTATGGATACATCTTTGAGTTGCGATATTGTTGGTGGACATGTAGTTAATAGTATTAACATAATTAATTTTAAGCAAATTGTAGAATCCGTTAACGATGATCCCGATTTAAGTTTAATTAAAATTTTATCAAGATAGGGCAAATTCGCACAAATTCCTATACCTTTTAAGCACGTTGTAAATCACAGGTATTTTATGTATGTGATCCCTCCTTTTTCTATTTTTTCGCCTTTTATTATTGAAAAAGAATAAATAAAAACAAAAGAAAGAATGAACCCAATTGTTTTAATATTAAATATTTAATTACCTTATTTATTCACGTTAATTCATATAAACATTATTAGTTACGTTAATACTCAATCATTTATTTCTTACCTTAATTTAATTTCATTACTTCATTTATTTCGATAATGCCCAATAAAATATGTAAGCGCGAAGAATAATAATTATATTTGGCGAAACGTTAAACGCGAACAAAGAAATATATTAATTCTCAAAGTACGATCATCCACGCATGACCTGCCAGCGCAGCTAGCATTAGTAGTACGCGTATAACAAAGCGAGGAGAGAGAGAGTTGAGGGGGGGGGAGATGCGTATGGTATACGGCGCTTAAGACTGTGCATTGGTGCGCCTGCGCATATGGTACTTGACTGCGGCTGCGCGCGCCTGCGCATAGGAGACTTCATTGCGGCTGCCCGCGTATGCGCAACCACGACAATTATTTAGCTATTTATTTTCGCACCTTTTTCATAACTCCATGTGTACCTATTATTTTGTTATAAAAACATCCATCCCTACAATCGCTATTGTTAATTTCTCGCTATAACCAGTTTTGTAATTTATATTGTTTTTTTATATCTATATCTCCGTATTTACTCACTTTACTTCATTTTTAATTTTCGAGACTTCATCTTCTCCCTTTTTTATTTTTATTATTTTTTCCCCTGATGATGGGCTTTTATAGCCAGAAATATCGCGTTCCATTGCCCTCTACCTACGCTATCAATCCAAATCCACCGATTTTATACAATGACATTTTTAAGCACGTGTTTAATGAACTTTTTGTTGATGAAGGTGCGATTAAAAAGCAAGGAAAATTGGTCATACCAATTGGGCTTAGGAAACAAGTATTAGAACTGTTCATGCAAGCCATTTTGGAATTGTTAAAATAAAACAAATTGCACGAGATTACGTGTGGTGGCCTAAAATTACAAAGGATATTAATGCTTTGGTTAGGCTTTGCGAATTGTGTAAAACGCAGCTATGCCGCGAAAAGATAAAAGCGCGACTTGGCCACGTCCTAAAGGACCGTAGAGTCGTATTTATCCCACCAGCATCCTCAGCCAGTAAATACCCCACATCTCCATCATCAATAGTGCCTGAGTCTTCAGACATCCGTGAAGCCCTTAACTCCTTTTCTTTGGACTCCGCAGCTGGACTTGACGGATGGCGCCCAGTATATCTACAAGATTTACTTAATTTAAATAATTTAAATACTGAACCTCTTTTAAATTCTATTACTTCCTTTTGTAATATCATCGTTAATGGAAAATTTCCTCATGAAATCATCCCTATTTTATTCGGTGCAAAACTAATCGCCATCAAAAAACCGGATAACTCAGTTAGACCCATTGGTATTAGAAGCCTTTTTCGCCGTATTATATCTAAGATACTCTGCAAACTCATAAAACCCTCCTTGTCCGCTACACTCTGCCCTCATCAACTCGGCTTCGGAATTAAAGGCGGCTGTGAGGCAGCCAGCCATGCTGGCCGGATCACACTTAAAATATTTCTACCGAGTCCTGCTTTGTAAATTAGATTTCGCCAATGCTTTTAACAGTATTCGAAGAAAACCCTTATTAACGTTTTTTTAGCTGAATTCCCACAATTTTTAAATTACATTTTATTAAGCTATGGTTCTACAACCAAGCTTCGATTCGGCGAATACGTCATTGATTCGTTCAAAGGCATCCAACAAGGAGATCCATTAGGCCCTCCTTTGTTTTGTTTGGCCATTCATAATTTAGTCGAGGCAATATCATCTCAGTGTACCCTCGATTTAAATGTTTGGTACCTCGACGACGCCACCCTATGTGGCCGCCCGGAGGCGATTAGTAAAGCTATAGAAATTATCAACAATTTTGAACCCACTCTAAATCTTAAATTAAACACGAAAAATGTGAAATCTATCAGGCCCCTAACACTATTGACTTTCCATTTTTTAAAACTTTTTTAGTTTTAGATAGAGAAAACATATCCCTTTTGGGATCACCTATTGACGGTGAAAAATCTCTTTTAAAGTTTCTTCATAAAAACCTCAAAATTTTAAAATCTAAAACGGAACTTTTAAAATGCTTGCCTGCACATCATTTTTTTTACATAATCAAAAACTATTTTAACATTTCAAAGATTAATCATTGTTTTCGCTCATCTGGTGCATTTTTACACCGAGAAGTTTTAAAGGCGTACAAAGGCTTTTTAAAAACTTTATTAGAAAAAATTTTAAATTTAAAATTTAACACTAATAATTGGGTTCAGGCATCCCTTCCAACCAAATCTGGAGGATTGGGAAATCGTCCTCCCGGCAGCATATCGCTAGCTGCTTTTATTTCCCCTTTTAAGTCGGTCCAAAACTTAATTTTTAATCTCACAACACATGATTCCGACCCTCTGCTAACTCAAGCCTTAGAGCTTTGGAATTTGAATGTCACACCCGAGACAACCTCAAAGTACGAGACAAAAGGATTGGGATTCTGGACTCGTATCGCGCTCCGTTGATTACCTTTTATCGAGCAGCGACGATAGCCAGCATTACAACCTTAGGTCTCTCGCTTTTGATGGTTCCGGTCACGAGTGGCTTGAAGCCTATCCTAGCAAACTTTTGGGAATGCTGCTTGAAGACTTTGAGCTATCATATTCCATAGCTTTAAGGTTGGGGATCAGCTACAGCAGAGAATTCAATTGTCGAAACTGTCTTTTCACTGTAGACGAATATGCTAGGCACCCTCTACACTGCCTAGCAAACAAATATAAATATGTTAGGCACACTAAAGCCAATTTATTAATTCAAGCTGCCCTCAAAAAGGCAAAAATCCCCTCAATTCTTGAGCCGTCAGATCCCTCTCTCGAAGGTAGGATGCGCCCTGACGGCTCTTCTCTAGTCCCCTGGCAAAATGGCCTATCCCTCAAATGGGATTTTACTTGTATTGACCTATTTGCCCCTTCCCATTTTAATTACGACCCTATCGCTACAGCAGAAGGGCGTAAAACTACCAAGTACTCTGCCCTTTTGGCATCCAATATTTTTATCCCTGTCGTTGCCTCGTGCTCCGGTTCCTTCGGTAAACAGGCAATGGGGTTTTTTAAAGAATTCGGAAAACGCTCACCGAAATCTAAAATTTCTGCATCCTTTTTACTCAGGCAACAACTAGGGATTCTTGTTGTACGATACAGCTTTAAATCCTTCGCCGACTCATGGCCCGTTTTAGAAGATAATGATATAGATCTTTGTATTTAACCAATATGTCTTTCTTTATTTATATAATTCGCTTATTTATGTAACCTTGTTTCGTGAAAATAAACTTTTTAACCATTAAAAAAACGTTTTATTTTGATCGTTGACGCCTTTTTAGGATGGACGGAATTTAAAAACGTTTCTCAAATAACGAGTAAAGTAACTATAAATATTTGCAAGAATTAATAGGCGCTTATATTTTTCCCGAAATTATCGTTACTGATAATGGCAAAGCTTTCGTAAGCGTTGAATTCAAACAATTTTTCTTGAAATATAAGATTAATCATTTGTTGACTCCCTTATACTATCCTAGCTCAAATGGGCAGGGGGAAAGGTATGTAGGAATCGTTAAGAAATGGTTAAATTTAGCTAAAGTGACGAAGGAAGGAACATGGTTATATAAACTTTATCACAACATGTCTCCGAGATATCCTGATCGTCCTGCAGTTAGCCACGAATTTTTAAAGCCTAAATTAAGATATCCACCAGATTTTTTAATTGTTGATGATCACCAACAATTGTCTATGGTAGGTAAACCAAAGTTGCAGCTTAACCAAAAGGTTTGGGTAAACCTAAATGGCTTTTGGGTGAGATTATAAGACAGGTTGGTTCTAAAATTTTTAAAATTAAAGATAGACAAAGTGATAGTAATGAAATAAGACACACAAAGCAATTAAAATTGTGTAGGCCCTAATACTTATGTATGTTAAAGGCACACGAACAATTAAGATTGTGTGAGTACTATTTTAATTATTATTTTAACTTTGTATTTGGTACATCGAAACTCATCCCTTTTCCAAAACTTGATCAAAATTAAAATCACGTGACGATTGCGAGTGCGCTCCTCAACCGAGATTTCCACGCCATTACTAAATTGTAAATCATATCGTTCAGCGCCTCACATTATGACAACGAATAAAAGATGAGTTTTGACGATGAAATTGAACCAACTACAACTTATTGGCCCTTCACCGTTGCACACGAAAAAATAATATCAATAAATATAAAAAGACCCCCCCCCCCCCATGGTTTAGGAAGTCGTAGTTCGCATCAAGAATCCTCATTTGCCAAGAAAGACCTATCCCTTCATATAAACCACAGATCAATTTAACCTTTAGAACTAGCTTCCCCAAAACCCACTTTGCCACGTCCTCACTCTCAAAACCTTCCATATTTTTCAAACTGAAATTTTCCACTTCACCTTTACAGCTAGCACACCAAGCTGCTCCCCTAGGATTAAATAAACAAATTTGGATTAACAATCGCAATAATAATAATTGGATAAGACACAAGCACATTGGAATATCCAATTCCAAAATCAGATGGACTTGTAGGTGTTTCAGCCTACAATAAAGTAAGTTTATTAATAAACAACCACAAGATCATCATCTAACGTTACATATTGGCTTATATAGCCTTTTACAGAGGTTAATATGAATAACTCGTAAGATAGTTGTGGGCTATTCAAATTATAATGAGTGTGAATAAAATAAGGAAGAATATGAATAGTGTGTATTCAAATAGAGTAAGAAGGAGTGTAAATAAAGTGATATTCAAATCATGACAATAATACTATATTACCTCCCTCCTGATTTCATGGAGTGCACAAAAAAATATGTAAGTGATGGTGTAGATATGCATTGTTTCGCCGAAATTGTAGTCCTTGCTCATAAATCAAAGGCCGTAAAGGTTTGGGTTGAATTGTTTGTGATTGTGATGGCCATGATGAGTAGGGGACAATTCAATCTTCGGGTGACGTTAGATGATTGAAAGGAGTGTAGTAAGGGTCTAGGTTTCATCATTTTAACAATCGGTAGGCTTTCTTTCCTCACAGCGTTAAGACATGTGTAGATCGAGATTGTGGAGAGGTTGAAAGGTTGCTTGTTGTGTCTCGATCCTTTCATTAGTGTCGTTTGGTGACGAATATAGTGCCAAATTTATCCAATTGCGTTATAACCTTGACGTTGGTACTACAAAAGTGTTTAGGGGGAGGAAATAAAAAAATAAATGTTGACCTGGAGTTATAAGTAGGAGGAGGAATTAAAAAAAATATTTAGTTCCACGGGGATCACGTCGGGGTCACCAAATGTAGGGGTTTCAGCCTACAATAAAGTAAGTTTATTAATAAACAACCACAAGATCATCATCTAACGTTACATATGGGCTTATATAGCCTTTTACAGAGGTTAATATGAATAACTCGTAAGATAATTGTGGGCTATTCAAAATATAATGAGTGTGAATAAATTAAGGAAGAATATGAATAGTGTGTATTCAAATAGAGTAAAAAGGAGTGTAAATAAAGTGATTTCAAATCATGACGATAATACTATAGACTCCTGAATAGTTTAACTTTTAATTGTCTAACATTTTCTGCAGATTATATTATTGCTATAATTATATGTTTTAATATTGTAAACCAAAACCTAGTTGATAAAAACCATTTGATTTCATTATATCAATTATTCTTTTGTCTACATACATCCCTACCCCTGGCCCGATTCTCTAATACCATATTCATTTTTTAATATATTTATAAACCGATTCCAATAAATTGGAAAAAACATTAAATCCATACAATTCAGACGCAGAGTCAGAAAATATAGGGAAAATTTCAAACATGTACTGTGACTAGAGCTGTTAAGAACTAGTTCATTTTGAACTAGTTCATTGAACTAGTTCACTTTTTTCTGAACTTCGAACTGAACTAGTTACCTTTCCAAAAATTGAACTATGAACTTGAACTAATTCGTTTTTTTAAAGTTGAACTATGAACTTGAACTAGTTCTTTTTTAAATATTCTGAACTTGAACTTGAACTTTGCAATATAAATGAACTAGTTCATCACAAAAATTATTTTATAAAATGATTTTATAAACCGAGTTTGAATGTTTTTAGTGTTTCGATCTCGTCTCATCTCGGTCTCGAAAGCAAAATCTCGTCTCGTCTCGAGAGCGATTATGAGAATCTCGCCTCGGTCTAAAAAGATCTCGGTCTCGACGAGATTTCTCGACTTGTCTCGACGAGATTTCTCGACTTGTCTCGACTTTTTAAACTAAATAGAAATTTTTCTTGATGTTATAAAATTATAAAATAAGTGAAAAATCAAAAATGGCAAACTATTTTATTTTTCAAAAATTTTAATACACTTACTTGATAAAGATTAGTGCGACATGTCATTGGCAATATAAAGATATGAACCAATTATTAAATTAAAAAATTAATAGAAAGTGCTATATGAAAAAAAGAATATAAATCCTTAAGCCTAAAGTATAGATTATAAATTTTTTAGTTTTAGCGAATTATGACATTTATATAAAATTCACTGTGTTAAATATAAATACACATATAACAAAAATCATTAAAATGGGAAGTAAACTATGATATTAATGTGTAAAGTCCCATTTTACATACCAAAAAATTGCCTCCCATTTCTAACTAACTTTGCCGTTAAATATTAATTTTCTAATAAAATATATATCGTGTATTTAATTAGCAGAATTTCCATATAGAAATTTTTGTTGAATGCACCTGCCAACCCTATTTTATAAGTTCATCTTTAGTAAATGATAATTTTGAAAAAATATTTTATTCAAGATTAACTCCCATCTACTTCCCCCTGATATCTATTATCAATTGTAATTATATATATTATATTGTTTAAAATAAAAATAAAAGTTTTACACATTGAATTGTTTTTCAAAATTATAAAGCTGATTTAGTTTGTATAAAAAAGCTAAAATTTTTATTATTAGATTTTATAATGGACTATTTCTTATTTAAATTAAACAATAATAAGTTTAATTAAACTCAACAATCAATAAAAATTTGTTTCATAGAATTTCAAAATTGCGGATTGGACTTAGATTTAAAAAACTGATTTTGGATCAGATAAAACGTTTTTCAAAAACCCCTTGGATCGGATTAAAATTTTATAATATTAAAAAATATGAACTGAACTATGAACTGAACTTGAACTAGTTCATTTTGTAAAATTTGAACTAAGAACTGAACTAGTTCGTTTTTTTTCAAAATGAACTTGAACTTGAACTAGTTACTTTTGAAAAAATATGAACTTGAACTTGAACTAATATTTTTTTTCAAACTGAACTATGAACTTGAACTAGTTCATATCTAAGATGAACTTTAACAGCTCTAACTGTGACTTAGCCTTGAAGTAAAACATCTAGAAATCAAGACTGTAGCCTACAGATCTATTAGTATCTATGCGTTGCCCAGTGCAAGCGTTTTTCTCTACCCAAACCCAGGCATGATCACAAAATCATCTGTCAACCATCCCACATCCAGTATCAAACAAGATCACTTTCAAGACTACAACAGATACTTTTTTTTTTTAAAAAGGGAAGGTGTCGTATAAACGGATGTCGTATCCGTATATACTCGTATATTTAAATTCTCCCCACCCCCATGTTTCCTTATACAAAAGTTAAGGAATTCCCCCACCCCCCTTCTTTCTTTATACATTAATTGCAAGTTCGTTGATTGTTATTTTACTTAGCACTGTCGGATACCCCTTTTGATCTTACACGCGTTATTTAATATAACTTCTATATAACGTAGAACATCTGCTGTATCCCATATACTTCAAATTTTTGTATACTGATTTAAAATATACAATTGTAACGCTTAATAAATTAGAAAACCATCGGCCAAACCACCAAACATACTCCACACCTTTAACAATAGACTTACAATAAAAATGTAATGATATATGCCACGTCAGGATATTGAAATAATAATCACGTCGTAACCATTTATAGGTAGAAAAGGAAAGTTGAAAAGTCCTATAAATATAGTTGAATTTTATAAACTACCATTAAGCCTCATCCTATATCCCCATCCTCTCCCCTATATCAAATCCTGGCCACGGGCATGCGCTTTTCAACATAGAAACATATTTAAAACTGAGAGTAATATTTATTTTGTTTTGTTCTATTACAAAAGTTTAAAATTTTGATTTTGAATGTTATCAGCTCAAAATATTTACGGAGTATTTTATGATTTGTGGTAAAATTCCTATTTTCATAAATCATTCCTAGTGGAACAATGTGAGTGGGTGTTCTATAAATGGGTGGTATTTCTAACGAGCGTTCATTTCTACGTTTGTTTGGGCCCTTAATCTCAGATGGCCAATTCTGATTCTCATATGAAAGATTTATTAAAGACTGCATTAGAAGATTCTGGACTTTTATTTGAAGATATTCTAGGGGGAAATGATTTAAATCAGGTCTGATTTTTATATATATTATAACACAATTATCTTCACGATACTATCAATATTTGTAAAGATTTAAAACTCTTAAACAAAGACTCTTTATTTTTTGATTATATTAGGTTCAAATGGGTTTTGAGGACTTAGGGCAAACCACTGCCAATAGTTTTCCATCAAGTAATAATGATTAACATCACTTATGATAATTATTTTTGAAGAAAAACCACTAATCACAAGGTTATATTCACCCTCAATCGAAGTTGAACATAAAAATTCTGCCAGCCCTAAAACATTGAATTTTTTACAGCCCATAAAATTAGTATCCTCAAATGATGTCACTAAAATTTCTAATGCATCTCTTGCAAGCAGTCATTTAAATTTAACCCCAAAAATTTCTCTTTTGAGACTTCCCACTACATCTGGATTTTTAATGAACAAAATATCAGATGGAGCATCATTGCCATCTAAAACAAATATTATAACTCTTGCTCATACACTGAAGTCACAATTAAACAAAAATACCAATATAAATACTGAGCTGAAGCACTACACTAGTACAAGTCCTGATATTGAAATTATTGAAGATGATAGTTATGTGCCAGAAAGAAAATTACTAAATCAAAATGCTCCAATTAATTTTACAGCTACCTCACACAACTTTTTACATAACATCCAGTCACCTGCTTCTTATTCAAATCGGGCCATGATGAATAAAGCTATTAATTCCAGTATCTACAATTATGTAAGTATTTTATATGCTTAAACAGTCATTATTTAACCCAATTTAATTTGATAAAAGTTTTTTATGTCATGCCAGCTATTATTCTCAATTTTGTACCGATAAATTTGATAATGTCAAAATAATATTCAATTAATTTATATAACATTTTGGGTGGATTTAACTTTATTGAATTGTTTATAAATCTTATAAAACATATCAGATATAATCTAATTTGAAATATCTTTGTGGATTTTGATACTAAATGTCTTGGCCATGTTTTTTTTACAAATACCATCCTTCACCACCCATGCTACTGGCATAGCTTATAATAAAGCTCGACTTTTGTTAACTATGACTCATAAATATCATATGTTTTTTGACATAATAATTTTTGTTTAATCTGTGTAAGTGTGAAATTGGTCACTCATTTTTTTTCATTCATCAAAAATTTGCCATACATCATTTAAAGGTCAAGTTAAAATTTTTTAAAATTTAAAACAGTCATTACAGTCAAAAGTTTGGGTTTAGATATCAAACTAGCCCCCCCCCCCCATCTTTTTTTATCTTATGAAATTTATTCGAAGTAAACCAACAACCCATATGCCTCCTATAATTTAATTTTAATTTTTATCAGCTTTTGCTTGGTTTAATCAATTTCAAATCTTTTGAAATAAATTTATTTTAGATGTCAGAGTTTTCTAACTACAAACTAATCAAATTTCATTTACCAAATTCATTAAAAATTCACGTGAAAACTTTTATACACATTTTGTTTCATAAATTATTGCCCCTCAGTAAACCTCGGCTAGTTTGACATGACCCTTAGAATTGCTTTTCATTTAATTGACCTCTCATCTGTTTTTTCTAAATGTGAATTAGCCCTAGTGTTGTTTAAAAAATGGCTGCTTTGGTTTAATTATACTAATGGTCTTTTTTTTCAAATTTTGACTACGCTTAGTGGTAGACTAGGAAAAATAGAGCTAAAAATGTTGATCTGTTCATGTTTAATCAACTAAAACCAAAGGCCGACCAAACAAAATCCAGCCGCTTTTACAACACGACTTAGCCCGTTTAAATCTTGACCTTTAGAAAGATTTTATTGAGCCTTCTTCGTGGTTATGTTGCATTTAATTTGAGTGGAGGTGTATTGTTTTACTGAATTGAGTTGTTTGTCTACGATCGAGCCTAGGGCTGGCTCATCAAGCTTGACCCGAGCCCAAGCCATTTCTTAATGTTTTTGGGCGACCTTTAGAATTTCTAGTAGCAGCATCACCATAATTTTAAGTTTTTCTTTTGATATAAAGCAATGCATGTAATAATTTTTTAGTTTTTTCTCTCAATTTTCATTTTTAAATGTTTTTCGTGTAAATATAACAAAAATGACTTATTTGCGCGCGTTTTTAATTTAGAACGGTACCACAAACCCTACACTCTCCCTAGCCGATCGCTTCGAACTGTTCCTCCAAAACAAAACGCCAAATAATAACCAGCTGTTTTCCAATCAGATGTTTTCCACCAATCATCAGCTGTTCGGCCCGGTGCCGCCCTCTGAGCAACCTCACCCCCTGGGGGGAGATCGGGAGGGGGTGACAGAGGAGGAGATGGCCGAGTTGGAGGATCAGCTGAGGCACGTGGAGACTTACGCCGAATACATGCCGAAAAAACGTATATATACGAACGAGACGCTTTCGCGCATTTCACCCAATTCTTTATTTAAAATTGAAAAATAATATTTTTGTTATTACGAAGTAGAGTTTTATAAGATGGATTATGCTTAAAACTGCTGTAAAACGTTAAAATATTTTGTTTTGTGGACGATTTAGTTCTATTATGAAACTGGCTATTTGAAGTGTCAATTTGTAGAAATACCAAATTATTTCAACGATTTTTGTAAGATAATACTGAAATTAAGGGTTTACACGTTTATAACCTTAGCAGTAATATACTATGTAAACATTTAAACTTAAAAGCAGTTCTGACGATATCAAATTTTACTATAGAGGTATTTCACGTCAAGTCGATCATAAAAACGCGTTTTTCGGCCGACCCCCTAAGATTTTTATATGAAATTTGGTGAAAATGTCGAAACCATCGATACTTTGAAATGTTAAAATACGATATTTTTTTAAAATTATATACCCCCTAATTATAAAATCTTGTTGTAGTGACGGGTAAGACCTGTCTTAATAGAAAAAAATTGAAAACATTTTTTTGGTCGATTGGTCCTCCGATTGTCTAAGCTGGCCATATATCATTTCTATTATTTTTTTTTTCAAAAAAGTTTATTTGTTAAAAATGCGTTGACAGTAATATAATATAAATACATGAAATATAAAAGATAAAATCCCCCATTTACCACCTATCTAAAGCATCTTCAAACTTGCAATTCTTGCATGTTAAGTCGCGAATCAAATAATAAGAGAGAAGATATTAATATGCCATCTCTAACGCAATCTCTAAATTAGTGATTATTTTGCCTAAACATAACTCAACCTCTTTAGCACGTGACATGAAAATGATTCTAACAGACATAATATAACGTTTTCGCTCTTATTGGAGCTCATCAATCAGTATGTCATAGTTGACATTCTAGTCAAATACTATTTAAGATAGGTTTATATAATAAGTGGAAAATTTGTATGGTTTTTGTGCCAACTAATAAAGTCCATATAGAGGGAGACTTTTGTGTAATGTGTGGTTTTAAAGAAGATAGATTTTATTTCGCGTATTATTAATAACTGCGTTTATTGATGATCTTTTATTTATATGCTCCAAGTCGAAGAAGTCCATGAAGTTTTTATTAACTATTTTCATTTATATAAACGTTGTATAGATAATAATTATTTAATCTACAAAAATGTAAGATACGCCTCGATAACTTTAATAATATAATTTAGACGAATCTTCATTAAATTAACGCTTAAAAAGGTGACCATAATTGTTCCCTAAACGAAAATAATTGTCCACACTTTAGCCGTTCATCTAAATTTCTTAACCAATTTTTTTTAAAAAATAATATAACTATCCATGGGCGTTGCCAAAGGAGGGGGGGGGGCGGCGGCTGTTTCCCTCTAAATTCAAAAATTGTTTAAATTTATTAAAATTAAGGCTTAATTTTCAAAAAATGATCATTTCGCCCCTCTGTAAATCTGTTGCCTACCTCTAATTCCAATGCCGGCTAAGCCCATGTATTAACTATCACTTACTATATGGGATACCTGAAAGCCGAATTGTTTAAACACAATAATAACTTTTTATTTAAATGTTATATCATTATCTCCATCCATAACTATAATGGTAATAGTGTTGTAAAATTGGCTGGGTTTTCTTTGGTTCACCTTTTCAAAACAGACCACAAATCAAAGGTTTATGGTCTCTTTTTCTGACCAATCTTAAAATCAGCTTAGATTCGACCATTAGTCGCTACCAAAGGTCGCCAAACAAAACCCAACCGTTTTTACAACACTAATCGGTACTACTACATCATTGCTATCTATAATCACGTGTTTGAATATTTTTAAAATTATATGTTTTTATATAGTTTTTTGAATAAAGTTCCACCCTTTGCCTTCAATACAATTTATCGTATCCTCGGCTGATTATTACCTTAGTATAATCTTGGTTTAGAGATCTGCACACGTGACTCAACACCCGACCCGGACCCGAGAGCATTTTGAAATGTCTTCGGGTCGGGTTCGGGTTGAAAAAAAATGACTTGATTAGTTGGTTCCGTTCGCTTTTTAAGCGTGCGTGTTGAATTTCTCAAACATCCTGTAAACGATCGTGATTTATAAGTGATAATTTTATGACTTTGACAAATTTTGCCATTTTTTCTTAGAATTTACTTCTTAAATCGAAAATTTTAATCTATCTTAGACTTACTACATATTTAGTCAGGTACGGTTGTAGACACCCAGATAGCGTTGTGGAGACTAATTCCCTTTCCAGCGTAGAACCCCCGGGCATTTGGTATAGCATATCCCTGCCCGAAACGGTGATTGACACTTGTGCCCTCTCAGCACTGCAGCTAGAAGCTATCATATACGCCTGTCAGCAGCACGAAATTTTGCTGCCCGACGGCTCTCGGGCCGGTTTCTTGATAGGTTACATATGATGTATTTCAAAGTGTTGTTGTTGTTTTTTTAAAGCAAAGTTCCTTTTTTAGTTTTAAAAACAAAAATAAAAGTCCCCTTTTTTTAAATCAAATTATGGCTATAAAAGTTTGGGGTCGAATAAATAAATGAAGAATTAAAGGTTTTATGGCATTTAAAACTGTTTTTATATCGCCGAAATGAATTTTGGTTTCGATAACTTGAGGAAGTTTTTAAATTACTGAGTAACCTTATTTATACTTGGATTTTGAAGATCCTTGAGATTTTGAGATTTTTTTCTTCTTAATTCCGAAGAGGTATATATAGGAAAGAAGAATTAGCATTAGACTTTGAGTAGTGTTGCGTCTGTGCTTTGTTTGGTCGACCGTTGGTTTTACTTGAACTAAGGGTCGACCCTGGTCTGTTTTCCAAATTTCGACCAAGTTTAGAGGTAGACTCAGAAAAACAGACCAAAAATCTCAGGTCTCATCATGTTTAGTCGACTAAAACCATAGGTCGACCAAACATAATCCAGCCGTTTTTACAACAGAACTTTAAAGCGAAGCCCTTTTAAAAAATTAGCACTCACTTCGCTTATTTTACACGTTTTTAGAGTCGTTACATTCATTTTGGACTATTGTGCATTTATTTTATGTTTTTGAATGCCATTTTCACGAAACTACCACGTTTTCGTGTAAAGTAGCCTAATCTATGAAAATGTTGAAAATATGTGTGGTAAGGTTGAAAATTCAACCGGGAAGCTTAAACATTATACGAATGCATAAATTGGCATTGTTATAAAAGAACTGCACTTGGAAGTAAAAAATTGGCGAATAATCCTTTTCTAAAGTTAATAAGAGGCTTCAAGTTTAATTTGAAAATGCGCACCGTTGTAGTCGGAATAGAATCTAAAGCGCGTATTTAGTTATGCAAAATTTAGAGCTGGAAACTGCCAAATTCTTTGTTCTTAGTGTCGGCTAAAAATCTTTAAACATTATTTAACTTTCGCGCTTGGTTTAGGATCGCTTTAATCTGTGATTTTTTACATGTAAAAAATACTAATAACAATATAATAGAATAGTTTTTTTTGGAAATTGCATATATAGACAGGGCTCTCTAAAATATTAAAAATGTTAGTTATTAAATTTGGCAAATTGCAGTTTTAGGCATTGTTTACGAAATTTCTCTTTATCTAAGACATATAGAGTCGTACATCTAACTAAAGGGTTTGGTTTTCTTTAAGAGAACATCTAATTTACAAAGAAATGATCTGATTTAAAAAGGTGATGTAATATCATTGTGGCATATTTAAAGTAAATATAAATTAGATTCCCTTTTTTCTTAAAATTTTGCATTTAAATGAGCTATTAGACTTCATATCGTTTTGTTTGATGATTTTATTTATTTGAATTATTTTATTTATTTAATTTATTTATTATTATAAAGGTGATGGACCAGGGGTGGGTAAGGGTAGAACCATAGCCGGAATTATATGCGAAAATTACTTGCTGCGACGTAAACGGGCGATATGGTATACCCAAAAAATATTTGCTTTTATTTTATTTTTTTGGGAAATACTAAAAATGAAATTAAATATTTCCAAACTTAGGCTCAGCGTTTCTAACGATCTGAAATACGATGCCGAACGAGACCTGAAAGATATAGATGCTGGAAAAATTAGCGTGGCTTCTTTGAATAAAGTTAGTTTACTTGCACATTTTTAGTTTTTCAAAGGGGTTTTTTGCAAAAATAATTATTATTTATATATCTATGCAGTGTTTTAGCGGATTACTAATAGTGATAATATAAATGTTTTTAATTTCTTTGTACAAATATTTATTTTTGTTTGCTTCCAAATGGATGAGAAAGTATAGGGGAAAGAGTTGATGTTTTTATCAGATTGAACACTCGGCTCACTTTAATACCAGAATTACTATAATCTATATGTCCTTCCATTTTTGTGCACATTTCAAAATGGCGGAAAAAGTTGATGAGCAGTCTATCTAGTCTAGGCTTTATTACAATCATGCATATAAAATTTCATTTTGTGCGATGTTGCTCTGTAATAATCTACCACAAGCACGATTGCCGATTGCACCCTAATTTCGACAATGATCATTTCGCTAATGATCATGAATCTAAATAAATTGCTTGTTTTATTATAAACGATTTTTTTATAAGTATTAAAAGTTTATTTGTTAAAAATTTCGTTGACAATTAGGAGATATTGTAAGAATGCTATTCTTACTCTTCCGAAGAAGATACCATAAAATAAAAAGCTAAATTATATAAAACAAAAATAAACTCTAATCTGTAAAAGTAACGGCTATGAAACTTCGGTTTGAACAATATTGCTCCGTAACAATTTCCCTCCAGATTGCTAATTTCAGACTAACTTCCACAATAAATATTTTGCTTGTTATATTATAGAATATATATAGTATATTAAAATTTCCACAAAAAGAGCTATAGTTCACGGTTGTAAAACTTCACTTAGTATAATGCTCTGTAACAATTCATCGAATGTGATTCCTAATTTCAGACTAATTTAAATATTTTAAAATTTCCAAATTAGTATTTCTACATTTCAAAAGTTATAAAACTCATTAAAACAATCCCAAAAAAAACTATTTAATTTTTATCATTTTTATAGTAATAATATAATACCCGTGTAAATATCTCTTACAATGCCCTGTAAAAATTTACCCAGCGTTAAATTTTAGATTAATATAGATAGACACTAAATATCTTGCTCGATACACTGTTAAAGAGCTCGATCAAAAAATCTTATAAGAACTTAGGTTGAGTATGTCAATTATTGTTTACACTTTCAATGGAAATATTTCCATTTTGTCGCTCAGTTCAAGTACAAAAAGATATCGTCCAAATCGAATGGTTCCTTCAAGAAGGGCATCATATTCGCCACTTATTCATCTCTGATCGGGGAAAGTCAGAGGAAGGGCAAATACAATACCCGTATGCGACAACTGCTCAAATGGTGCGGAAAAAATTTTGACGGCGTAGTAAGTCCCCCTTTTTACGTTTTTTGCTTTTTTTTAAACTAATTTTTAGGCTTTGAATTCCCTTTTTAACGTGAATACAGCGTTATTTTTAAAAATTGCCTACTGCTAAAAAACTAGTATATTTAATGTCCTATATTTTATGAATGTCACAAAAAGTTTTAGGTTAGCTTAGGCCTGAGCGCACCCTTTTTACAACGTAGGACCATTTACACTTGTCATTAGTGTTTCAAAAACGGCTGGGCGATTTTTGGTTTTAGTCGACCAAACATAAACAGACCATACTTTTGGTCTGTGTATGAGAAAAACAGACCAAATAGTCGACTAAAACCAAAGACCGACCAAACAAAACTCAACCGTTCTTACAACACTACTTGACACGTCAACAAAAATAAAATTTAAAAACTTGTTTATATACAAGATTCTTTACGCAGTGATTTTTTCTCTCACAGATCATTAAGACAAGTTTTCCCGACATTGAATCGGCCACATCACCAGTTTGTGGTGCTTAGAATTTATTTCGACTTCTCTCATTTTAAACATGTTTTATTACATTGTTTCACTATTCTAAATGTATTAACGAAAGGGCTATAAATAAAGAGTCTTTAAACGAGTTTGCCATTCATAAGTCACTTTTTAATCGGCTCATAGTTTTTAAAAAAGTGTTAAAATATCTATATAACTTCCTTTTTTGAGGATTATGCCTTATTATCATACTTATTTTTTTGAATTTTCATCTCTACGCTAGATCATATTCGACGAATGTCACAAAGCCAAAAATTTGGTTCCGTCCGGCTCATCTAAACCCACCAAAACGGGGCTGGCCGTGCTTGAACTCCAAAATCGTTTGCCCAAAGCGCGGGTGGTTTATGCCAGTGCCACTGGCGCCACGGAACCTAAAAATATGGCTTACATGGTCAGGCTGGGCATATGGGGCCGGGGCACCCCCTTCAAAGAATTTCAAGATTTTATACAAGCCGTAGAACGAAGGTCTTTGTTTCACTTTATATTTAAATTGCATTGCACGTCGTGAAAATTTTTATATGTTTTTTACATAAATAACATCAACATGTGGAATTTATATTAACGATATTTAAAAGTGGTGTTAAATTGCTAACTAGCTTCAACTCCAAACGCGAGCACGCACACTGAGCTGTTTAATATGTTTAAGTTACTGAATTAGAGCAAATAGCAAATAAATCTCCTATCTGCTCGAGTTTACTCCTCGGGCTATCTGCTCAATGCTCTAACAGAGTTTGCTGCTTCGACTAACCTCTCGAGCATTTTTACATGTTCTGCCTAGTGCACCGAACAACGAGCACTCATCGTGCTAACTAGCATATTAAACAGCTCAGTGTGCGTGCCGAGCAAAGCACATAGTTAGCATTGCGCACGCGAGCAATTTAACAACTCTAGTATTTGGATTAGTGTTGTAAAAACGGCTGGGTTTTATTTGGTTCACCCTAGGTTTTAGTCGATTAAACGGTCTGCTTATGTTTAGTCGGCTGGTCGACCAAACAAAACCCAGCCGTTTTACAGTAGCATTTCACGAGCTTTTTAATTTCTATCCACAACATAATCTATTCTAAGCATACTAATTCAATGATTGCCTCTTAGCTAAGTAGACTGCGTGAAGCATTTTCGAAAATGTAGCTTTCATCTTCGCGTGCACTTTGAAGAATTAATTAAGAAAATTGGTTTTATTAATGGTCCCATTGAATCGATAAAGAAATGTAAGGGGGTTAATATTTTGATTTTTCAGTTCATTTATAACATTTTATCAAATGCAAGGTAGCGTATTACTAACGTTTATAATTTTTTGTATTTCTCAAATACAGGGGCGTTGGTGCGATGGAACTAGTAGCGATGGATATGAAGGTATTCCTTTTGTATACTTAATAGAGTGTATAAGTATGTGTATTATATCTAAAGTTTTGCAACCATAACTTTTGTATTCATGTCGAAATAGATGGCTTGTAATTAATCCATAGGCGTAGCCAGCATTAGAATTTAGAGGGGGGGGCAATAATGATTTAGGTAGGGGAAAAATGATCATTTTAATTTTACCAAATTTTTGAATTTATAAGGGGGCAGCCCCCCCCCCTCTACGCTCATGAATTAATCTATCATTATATTGTTACATTCAAATATATTTTTTCGCTAAAACACCTGCATTTAAAGTTTGAGATAAAATTATTAATTTCTCGTTGCATACACAGTTGCGGGGAACTTACATGGCTCGACAACTAAGTTTCGCGGGCGTATCTTTCATAGTTAAAGAAGCCAAACTCAACCAAAATATAATTGAGATATACGATGCCTCCGTCGAGCTGGTAGGCCTTACTTTAACCCAAAACACGTTTAAAATGTTTTATAATACTTTAAAAACTGGCAAGATTGTTTCTATATTTCCAAGTCCGATAGCTAACTCTCGTTTTTGACATTATAAGATTTGCTAAGGAAATTATATGTGATTTGTTAACGAAAGTATCGACGCAAAAACAAAAAGGTAGTAGTTGAGTATTTCGTAACCCCTTCGAAAATACCGTGAATTTCTCTGATCATTTATTTTATTAAAGTCTAAAGAATTATCGTTTATCATATCGTTTGCATGATTATTGAATAATGACAAATTTCCCCTTGACTAAGTTACTCGCTTCAAACTAATCTTTGTAAATTTAGGGGTTTTTAGGGACGTGGGGTGTATAAGAATAACTATTTAGTCGTATAATTCAGTGAAAACAACAGCTAAGGCCTGTTTTGCTCTTTAACACTCCATTAATGTTCCAACAGCAATCAATAACTTAGTGTTATAAAAACGGCTGGGTTTTGTTTGGTCGACATTTGGTTTTAGCCGACTAAACGTAAACAAACAAAATTTTTGGTCAAATCTTTGTTTTATTTATGCGACTAAGAAAAATCGACCAAAAAGTTTAATTTGTTTTTGTTTAGTTGCCTAACACCAACTGTCGACCAAACACAACCCAGCCCCTTTTACAACACCACAATAACCCGACCCATTAATTTATTTAAATTTATGGGGGAAATAATTTAACGTGAAGTTCTTCCATATTTTTCCTAATTTCGCACATCATATTTTAACCTAGTGGGCCAAGGCTCGGGACAAATTTCAGCTGGCGTTCGACTTGGTGGAAAATGGGGAATCCATCTCTCGCAAGCAAGTTTGGAGTCAGTTTTGGGCAGCTCACCAACGCTTTTTCAAGTACCTCTGCTTGGCCGCCAAAGTTTCCATGTGCATAGCTCTGGCCAAACAAGCTCTCAAAGATGGAAAGGTCGGTTTATACTTTGCTCTTTTGTTATGTTTTGCCATTAAAATTAAGGCTTGATTTCCCTTGGAAGAAGGGGATGTAGTAGTATTAAGAGGCCTGTAGAATCATATTTTTTAACCCAAACATGAGCCGACTCGAAAGCATCAATAATTTTCAAACCAGACCCGAAAGCATTTTTAAAACTTTCAACCCTACCCGTCGGGTCGAGTTTCGTCACTGGTGCAGGCCTTTATTAGTATTATTCGTGCCTTAGAGATACTATATTTATTTATCTTCCATTTTTGTTTACAGATCTTTGATAAAAATAAATGGTTTTGACCCCGGGTTTCTTTTAAAGGTGGGTTAGGATAGTGGAACGGTTAGTTTTTTTAAAATAATTTATTTGGGTCGAGAGTTAGTGCTTAGAATTAGTGCTTGTTTTTCGATTCCGGTGTTTTTAAGGATTTAGAAACAACGCGCTTGGTTACGAAGAATTAGAAACATAAATATAATTTCGAGATAAAAACATTTTCTCATATTTTTCGTGTATTAACTTCGTCCCTCTAAACCTTGTACTGTAATAATGGAAAATTAGACTAAAGCTTGACCAAATTTTTTTGAAGGAAAAATCTTTAAATGTGTGTAATAGTTGTAAACTCATTTTTCCAACAATACCTGTCAAAATAATATTCGCGATTTTGATGCAAAATATCAAAATCTCCTTAATTTAAGATCGTGTTTTGTATGGGTTATTTTTTGGTTTTTAGTGCGTCGTTATTGGTCTTCAAACGACGGGGGAAGCCAGGACCCTGGAACACATTGAAGACTGCGGAGGGGAAATTTTCGATTTCATATCTACCGCCAAGTACTTTCTCCCCTTTTGCACAGACAAATTGTGTTTTGCTTAAATTCTTTGTCCAATTTTTTTTTGTCTTTATTATTATTTCGATAAATAATATAAATTACCTTTCGAGATTTTTACTAAGTAACATATTGAAAGATATGAAGATATCCTTATGACATGCATGGATTTGGGTAATGTAATATTTAACCGTATTCGACCGTTTTCTCCCCTTTGCTCGTCCAATTTTATGTTTTTATATCACAAATATTGAGTGAAGTTTAATTGCTAAATTAATATGTCAAAACACCTTCCAACTTCATGCCTATTTTCAAAATTATGCAAAATCTATGAGTTGGAAATAAAATTTTATTAGTATCCTACATTTAAATCAATTTATTAAATTAAACCTTATTTCCTTCGAATTATTCCAAGAAGTGGATTGAAATTACACCCTAGAATTATATATAAATAGTTATATAAGTAAAGCTATAGCAATTGTGTATCTTTGTCAAATAGGAAGAAACTTTATATTATATATCAATTCCACTTTGTACGGCCTTTAGAGCAGTTTACAAACGTGTCAAAATATCGTTTTTCAACGTAAAATAATATTTAGCCTATTTTATGTTTTGCATAAAAGCTTAAATTTTTAATTATTTTCCTTCGTGATTTTAACTTTTAAACTATAAATAATTGCCCACTTTAAAAGGGCAATTCCGAAATATTTGCTAGCTAAATTAGCCCCTACCATGTGATCATTACTTAGGGGAGTTTTGCAGTCGTTGATAGAAAAACACTTCCCCTCCTCCAGCGGCGAAGGCTCGGGCCATAAATCAACTACCCCCTGGGCCTTAGACAATATCATGAGGTTGCGTGGTCTCACTGCTTATAATCCTTCAGTTTCGGCCGGGGTTGAAAGGCCCAAAGATCAACCCAAACCTAGTCGATGTAAGGAATTCTGGCTCGAGCTTTATTTTTATTTCGTTCAGAGATCCCTCCTTTTAACATCAATTTTCGTTTGTTTCACGATATGGCGCCATCGTCCGACCAGTGCAACGTTAAAATATAAACGCAGATCTGCCAGTAATAATTTTAGAATAGTATTCTATCACTTTTTTTGACCAAACTAACGCATCTTCAAGACTCTGGGTTGTTTTTGAAATTTGACTTAGTTGAGAGGTCGACTAAAAAAGGAACCAAAAATCTCTTGGTCTGTTTATGTTAGCGACTAAAACTAGAGGTCGACCAAACGAACCCCAGCCGCATTTACAACGCTACTTTTAATAACAGAGCAAGAATTTTGGAGGTGTTTTAATTATTTTTGGCAATTTAGGCATTTTGATTTATTTATCGATGGGAGGTTAAACAAAAATTTATAGTAACTAAGTTATAGCTAGACAAATTTTGACCATCCGATTGATTACACTATCTAACGATAACGCCTTTAGGGATTCTGGATTCAGTGGCCAAAACTTGTGGCGAATCGGGCGGCACCTCGCTCAAGCAAAAGATTGTTGACGTTTTCGCCCCTGGCCCGTCCTCTCGTGCCTCACCCTCACACCACAGCAGTGGTTTGGGGGGTGAGGAAGTGAAGGGCGGTTCCCCGTCGGTGACGTCATCGTCGGAAAATGACGAAGACGATGATAATGAAGTCACGAGTGACGAAGAGGACGGCGAGGAGGAGGAAGGGACGGACGAAGATCGTAATCCATTCGACGATGGCGACGAGGACGAGGACGAAGAAGGTTTTTGCTGTTGCTTACTTTTTAGGTTGTTATTGTTGTTGTTTACTTTTGAAGGTGTTTTTGTTTACTTATGAGGATGTTCATGAGCGTAGCCAGGATTGGATTTAGAGGGGGGGGGGCAAAATGATTTGAAATTTTAGCCATAATTATACTCATTTTTTAGATTTAGAGGGGGAAGCTTCCTCTCCCTGCCACTTTCTGGCTACGCCCATGAAGATTTTGTTGTTTATTATGAAGGTATTGTTGCTTAATTTTAAGATTGATTGTTTTCTACTTAGAGGTATTGACTTTTTAAATCTTTAATGGCCCTTACTTTTCAAGTTATTGTTGTTTACTAATAGATATGTTGTTGATTACTAACATTGATTGTTTCATTTGTAAAAATATAGTTTATTATTTGCATTTGAAGATATTACTGTTGTTGTTACTTTTGGTTATTGCATACTTTTAAAGATTCTTTTCTTTTCTAAAGGGATAGTTATTTCAACGGTTGTTTTGTTTGAAGTTATAGTTGAAGTTGTTTACTTTCGAAGCGTTGTTTATTCGAAGGAATTGTTGATTAAAGGTATAGCTTGTTAAATCTTTGCCGTTGCTTACTTTTAAGATTGGTATTATTTTGAAAATGTTGTTCTTGTTATTGTTTACTTTTAACGCCATTTTTAGAGCCTTGTTGTCGTGTTAAATACCGTAGAATTAATTGTTTTTTCCCTAACTTTTTCTTAAAAATAAACGTTTGAAACAATTTTCGCCCGCTCAAACGTTTTTGGCAGGCTAAATTATATCATTTATTACGAAGTCTCATTCATCAAGCCCCCTACATAATATGCCCATTTAGCTCCTTGGTTAGCGCGAAAGCGTAAGAAGAGACCAAAGCCTTGCAGGGATAAAAAGAAGGCCAAACAAAACGACGCCACCAGTCCCTCTCTCTCCACTCCCTCAACTACATTTCAAGATGGCGCCGGTATAAAGCCGGACACCTCGGACCCCTCTCAGCCAGGCTCCACCACCAGCAATCTCCTGCCCCCCACAAATAACGAGCCCGTTAGGAGCGAAAACGAAGTTGTCGATAATAAGCAAAATACCTCCGAAGGTGCCATCACTTACGGCTACAACGGTTACTATTATTAGAGAATTCTTATGCTTACGGGCTGTTATGTTAAGGGGGGGGGGGGCGTGCGAGTTAAGTATGCACTTATTTGTAAGAATTTTTAGGCGTTGTAATTTAGAGTGTTTGAACCATGGGCGTAGCCAGCATTGGGATTAGAGGGGGGGGGCAATAATGATTTAGGGGGGGGGGGCAAAATAATAATTTTTTTAAATTTATGCATAATTTTAATAAATTTCAACAAATTTTTGGATTTAAAGGGGGACAGCCGCCCCTCTCTGCCCCCCTAGGCTACGCTCATCCTTTGAACCCTTTTTCTAGTTAATAGATTAGATATTTCGGGGGTTTGAAGTTCAATATATTGTATAGTTTTAACTAGACCCGTCGTTGAAAAAAAATCATTTAAGATTTTTCAATAAAATTATGATACAAAACCATGACGAGTATTAACACTATTGATTACCTAATGCTTGTAATGGGAATTAATTAATTTTTAAGATACAAATTTTAAGTCAAGATCTTAAAAAAAGCCTGAATTTGACTTTAATGTTGATAGATTTATATTTAATTTCACCCAACGAATTATTTAGCAAAATTTTTGTTTGCCCATGTTCCAGGCGACAAAGGTCTTAATCGACCTTTAATATAAAGACTCTTCGACCCTTTATTTATGTCTTGTGTGTGAAAAATGATTAGTATTTTGTTTTTGAAAAATAAAGATTTACCAAAAAATACATCATCTTTGCACACATTCAAACTTGTAATGAAAATAATTTTTAAAATATATTTATAAAATCATATATATGCGTGTTTAGGTGTCACCTTGCCGTCTACCTCATGCATTTCCAACACGAAAGATAGCGTTAAATTGATGCGACATGAATTATTAGCCGAAATAGAGGAGCTGGGAGACCGTCTTCCCCCCAACACTCTGGATCAATTAATTGAGGAATTGGGTGGGCCCGATCAAGTTGCAGAGGCAAAAATTTATTAATTTTAATTGTTGTGTTTGTTGATAAAATTTTATTTATATACTAAAAAAGCTTTAGTTAAATTCATGTTTCCAAAATGTGTTAATTCATCATGATATAGGTACAGTCGAAACTTTTTAATCGCAAATCGGATTATTGCGAAAATCTTTTAATCGCGAAATTAACCGCCATTTTGTTTTTTTAAACGATAATATTAACAAAAACATCGTTTATTGACAAATCGAAAATATCGTTTTATTGCGAAGCTTAAGAAATGAATATTTAATATAATGTACATATACTTTTATTTCCATCGTTTAATCGCGAAATATCGGTTAATCGCGATTTTTTAGGCCCAAGGCTCTGCAATTAAACGGTTTTGACTGTATATGCAAAAGAAAAAGTGTAGTGTCATTCAATTTCTGTGATATTGTTTAAATTGCATTATCAATGTTGATATAAACGTCAAATTTTTGAATATTTCATTATACTAATGCTGTAAAACCGCTTGTTTGGCCGACCTTTGGATTTAGAGTCGACTAAGCATAAACAGACCAATGGTGTGGCTAAAATACTTTTAGCCTGTTTATGCGCCTAAGAAAAACAGATCACAAAAAATTTTGGTCCGTTTATGTTTAGTCGACTGAAACCAAAGCTCGGCCAAACAAAACTCAGCCGTTTTTACAGATTTATACCTCCTCAACGAGAATCTAATGAGTGTATAACCGACCTTTCAAATTAATATTTTACTTGATAAACATAATAATATGAAAAGAAATTTAAATCACTCTCATGTAAATATATAGGAACTCCCACGAATAATATCTCGATTTATTTTTGCTTGCTTTAGATGACTGGAAGAAAGGGGCGTGTCATTACTTTGCCCGATGGCTCCATAGGCTACCAAACTCGTGGTGAAATAGACGTGCCTTTAGAAGCGTTGAATGTTAAAGAAAAACAGCGCTTCATGGATGGCATCAAAGTTTCGCTCTTTCTAATGATAATCCCCTTTTATCGTTGGCCCTGAATTAAGACAAATTTAATGATGATACAAATCCAAACTTCGTCTTTGAGATTTTCAGTTAAAATCTAAGCGTCTCTAGTATTATATCACTTATAGAGATGGGTTTTCCTCCCGGGAATTTTGGTTAAGGGAATTTTCTCTGGGAAAAAAGGGAAATTTGGGGAAAATACAGGAATTTAGGGGGATTAAGGGTAAAAATAAGGGAATATAGACATTTTATTCGATAAAAAATGTTTAAGAGGAGGATTCTTTAAAATTAAATGCATTAAGACAAATTTAATGATGATACAAATCCAAACTTCGTCTTTGAGATTTTCAGTTAAAATCTAAACGTCTTTAGTATATTAGGCTATATCACTTGTAGAGATGAATTTTCCCCCTGGAATTTTGGTTAAGGGAATTTTCTTTGGAAATAAGTAAAATTTGGGGTAAAAACAGGAATTTAGGGGGATTAACGGTAAAAATAAGGGAATATAGACATTTTATTCGATAAAAAATGTTTAAGAGGAGGATTCTTTAAAATTAAATGCAATTTTCCCTGTATAAAACCCCATGTTGCCATCTCTAATCACCTAGCTTTAGATTATATATCTACAAAAAATGTTTTGCAAAATTTTAGTCATCGAGCCTGTTTGATTGTTGTCCAATTTATAAATTAAACTTTACTTCTACTAAATGACTTTTTTATAAACATTATCACTTTATAATGGTATAGCAGCAACCCTTATTTTTTCGAGAAACGTCGTTTAAATTTAAACCCTGATTAAGTTATTTATTTTTTAAACTTAGAAAATAGCCATCATATCGGAGGCGGCTAGTTCGGGTATATCATTGCAATCCGATAGAAGGGTCATAAATCAGTTGCGTCGGGTTCACATTACCTTGGAATTGCCGTGGAGCGCGGACAAAGCCGTTCAACAATTTGGTATATGAAAAATGCTTTTGCAAAATTTATTAAGCATTTTCAAAATTATATATATTTTTTTAAAGTCTTTATGAGTAAGGATCGGGGAAATTAATTAGGGCTTGCCTTAATATCGGATTTTGCTGCGCGGCCAAAATTGTCGTACGGGTTATAACATAGCCCTGTCTTGACTTCGAATTCACATAAATTTTACATTTTAGACGCATAACATAACAGCGATTTTGTAAGATTTGAAATTTTTCCAACGCTCTATTGTTTGTTTATAAATCTTTAGGTATCAGCAAAATTTCGAGGTATTCTTAAGAGTTAAAATAAGCAAAAAAACGTTTTTAACTATCAAAAAACAAAATATCAATAATTTTACAACTGAGTTTGACCCATGAAATTGAATCGGATATTTGGACAATGATAAATTCGCGCGATTGGAACTGAATCCGATATGAAGACAAGCCCTTAATTTAAAATTTAACAAATATTACACATCCCTTTATCTAACGGACATTTATAGAAATTCATGTTTATGATAGATGCATGTTGATAATTATTTTGTTTTATGTTTCCCTCATTGAGATTTAAATGTTTTATTTTGTGTGTGTGGTTTAATTTGTGCTGCCAGGCCGAACGCATCGCTCTAATCAAGTCAGCGCCCCGGAATACATATTTCTCATTTCGGAATTGGCTGGGGAAAGGCGGTTCGCTTCCATAGTGGCAAAACGCTTAGAATCTCTGGTATGGTTTCTAGAAAACAATTGGTTAAAATTGCTTGGAATCTATTATATTTAGTTATTCCTTCCAATTGGTCTAGCTTAAGTTAAAAGAATTTAAGTTTTTTTAAACTCTCTCCGTTTT
Source organism: Gordius sp. MW1 (assembly GCA_964036665.1). Classification (NCBI taxonomy): domain Eukaryota; kingdom Metazoa; phylum Nematomorpha; class Gordioida; order Gordea; family Gordiidae; genus Gordius; species Gordius sp. MW1. The sequence goes on from OZ038529.1 coordinate 4,773,898, forward strand.
ACATAACTTAGGCTAAATTGAATTAATTTAACTTTTTTTTACATTTTAAGAGTTTACGAATGCTCTTACTAAAAATCTTATTCTAAAATTTGTGCATTTAAGCGCCTTTCGTTTAACTAACGAGATTGACCGTCTCACTAAACTAATTTTTGATAGTAAATGGCCATATTTCTTTGAAAATTTATTATTATTATTAAGATCTATTGTTCTTTTGCTAACGCGTTTGGCTAAGGAGAATAAATAATTTGTAGGCTTTTTGTTCAAGCTGATATATGTGTTTTCATTAAGGGTGCCCTTACGCACGGCGATAGAAGAGCTACGGAAACGCGAGACCTTAGTCAATTCAATTTCGACAACAAAGTATATAAGCACGTTTATAACACTTTTGAGCGTTAGTTTTCTCAAAAAAATCCTTAAAAATCACGTGTTTCACTAAAAATTGCACTTTTACGCCTACCATATTTATGTTTATATCGAAACCTTGTTTGAAACGGGGTAGGCGTGCCACAAAAAGTAGACGTCTCTTTTTGACACATTTGCTCAAAATTACTGTTTCATAAAATTTTGAAGTCGTCGCATTCATTATAAGACCACCCGGCTGCACAAAATGATGACGTTGGAATATGTTGAAACTACTCATTATTTGGAATAGCTATAAGTGTAGGATCTCTCTAATTTTAGGGCTGCTTTAATCAACTTTGTTGAAACATTATTAATAATTTTAATAGTTAAAATGCCATTTTTGTATTTTCTTATAATGTGGTAATTAGAGCCCAGCAAGGTGAAATTTCCTCGACCCGAGCCTGACCTCTCAATTTTTAATTTGCCCGGCCCGCGAAAGATTTTTTATTTTTGGCCCGACCCGATTTTTTAATATGAGCCCGATTGCCCAAGCCTGGCCCGACACTCGATCGGGTTAGGCTTCGAGTAACCCCTGCAGGGCTCTAGTGGTAACCCATTCGAGTCAGACTTTTTTTGAAGATATCTACGATTAGCTTAGTTTCCCAAATCATGACCCCACTTTAGTTGTTATTATATATGTCATATGACTGATTGAAAGCAATTATGAATTCACATTTATCTCCTTTACGAAAATTTAAGTACGGACGAATGGCACTAGACAGCGTTATGCGGAGCATACTCACACCCTCCGTCGCTTTCGTAGAACCGCCTTCCGATTACGGCAAAAACTTTTTCAACGGTATGTCTTAAGTTTACAACACTACCATGGGCGTAGCCAGGATTGGAATTAGGGAGGGGGGCAATAATAATTTAGGGAGGGGCAAAATAACATTTTTTTTTAAATTTAGCCATAATTTAATAAAATTTCTAAGATTTTTTGGATTTAGGAGAGAGGGGGGGGGGAAGGCAGTGGCTCCTCCCTGCCACCCCCTGTCTACGCCCATGGAGATTTGTTTTTAGAGACTAAAATACCGCCAGGAGAATAGAACATTTTTACATAGCCTAGATGTTTTCTGTAAAAACTGCTGTTGGACTTTTGGTTCTAGTCGACTAAACATAAACGGACCACTTTAGGCTTAGGCGACATTTGGAAAACAGACCATAGTCGACCGTTAATCCTAGTAAAACCAAAGGTTGACCAAACAAAGCAACCCAGCCCTTTTTATATCACAAATGTTCACTGGATCCACATTTTATTAATTTAATGGAGGGTTTTAATCAACATTTTAGCTTAAATTGTTATTTTTTTAATAAAAGTAAAATTATGAAATCTTTTATATAACGGTTATTATAAATAATTGAATGAAGAATTATATTTGTGTTAGATGCCAGGGAAGGCTTAATCGCGGTGGGTATGATTATAAAAGAGCACCAAGGAGGCTACACGCTGGACAAAGGTGAAACTTTCAAATTTTCATAAAGCCTAGTTAATGCTTTCAACATTGACACATTTTTAATTATAACATGGCCCAATCTATGGGCATAGCCATGATCGAAATTAGATGGTAGAAATAATGATTTGGGGAGGGGCAAAAGATCAATTTTTTTTAAATTTTAGATATAAAACTAAAATATTAGATTTAACCTTTCTCTGCCCCGTTTTGTACATTTTTTTCGCAAATACTCCTCTTACACTAACCGCCTGAACTTAAGGTGAGGGCAAGATTTATGTTGATTGGGCCTTGTATCCAATTGACCAATTTCGTACAAATATTGGATTTGAAATACATAAAAATTAAGGAGTAAAATCGTGTGCCGCCTTCATGATTTGCCTTATTTAACACAATTTTTGTTTTCAATGTACGGATTATTGATACATAAAGTTTAGGTTAAACCCAAAAGTCTGCGAAGTAATTAGTTGGAATTTATGTGGCGGTGTTGAAAATATTTATAAAGACCGTTTTTAAGCTAGGCTCTAATTATCTCGGTGATTATATTCAATGGTGGCAGGCACCCTTATGAAAATTACGCTTAAAATTTAAATTGTTTAGAAAGAATATTTAGAACCTTATCTCCACATTTTTTTTGTTTTAAATAAGAATTATTCCAAATTATTAACTTTAAAAACGAATTTTATTATGCTTGATCAAATATTTATCGAGAAAATTGTAAAAAAAACACTTTTTTTCGTTTCGGTTGTCGCAGATTATTCCAACATAGTTAAATTTCTCAATCGACTCTTGGGTCTGAAAGTTAAACTGCAAAACGCGTTATTTCAGTACTTCACAGACACCCTAAACGCCTACATTTTAGACGCCAAAAGGACGGGCAAATGGGACATGGGCATCTTAGGTAATCTTCTTCTATATAAAAATGAAACTATGTATATATGTGTGTATATATGCCGCCACCAATTTTGGAAAACTACCAGACCGATTTGGCTCAAAATTTCACAGTTTATTCCTGACACTCCGGAGCATGTTTTAAGATTTGTTCGAGCCAAATCGGTCCAGTAGTTTTCGAGTATTCGTACGCCTTGCACTGTATACGGAAATAGAACAAAAGAAGTAAAACATATAGACGACATCAAACTTTATTTTTACTTCAATAACCGCTTTATCATCATATATGCCCTAAAGTTCCAACATAATTTAATACACCCAGGGTAAATGGCAAAACAACGTTTGCCGGGTTCATCTACTCTATATATAAATTTCATCATTAAACACAATCGCATTCTTCTTATACGCTCTAAACTAAATACCAAAGGAAAAAAATGGGAAAAATTACCATATAACCATAGACTGCTCATGTCATATGTTTCAATGGTAAAATATGTACCCTTAAGTCCACCATTTTAAATTTAACTATCTCCCATGTTTTTCTACAATGTACCCCATTGTTAAAAGAGAAAAGGTGAATTTACTTTCTTCATTATGTAATAAATTAAAAATTTATAAAATGTCGGTGGCTCTGTATTGCTTCAATACCACAGTATTATTTTTCTTTTCTGCGAATTTTGTAAATGATATACATTTTAAAATGCTTTTTTTAATGCTTAACCACTTCAATATGTTTTATTACTTTTTAAAATTACACTAATAATTAACCAAAATTACTAAAATCTAAATGTCCTTCCCTTATTTGTGCACATTTCAAAATGGCGGAAAAACGGGACACTTATTTAATGTCGATGAGCAGTCTATCAAGAGTCTATGGTTTGACCGATCCCATCTTCGTTTGAACTAGAAATTATCTTGTGACTGACTCGGAAATTTAGTTTGACAACTGATTTGCTTTATTTAGGTATTCTATGTCTGCAAATGTGTTTATAAATTAAGTGTTTTTTGTTTCCAGCTTATATAAAAGTGATTCAATTGAAAACCCTACTGACTTGCAAAGTCTTTTTTTTCATACGGCTTTAAGTGAAGTTTAATGTAAAAAAATCATGATTTCAAAGTTATTTATCGCTCAGGTGGTTGTTATGTCGGTTTCGGGATAGCGCGCATCACTTCATTTATAATGATAGCTTGCTGACCTATTTTTGTATCAATTTAAATCGTTTACTTATTTTCAAAAATGAACTTGATTCCAATGTTTCAAACAATTTTTTTTATAAAAGTTGCTGAAATAATCCTAAATGTGTTTTAACTACGCCTGAACGATATTCGTCTAATAAACTGAAGATTCGGATTCGAAAGAAATTTAAAGATTTGAATACGAACATGTTTTAAGTAATTTATAAAACACTACAAATACATTTCAAAAATTTATTTAAAAATATATTAAACACAAATAAATTGAATACGGAACTATAATAGGCGAAAGAAATATATTTGTCCAATAATTAAGCAGTGTTTTTCAGCCAATTTTTGAGGCAAATTATTTTTCTAATATTTTTTTCCTTAAAGGATTGTTTATGTTTAGTTAATAAATTGGTCCCGGTGGAAAATATTTTTTCACGCGGCGTAGATGATCCAGGCACAGAATATTCTTCGCAAAATTTTGGATTGCTGGAAACCGTCTTTCATTCGATCTCCACCATTGTAAAGGATCAGCACATGATCCAGCACGGGGTTCAGATAAAAACGTTTCAAGGCAATTTTTATTGCTGTCCGACTTGAATAGTTGATTTAGACTTGTTAAATCATTAGTTATTATTACAAAATCAACACCCTGACTCCCTAGGGCAGTTTCGAGATGATACTTGATTTCGCTCAAAGATACCTATATTGTTTTCTGATGACAAACATTCAAAATATTGAATCTTAAGCCTGGGATCGATCAACAACACTTGTCAGAATAGCTATCTTTTCATTACACATCATATATTTTTGGATTTTTAGGTTAGCATCAATTCCTGCTAACTTTTCTATTAATTGGTAATAAATTGGTAAAACCAAGTTCGTTGTTGGATATTGCCCCCCACATACTAGATTGGTTGCATCGTAAAATGGAAAAAGTATCCCTTTGACTTTCTCTATTTCTTCCCATTCATTACCAGAAAGTAATTCTTCCTTATAGAATTTAAATGCCAAATCATCTAATGCTTGTCTCATTAAATAATCCTTTTCTATCATTGTATATGTGCTATTCCACCTGACACCATGTCAAGTTTTACTTTTATATAGTTAAGAGGTGGTTCAAACTCCTGACATATGACCTTCAATCTTGATATATTCTTTGGGTGCCTTGCAATTTTTATTAATGTCCTAGTTTGATTAAATTGTGATTTACATTCTCAAGAACTTGTTTTGCTGCAAAATTTATTCTGTGACCCATACATCAAACACCCACTATTTGCAATGATGGATATTTTTTTGAGAGGATCTCAATAAACCTAATATTATTTCTAGCATTATCTAAAATGATACAACAATCTTTTAAAGTTATAGCATTGTTATTTTAAATAGATATAAAAACATTACAGATGTTTTGTATTGAATGCTGTCAATGAAAGTATAGCAATCTATAATTATATTTTCCAACTCCCTTTTATCATTAATAAAGTGGGTTGTTAAAGCAAGGAAGGGGACTCCTATAGGAGATACCCATATGTCAATGGTGTAGTTTAGTTGTGAAGTCACTTCGGACAGTCTTGATTTGATCTTGTTAGAAGTTTCTAAATAAATATCATTTAGATATTTCTTCATTACACCTTTAGAAGAAATTTGTAAATTTGCATTCCTATATTTCACGATTAAAGGCTATATGTAAAGATAAAGAATTTGTACCACCAATTAATTACGTAAAGGCCAAACTTGACATAGTAGTCAGGTAGAACGGCACCTATATAATGAAAGAAGAGGCTATTTTAGTAAGGGAGGCATTGGATTTGGCCTTTAAATTCCTCTTAAAAGAATCACTATCCAACATTGAATGGGAACAAATTGAAAAGGTTAATTTGATACTTTTTCCCCTTTACAGTGCAACTAATTTAATATCCGGGGGGGGGACAAATCCCACAATGAACTTAGTATAACCGGTATATTATCAATTTGACCTAGAAGTTCTTGCTGTCAGGATGGCTTTCAATAAGAACATAGTCTTATTAACGAGTGTCGTCGATTTAAGGCTCTAATTTTGAGTGCTTATCACCAATACATGGCATCTATAGAGAATTTAATAGGAAGTCAGCCCGATTTTGTATCGACTAGCAAGGTATCAACACTGGATCGGCTATTAAGAGCGACACTGCGAAGTCTCCTTTGGATCCATTTTTGCACAAACCACGTGTGGTCTCCAATGTTGAGCTTTTACATGGTGGAAATCGAATCAACGTCGTTTTCCAGCCATTTAAAAATTGGCATAAAATCTTCTCTCTATACCTGGATCATTTACCCTGCCGAAAAAATATTTTCGGCCGGAACCATTTTATTGACCAAACACAAGCAATCATTTAAATAAGAAAGTGTTTAGAACATAATTAGCCATAAAAGTTCGCTAAAAACGGTTCTCAATTGTTTTACACATATCGCCATAGTTTTTGTTCGCCTTTAATATTTATATTTTCAATGTGTGTATTTTTTTAAAATCTTTTAAAAGAATTTTTTAAATTTATATGCAAATTAAAAATCACAGGAACCTTTTTATTGTGTTTATTATTAATTTTAAAAATTTTTTAATATATATTCGAATCGATTTCGAATCCTTAAATTTTTTTAAAATCGAAATTTAATCTTAATTTCAATATTCGACGATTCTCGAATCGAATATTTTTTTAAAAAAAAATCGAATCCAAATCGATACCAAAAATATTCGATTCGATTCGAAATCCACAGGCGTAGTTTTAGCCCATCAAGACCGGACAAAATTTTCGTAGAAGCCTCTTTTTAACGAAAAAAGGGAGCCAATTAATTAGCTAACGATGAGATAGTTCACGAGGTAAATCACATCTTAAGCTTTGATAAAAATTAAATTTGATAATTTCCAAAGGCTTTAATTACGCAAATTTTAAGGCTTAATAAGGTGTATTTGCGTATATGATAAATTCGACGCTAGGCTTTTATGGTGTAAGAGGGTAATTTCCTGGTTCGCATTTTTTCAGGCATGATTTTACTCGCCAATAATTTTTTCCATCAAAAATCATGTTAAATATATTGTAGATTTTGGGACGAGCGGGGATTCCGTTATACCGTTGCGTAAGCAAACTTTTCACTTCCACACCTCCCGGGGCGTCGTATCTACCCAATTGTGGTGCTTTCAAGTGCAACGCGGTCTCCCTTGGGACGCTGCAACCAAATTGTATCGGGAACAACAAGATTTGGAAGATGGATTTTTCGTTTCTAAACAAGTAAATTCCCTCCCCCCCCCCCCCTTTCACAATCAAGCTGAAATCAAAGTCTAGCCCGATCTGCTTTGATAAATGGGTTTTTAAGTGGCGATTCAGAAGTGTTATTAAATTTTAGCATGCAATTTTATAAATTTTTAGCGCATTGAAGGGAAGTTATTTAGTAATAGGGAAGGTTTAATGATCGGGCCTGATAGGCACCCTTATATTAACACATGTAGTGTCTTTGCAATGGTAGAATGTCACTCTCGCCTTTACTTCTACTTTTGTAATATAATTTTTGAGTCAATTAAGCCAACCCAAAGTTTTCTAATTATATGGTCTTGTCGGACTCATAAAAAGGTTAAAATAAAAAGTGGTGAATGATATTACAATATCAAGTAAATTGAGTTAATGGGTACGTCGATAGACAGATAAAGATGGAGAAACAATAGTCAATAAAAACTGGTCGGGGAAAAGTTTATAAACCCTAACAAAAATATTGGGTTCATGGGCACAGCCGGGGGGGGGGGCAGGGAGGCGGCTGCCTTCCCCCTCTATCCAGAAATTCTTCAAAGTTTTTAATAAATATGGTTCAAATTTCAAAAAAATTTATTTTGCCCCTCCATAAATGATTATTACCCCTCCCCTCTGTTTTAATCCTGACTACGCCCCTACCGGTGTTACTAAGAACTAGTGTCGTAAAAACGGCTGGGTTTTGTTTGGTCGACCTTTAGTTTTAGTCGACTAAAGATAGACAGACCTGAGATTTTTGGCAAGTTTTTCTTAGTAGACGCCGACTTAACTTCGTAAATAGACCGAAATTCTTTGGTTTGCTCGTGTTAAGTCGACTAAACACAAAGGTCAACCAAACAAAACCCAGCCGTTTTCACAACACTATTATATACCGCTGTCTTTGTATGTTTTAGGTCAAGAATGGAATTTACGTTCCCATATTGGCTCTGTCTCATGCTTCGCGCAAAAATGCCGGTGGGCCTAGCGATTCGCAAAAGGGCGACAACAAACTTTTCAACATATACCGTCCCAACACGGGCTTGCAGGGGAAGATGGAAACTCTGGCTAACCTGATGAAAAAATATCGAAAAGTAGTGTTTTTTTGTTGTAACTGTTATCTGCATTTTTGAAATTTTTCTTTAAATTGTATGTTATATATGGTCGAACTTTAATGTATTTTGAATAATAACTTTGGGCTTTTAAGATTACTAATTTTAGAATTTTTTTTTTTGATATAGTGTATACATATAGTTTAAGTCATAATTTCAAAAAATAAAGAATAACCGTGAGAAGGACCATAATTTGTATTTTGCCCTGTATAGGTTCCACCACAAGAGGCCGAATCTCATTGGAATGCCATATTTACATCATCCCTAAATCAATGCAGCCACGTCCTATGGTAAATTATGTTTTAGCCTTTTATTCTAAACGTAATCTATGTATTTAGTATAAATATAATTACTTTTTAATTAATTTTAATAAGCAGGTTTTTGATCTGATGATGCCGAGAGACCATGGGCGTAGCCAAGGGGGGGGCACAAGGACTGTCCCCTTCTAAATCCAAAAAATTGTTGAAATTTATTAAAATTATGGCTAATATTTTGAAAAATAATCATTTTGCCCCTTCCTAAATCATTATTCTTCTTCTTCTTCATCGTTTTAAGGCCGTTTTCCAGGATCTCCTGGGTTAGCCTGTTTTCCCCTAATGCATTTCCTCCATTTTATCCGATCAAGAGAATCCTGTTTTGTCAGACCCATTGCTTCCATGTCGGTTGCTAGGACAGAGGCCCATGTTGATTTCGGCCTCCCGCGCGGTTTCTTTCCAGATACCTCCAGGGAAGTACATCTCTTCACCCAGTCGTCGTCATTCTTCCGCTCCACATGTCCAAACCATCTTAGCCTGTTTTTCCGGATGACCTCGTTGATTGGCTCGATCCCGGTTCTTTCTCTGAGACTATTGCTTGTTATTCTTTCCCGTAGCGACACGTTTGACATCCATCTTATCATGCGCATTTCTGTGCTTTCCAATTTGGCTTTATGTATCGACATTAATGGCCACGTTTCGCTACCATATACAAGACAACTTCTAATACATGCCGCGTAGACTTTACCCTTTAAAGTGAGTGAAACACCTTTTCCGGTCAAAAGAGGGGCCATCTCTCTAAACTTCTTCCAGGCTTGTCGTATCCTTGCTGTAACTGCCGAGTCAACATTCCCATCTGCACTTAAAGAGTCCCCGAGATAGGTCAAGGTGTTAACTTTTCCTAGCGTCTCCCCATTACTGATGTTAAAGTCGGTTATGGCATTATCCGGTGGAGGTCCTGTCACGCAGGGCTTGCAGCTAAAAGTACGGCTTGCCAATAAAAGACTTCCTTTCACACCGCTACATTTTTTGTGGACCCATCCTAGGCATTTTGTACATTGTATAGAGTTGCTAGCAACTCCTTTGTAACATACGCTACAGGGCCAGGCGCAAGTTGTCTCGGCGCTCTTCATACTTTTCCCGCCAAACATCACCTTTGTTTTTCCCAAGTTAACTTTTAAGCCCTTTTTCTCCATTCCGTTTTTCCATTTTTGTATCTTAGTAAAGAGATCAGCCTCACTCTCAGCCATTATCAAGAGATCATCGGCGTATAAAAGTTCCCATGGGAGTCCATCTCGCAGTTCTTTTGTCACCACCTCCATTACGAGTATGAAAAGTAGGGGGCTTAAAACGGAACCTTGGTGTAGCCCAACCTTCACTTCAAAGCTTTCGCTATCGCCATCATGGGTCCTCACTGCTGTTTGAGATTCGTCATACATAACCATCACAGCCGTAACCAACCATTCTTCCACACCTGTTTTCCTAAGAGCCCATTTTACAACTTCCCGCGGCACCCGATCGAACGCTTTCTCTAGGTCTACAAAAGCGTAGTATAGTCTTTTCCCTTTTGCTTGGTGTTTTTCTTGCATCTGTCGTACTATAAAGATGGCATCGGTGGTCCCTTTCCCTGGTTTAAATCCGAACTGGATTGCGTCGACGTTTGTTCCCGGATTCTTTTCTCGAGCACCCTCTCGATAACTTTCATAGTTTGGTCAAGGAGCTTAATAGCCCGATATGATCCGCAGTCAAGTGGGTCGCCTTTTCCTTTGTAGATTGGTAGAAGAATGCTCTTTTTCCAGTCGCTAGGTAAAGTCCCTTCCTGAATTATGGCATTACACAGCTGTGTAAGCCAAACGACTCCCAAATGTCCAGAAGCTTTTACCATCTCCGCCACTATTCCTGTTGGGCCTGCCGCTTTACCTTGTTTCGTTTTCTTTATGGCACGCTGGATTTCGTCAGTCCCAATCCAGCAGCAGGGTCCCTCCACTTTATCACAAACAACGTCATTGTCCCAGGTATTCTCTTCGTTTAAGAGTCGTTTCATGTAGTCTTTCCAAACTTTTTTGATTCCATCGCCATGGGAGATGATGTTACCCGCCGGCGTTTTAACACATTTAGTCGCCACAACATCGAGTCGTTCTTTCGCCATTTGTTTGGCTACACGAAACATGTTTTTCTTCCCTTCCTCTGAGTCAAGGCGTAGAGCAAACTCGCATCTTTTTGTTTCCTTTATTCTGGCGACGGTCCTTCTTGCAATTCTTTTAGCCTCTTGATACATAACCTTATCGCACCTTTGTTGAGATTCATGCCAGACTTTATAGCAACGCCTTTTATCTTCGATAGCTTTCGCCGCCTCAGAGTTCCACCACCAAGTTTCCTTATGTCTTGGGGGCCCCTTTGTCCAACCACAAACGCGCGATGTTGTGTCAAGCCAAGCATTCTTCAATAGCCGTCTATTTGTCGTTTAAGTTCTTCGCCATCGCCACTGAGGATCCATCAAGTGCTTCGGCAAAATCCCTCTTTTGAGTATCATCTTTCAAACACCACACCTTGAGTCTCGGGATATAGCGTTTCTTTGGATTTATAAGCCCCTTCATTACGAGATCCCCAACAATAAGACGGTGTTGTGTCACGCATTCTTCCCCAGGGACAACCTTGACGTTTTTCACCATACATCTGTCCGATTTTTTGACCATCATATAATCGACAGTACTTTTGAGGGTACCCGATTCATAGGTTATAAGCTTCCTGTCTTCTTTCTTGAAGAAAGTATTGCATATAACCATCTGAGTAGCGTCCCCAAAATCCAGAATGCGTTCCCCCTCCGTGTTCCTGGTTCCGTAGCTGTGACCACCATGGACACCTTCATAACCATCGATATTCGCGCCAACATGTCCGTTTAGATCCCCGCCTAAAATAATAGATTCTTGAAGGTGGGAAGTAATTTCCATCAGACGATCCCAAAAAAAGTCTTTCTCTTCATCGCTTCTTCCTACTTGAGGGGCGTAGGCCGATATAACGTTGTATAGCCTTTCCATCGCCATCTTTATAACTATGATCCTGTCATTCCATCGCTTGACATCGATAACTTTGTCCACCCATTTCTCAGCAACTTTCCATCCTTGTGCCCTTGCCAGTAGAATTTATACCGCGCACCAATGGCTCCCATCATCCTAGCACCCTCTCCTTTCCACCTTGTCTCCTGTATGCAGCATATATCTATCCTTCTCCGATTGAGTGCTTCCACTACCTCGCCCTCTCTTCCCGTCATACTCCCTATGTTCCAGGTAGCAACCCTTAGCGTGTCGCCTTTAGACCGGCCTCCTCGAATATTTTCAAGTCGATGACCATCATTAGGAGGAAATCCTTGCGGAGTTCCCAAAACGATTTGGCCAGGATCCTCATCTTTCTTTTTGACGTAGGTCGATGAGTTAACCCACGGGGTACTTAGGGCTCTACCCCGCCCATTCGCTTTTGTATTCATAGGGGGGATTGGAGCAGGTTTTACAGCCGGATGCCCTTCCTGGCGCCAACCTCTTTGTCGGTTTGTACGATTCGCGAGGAGCGGAGATCTTATTCTGACCCCAGATCACAGGGGTTTGAGTCGTTTTCCTTAGAGGGTGAGTTCTAAAGGCCATTCTTTTGAAACCTTTCCATATAAACGAATCCAAGTATGGAAAGGTATGAACCGTGTCACTTTAAACTTTTTTTTTTTTGTCTTTCTAAGTGACATGGACCGCTTCTCCTTTAGCCAGATATAATCTGTTACCCCCCTGCACGACGAGGACGTAGGAGAGCGGATAGCCTCCTCTAATCCCAATGCTGGCTACGCCCATGCGTGAGACATCTGCCTTACTTTCAAAAATTACAATGTTTTTGTTATCCAATACGTTCCTTAACTGTATAACTTTTTTCGATAGACATCTATTTATAGAAAATATAAAATAGTATGAATATGTATTTACAGTTAAAGGTTACTGCGAAATGGTTCAATATAAAAATGATATAAGCTCATAATAACATTATTCGTTTTAATTATTTCTTAAATAAGTTTTTCTTCAAACTAGTGTTGTAAAACTTGGTTTTTATTTAGTCGATCTTTGGTTTTAATCGACTAGACATGTTTTTCTTATTCGACCCTTTGGCTTAGTAGAAATTTGCAAAACAGACTAGAGACCACCGTTAGTCTTAATTGAACCAAACCCAGGTCTTTTTACAACACTACTTCAGCCCATATGCCTTAGCCCTAATAATAGTGGGAAAAGAAAATTTAAATGGTAAAGACAAAGCATAAAGATTCCCTCCTTCATAATTCCCCTCATTTCTATCAAAACAATCTATCGCTGTCGCAAAATAAAAAGATGAATATATATCACTTTTTATATTATGATTTAAATAATTATATTAGAATCAGGTACATTTCACTAAGTTATCTTTAATTTGAAAAAATACTTTGCATATGTAATAACTTCCATCACATTATAAACACTTGTGGATGGCTTTTGTAGGAAGGGTAGCTGTAAGAAAGCGAATTCGGGTTTGTTTTGTGACATCGGAATCCGTACTAGGAAGTATTACGTTCTCGCCGGCTCCGTGCTGAGCGTGTGGAATTGCTTGGAAGAACTTTTTTCCTTTCTCCCCGGCGGTGGTATCTCCAAAATGCAGATCATTCGCGTCAAAACTAAAAATGACCAGAGAATTATCGGTAAAATAAGATTAACGCGCAATTTTTGCAAAATTTATTTCTCTATAAATGATTATTGTTTTCTTTATTTCTTGCTCGGAGATGGTAATCAATTTGTATAGATGTTATAAATGTGGCTTTTATAAGTTTATCTTTGAAACCTATGTGAAACAACTCGCGTTAAAGATTTAACTTGTATTTAAATTAAAATGTATGTTGTTGTTGTTTTAAAGCAAAGTTTGGTAATAATAAACGAACTTTATTTTTACGTAAAATTTATGCCAGTATCGATAAGCGCTAATTTAGACTATCTGACTAATTTTATGGGACTTAAGTTAATGGTAAATTATATTATTCAAGAAAACTTTCAATGTTGCACAGATAGACGTTGTAATTTTAAAGGTAAAACCACGTCGTGGACGAAATAGACGTATGAAAAATATTTTTTAATAAATTGAAAACTTTGTTTATACAAACTAGTGTTGTAAAAACGGCTAGGTTTTGTTTGTTCGACCTTTGGGTTTACCCCGCGTTCGTGATGACGCGCGAAGCGAAAAAAAGCGAAGTGAGTTTTTGTGTTAATTCATTAAACTTTTCATTATTTTTCTTAATATCTTATATTCATCGTCAATTTTATCATATCACGAAAATAACAATTGTAAATATGAGGTGTACATAGTGAAACCGCAGACGATTATTTTAGTCTGCGGCAAAAAGCGAGCGAAAATTAAGATACATATCATTTTGTACTTTTTGCGCAATGGTTAAAAAATTATTTTCGTTCGCTTTTTGCCGCAGGCGAAAATAATCTTTTGCGGTTTCACTGTATACACCTCATATTTACAATTGTTATTTTCGTGACATATGATAAAATTCACGATGAATATAAGATATTAAAAAAAAATAATAAAAAATTTGATAAATTAGCACAAAAATTCACTTCGTTTTTTTTCGCTTCGCGCGTCATTACGAACGCGGGGTTAGTCAACTAAACAAAAGGACCTAAAATTTGTCCAAAAAACCTACCTTTGGTCTATTTATGTGATTAAGAAAAACAGACTAAATAAATTGGATTGTTTATGTTTAGTCGACTAAAACCAAAGTTTGACCAAACAAAACCCAGCAGTTGTTACAACAACGCTTGTTTATATAAATTCTGGGTTCTAAAGTTCCCTGTTATAAAACAGTCAAATCCTCGTTACATAAACTATATATAAAAGCCTTTGATATAATTTTAAAATTACTTTGAACGCAAAATTTACGTTTTTATTACAATTATTATTCTATTAGGTGTTTGGGTGCGGGCCAATTACGTGCCACCCCTAGTCAAGATATTGAGTAGGGAGAGCAATAAAACTGATTGCGAAGATTTCTTGGAAGAAATTTTATGAACAAAAAGTCTGCGAATTTCAATCCCATCCGCGCTAAAAACTGCTGCAATACCTCAATAGTCGGGACGAAGAGATGCGAAAGAGAATCCTTTACCCACCACGCCTACAATATATATGTGATATTTTTTAGATATTCTCAAAGGAAAAACCAATTTGTTGTCAGTTTATTTTCCCCCCTTATTTCATAATTGTCACACCCGTCTCCTCCAATTGTACAAAACTACAAATGTTTTATATGTAATACTGTACTAGAGCGTTTATTTTTCGTCTATAATTTCCATTACCCCAGCTGATTGTATCATAGCGCCTGCGTCAGAGTTATAATAAAAAAGAATTAATGATTTTAGTGTTGATTTATCAATATATTTTTTGTGATCTCCAATTAGTTTATTTGTGAGCTTTCAAGTTAATGTGGCGTTTTTGAGAGAGATGATGTGATGGATGTTTTACAATTGAACTTAGGCTTTGCTTGCTTATCAAGTTTTGCCCTACCCCTATTTTTAAGATTTTCCCAATTAAACATTTAAGTTTATTATTATGCATAAAATTAAGAAAATGTATTAATAAATAAAACCTTGACTAATTGAATCTATGTTGGCTACCCGTCGATTGTGTTTAAACCTGGGTTAAACCAATTTAAGCTTACATTAGGGTAAATTTTCTGAAAATTATATGTAGGACTTTGTTTCGAATTATAAATGTATCACTAACGCTTAAGATTACAATGAAACATATCGGTTACTGAGCCAGGCGGCGGCAAAATATAAAATTTCTTAATATTTTAATCTCATGATGTTAAAAAGGTTTTATAGACAAGGCTTTTGTAAAGGTATAAATTGTTTTTAGAAAAAACTCGGGCCTTCGGCCCTCGTGGGAAGGGTGAGGGGGGAAGGGAAGGGGGGACGACTCATCTGTACTTCGTATAAATGTATCATATTTGCTATGCAATTTATGGGCGAGAAAGGTGGGAAGGGGCGAGAATGCCTAATGATTAGTTGATTATTTATACAAATTTTCCATTTAATTAAAAATAAATTGCCCTCGCCGGGATTCGAACCCACATTAAATATACATTTAAATACTTTAGGCTTAATAACTAAAAATAATATTATCTAACGGAAACTGAAATTTGGAATCATGGGGATAGCCTACCCCCTCTAAATCCATTAAAATTTCTTACTGTTGTCCATGTCGTTTAAATATATTATGCTAATAAAAATCACGAAATTGAGGTGTATACTTAAAAAAATGTTCCGGCCTGCATTCTATAGTAACTAAACAAAGAACATAAGGAATTTTGGATCAATAATACCATTAACGTTTTTGGAAATCTTAGTTTTTTAGATACTATAAATATTTTTTCTTAGATTTTAAAAATGTAGGGCATGTTTTATAAAATTATAAATTAATGGTTCATAGGCACGTCTTAATATCTTGTTTAATTTTGGCAGGGATTTTATATCATCTTACCGAATGTTTATTTTTAATCTATACGAACTAAGATGTAATCATATATCTGCTTGAAAAGAGCGTTAAAAAGTAATATATTAGTTATATTTTAGCAATATGTCAAAGAATTTAAATGATTGAGGGGAAAAATGGGCGCATTAATTATCTAAAAGTATTAAAAATTCTAGATATAATAAACACAAAAAACATCATATAATAATTAATATAAAATCATCTAAAAGTACCACCTATTTTTGAATTAAAAATTTTTAAAATTAGGTCTTAATGTAAAAATAATTTGATTTCTTTATTACGATTTAAATTATGGCTTCATTCTAAAAAAAATTAATCAAAATACCGCAAGAATTGTAGTCACAATATAATGTATTTAAAAATGGTGAAAGGTTTCTTTAATATACGTTTAATGGAATTGGGATTAATTTTTTTCGAAGACCTTTGATGTAAAAATTTCAATTTAAATTTGCGAAACAGATTTGAATTTTTCTATATTAAATTGCATTGAAATATAGAAGCTTAATTAAAATAATTTTAAATTAAAATATCAAACTTCAAAAAGCGTTAAAAATATTTAAAGAATTTTTACACTATCACATTAGCAAGGCACCGCCAAAAATTCTTTTCAATCAAGATTTAATCAAAAACTTAAAACTATCATTAATTTAAAAAATCCATTAAACTTTGTTATAATTATAAGGTAAGCAAGAGCTTGATATGGCTTCGCCGAATTTATGTTAAAACTTTCTAAATTAGTTTTGCCTCTGCTGAACTAATATAAAACTTTGACTTAGGTGAAAGTTGTAATTACATAGAAAATACCTGGGCTAAGAAGCGATATAAAATTAAAACAATTTGAACGAATTTTGTTATATTTCAAAAAACCTAATTATTTAAAAAAACTTTAAATTCCGGAAGTTAGGCATGTGCAAAGAAGAGTATCGTTAACGTTTTGACTATTGAATACAAGGTTTTAATTAAAAATGAAAAATATTTTACGTGTAAGTATGTGTGAATTATAATCAGAAAATATTAATTGCTATTATGTTAAGTTAAATTTCACTTCACACTTTGGCCAATGGTCATTTTTTTCATTGGTCCGTACTCAAAGCTGGTCTATAAATACATACGAGTCAAAAAAAAAACGAAAAAAAATTTCGAATCACATTTTGGCCAATGGTCATTTTTTTTCATTGGTCACTACCAACAGATACTCTATAAGTCAATGTTAGCCAAAAAAACGAGTAAGAAAATTTCACTTCACACTTTGGCCAATGGTCATTTTTTTCCAGTGGTCAGCAGCCAGAGGACGGCCAAAAAGTCATATTATCAATGGTAGTAACAGAAACAATCATAAGAGTCAAAAAAAACGGAAAAAAAAATTTCGAATCACATTTTGGCCAATGGTCATTTTTTTCATTGGTCACTACCAACAGATACTCTATAAGTCAATGTTAGCCAAAAAAACGAGGAAAAAAATTTCACTTCACACTTTGGCCAATGGTCATTTTTTTCCAGTGGTCAGCAGCCAGCGGACGGCCAAAAAGTCATATTATCAATGGTAGTATCAGGAACATTCATAAGAGTCAAAAAAAACGGAAAAAAAATTTTCGATTCACACTTTGGCCAAATGGTCATTTTTTTCATTGGTCAGTAGCCAGCGGATGGCCAAAAAGTCATATTATCAATGGTATTAACAGGAACAATCATAAGAGTCAAAAAAAAAACGGGAAAAAAATTTCGCTTAACACTTTGGCCAAATGGTCTTTTTTTCCAGTGGTCAGCAGCCAGCGGACGGCCAAAAAGTCATATTATCAATGGTAGTATCAGGAACAATCATAAGAGTCAAAAAAAACGGGAAAAAAAATTTTCGATTCACACTTTGGCCAAATGGTCATTTTTTCATTGGTCAGTAGCCAGCGGATGGCCAAAAAGTCATATTATCAATGGTATTAACAGGAACAATCATAAGAGTCAAAAATAAAAAACGGGAAAAAAATTTCGCTTAACACTTTGGCCAAATGGTCTTTTTTTCCAGTGGTCAGCAGCCAGCGGACGGCCAAAAAGTCATATTATCAATGGTAGTATCAGGAACAATCATAAGAGTCAAAAAAAACGGGGAAAAAATTTCGCTTCATACTTTCGGACACTGGTCTTTTTTTCCAGTGGTCAGCAGCCAGAGGACGGCCAAAAAATCATATTATCAATGGTAGTAACAGGAACAATCATAAAAGTCAAAAAAACGCAAAAAAAAATTCGCTTCATACTTTCGGACACTGGTCATTTTTTTCTGTGGTCAGCAGCCAGAGGACGGCCAAAAAGTCATATTATCAATGGTAGTAACAGGAACAATCATAAAAGTCAAAAAAAAAATAAAATAAAAATATTTTAATTTTTTGGCCTCTCCGGGATTCGAACCCCAGATCTGAAGAGGGATAATAAGTCTTTTTAAAGGGGGGGGGGCACAGGGACCCATATCAGTAGAGGCAAGATCCTTCTAGGAGAGGGCATGGGGTATTTATCAATGTTAGTCAAAAAAATGGAAAAAAAAATTTGCTTCACACTTTGGCCAATGGTCATTTTTTTCCATTGGTCAGTACTCAGTGGACGGCCAAGGCACATTAATCAATGGTAGTAACATAAACAATTAATGTTAGCCTAAAAAAACGTCAATGGTATTAACAAGAACAATTTATTAATGTAAAAAAAACTATTAATTGCATAGCAAACCCCATATCTAGAAAGGCATGGTCATTTTTTCCCATTGGTCAGTAGCCGTGGACGGCCAAAAAGGCATAATATCAATGGTAGTAACATAAAAAATCAATGTTAGGCTAAAAAAACGTTAATGGTATTAACAGGAACAAATTTTATTAATGTAAACTAGTTAAATTAACTTAATAACAAACAGCGTGACAAACAGCGTGACAATCAGCGTGACAAACAAAAGCAAAAGCGAGCCCATAAATTGCATAGCAATTAAAAATATTTTGCTAAATTAAATTATGGATTATATGTATTAGTTTCTTAAAAATGGCTGAATTTTGTTAGGTCGACCTTTGGTGTTAGTCGTCCATGCACAAACAAACCTTTTTGTTTGTTTTTCTTAGTCGACTTCTAGGCTTAGATTTTAGAACAGACCACAGAGTCCACCCTTAGTCTGGGTTTAACCACCATAGGTCGACCAAACAAAACCCAGCCTTTTTTACAACACTAAAATTTTATCGATTTGAGTATTATGAAATGAATCATAATTTAGATAGAATTCTGGACTGAATAAGTAAAGTTAGAATTTAAAATAGTTCAGCCACGTGTTGCCCTCCAAATAATAGCCAATTAATAATTCTCATTGTTAGTATTCTGTAGATGCCATCTAGCGGAAATTTGCATCTATTATACATTAATGTTTAAGCCTTCATTGGTCTTCTTACCTTTTTCCCATTTAGTTTTCTAGGTCAATGTGAAACTCTCTGTAATTTTAAAATTATAAGGAGTTCGAGCTTAACCCATTAAAGCCTACCGTCGTGTATATCATACGCAAAATGTACCATTTTTAATTAATAAATTTGCACACTTAAGGAAGGACCTTTTTATTTTTTCTAATATAGTTTGATTTATCATGTTCAAAGATTAGATTTCTAATTTTTTGCTTATTAAATGACTTCCATATCTCTTGGAAGGAGTTATACTTATACTTTTGAAAATCAGGAAAAATTATTTTTTACATAATAAAAAATTACCAATTATATTTTAATTGCTATGCAATTTATGGGCTCGTTTTTAGTTGTCCGTCCGTCGTCCGTCCACCAAGTTATTGGCGCCAGCCTTTTTTATTATATATTATTTTTAATCTACTGAAATTTATCTATAAGATGATATATAATTTATATATTCTTCATGGATACCATGAAGAACATCGAATATGAGGGTAAAAATCTTCTAAAATAATTTATATACCATTAGCTAAATTTTCATATTCTTATATGCTTTTAATATATATATTTTTTTTTAATTTATTAGGTAAAATCTATATATGAAAAATATAACATACAGTAGTGGGCAGGGTCATTTAAAACATTGCAGAAATAGGCGTTTTTTGAGAATCAAATAAATAACTAATTAGCAAAATATTCAAGAAATGGTTTCGGTTATTTTACCTCCTTGCCTGGGAGTATCTAGGAAAGGTGAGGCAGGGAAGGGGGGGGGGCAGTTGCCCCCTAATTTTAAAAAATTGTAAATATAAAAAAAATAACGTTAAAATTTTAAAATATTATCATTTTGCCACCCCTCAATCAAACATTTTGCCCTTCCTCCTCTATGGAATCATCTCAAAGGCCCTTGCAAGTTTTTTAAGCTTCATTGGACCCAGAATTTGTCATATATATAGAGAAAATTAAAATTATGAAGGATATATACAAGATAAGCCCATTAAATTTGGGTTTACGCTTTTGTGCCTGAACAAGCCCAACAAAACAACTATTGTTGCAGTTTCAAAGTGTATCTAAGAAACTCGGGCCTTCGGCCCTCGTGGGAAGGGGGAGAAGGGATGGGAAGAGGGGAAGGGAAGGGGGGACGACTCATCTGTACTTCGTATAAATGTATCATATTTGCTATGCAATTTATGGGCGAGAAAGGTGGGAAGGGGCGAGAATGCCTATAGGGGGGTATTAAATGCCTAATGATTAATTATTTATTTATACAAATTTTCCATTATAGGCAAAATGTAATATAGGCAAGGGTTAGGGTTAGATTTAGTGTTTGCATCTAGTTGCGTATTACATTAGTTTTTATGGCCTTTAGTGATTATGGGTCTAACAAACATTATATTATAAAACAACACAATGTTAAGAATTTGCAGAATTGTTGGGAGAAGTTTTTTGTTGAATTTGAACAATTTTTAATTAAAAAAATCAAAAATTTGGCCAATGGTCATTTTTTCTCTATTGGTCAGTACCAACAGATACTCTATAAGTCAATGATAGCCAAAAAAACGGAAAAAAAAATTTTGATGCTCACTTTGGCCAATGGTTATTTTTTTACATTGGTCAGCAGCCAGCACACGGTAAAAGTGGATATAAATTCATAATAGTCAAAAAAAACGAAAAAAAAGTTTTCGAATCCATTTTGGCCAATGGTCAATTCCATTGGTCAGCAGCCAGCGGACGGCCAAAAAGTCATAATAGCAATGGTAGGAACAGGAACAATCATAATAGTCAAAAAAAAACGAAAAAAATAATTTCGATTCACATTTTGGCCAATGGTCATTTTTTCCATCGGTCAGGAGCCAGCGGACGGCCAAAAAGTCATAATAGCAATGGTAGTAACAGGAACAATCATAATAGTCAAAAAAAAACGAAAAAATAAACTCGGATTCATATTTTGGCCAATGGTCAGTTTTTTCATTGGTCAGCAGCCAACGGACGGCCAAAAAATCTTATTATCAATGATAGTAACAAGAACAATCATAAGAGTCAAAAAAAACTCCGGGATTCTAACCCAAAAACTAGTTAAATTGCATAGCAATTAAAAGTAAACAACTTTTATTTATGTTTATTATATAACATTGGTCAGCAGCCAGCGGACGGCCAAAAAGTCATAATAGCAATGGTAGGAACAGGAACAATCAGAATAGTAAAAAAAAACGAAAAAATTAATTTCGATTCACATTTTGGCCAATGGTCATTTTTCCATCGGTCAGGAGCCAGCGGACGGCCAAAAATTCTTATTATCAATGATAGTAACAAGAACAATAAGAGTCAAAAAAAACTCCGGGATTCTAACTAAAAACTAGTTAAATTGCATAGCAATCAAAAGTAAACAAC
The DNA here is from genome assembly GCA_964036665.1 of Gordius sp. MW1. Lineage (NCBI taxonomy): Eukaryota > Metazoa > Nematomorpha > Gordioida > Gordea > Gordiidae > Gordius > Gordius sp. MW1. The sequence goes on from OZ038529.1 coordinate 4,795,808, forward strand.
TTTTATTTATGTTTATTATATAACTAGTTAAATTGCATAGCATTAAAAGTAAACAACTTTTATCTATGTTTATTATATAATAAAAACTAGTTAAATTGCATAGCAATTAAAAGTAAACAACTTTTATTTATGTTTATTATATAACTAGTTAAATTGCATAGCAATTAAAAGTAAACAACTTTTATTTATGTTTATTATATAATAGATAATTTAACAAATCTTATATATAACACAGCGAGGGAGATAGAGATGAGGGGTGGGGCACCTCTTATGCATTAATTTAAAAAATAACACAGCGAGGGAGATAGAGATGAGGGGTGGGGCACCTCTTTCTCATGCATTAATTTAAAAAAGCGATAACCTAATATACCCAATGCAAATAGATAGGGATGGACGGACAGACAGACGGACGGACGGACGGACAGACAGACGACGGACGGACGGACAACAAAAAACGAGCCCATAAATTGCATAGCAATTAATATGAAGATCGAAAAATTGGTGTGCCACTTGCTGTTTTCAAAGGAATGGCTTAGGCTTTGTCGATAGCCCAATGTTAATTGACAACAAGTTCCATTCTTTACCTTTATTATTAGATCTGGCAAAACGTAAATTGATATTTTTGATCAACTCCGTGAAGTCTATCGAATAAATATGCCATCAAAAATATTTGGTTGATAATAGGTTTTTGTTTGAACGCGACTTTAATCATTGCATGGCTACCTTATCTAGAAAAAGAAAAGGATTTTCTTATTAGACTCTACCCAAAGATTAAAAATCCCCTTATTCGCAACTTATGTATACCTCAAGTTAGGGCTATAAATCCTGCTATCTATTCAGCGTTAACGACGAGGTGACATACGATGACATTGAGCATTGGTCTGTCTAAAATCCAACACAGAGAAGATGCGCCTCTTTTAATAGGCGTTAATATTGGTTTTAAATAAATAAATAATTAATCTATTGAATAAATAGCAATTAAACTTATTATTACATAGTTTTAATTGCTGAATTCTAGTTTTAAGTTTTGAATTCTTTATAAAAATGTTTAAAATACTAATATTAGGAAAATGATTATAAAAGGATTTTGTTTCCCAAACTTATGAATATAGGGCGACTGATGGGAATGGGGGGGGGGGGAGGTGTTGATCCTTAGAGAGAAAAAAATTGATTTAGATTTATTTTAATATTTTAAATTGTTATAAGAAGGTGTTAACAGATAAAAATTTGCTTATTACGTTTAATTTAAAATTATTACACAGCGGGGTAAACATGAGTCTCCCAGCGTATGATATATGATATATACGACGCTTTAAAAACTACAGTTAGAATTGTTTTTTCGACAAAATAAATTCGCAGATGTTATTTTGGTATAAAATTAAAAAAAAATTTGAATTTCAAGTTTTTTCATCGAGGGGTTCTATGTTCAGGTTTTAATGGGTTTAAATCCCACACCTAAATTATTTCCCTTTGCGCTTAATTTGAAGCAATAAAGTCAATATCATATTTTATAGGTAGAAGCAAAATTGCGGTTAATTTTCTTCCAATATTTTTGATGTTATAAATATTTATCTTCGATAATATAAAATTGGCACGATTAATATAAAAATTTTTCTTACTAATAGTAAATTAAAGCAAAAAAGAGGCCGCAAAAATCATTTTTTTCATTACATATTTAGGGTATAAACATCTCAAGTTTGAACCTTTATAAATTAATATCTACTTGTGTTTTAAACTTGAACATGTGAATATAAATTGGTTAGTATTTAGTATTAAATTGATTTTAAAAAAAAATTTATGGTATTAATTGATAGGCTGACTTTTAGTTGTCCGCCCTGTGCTCTCATGTCCTGTCCAACTTATATTTTTTTGATAATTAGCTGTGGAACTTTATACTGTTTTTAATGGCTGTGGATTATGCTTCTGTAAACGACTTTTATTTTGTTGCGCATATAGATTAGCAAATGACCGGTGGTTAGCTTAATTTTTTTGACCTCGCCCGAGCCCAAATTTTATTTTTATTTTTGGGCCTGATTTACAATCTTTATATAATAATTTCTTTTGGCAACTTGTCTAAGTTGTTAATTTATAACAGTTAATTGCGAAACTGGCTAAATAATTGTCTGCAAATGATTTGGCAACTGGTCTAATTTGTTAATTTAAAACAGAATTAATTGCTATGCAATTTATGGGCTCGTTTTTGATTTTTAATTGTCCGTTGTCCGTTGTCCGTTACCCTTCACTGTTTTTTATCGATTTTTCTAATTAATACATAAGAGGTGCCCCACCCCTCATCTCTATCTCCCTCGCTGTGTTAGAATTACCCCTGGCTGCTCTGAGCACCTACGGGTAAAGTTTCGAGCGAATCGGGCCGGTAGTTTCAGAATTTAGCCCTTTTTTAAACTAAAAGAAATTTTAGGATCCTGCAAGAGCTATTACTTTAAATTTTATTTATTTAATTTAAATAGTTTGTTAAACCCCAATAATTTTGATTGTATACTGTAACACTGATATAGTCCTTACTTTTTGATTTCCTCGAATCCAAGATAAAATTATCTTATTATTTATATTTTTAATTTATCGATTCAGATTAATTTTTAATATGATATGAATTTTAAGGTAGAGACCTGCAACGGGCCTGTATAGGTCAGTCGGCCCTCCAGTAATAAAAATCTAAAAGCCCTGCCCGGCCCGTCAAAATATTAAATTATAAGCCTGGGCCCGGTTCGCTAATTTTATACAAAGCCCGAACCCGGCCCGGGCCCGCAAAATTGTTTACTTTTATTTTTTCAATTTTTTTATTGATAAGGTAAACAATATGCGTGTGTAAGAAATTCTTAAAAAAATTAATAAATTAATAATTCCATATCAGTCGAGATCTTTTATCTTTTAAGAGGTGACTCACAGGAAAAATATCTTTTACAAGTGGCACTTCGGGATACATAAAACTACAAGCTAAATAGATTTTCTAAAACCTTTATTTAAGGTTATAATAATGTTTTAATAAAATTACTTGGCTTCTTTGCTTTTCCACCATTTTGAATTTATAAGTTATTGATAAAAATGACTCGGGCCTTCGGCCCTCGTGGGAAGGGGGAAGGGGAGGGGGGGAAGGGAAGGGGGAGGGAGGTGCAGGAGAGAAGGGGGAACAAAACTCATCTATACTCCGTATAAACGTAGGATATTTGCTATGCAATTTATGGGCGAGAAAGGTGGGAAGGGGCGAGAATGCTGATAGGGGGGTATAAAATGCAAAATAATTAGTTAATTATTTATACAAATTTTTGAAAAGTTTTTGTAAAACCTGCTATTATTGAGGAATAGGTTTTCTTTCATTCATTCTTATTTATCAACTTCTAAATTAATCAAAATGACGAAAGGAACGCAAATAGAGGGTATGACCTTGGAAAAGCCAATAGTCATCCTTCCAAATCGTACAACTTTCAATTTAGAGTTTTTTTGATACTGTATAAATTTAAACAATTTGGTGTAGGCGACCCATAATTTAAATTATGATTATAGACTCTATTCAAATCATGCGCATATGTATAGTATAAACAAGATATTAAAAAAAAAGAATAAATATTCCAATCAGACCTTGGCCATTGGTCATTTTTTCCATCACTTTGGCCAGTGGTGATTTTTTCTAATGGTTAGCAGACAGCCAAATAACTAGCCTATAATTATAATCTAGAAAAAAAATTCAATTTTAATCTCGCTTTGGCCAGTGGTCATTTTTTTCATTGGTCAGTAGCCAGGACACGGTCAAAAAGTCATATAATCAAAGGTATTAACAAGAACAATATATTAATTTAAAAAAATTGTCCTTTCCGGGTATCAAACCAGCAATTTAGAATTCGCCCTCGCCGGGATTCGAACCCACATCAGTAGAGGCATAGGCTTTTGTAGTGGGGGGGGGGGGGGGGGGGTAGAGAACTGCACGGGTGGCCCGAGACCCGACCCGACCCAAACCCGACCTCGGGTCGGGTTCGGGTAGAAAATTTGAAAATGATTTCGGGTCGGGTCCGGGTAGAAAATTTGAAAATGATTTCGGGTCGGGTCGGGTCCGGTTAAAAAATTTGAAAATGCTTTCGGGTCGGGTCAAATTTATAGAGTCGGGTCCAAGGTTTATACATTGTAAAAAACACGCGAGACCTATTTTTTTAATTAATAATTGCTAAGCAAAGAGTGTTTAATATCGAAATGCACAATTAATTTGGATCATTTATTTATTTAATTCTCTTCCTCTTTTTTTAAATTTTAAAACTCCAAACTCTGAAGTGCTAGCTAATTCTCATCACTAATTCAAACTACATAAATTACTCCTGTTTTTAATTTGACTATTAAAAGGTAAAGTATGTCAATAATATATTTTAAATTTTTTTAGTGTTAACAGTGAAATTTTAGCTAATCCTCATCGTTAATTTAAATTACATTTAATACATAGCCAACTTAAAAGTAAGTTATAATTTTATAAATGTTTCATGTGCAATTTTTTTTATAATAACTTATAATTATTTTAAAGTTTCATATCAAATGAATTTATCTTAAATTGCACTTCAAACTTAAAACATTTGGACAGTCACTATAAATTTCATCTTATTTACTATATTGATTATAATCAGCTATATATTAATGGTTTCATAATAACAATAAATGGATGTTAAATAGTTGTCTCAAGTCTATAACATATGAGCAGTTTACTTGATATTAGAAAACTAAATATAGATAAATAATTATGAGTTTTTTTTACCATCCCCTTTAAAGAATACAAATCATCATGGCTTTTATTAGTCGATTTAATTTTACACACAGCAATTTTCGGGCTCGAAAGTAATTTTTTTATAATTTTTCGGGTCGGGTCGGGTTCGGGTTGAAGTTTTTAAAATGCTTTCGGGTCGGGTCGGGTTCGGGTAGAAAATTTGAAAATGATTTCGGGTCGAGTCGGGTCCGGGTAGAAAATTTGAAGGGTCGGGTCGGGTTCGGGTTGAAAAAAAGTGACTTTGCAGTTCTCTGGGGGGGCACAGGTACCCATATCAGTAGAGGCATAGGCCCTTCTAGGGGAGGGCATAGGGTAATTATCAATGTTAACCTAATATACCAATTCTAAAACGAAAAAAAAAATTAAGAATCACAATTTGGCCAAATTTTTTCATTGGTCAGTAGCCAGGACACGGTCAAAAAGTCATATTATCAATGCTATTAACAAGAACAATATATTAATTTAATAAAAAAAAATTTTTGCCCTCTCCGGGTAGCGAACCAGCAATTAAGAACGTTGGACGGACAGACGGACAACAAAAAGCGAGCCCATATTCTATAACATTAATTTATACAGTTATACTTTTTTTAAGCTTAAATATTAGAAGCTGCCCGAATTGCTCGGACTGAAATGATGGTTTCTTTAACTTTTAGTAATAACTTTGTCAAATTTTCCTAAATTTTTTAATATTTACATTTTTTTATAGTTATAAGGGTGACAAAATACTATACGAAGACAAATAATATATACTATATAAAAATCTCATTATGCCTGAATAGTCTGAATCTTGTTAGGGTGCCCGCCCGGATCCGCCCGAAAATTGGATTTACGACAGTGTCTAGGCCCGACCCGTTGGCCAGGGGAGCCTGCTAGGGCAGCGGGCCGGGGCGGGCTTTTAATGTCTCTGATATAAATGACTTAAAACGTCATTGAAGGTTGGTTAAAATACATTAAGTGGCGCAAATTTGAATAGCCATATATGCAGCTGCTTCCAAATTGCACAATTAGCTAAACCCATCTAACTATAAAATTGTTTTAAATTCTAAGCAATAGACTTAAGTGCCCTCCCTGCATTGCAATGACAATATTGCAATCCTCTCATATTTAAAAACCGTTTTTTAATAATTTTTATCGAAACTGGACCCATTATAAAAAATTATTACGTTTTTAACTAAAATTTAACTTCAGCTGCTTTTAAAAACACTAGCCATTTTTAGTTTAATCTTTGGTATTTAACGTATTTAGGACAGCAAAGGCCTAAGGAAGAAGGGTCACAAGAAAATATTCCTTTCCCCCTTGTTCAATCTCTCAATCATGGGCCTAGCCGGGGGGAAGGAAGGAAGTTATAGGTACCTTCGCCTCCCCCCTTCAATACTTTTTAAATAAACCAAATTATGATAAAAATTCCCAAAAATGACCATCCTTGTTTTTTAACTAAAACCTATGTTCTTCCTACTTTAAATTCAGGCAATGTCTAAAATCTTAATCAACTGTAGTTTTTTACGTTTTAAAGCTAAATTTACCACATGATCCAATGACGAGGTAAAGCAATTTTAAAATATTATAGGTAAAACAGCCTTTGTTTCGTTTCATTTCCCCTACCCCTCCTCTTCTGCATGTAATCTGTAATGTATGCAACACAAGTTTAACCTCACTCTACCTAATTTGTATGGCAATTCAAACCACACCCATACCCTTTGAATGTTAAAAAATATTCGTAGCACTCTGTATATGTGTCGTAGTAAAACAATAAAAGTTTGTTGAAAATTTTAATTAAACGAATATTTAATTTACAATAGACTATATTATTGACCCAGTAAATTTAAGATACCCGTATATACCAGACTACTTGACTCCCTTTATTTCTCTTATTTTAACTTTAAAATCACACTCTTGCGAGAAAATGAATCGAGAAAGTTAGATTTCTTTGTTTCAAGACATCTACAAATGTCTTGACGCGACAACTGTCACAAGCAATTAGTCTTTGAATCGGCCGCTTGCTTTATGTACCAAAGTTTTAGTTACCTTTCGCTAACATCTTATTTTTAAAATTGTTTTGGTGCTGGCGTTTGCCGATCATGATTATATTATTCATCCCAAAATATTCTCTCATTTAAAATGTAAGCAATCAACCTTAGTTTATTTCGTATTAAAATTTTTGTATCAAATTATAATGATTGCATTAATTTATTAAATGAACCAAATTCGAGCCTAAACTCGCATAGATTAATTTCAGATCTTTTAGAATGTCAAATGAATGATAGAATTAGTTTTGGAAAGGGGAAGGGAGGTTCCTAAAATTTGCTTTTTCTTAAACGGACAAAATATTTTTTTATAATTTGATTGAAATTTTATTGTTTTTTAGTTTAAAACGTTCTTTTGATAAGGTTGTTTACCAAGTCTATCGCTTTTAGACTTAAATTTCCGAACAAAATTTTGTTTGAGAAATTGACAAAATTGTTTCTAATTTTTGTGCCAAGCGGATGCCGCCTAAATCAGATGTGTACGAATATATGGCCCAGTCTACCCATTAATAATGTGAGGTGGCTTGGGAGGGACAACTGCCCCCCGCCCCCTATATCAACTTTTTTTAAATAAGTTATTGTTGAAAGTCAAAAAAATTATGAATTTACTTCAACTTATGTAATAACCAAAGTTTTGCTTTCCCCACCCAGTTTAAATCCTGATTAGGTCTATGAATCTAACTCTTGGAGAAATTTATGATTTTATTCTAAAAAGGTATTAATTAATAATCAAAATTAAATTGATTTGAAAAATCACATTATTCAAATTATGCATATATGTTGTATCTAAACTTGATATAAAAATTTATTGGGACAATCTGAAAATTCAATTCACTTTTACCTTTTCTGTGTCCGCGAGATATTGGGTTAGAAATAAGGACGAAATTGCAGCTTCAACAAATATGCTTCAATATAACAGCCAGCTTTATAGCTACTAATAAATTTAACACTTATTCCTTAATACGTAAATAAATTGATGTTTTTAAATATTACAATTCTGATGTTGTAGTTTAATGGACAAAACAAAATTTAAAATCCAAACTAAAAACAAATTTTACTACACTTGTTGTTGCATTTTTTAATTTGTTTGCAATTTTAAATAGTGGTTGCTATGTGAAGTGTGATCAATGCCATTCCGATTACATCTAAATTGCAAAAAGCGATTCCTATTAAATAGCCTGGGTATTTTAATGATGTTTACCTCAACTCTCTCCACTTTTAACCACCAACAAGTAAGTCGTCTATTGAAAATGATAAAAAGTAATAATAATAAAAATATTCCTTTCAAAATTAAAATTTACAGTAATTGTAAGCATGGGCGTAGCCAGGTTTTGGATTAGGGGGGGGGGGGAACGTTAAAAAGTTCAATTAGGGGGGGGGCAAAACATAATTTTTTTTTTAATTTTGAAGGCTTTTTGCTTTGACCGCCCCCCCCCCCTGCCCCCCTGGCTACGCCCATGATTGTAAGTATTCTTTGCAATCACATAGCATTAAAGTTACTTTTAAAGTAACTAGTTCCAGTTCTCAATTTAGCCGTTTAAGCGAAACTAATTTAATTTTTGGTAGGTAAACTTTAATAGGAGTAGGTTTAATTTTCAAAAAGCCTCTTTTGTTCAAAATCTTAATAACCTCGAAACACTTTTAGATTTCTTCCCCTCTTTACAAGCTAGCCCAAAAATAAAGGAAAATCTCATATAATATTACATTAAGAGCAAATATCTCTTTATCATCTCACAAACATATCAGATACTTTCAAAATGCCATTGAAATTTTACATAATTTACGAATTAGCCCCAAAACAAATTCCAATAACTGAATATAATTGCAAAAAATTTGTTTAACTCGATAGAAATTGGTACAAAGTGAGTCAAAGCTATACATTATAAAAACTAATATGATGACTAAAGAATAATTGCAACTTAATAAATTTAAACAAAAAAGTTTATCTATCATTAAATAAGTTTATAAGCATGCTTAAAAAATCCCCCCTTTTATCCATCATATAAGTTTATTTAAGCATTTAGTTAAAAAGTCGTATAAATGTAAAGAAACTAATTTCCATGGATTTTGCTAATTCTTAAATGACCCATTCCCAAACGCTCCATTGACCTAAGTTCTGGGGATATGATGCATATTGCACAGCTATTTCAAGGGTATATGACAATAAAGTGCAATTCATTGTATTTTCTATAACATTAACCCATATTTAACTTTGTATCGTGGATTAAATAAGACCATGGGCGTAGCCAGGGGGAGGGAGGAAGAGGCCACTGTTGCCCTCTAAATCTATAAATTTTTAAAAATTACATATAATTAAGGCTAAAATAGGAAAATTTTCCATTTGGCTCATCTCTAAATCATATTTGCCCCCCTCAAGTTCTAATCCTGGCTACGTCTATTGGACTCAATATATGCTTGAACATCAAGAGACGAATATTATATAAGAGCAATATATATATGTAATGTCGCTTTGTTAAAAGATTTAAAAAAAGCTTAAATTTCAGGTTTTGGAAACATATATATTTAAAGGGCGATTTTTTACAGATCTTCAGCAATTTGAATAGATCCGAATATGATCTTTCAATCCCAGAAACTAAAAAATAATTGAAACTTTTAGGGATTTGTTAAACTAGGCATATAATCTCCTACAACGAATTCAAGTTGATATTATATGGTTTAAAATAGCTCAATTCTTAATAGGTGGTGGGGCTGGGGTGAAATTATAGAATAATAAAACTTTTGTAGCCAATTTGAAATATAAAAGGCTGAAGAAAGCGATTTATTTAATTGTGCAAAGATGTTGCCAATTTCTTTAAAATGAAAAATTAATATTAATAATAATTAGAGATTACTATTAACTAGTAGTTAACGCGGAAAGAAAATCACAATTTTTAATCTTTTCAATCGAACATTAATTTTTAAATTCAAAGCCGCTTGCCTACAGTTTTTAAACAAGCTTTACTTGGTTAATAGTAAAATTTAAGCTTTGTCTTAAAATCTATTTAGATGGCTGTCTCTTACGTGCCCACTTTTACGAATCACCTTTTCGAACCCGTCGGTAATGTGCAATATTATCAATATTAATGACAAGATCCTATATTTATTATTTGATTTTAAGTCATTAATAATGCTATTAAAAAATTGTACCTAATTTTAGTCGAAATTAAATGAAAATATAAGAATGCAAAAAACACCGCTAAACGTTAATAATAATATTCATTTTTAAGTTATAGAGGATGCTAAATATTGACATTTCTGCTAGCCAAAAATATTTAGTTTCCTAATAAATATTATACACTATAATGATTACACCCTTTATATATAATATTGCACTTTATTATAATATCCATTTTTATTTTTATTTTTATTATAACGTTTATTCAGAATGTTTTAAGGATTTTTATATATACTCCCTAAATTTTGAAATAGATCATTATAAATTTAAACTCAACTATTTTCCACTGAGTCATTTTGCTATCTATTTTAAATGTAAGTTTAAACAAAGCTTAAAAAAGCAATAATATTTAGAGTTTCTACTTTAAATACTAATAAATCAGTTTTCTCGGATTTTATTAAATTAGTTCAATCGTCCTGCGTTAGCAAATCCATCAAGGTTAGTATTATGACTACACACCCCTACCATGGTTTGGTGTACGCTCTCGGACATAGGAATGTCGACAATTGCCATACGCATGGAATGGGCAATAATTTTACCCAAATCACCTTCAACTTGCACCAGTGTGGCATGAAAACTGACAACGTAAAAATTACGATTTGATAAAAATCGCATAAATTCTAAAGTAAACTTACATGATTTTTCATGGGCGTAGCCAGCAGGGAGGGTCAGCTGCCCCCTCTTTTTATTTTTTTTAAATTTATTAAAATAATGTCTAAAATTTCAGAAAATTATCATTTTGCCCCTCCCTAAATCATTATTGCCCCCCCCCCCTATTCCAATGACGCCCACGTGAATACAAAAATAAATGTTATAAAAAATTATGAAATTATTATATAAAAATTATAGTTAAATTTTGTTGAAATATTTTTCTAGATATCCAAAGAGTATTCGGTGAGGCTAGCGATCGGTGTCCACCCATTAATTGTAATGGCTCAAGATAAGACTTTCGAAGTTAAATGTCCGATAGGGGAAGAAGGCTTAACAATAAGTCATATCGAGTAATGTATTCTATTATTATAAATGGTTTTATTTAAAAGGTTGGTATCAATTTTAATTTTTATCACGCAGCTAGATCTCTATAAAATTAAATTATTTTTGTTTTTCCATCTGTATTCGTTAAGTTTTAAATATTAATTTATTTATTAATTTAAAAGAAAATTACTTAAACACATTACCGTATATATTCTAAAAACAGGAATTTGAAGTAAATTTAGATTCTTTGGCTTAGGTGGAAGTTCTGAGATGGTTGAACTTTAAAATATCCATTGATTTACCTAAATGTCGCCTTTTATGTACAATAATTTAGCCTGAAAGAGCTTAAATATTAATAACACTTATCATTTAATTTTATAATTTCATTAAAAATACAGCATTTTAAATATAGCCATCCCATTAATATTTAGAGTCATCTGCTACAAAATCCTATATAATTAGTGATGGACGATGAAAAATTTTGTAGCCTTATTAAAAATAGTTAAACAAGGAAAAAACTATATATACAAATAATTTCGGGGCACATTCCTATTATATTTATGAATAGTTAAATTTATATTGTAATTAAAAAGCTAAATGAAACAAAAATTAATTATATTTTAATATTAAATGATTCTAATTTTTGGAGACCTTTTTGGATTAATAATTGCAGACCGATAAATCTTGAGGCTTCTTTAACGTTCTACAGACCACATCATAATTCAACGCTGGTACCCGTCAAAATATTGATATTCGGTGAAAGTTACATATTACGTGCCAAACTTATAAATAGTAATTTTTCGATTTAATTGCAATTTTCATAAAATAACTTACCTCAAAATTTCACCTAAAAATATAAAATTGATTAATAAAAATTATTAATATTTAGGTCGATACCAATATTATATTAGAGATTGTGACATCATAAATGAACATTCGGAAATTAAGGTCAACTTGGTACGATATGCAGGGTAAATATAAATTTAACAAATTTTTAAATTTTATTTATATTTGAAATATAAAAATTTTACAATATTTGCTCTTACATTTGTGAATTCACATAAACTTTATTATTTTGTGCTAATCTAAAGTGCCTGATTTTCGCGCCATGCTATATGATAATAAAGAAACGATTTGATATAGATTTTGTAGATCAAGGACATGGCTTAAAATCATTACTAAATTATTATTTTAGTTTAACATTTTTATTAAATATTTTGACTGTTTTTTAAATTTAATTTATACAATTGTCATTTAAGTATCAGAGAGGTGTGAACAATATTATTCAATTCATCTAATTTTTTTTTGATTTAAGATGTTCCCTGGATAAAAATGTGATGTCAGATTTCAAGGAAAACGAAGATGGTTCATACGTGGCCAATATAAATTCCATGTTTTATTACCCGCCACTCCAAAGTCTTAACATTCAATGCAAATTTCATCTATGCAATTCCGAATATTGCGACAAAGTAAATTATAACTCTTTCGTTCTAAAAAATTTAATACAAAAATATTTTTAAAGTCTTGAATAACAACTTTTTATCAAACTGTCAAAGTACAATATTTGATTCAAAATATTTTTCTAAAAAGTTTAAAATTAAAATAACTTTATAAAAACCAAAACTATATATAGCCTCCGTGTCAATCAAAATATGGAAAGATTAGCATAAATCGCTTTCGTGGAACCGAAATATTGGTGTCTACGACAAATTTTGTTATAAAACCTGGTCAAGTAGCTGAAGGTTAAATATTCATAATGGACATTAACACAAGCTTGCTGTTTGTTTTCACGTGTTAAAAAAAACGTTTTTTAGGAAAAATTTTTACAAAGGCTACTAGTAAATGTTTAAAAATAATATTTAAAGGGTTGGGCTTAAATTTGAGATGCTTTTTTGTCGTGGTGAATTCTATAATATTTGCATCTTTTTAGTAGTAAATACTTATAACAATTTATAATTTTTTTCTGAACAAATGGTCAAATATTTATCGTTTTGAAAAATAAATTTAAAAAAACGTAATTATAAAATTTTTTGGGGATTTCAATAAGGTTTTGTTTTGTTATCAATTTGAATCTAAGTGAGATTTTATTTCATAACGAAATATTAATTTTATAGCTAATTTTAAATGCCATAAAAAAGAGCGGGGCTGGTGGTAGCGCAATACTTCCTCCATGTTAGAGAATGCAAAGTCACTTTTTTTAACCTGAACCCGACCCGACCCGAAGACATTTCAAAATTTTTAACTCGAACCCAACCCGATATTGGGTCGGGTCCGGGTCGGGTTTCGGGTCACCCGTGCCGTTCTCTACTCCATGTTAAGATGGGCGTTTTAAGGATTAGACCTAGGGGGGGGGCAATAACGCTTTAGGGAGGGGCAAAATCATATTTTTTTGTGATTTAAGCCATAATCATACAGAAAAAATGTTAAAATAACTTTCTTGATTGGTAAGTAATTTTAATATTTAATAACTATCTATAGCCGATCTCACCTAGGGCTTTAAAGTTGCTCGGCATTGAAAGGGCTCCCTTTTCGGCTAGGGTACTTTAAATAGAGTTTAAACATTTAAGCTGAAAATATCTATATTAAAATTAAACCAATGTCAAAAATACATTAACATCATCTTTGATTTAGTCAAAATGTTTTTTTTAAAGAGGGGGGGGGGGGTTTATAAAAAAATATTGATGCTGGCCGTTCTCACTTAAAATAGATAATAAAATGTGCGAAGTGATATGCTGGATATAACTATAAAAGAATAGTTATAACTTTTTGATCCAAGTCCTTCTGTCATGATCAATAGATACCGTATATTGCCCTTAAAAAAGTCTAATCAAGTAATATGGTTGGGTTGGGTTACCAAATCTACCTAGCAATTAAACTAGGACATATATTTAGGTTTTTTTAATATAACATGGTCACTAATTCCTTTTTAAAATTTTTTTATTATAAAAGTTACCCTTTTTCATTTAGCTCTGCTATCAAGAGACCCATGCAAAAACGATTTGCTAATATCAACATTGTGTACCACTTTTGGCTTTCTCTGGGTTACTACCACAATCATCCTCCTCCTAGTGTATTTCAGGTAGTGTTCCTTACACACGGCTTAATCAAATTACAAGGTTAAGCTAGCTACTTCAAAACTCGTCTTAATTTTTCGTCAAAAATTAAGTTATAAATTACAATGAATTTGTCTCTGCAAATAAATAATCTTTGTTCAACAAAATTCTGTACAATTAGTTAGTTTTAAAAGATTTTCACCCTCATAATCAATGTTCTTCGTAGATTTAAATCGATGAAGAATTAGTTAGTTGTTACACGAAGCACACCTCCAATTAAACCAAAAAACTTTCCAATTGTTATTTCGATTTTTTGTAATCATTTTGTCGGAAACTTTTCCATGCAGCCCACCAAAGTTTGTGTCGAATTTTTTAAACCGTTTTTAACATAATTTTTAGGGGTAGACGCAGAGGTGGTAAATCAAGCAAAGAGTTTAATCCGCTGCCATTGCAATGTGGAGCTGGGAATATACTAGGTGGTGGTGGTGGTGGTAATTCTTACGCACGGCATCACAATTTTTGCGAAGTTGACGATGGGCAAAACCAATTCAGGTTTTAATTATTTAATAATATTTAAGAGAAGATTTGACAAAATTGTGCAAAGGTATAGGTATATCTAATAAAAATATTTATTTCTATTTTATCATACAAAAATATTGATTAATAAAATTGAAAATTTTCTTGACGTTAAAAGCAAAATTAAAGCTTCTTGCCTATTAGAAATGTATGTAGAATTTTGCATATAGCATTGAAATACTTATTCTATATTTTTAAAGTCTATTAATCCACCTTATCAATTTTCTTCTGACGAATATCCTTGGCTTATATAGACACGAAATACTGATGGAGGGTCAAGGAATTTTTTAATGATCAAAAAATGTAATTTTCACTTAACAAGTTTAGTGAAAATTTTAAGTTCATAAACATTCAAAAATGACCATAAAACCAAACATTTCATTGGTATGCTGGAATTATCAATTCTAAACGCAGCTCACAAATTTAAAATAGATATTAACAAATGGTACTTTGAGTTGAAAATTAACACAAAATGCGAATTCATTATTATATTAAAAAATATTTTAGGTTTAATCCTCTCAGATTCAGGCAATACATTTCTTCGCCCCACAACAATTTCAATGCGGGAGGGGCAGGGGGCCGAGCTAATTTAAGCAGCGATAGCGCGGCCCATTTTGCCCGAATTTCTAGTGGGGAAGAAGGGGAAGATAATCCCACATTCACACCTAACACCCATAACAATCAGAACTACGCCAAAGAGCCATTTAATTCTCAAAGACCCCCTGAAATCCCCATTTATCTGCCTAGGGTGAAGAGAAATAGCGTTGAGGACGTATATTACAGGTATTAGTCGTTTTTTCTGCTAATGATTTAAAAGATTTTTATCTGTGCTTTTACATCTTTAAACTGTCAGTTATAAATTATATAATTAAATATAAAAATTTAAAACTTTGAAATGTCAAAATTGAGGAATATAAGCCTTTGGTAGTAGTAAATAATCAGGGGTTTCTTACTAAAAATTCGTTCCAGTGTAACAATACAAAATTAAAAACTGAGGCGTAATAACTTTTTCTATAGAAAAATTTACAATAAATTTGCCAATCGTTCGGTTTATTCCTTAGTGGAGGGGGGGGGAGTTGTTTAAGACAGCCCGGGTAAGAAATAGTATATATAATTGATTTTGGAAACTAGGTTACCAAATGCATTATTTACTAGAATTTAGCTTTTTGTCGAAGTTTATAGAAAAAATGAAATAAATGCTCAAATAAGGCGTCTAGTATTGAGACACATCAAATTTCAATCAACCAATTTATACATTTTCTAGTTTTGTCTAAATTATCAATATTAAATCCTAAACGCTCATGGCCCCCAATCAAATATAAAATAAAAAAATATATTATTACAAATTATGCAGACACAACGAAAATCGGTTAATGAGATCCATATATTCCCATTACCCTGTTATAAGGGTAGAAGAGGGTGGAGTGGGGCAGCAGGGAGGTGATTTAGCTCATTGCTTGGGCTTTGCGGAAACTTTTAGGGACGAGGCTTTAAAGTACTTGCCTAAAGTCGAAGAATTTCAAACGTTCGATTTTTATCGACCACCCGAACAAGAACTTTACCAATACAATAAGCAAGCACCCAGGAATACTACGGGATCATATGTTGTCAATCCAACACCATTGGGGTATAATGGACACGGGGTAAGAATTGACTTTTTTATTGTTCGTATTGCATTTCGGTTAAGATCTTTTAAAACGAGCAGTATTTGAATCAAGATAAAGATAATTTTTATGATTTTGATGGTTCCGTCGATAATTACAGCATTGACAATTGAAAAATCATATTGTTAAGCTTGGCGCTTGAGAATATCATAAAATAGCCGTTCTAATTGTTTAAGTCACCTTGGCTATTTTTTTTGCTAAAATAAATTTTTTTGAAGGTCCATGTCCTTTTTTAAGGTATAAAATCGGTAGTATATGCTCTGATTAATGAAGAGAAGAGATTTTTCCAAAGCTGGTTATATAGCGCCTTGAAGTTTCGCATATTTGTAAGCGAATTACTTTTGTTACATTATCAATAAAAGTGTCGAAAATTTTTTTGAATTTTTCTTCCCCCTTGAGAATTTTCATTTGCCCAAGCCCGGCCCGAACGACTTTTATATTTTTGGCCCGAGCCGATTTTTAAAATAAAAAATTTTCAAAAATTTATTTTAAAATTTTTACCATCCATGTAAATACATAAGATTAAATTGTTATTACTATTAATTTACAACTAGGATAAGTTTGAAACAAAATTTTCATTTTCACTCGCTACAATTTATTTGGCCAATAATTTAAAACTGGAAATCTATTTATAAAATATATTTTATCTAAAAGTTCTAAATAAAAACTTTTTAAAATATTTCCTTAATTTATTTATAAAGTAATAGCTACTATAAATATATTTAAATACTAGAATAATTGCAATTTAGGTCAAAATATTATAATAGACAAGGGAAAAAAGATTAAGTTTGGAAGCTAAATTAGGTATGGAGTACGAAGAAAATTATTTAATATCGAGTTGAGTTTGTTTAAATCATATTTTATAAAAGATTAGTTTGCTTTAGTCAATTCGGGACCCGAGCCCGATTGTTTTATTAAACTCTGCCCGAGCCCGCGGGCTGCCCGTGCAGGGCTCTACTTATATATTCTTTATTGATTTTTTACTTAAATATAATGGCTTTCCTTTAATACTAAAGGCTTCTTTTTTTAAATTTGTTGTTAAAAAATGTGCATTTTTCGCAAAGATTAAAGACAAATACATGGGCGTAGCCAGCGTTGTGATTAGAGGGGGACAATATTGATTTAGGGAGGCGCAGAATGATCATTTTATGAAATTTTAGCCATAATTTTAATAGATTTCAACAAATTTTTGGATTATTTAAAAAGGAAAAGCCGCCCCTGCCCCCTGGTAACGCCCATGTTTTGGGTCATTTACTTGTTTCTTATTGTAAATTTTCGTAAAAAAAATTAATTTTTCAATTATTTACGCATTAGAGGAGTATGATAAATTCAAATTTCGATCTGAGATCCAACCACAAAGAAACAAATCATTACGGATGCCTCAACTCCTCAAACTTTCCCCCCATCGATTACAAAACGACTCAGGAATCTAATTTTATTTTCATGAGCAATTGCTAACACGATTGGACAGATCTATCATTAATTTTGATACAAACTGTATATTTTAGAAAGAGTTGATTGATAAAAATAATTCCCATCATATCTAATTTCGCATTTTACTAAAATACGTTTCAAGTTTGGTGGCCAAATTGTTTCGTTCCTTTGATTAGTTTAGCCTGGCAAAAAATGTATGTCTTCTAACCTCAATTAAGCCAAATAATTTTAGTAGCGATGTTCAGGAACTAGGAAACATCAATAAATACCCCTTTGATTAAGCTTTTATTAAAAGAGCAATTGTAATTATATGGTTTAGCTTTAATAAACAAAAAATTAATGTAACTGGATAAAAAAATTTAAATATTGAATGATTAATATGCGAAAAAAAGCAATTAAATTAGAATGTTTAAATGTAATTTTACGGGTAAATAGGTATGTATGAAAATTAAAGTTTAAAATTAAATTTAACACTGTATGCTTTTTTGTTGAAGAAGTTGGCTTATTGATATAAGTAAAAACTAGGTAATTTCAGATTAAATATAAACCTTATGAGACATGATTAAAAAAGAGTAATAAGATATTTAAATTAAACGTCATAGCTAAATTAAATATCTTTTTATGATCTTTTGAAAAATAATTTTTAAATGTTTTCTCTCCAACCAAGATCACTTAGTACAAGAACGGATGATATTTTAAACATTTTTGCATAATATTTGATTAAGAACGAAATCATTCTTGTCTCCTATATAAAGCAAGGTTTCAAAAAATGTTATTAAATCAAATTAAATTCCTAGAGGCATGATATTATCACACATGATAAAAATTTGAAAACGTTATTTTCTTAATAAAGTTTTTTACAAGCAAAATGGCCAAGTCAAACTAAGATTTTCAATAAATTGTCAAATTTAATATAGAATAAATGCATACGGCGATTTAAATAGCTAAATGCAATAAGTTATAAAATAACGGGCATTTTGACAAGTTTGATAATATGTCGAAGTATTTATTCTTCCGCAAGTTTGGTGACATAATTGAGATCAGTTCCACATAGGATGTCCGAACTGCAATGCAAGTAATGCACCAAAGGAACGATCCCGTACAATGCTATGCAATCAAATATCCACTCGCGAGAGACTGGAAAAGCACGATATTTACGGTAAAATTCTAAAGAAATATCAAAATATAAAAATTCAAAAAGTTTAATATAAACAAAGAGTTTGTAAAAAATTAAACAGTGTAGAACACAGTTTGCATTGCTCACTACCAATTATTTTAAGCATTATACTTCACAGTAATGTTGTAAAAACGGCTAGGTTTTATTTGATTGATTTTTGGTTTTAGTCGACTAAACATAAACAAACCAAAGATTCATTGGTCTGTTTTTCTTGGTAGCATGACCAAACATTTGGTCAGTTTATGTTTAGTCGACCTCAACCAAAGGTGAGGATTCTTACTCTGTAATTTCCCAAACAAAACCCATCCACTTTTACAACACTACAAGATATATATCGAACCAAACAATCCACAATTATTCCACGTGTAAAATATAAAATATTGCTTTAGATATATTAGTTAATATAATTCGCGAATAAAGTTCATCCTTTTAGACAAGGGAATATCTCTTTTTCGAGACGCCTTACCCGAATAACGGGTCGAATCGAGGCGGACATTAGCTTCGGTTTGCGCTATGACAACTTTACGTCTAGTGCCATCTGGGTTAAACAGAGAAGGCGATAGTATCAGGCGTGCCCCGCACAGGCCCAGCAATTGTTTGAGTTCTTGTAAGGGTAGGTCCGGGGTAAAATTGCCGAAACAACAAATGTCGAAATCTATTAATAATTTGATATCTGGACTTCGGCGAGAGAGTTGAGGAGCCAGGGTTACGGCTTCAGTCAAGGTGTCTCCTTGAACTTCAAATTCCTCCTAAATGCCACGAAGCAAACGAAAATTTATTTAAAATATCAATTTTTGTTTCAAATATTTCAAATTTTAAATTAACGTAGTATTTTCCAGTGGTTTTGATTAAATAAATTTAGGAATAAAAAACAAATATTTTTGGTTTTGAAAGTATTAATTCGAGAGGATAATAAATAAGAATCCTGCAAGAGTATTCTAAAGATAGCAAAACATTTTAAGGATCCATTTGCCTCCAAAAAATTATAAACTGGCAACTATGATATTTTATATAATTTTCACCTTAATAAATAATGGGTTGGAAGAAAACCATAATAACAATTCCATTTTTTACTATTATAGCTTATTTTTACTTCACCACATAAATCCAAATTACTTATATCATGAAAAACAGGTCCAAAAAGTTATAGTATATCGAACTTATGGAATAGTACAAATCTAAAACTAGAATATGAGATTTCTATTCATTTTCGATTGCAAGCCCTTCTTACCTCAGGCAATATTTTCTTGGCCGCGAGACTGGACTTTAGCCATAGCTGACTCATAATCCATTTTTTGCCCGCGACTCCTTGAAAGTATTTTAACGTGCGTTCACATCGCAGCGATAAATCTACAATACAAATCGCGCATATATAGTTTAAACCTTGTCTTGTATTTTGCTAGTCTTTGATTAAACTACAATTCCAACAATCTCTATATCATACCGAATTATAATTTAATTTCCAGATAGTTATATAGCGAGACCATAAAATCGAAATTTTTAAAACAGTATGCCAAGTTTTGTCGCTTTAAAAGTCTCAATATTCCGTTATTATATACTGCACTCTGGTAAAACGAAAACACTACAATTACAAATCTTCGAATGCAATATAAGCAAACTTAACTTCTTACAAAAATTAGTCTATGTAAGATTATATATATATAATGTCTTATTTACTCTGTTAAGTAGTTAAATTGCTAACTTGCTTCAAACTCCAGACGCGAACACACACACTGATTTGCTTAATATGCGCGTTAGCACAATATGTGCTCGCTGTTCGGTGCACTTGGCAAAACAGTAGCTTATAAAAATGCTCGAGGGCCGAGCAGAAACTCGAGCAGATGGTAGCTGGAGTTGAAGCAAGGTAGCAATTTAACAACTCTACTGTTAAGTCGTATATATAATTATAAAGTTCGTACCAGTTTTGACTATGACGTGAGTTGTCTCAGGAGAATATTTGGGCAGATGGACTATATGAAAACGTGCAACGAAGTGTTTTACCAATTCCTAACAAGCAAATCGTGGCAATAATTTACCAAGGATTAATTTTTAGTATTTACTAATTTAAACAAAAGAATAAATTTTGAGCTTATAAACATCTATATTAAAGAACTTCGAAAAAGATGTACATTTTCAGGAGCAGAAAGTCCTGAAGTTATGAGCACAATTTCTCTGTTGTTCATAGTTGGGACATGGTTCTTGTTTTTGGTTTTTACGACATTGTTATTTGGGGAAGAAACGAGATAATCGGACCCAATCGATATATCCAACGTATCCAACGGCGTAAATTGCAAATCTGTTTCCTCCTGTATCGATGTTTTGGCTAACAAAATATAAAAAACAAGTTTTTTTGCAAATGCTCATTAAAAAAATTAAAATGAAATAAAAATTTCTAACTTTTTTGACTGATACTCTTTTTGGTTGATATTTGAGTTTGAGATGGAGAGGCTGGAACGATTGATATTGCTAAAATTTAAAAAAATCATTAATTTTAACTAACTTAAAAAGTCAAATGTAATATATTTTTGCGTTCTTTAGTTGCCCATATGAAAACCCCCAAAATTTATAAATACTATAATACAGTAATAACCAGTAATAACTAGAACAACGAAAAAATAAACAATTTTAAAGATTATCAATAAAAAAAATTGGATACTTTTATCGAGATCTTCTTGAAAATGGTTATCTAATGACATATCGACGCCCGTTAAATTGCCTAATTTCTGTCTTTCCACTAATAAATCCTTCTCGTTTTCATCATTTTCAACGAATTCCGCCTTAACTTCGACTAAAGGTGGCAACTTGTTATGGGTATGAGCGGAAGATGGAATTTCTTCTAGAATTAACAAATCACTAGTCCCCGATGAAAATCTGGGATAATCAACAGTGGCATCCCCATCAAAACTCATGAGCGAATCCTGACTTCGGCCATCTTGAAATTGTTCCGAGTTTACCTTCTGACTCAGTTCGTTTTTAGCTTGTTCTGGTTCCATGAGTGGCTCTTAAATTTTATATAGTAAATTAGCGTTCAAAACAATTTGAAATCGTGTTTGAAAACTACCATTTGACTGGTATTCAAAGGTAAATTTTTTATTAATTTTTGGAAATTAGTCAGTTTAGAATGAACAATTTTTATTTGATTCGAAACAAATTGAGTTTGCAAATGTTATGAAACAAGATGTATTTTGAGTTATTTATCTATTCACCACTTAATCCATGTTTTCTAAAATGTGACCTGACTTTTTGGACCTAAATTGCCATGTGAAATTAGATTAAAAATAAACCTAGGTTCAAGATGAATTAAACACGAATAGTGTAACTATCATTGCATTCAATTTACCAAACGAAGTCAAGTTATGTATCATCCTATCGAACAATATTTACAATGTCGTAATAAATTTTAGAAAATTCTGGCAACAATAACATTATGAATATGAAGCAGAAAATTAAAAATTTTTTAATTTTTTTTACAAAAACAAACTAATGAAAAATAATAAATTTCACTTCAAAGTATAACACCGCCCCTATGTTATTACAACTTTTCAAAAATAACTAAGGCAACGAGGCATAATGTATCGTACTTGGTGACGGTTCGAACAGACCCATGTCCATCGTTCGTATATCTTCGTTAAATTTGTCGGAAAATTCCGTATCCAAACCTAGGCTAAACGTAGCTTTGCCAGAAACGTCCCCCTGGCTTACTATGATAGATTCTCTAATGTCGTTTAGATGTGTTTGGGACAAAATCTTTTTAACATCGCCAGGAGCCACTTCCATATGATCAGAGGCTTGACTAACAGGAGAGTCTGGAGTAAAATCTTGTTTTTGAACGGAACATTCGTTGGTGTCTGAACTCAGAAAATAGATTGAAACGTTATATTTCTAAATTTTGCAAGTAGTAATAACTTTTAAACTAATTTTTTTTACAAATTTATGAAGTCCGTGAGGAAGCACATGCTTATTTAAAGTAACCCATAGCTTGTGCATAAAAGTTAGAGTTTAAAAAGTTGCTTCAAAAAAACAACTTGTTTGAGGTCTTAGTTAGGGAAAATAATTAGTAGTATAAAATATTAAAAGTTCAGATAAGATAAAAATTGATTTTGACCTCAACTTGCCTAATCAATTAGGAATAATCTGTTTCTTTAGATGTTCACAAAAAAATTAATATAACATATGCCATATAAAATTGAGCAAATTCATATTAAAACAACTTATTAATAAATTTGTTAAATTTGCGTTTTTTGCAATGATATATAGGCATTAAGACCTCATTCAAGAGAAACTATAAGAAATCTAACTTGCCTAAGAATTAAATAATCAAGTCCTAGCATGGGCGTAGCCAAGTGGTGACATGAAGGGGCGACTGTATATTTTAAAAATTCCATAAAATTATGATTAAAATTTCAACAACAAAAAAACATTTGCCCCTCCCTAAATCACTATTGCCCCCCCCCTCTAAATCCAATCCTGGCTACGCCCATGAGGCCTAGCCATTATAGGATACCAGTCGATTTAAATTTTTTAAATATATACACAAGCGATGGGCGTACACAACTTTGGGATTAGAGGGGGGGGGGCAAAATGATTTAGGGAGGGGAAAATGATCATTATAAATTTTAGCCATAATTTTAATAAATTTACACAGATTTTTAGATTTAGAGGGGGGCAGCCGCCTTTTCCTGCCCCCCCCCCCGGGTACGCCCATGAGCGGACACGTAGTATAATATAAATTACCTAGGACAGTACAGCCAAGACTACACCTTATAACTTGAGAAGTAAGATTATGCTGAACAGTAATTTCGTTCCCAGTATCTATATTCGCTAAGTTTTCGCTTTCACTCGCTTGTTTGGGCGTCAGAGGGTCCTGCTTAGTTTTACACTTTTCTAACGGTGAGGTTAGGGCGTTATAAAGAATCGAAAATACTGGAAGATTTTGGCGGCATGGATTTGCTTCGCAGACTTCGGGGTATTTGTGATTAAATTCGTACTTGGATCTATAACTACCCTGGCTAATCGGAAACTCGGGTTGTACTAGAGGCTCTATTTCGCAAAAATAAGTTACATTATTTAATTTGACGTTTGAAGTAATGAATAAAAAGAAGTTATTAATTTATAATTAAAATTAAAAATTTAAAGAATTACTTTTTTATAACGATGATAATCAAGATTATGATTACGAATTTCCTGTTAAAAAATATCAAATTAATAAAATTTCACGCCAACTCTTTAGAAGTCCAATTAGAGGGGGGGGGGCAAAAATTATTTATGGAGGGGCAAAATAAGAATTTTTTAAAAATTTAACCAAATTTTAATATATTTTAACGAATTTTTGGATTTAAAGGGGGGCACCGCCCCTCCTTAGATAAATTCCTTTAGATATTAAAATTGAGGGGTATTTATAATATTTAAATGTTTTCTAAAATGGCGTAATCAATATCACTTTGCATTTCCGTTTCGTCTTCGATGCTTTCGGAGTCATGATAAACGACCAATTTGCGTTCCGAATTTATTATACCTTTAATCAAAGTATAAATCATTTAAGATTTTGTGTACAATTAAAATAATAAAATATTTTACCAATTTTCAAAGTAATTTGGTTGCTTAAAATTATTAAACGTAAAAAGACAAAAACCAATATTTTCCCTTAAATTAAATTATTTACTTTTAATCTTACTTTTTTCCTTGTTCCCTTCGTCATCGCTTTCGGAAGAAAGATAACTGACTAATTTGCCTCTGGAACCAGGCGATTTGTCTTAAATGATAGTTATTATATTTAATTGTAAGAAATAATTGGTAATACAATTAAAAATTATATCAGATGTTGCAAAATATTAACTTAGATATATATAAAAAATTTATTAACACTTTTTATTTTTAAACATACATGCATATTAACTACTAATAATGCTAAATAAGTAGATCTTTATAATTGCATCGTTTTAAATGGAATATGAAAAAAAACATAACTTACCATTAAAATTTCTATTGTTATTGATTTGAAAAGCTTGCATGGCATATCGTTTAACTTCTCTCAGCTCTTGAAGGATTAAATTTTGATTCCTTTCTAGCCTGGCAATCGACTTAAAAATTTCATTTTTCGCTTTTTTGCCCATTTTAAAAGCCCCTTTTCGGTAAAACATACCATTAAATCCTCGCCTCTTTATAGAATGTTTGGATTTTTTGAATCGACTAATTTCGATTAAACTGCCCTCGATGGATTCACTTGTTGCATTAAAAAGCTGGTGGTCATTTATTAATTCCTCTGTCTTATCTAATAGCTGCTCCGTGGTCATATTTTCATATTCAACTTGCAGCCCCAACGTATTCTCAAATTTATTAATTTGCTCTTCAACATCTATAGTAGAACCTCCATCTATTTCGCAAATGGTAACTTTTGGTTTTGATAGCGGGCCATCGTTTTCACTTTCAATCTGATTTTCATCAACATTCATATTATCTTCTACAACACTCACTGGACTTTTCAAATTTTCAATAGGTTCATCATTAAAGTCTCTAATGCCATTTTCAGCATTATTAACTGGCGATAAACACTCTCTTTCTATTACACTTGGTATAAATTCATTGATAACAATCAAATTTGAAGTTTCGGTAGGGCTACTGTTTGATATAACTTCTATGGCCTCATTCTCAATCAAACTTTCTACAATATTCTCGTCATTTCTTGGAATTGGGCAATTTCCATTTTTAACACCCTTGTTTTTGGGCTTTCTAATTATATCATTGAGCACGACTTTACAAGGAGGCATTTCACTCGCTAATTTAGGGTCGATACGATTATGGCTATTTTTCGACTTTTTATTTTCACGAATTAAAGCTTGCCTTCTGGCAACTCTTTTTCTAGAAACTTCTGAGGATTTTAAGACATTTTTAGCAATTTCAACCTGAGACGACTGGCTGAAATTGTAAATTTTCGTTGAATCCTCCCCAACTTTCCCCTTATTTAATGGTCGAATCTTAATTTGGGGACGCTCCACGTTACAGTTAAATTGTCCAAATCTTTTAGTTACGTATTGTAATGTTCGATTCACAAATTTTTTAGGCCTTCCTCGAGTCGTAGTTCTATATTTACTTTTACCACTCACTCTAACTCTAGCCCTTGGCCTAACGGCATAAATATGCCTTTTGGCTTTGCTATAAACATTTCGATTGACGTACATGGTTGGACTTATATCAGATTTCTTCGTAACTTCAATAGATTGTGAATTTGGAGTTAGTTTTGTATAAGATTCGTTTATAATCTCATGGAGCTCTGATAAAAGAGTAGTATCGGTTAATACAAAATTTTCTTTTTCTTCGTCTGCTATAGGAATCATGGATGGATGAACGTGGGGAGTAGTGTTAGGTAGTGGTGGACTTGATAGTATAATGTTAGTTATATCTTGTAAGGGTAATCTTTCAACACACAAAACTTCACTTTTTTTAGTATTAGGAGTTAAACTTTCTTTATTCAGAGCTTCACTGGGATTTATTGGACTTGAATGAATACTGGTAAAAGAGTAATTACATTGACTATCATCGGCAAGTAATTTATTTTTAACATCATGTAGAAAATATTTAAAATCATCTTCATCATCATTTTCAGGTTTGGTTAAAGGTTTAGTTATTGGTGCCTTTATCTTATTTATAAATGCTATATCTTGCATGGTGATTTTTGATACAACTTCCTCGATATTTTCTAAAGTATGTTCTTTGGGTGTATCAACTTTATTTATTATATCCTTAAGTGTTGTGTTGTTAGCAAAATCTTTAAACTTTTTTTGATCATCAACAAGTTTAGTAAAATCCAACGGACCAACACTAGGTAATGCTTTGGTGTTTGTATCTGTTAAACATACACTTTTTGTAATATTTACATTAGAAATAATATTTGTATGATGAAATATAGCTTAATATAAGATTCAACATGAATATTGAGATATCATAGAGTTTTACTTGTATGTTGTGTAAAATTATCCAATTTATTCCTTCTTTTTACACAGTTTACTCTCTAAATAAAACAAATGATCAGTAAGTCATAATAATAATACTATAATCAAAACTATATTAAGCATTATTTAAATGATAAAAAAAAAATTGATGTAGTATAAAAAAGATACATAAATAAATAAACAGGGAAGGCATAATTTTCAAAAATAATAAATCATAATTTATACCAAACCATCTCCTTCAATGAATGTTATTTTCTCAGATTTTTTGTTGGAAGAAGTTAAGGGAAGTGTATCTAAGTTTGTTGAAAATTAATAATATAATAAGATTCATAATACCATTAAGATTTAATTTATAAACTATATTCATAATTGCTTTTGATATGTTTGATAGGTCATCCCTTATTTTTGCTTCCCTAAAAGATTATTATCTATTTTAATTAAATTACTTTTTAATTAGCTTGGAATTACATATAGGGCAATTAGCATAAGATTTTCCTTTAAGATACTCATATGCACATTTCCTTCAAATAAATATAAAAGATATAAAATAATAAGTACCTGCAAAAATCATGTCTGCAACTAAAGGCAACTGGTTTAACTAGCATTTGTAGGCTATATAAATTGTTTACCATAAAATAATCATATATCTTACCATATACTACATTGTAGAACGTTTCTGAAAGATAAGATTACATCTTCCATTTGGTTATTAGCCACATCCATAAAGAGCGCTAAATGTTTGCTTCAAAAATCGCGCCTAAGTAACTCAATGTACCTGTACCAAATTAGCTTTAATATTTTTAAATAGAAGATAGATTAATAATATATTTATGATTATATTACAATGAGTGTAAAATACTATAATTATAATAGTTTTATCCAAAAACGTTTAACATAAGTTATATGTCCTCATCTGTCGCTTAGGCAGGATTGCCCAGGGGGCGGGCTAATTTAATGTTAAAACTTTTGTTAAAACAAAAATTAGTTTTAACTATATAAATTCAATATCCCCCAGGATTTTTAATAAAATTACATTAATAGTATCTTCTGTGTTATGTTTGTACTAAAAGATTATTAACAGTTGAATCATTTGAAAATTGTACCCAATTTTTGCCTATTGCCTTATTTAATTTGCAACCAGAGCTGTTTGGATTAAAGATGTGCAAGGCCCTTTTAGACCTTATTCGCTCATTTTTGGCTCATCAGTACAAAAAGTTAAAACCTTGGTAAAGCTCGGGCTCGTATAAATAAATCAATTCTCAAATCCGGTTCGCTAATCCTTTGCAGAGCACGGGACTAACCTTGACTCTCCTGAAAAAAACTTTACATTATCAGGCCCTTTTTATTCATGTTTTTGTCAATAATTAATTTTATTTATATAGACAAAATGTTTAAAAATTATCATACTAATAATCATCAGTCTCGACGGGTTTATTTCTTCCAACAAGCAAATCGCCTTTAACTTTCATTATTGGCACCTGCAGCTGCATACTACCATTTATGTCATAAATCATTATAAACTCTACTCTTAGTTAATATTATTTATCGAAAATTAACTTGTTTTTTTATTAAATTTTCAACCTTATCAAAGTATTAAAACTTTCGAAATTCATTTATCTAATATTTAAAAGTTCTATAAATTAGATTAGGAAAAACTAGTATTAATCTAATAAGGTGCGACAAAACCGGAAAAAATCGTCTTAAAATAGAGACGAGACAAGAATTCGAAAACTTGAACCCCGAATTTAAATCGAAAATTTTGATCTCAAGATGAAAGAGACGAAATTTCATAAGCGAGATCTCTGCTTAAAATTTCTTTATTGATTGTCACATTCATTGTATAGTATATTTAGTTGTGTTTTTTTAATTTGTGTGGTTAACATCTAGAATGTTAAATCTAGATTAATTTTATTGGAATATAATTAACCAGTTGGAATAAATTTTAGATCTAAATCACCGTACAATTGAAGTTTTAGTTTTAAGTTCACTAATAAAATATGAGTGGCCCTTAGGATATTTAAATTTTTAAAAGTATTTGTATAACGAATTTATATCCTTAGCCTTATTACATAATTAAAGCCTATATACTAAGTGCGCTATCCATCTCTAAATTATTTTAATGCTACCTTTATTTGTGTTTTTGTAACTTTGTAATGTGTGCAACAAATTGCTTATGTTATAAATTTTGACAATAATTATTCACTTTGTAGTAAAACAAATTCATCTGTAGTGAAACAAATTCAATTTACCTTAAAAGAGTTGGTTGTGATACGCACAAGGTGAAATTACACGGACTGAGTTAAGGTTAATTTGAATGTTTATCGTTATCTATTGCTATATAAACTCGCGATTTATAGATTCGTAACAATTGTTATAATTTCCCCTTAATAAATTATATTTCAGCCCCCAAACACTCGTCCTTTTGTGGTTCCTATAGCACTGTAATAGACTAATGGTGGTTATATCAGGGGCTAACTTCCACTAAATTTTTTATTTAAAGGCCTTTTAATAGAAATTTAATATTTATATTTTGTTAAAAAATTTGCACTATTATAAATTAATATTGAACAAATTATATTATCAATCATGTAAACTGATAAACATAATATAAAACACACCATTCATTAAATACAAAATAAAAACATTATTAATTAATTTTGTAGCCTGGTACCGGGTCTGTTTATAACTAGCCCCGGCCCGAGCCTGTTTGGTTTCCTTAAAGCTTGACATACAGGTGCGTAGCTAGAATTTTTCCCTTGATGGCCAAACTTTTATTTTACACCTATGGAGAGGGGTCAATGACGATTTCAAATAATACCATAGCAATTTGTCAAACTTAGTAATCATTTCTTTGTGTAATTTTTTTAGATTTTAAGTCTATATATCCTTCCTCTTTCGTTTACCTTTGACTTACACATGAGCATGCATATTTAGAGACCTGCAATGTACCTTTTTAGGTCAATCAGCCCGCTCGTTGCATATATTATAGGCCGGGTCCAAGCCGCCTGTCAAATAATAATGATTGACCCGGCCCGCAATTTTATTTAAACCACTAGCTCGGCACCTTAAACAATTACTTTTATAATGCAACTTTTAATATTGGGTTATAATTTTTCTATTGAATAAATAACATATATATATATATGTTAATAATAATCATATATAAAATTATAGGTATCTCATTAATTAGCCAACTCTATTGGAGTGGACCACGCGTATATATAGTCTCTAATTAACATTTATCAGTATAAAAGCGCTTTGAGATATTGATAAATTGATGAGTAACGAGAAGAATAAAATTATATTTTCATTATTAATTTAAAATAATTATAAATTTGATAAAACATTATAAAAACACACTCTTGTTTATAATTTATACTACACTAAATATTCGGGCTTTATATATATCTATGCACGGCCCAAGCCCGTCCCCGGCCCGTTGTTTCCTATAAAGCAAATGCGGGTAATATTCATCAAAATAAAATATATTTTAATTATAATGAAAAATGCATATAGCTAAATAACAACAAAACTATGTTAGCAAAAAGGTTATTTTAAGGCTACATAAACATAAAATTAATTGGACTATATTGGGTTTGTACTAACTAATTAAAGCCTAAAATGGAACGGGTATATTGAAAAGAAATGTTATTTTTTGTAAAATGATATTTATACCAATTGTCTTTATCAGTTTTCTAATCCAAAATAATATAAACCATACCTATTTAATTTGAGCCGTTGTTTAGAGTTTCCAAAAATAAATTAAGTTTCAAATACCTCACTATTTTCATTGCTTGTTAATATATAACAAGGCTGAAATTATATATAATAAAGTCACTTAGCTCTATTATTCAAAAACTAATAAAAATAACTATTATTAAATAATCAGCATTATGTAGTAATAGCTTGGGGGGGGGGCAAAGGAGGCAAGATTTATTCATTGGGGACCCGAAGGGGCCACAATTTTGCGCTTGGCGGAGCCTTGGCCCCCTTGGCACCCCCTAGCTACGCCAGTGTCGACCTAGCCAGCCCGTAACTTTTTTAAACGGCCCGGCACGTTAATAGGCTACCCGCAGGTTGGAATTTTTTAATTTTGACGATGCAAACTAAATTTTATCGACCTTACAAATTATTTTACCAAACTTTTAGAATTATCGATTCTTGAATTGTACAATTTCTCTCTACGTAAACGTTGAAATCCGCCCCAATAATTAGTCTTTCTTCCTGTCCTAATAATGATGTTAAATCTATACCTTAACTAAACTATCCCCCCCCCGGGCCGCCCTCTAAGAGTAGGCCGGGCCATGCCTAAATTATTAAATCTGCCCGAAACAAAAAAAACAATTCTTTAAATTTCTAGCAGTAATTTCGTTATAGTTTTGAAAATTATAAATTTGGTTCCGGTTTGATACGAAGCACGATAAATTAAGATTAAACAATCAAATCAAATGGTGACAAAATACTTTATAAAAATCTTATTAGGCCCATCGCTCGAAAATTGTTATAATGCCCACCCGAACACGCCAGAATTTAATTTTAAGATAGTGACCCACAGCCCGTAGGCTGAACAGACCGAGCTTTTCTCATCTATCATCTTTATATTAATAAATTTGAAATTCCCCCCCCCCCTCTCTTGAAAAAATATTGGCTAACCGCCTGCCGGTGTTTTCTAATTAAGAGAATTTATCTTAAATTGGCTTGACAAAATTTAAAATGCACCCTATTTGTAAACGTGCTTGAATAAATACAATATCTCCTGGAAACCAATGATTTGAAAATAGATCTATATTTGCAAAGTTTTTTTTATAGATATTACAGGAAATTAATATAGTATGATTTGATTTTATAACATAAAATAGTGCGTTTTCTAGTAAATTTTAATTTACGAAAATAAGAACATATAATCTTTTAAGCTTTGCATGTATTGTGTTTTTTTAGTTATTTTATCATGTGGTTATCTCCGAAATTCTCTCCTAGGTGACTATTTCCTTCATAACAAAAAATTAAAATTTATAATTTTATATATAGAAACATATAAAATGGATGTTATTTAAATGCTCAGTAAAAAATTCAAAAACGCTCAGTAAAATATGCTCAGTATTTTATCAATGTGCTCAATAATAAATTCAAAAATGCTCAGTGAATAAACTTAATAATGCTTAGTCATAAATCTAAAATGCTCAGTATTTTCAAAAAAATGCTCAGTAATTTTAATAAATAATACTCAATAGTAATCTATTTAGCGCTAATATTTTATAAAAAAAAGTTAAGTTGAGTCTGTGGAAATTAAAATAGTTTTTATTATGGCTAAATGAAACAGATTGGAGACCTGATTGTTAAATTTTTATCAGTTAATAGGAACCTTAGTGTCTTAAATTTTTTTAAGTCCTCCCTTTAAATAAAAAAATGGCAAATTAGAAAAGCTATAAGTAATGACCTTTATTTCCCATCCCAATATGCTCTGTCTTTCCCTTCTTAAACTTTACTATGCCCTTGTTTATAATAAATTTTTTTGCAAATTTTATTAAGACTTATCAATCTTAAACTTTACAAAGGCAAAATATAAATTTTTATTTGAATATAATCACAAATATTTACAAATATAAATACATAATAATAATTAACAATTTAAAATGGAAAATAGACAAATTTTGCTTTGTTGGAGACAACTTTCATTTCAAAAGCCTAAAATTTGTTCTATAATCAGTGTTAAATAATCCTAACTCAAAATTACTAAACAATAAAGGCTGATTTAACCTTTAAGGGTCTGTTTCGCTTTCTATTTTGCGCCCTATAAGCACACTTTTGGCTTCTTTAGGTGGTTGGAAAAGTTTAATTGCCAACAGAACCACATGCTTGCAAATAAATTGTTTAAAAAGCAATGGACAATTGCACTTGCTTTCAAACCATTTTCCACAATCATTTGGAAATTCACATAGCCAAAGCTGAAAATTCTTTGACATTGGTAATGTCATTTTCACTAATCATAATTCATCTAGCTGGTTTACAGTACTTAGTAATATTAAAATGTTTTTTTGGCAGGCCATTAGTATTATTTTTTGCAAATTCATAACCTTCTGGCCATAGCTTCAAATTTATCATAGGTGTTATGACAATTTTTTTTGAATATTTATATTCAAGTGACCAAGTTTTAATTAAACCTACTAAATGGTAGGCGTTCTCTCAGTGAAAATTCATCTTCTCTTAGCCTATTAGCTGATTCTAAGGCATTTTGTACTGGGAATACACTGCCTATACCCCTTATACAATGTATTATATTTCTTGATCCATTCTTTATGAAAACATTGGCAAAATTTAGAGGCCCTAGATGTTCATTAGATGCTTTTTCAAATACCTTGGCATTCTAAGACAATTGAATTGTATTAATATCATTTAAAATTTCTTTCTGGTACACTTTGTCTGCCAGTATACCTATATCATAATCTAGTATTAAAGTGTATAATTATTTAAAATGAGCGCAAAAGAGAAAGTAGTTTATAAATAAAATTTATTTTTATTAACATATTAACAAAATTAAACAACTTTTCAGACGAGCGTTATGACTCCATGGGTAAGACCAAAGACTCTTACTTAAATATTTCAGGTTCGAATCTCACTTTAGGTTTTTATTTGAAAACTAGTTCGTACTTACTTTGCATAAATAAAAAAATTACTGAGCAAGATTTGAATAAAAAACTGAACAAATGAATTTTATACTGAACAAATCTTTAAATTACTGAACATTAAATTATTAACTGAGCATTTAATTATTCTACTGAGCATTTGTTTATTCTACTGGGCATTTGAATATTCTATTGAGAAAAAAATGAATCAAGTACTGAGCACACTAATTTGTACTCATTAAAATGAGGTTTTAAATATAAATGTTACAAATTTGGCAGAAAAAACCTAAAAGCAAAAAATTAACAGAGTTGTTCCAATTTACTTAATTTTTGGCCCTTTATTTTTTAAGGTAAACATTACTATTGCTATTAATCGTCATTTTTTTTAACTTCATTTTAATTTAGAGATTGAATAGAAAATATGAAAAAATCTATGATTTTAAAACAAAAAATATACTAGCAATTTTACATGGCTATTTAAAAATTCTATAAAAATGACATTTCATGCACATATTTAGTAAGTTTAATATTTTAAATTAAGAAGAAAAGTTTAAAGTTAGTTTTTAAATAGAAAATGGTAATAAAAGTGCATTTATGATATTCTTTGGTTATTAAATTCCCATTTTCGATAATACAAGCTAGTCATTAGCTTTTTTTATTAGCCCACATGATAAATTGTTATATTTGTTATGTATATGTACTATTATCAGACTATCAGATGTATTACATTTTATATAATAAAAAATGAGGATATCAAAATTTTTAATAGTGATTATAAAAAAATATCTTATAATATAGTGAACTAGTTTTACTTTCAACGATAGTTTAAAATAAAGTCGACGGCTGTAATTAAATTTATGCAAAATTTACGATTATTTTATTCAACCTTAGCAGTTAAAAGTTTTCAACTGTAGTAGATTGTCGAAACATTATGCAATATTCTATAAAAATTTATTTTCAAATCAAAATATAGCGATTAGTATTAATAATTATCCCTCGAAGGAAATTAAATTAAAAAGCGGAAACATGTATTAATCAATTAATTTTGATATTTAAATATAACTATTATTTTAAATTTTATCGAAAGTCAATGTAACTTTATTGAACAGTTAATAAAAAACCAGGGCCTTCGGCCCTGGTGGGAAGGGGGGGGGAGGGGCGAAAAGAAGGGGGAGGGAGGTGCAGGAGGGAAGGGGGAATGAAACTCATCTATACTCCGTATAAACGTAGCATATTTGCTATGCAATTTATGGGCGAGAAAGGTGGGAAGGGGCGAGAATGCCTATAGGGGAGTATAAAATGCAAAAGGATTAGTTAATTATTTATACAAATATTTAAAACGTTAAATTTTTTTAAAACCTGCTATAAAACACTTATTAATACTTTATTTTTTGAGGGTAGGTTCTCTTTCATTCATTCTTATTTATTAACTTCTAAATTAATTAAAATGACGAAAGGAACGCAATATGACCTTGGAAAAGCCAATAGTCATCCTTCCAAAACCTACAACTTTCAATTTAGAGTTTTTTTGATACTGTATAAATTTAAACAATTTGGTGTAGGCGACCCGTAATTTGAATTATGACTATAGACTCTATTCAAATCAGGCACATATGTATAGTATAAACAAGATATTAAAAAAACGAAAAAAATTTCCAATCAGACCTTGGCTATTGGTCATTTTTTCCATCACCTTGGCCAGTGGTCATTTTTTTCATTGGTCAGTATTTATCACCAAAAGCCAGAGAAAAATTTGATCTTAATCTCACTTTGACCAGTGGTCATTTTTTTATTGGTTAGTAGCAAGCAAACGGCCAAATCGCCTGTATTTAAAATATAGAAAAAAATTTGCTACACTTTGTCCAATGGTCATTTTTTTCATTGGTCAGTAGCCACGACACGATCAAAAAGGATATAAGTAGAAGTATATAGGAGACGAAAAAAACGGGGAAAAAATTGGATTTATGCTTTGGCCAATGGTCATTTTTTTCACTGGTCAGTAGCCAGGACACGGTCAAAAAGGATATAAATACATAAGAGACAAAAAAAATTACGATTTATACTTTGGGCAATGGTCATTTTTTTCATTGGTGAGTAGCCAGGACGCGGTCAAAAAGAATATAAATACATAAGAGACGAAAAAAATGAAAAAAAAATTAGATTTATACTTTGGCCAATGGGCATTTCTTTCATTGGTCAGTAGCCAGGACACGGTCAAAAAGTCATATTATCAATGGTATTAACAAGAACAGTATATTAATTAAAAAAAATAAAATAAAAAAATTTGCCCTCTCCGGGATTCTAACCCACATCAGTAGAGGCATAAGCCTTTGTAGGGGGGGGGGGGCACAGGGACCCATATCAGTAGAGGCATAAGCCTTTGTGGGGGGGGGGACAGGGACCCATATCAGTAGAGGCATAGGCCCTTGTAAGGGGGGGCATAGGTTATTATCAATGTTAACCCAATATACCAATTCAAAAACGAAAACGAATCACAATTTGGCCTATGGTCATTTTTTCCATTGGTCAGTAGCCAGGACACGGTCAAAAAGTCATATTATCAATGGTATTAACAAGAACAATATATTAATTAAAAAAAATAAAATAAAAAAAATTTGCCCTCTCCGGGATTCGAACCCACATCATTAGAGGCATAAGTCTTTGTAGGGGGGGGGCACAGGGACCTACATTAGTAGAGGCAAAGGCCCTTGTAGGGGGGGGGGGGGTGCATAGGTAATCATAATGTTAAACCAATATAGCAATTCAAAAAACCGAAAAAAAAATTCGAATTACAATTTAACCAGTGGTCATTTTTTCCATAGGTCAGTAGCCAGGACACGTCAAACGTCATATTATGAATTGTATCAACAAGAACAATATATTTTTTTAATTAAAAAAAATTTTAGCCCTCTCTGGGTATCCAATAAGCAATTAAGAATTATGCCCTCACCGGGTATCGAACGCACATTAGTAGAAGCATAGTCATTTGTAGGGGGGGGGCACAGGGACCCATATTAATAGTGGCATAGGCCCTTGTAAGGGGGGGGGCAATTATCAATGTTAACCCTATATAGCAATTCAAAAAACGAAAAAAAAAATCGAATCACAATTGGATCAGTGGTCATTTTTTCCATTGGTCAGTAGCCAGCGGACGGCCAAAAAGTCATATTATGAATGGTATTAACAAAAACAATATATTTTTTTAATTAAAAAAAAATAAATTTGACCTCTCCGGGTATTGAACCAGGAATTAAGAACGTTGAACGGACGGACAACAAATAGCGAGCCCATAATTTGCATAGCAATTAATAGAGTAATCAACTACAGCTACAGTTCCTTTGCAAGTGAAGTAACTAATAATTAATCGCAGTTATTTTTTTTAAAAGGAACTAGTTCCAGGAGTTATTTACATTGAATTAGTTACTTAACAGCTCTAAATTTTACATTTCATATTACAAATTATACTGCCTATCACTTGAATTGTTGGCTAAACGCCACCAATCAAATTACTTTTAAAAACTTACTATATGGTTATTTTATGATTTAGCCTTTGATAACCATCGACATTTATTTTATATATTAATAATTACATTTGTCTTCGTTAACTAGTACATATACACAATTTATTAAAGCATATGGATTTTTTTAGAGGAATGCTAATATTTGTAATATATTTGGTTGTACAAAATTCATTCGTTATTTTTAACTTAACCAAATATTGGCTTATATTAATTTATATCTAACCCCAAGCATTTAAAATTGACCCACCCATTAATTATGAATATAATTCGAATGAAGGAGGTATGTTTTAAATTAAAAGCCATTATAATTTTAGTTAATTTTGTCTGTATTCTTAACAATCCCTGCATGGTATATGTTACATGGACAACCACTTTCCGTGAGTAATGGCGAAGGCGACATGGGAAACGAATTAAGATTACCTATGAACATTAGGCCGCTCAGATATGTAGTTGAAATCTATCCAAAATGGAAACTGAATAAACCGATGGAAGGCGTTAAAAATTTTGATGGTGAATTTACTTAAAAAAATCCCAAAATTTACAAACTTTTATAGGTATTACAAAAATTTCACTGGACATTGGAAGCAGCACGCATTCGGTTGTGTTGCACGGCAAGAAGCTAGAACTAAAATCCCTTAACGTTTATCTTAATGGGTCGTGGATTGGAAACGCTACTGAAGCCGTCTACAATAATATAACGGAAATGTATCAGTTTATGTTAAGTGTTGTTCTCCGTGAAAAATTTTCTTATACAATCGAAATCAGCTATTCAGGAAAAATAAATTATGAAGAACAAACCGGGTTTTCACAAAACCTAATTGGACACGATGAAACTGCTGAGTATAATAAAAATAATGTTGTATACTGTTAATAATAATTTACTTCATAGATATTTATACTTCACCAATTTTGAGAAAAGCAATGCACGAATGATGTTTCCTTGCTTTGATGAACCTTCGATAAAAGCTAAATTTGCACTAACAATAACGAGACCCTTCAACCTGAAGGCAATTTCTAATATGCCGTTAAAAGTAAATTTACTCGAACCTTTCATATTATTATGTTTAATGAGCTCTATTTGTCTAGATAAATTTTACACGTATTACTTATGTATATGAAAAAAAGCTAGGGTTTAATTAAAATTTTAAATAATTTTTAATTAATAACTGCAGAGGTTTTTATATTTTTGTAATTTGAATCAGTAGACAGACTCCACCAGTTACGCAGTCTAATGTTATTACTCACTATTCTTCATGGGGACAATCCGCGCCATTTTTCATACATCAAGATTTGAATTTTTTTTATTGTTACTTCAAATTTTATAATGTAAATTAAATGCTCGGTAAATTAAATGCTCGATAAATTAAATATTATCTCCTAATCAATAAGCTTAAGTTGTAACTTATGTATTTAGATGTAAGCGTCTTTGCATATATAATTATTGATATAACTACAGGAATCTATATTGTATCGAGAAAGAGGCGGTGTGAGGCTTTATAAAGATTATTTTGAACCAACTAAGGAAATGAGCACCTATTTAGTGGCCGTTGTTTTAACAACGATGCCTTCAGTATCAATGACCACAGACAGCAACATAACGGTAGGTTTATAAAACATTAGCTATTAATTTTAAATTCCAAATTCAAATCAATATATTATTATTAAATTTTATTAGATTACAAATGTTATAGGCAATTAATTTGTTCAATATAAGCATTTAAGCTAATCAGATAATTTGGATACTCATTTTTGTTTAGCTATAACACTAAAAAACTCATTTTTTAACAATCAACTTCAAAATTTAGACGTGGTAGGCTATATCCAATAAAGATTCTGTTTTCTGCTGCTCCCTTTAGTGTCTCAACTTATAATCTGCAACTTTCAACCAAAAATTTAGATATGAAGATGTATAATTTTTGATCCAATTTTAAAATTATAAAGCAGTCACAATAAAAATTAATGCTAATTAGTATAAATTTGTCGGTTAATTTATCTTTGAGAACGAGCGACGCCTAATTCAAACAACTTTATAACTATCATGTGTTAATATATATAATTAATAACATATAAAAAATAAAAATAATTAGAATTATATTTTAAAATATTGATGTGTATTTAGAATGCTAACTTGTATTTCAACAAATTATTGATTACAGATCACTATGTCAGCGCCCAAAGAACATTCAGACCTCCTCAAAACTTGGCTAAATACAGTTGGCAAGATAGTGGATCATTTTAGTCATTATTTTAAAATTAAATATTCCTTACCTAAGCTAGGTAATAATCATTTTCCTTTTACGAATCTTTAAGCTTGTTTGATAATTTAAGTAATATAAACAAAAAGCGACTTTTAAGTTTAATAATGTCGTGCGAAAAATTTTTTTTAGTAGAAATCATAATCAAATAATTTGTTTGAAATTATTTTGTTAAATATAAATGTAATTTATATCAATAATTTTTAACTATATTAAACTTATAAAAACTTGTTTTTCTAGCCACCACTAAAAAACAAAATTTCGCACTTCTTTATAAATTTAATATGTAAATTAAAATTTAAGTTAATTTATTGATTAACACCATTTAACAATATGTAATTTTGGTGTTATTACCTTCTTTTAGATATTGTTATGATTAAAAGTTTTGGATCTTCAGTGGTAGGAAGTGAAAATTGGGGACTTATTATATGCCAGATGCCAGACCCAGCTCTTAAAAACTTCCATAATAATTTCATAAGGTTATTAGTGCATGAGATAATCCATCAGGTTAATTTATAAATCACATTTCTATGTTTAACTTTAACGTATAAATCTTAAAGAAATGGCCATCCTTTTATAATTTTAAATTGCTTTAACTTAAATAAGAGCAATATAATGATAATAAAAATTATAGGTAATTTAACGGTTTTTGTGTTTATGAATTTTTCTTTAGTATTTAGATGTCATAGTAGCGGAAGTATTGAGATCATCTTCGTAGAGAGCGTTCTAAATAAATGATTCACATATGGTATTAAAGATAAATACACAAACTTAATAAAAATATGTTATATGTTACAAATTAGCTTTAACGGATTTTTTTTGTCTACTTCTCCAATAGTGTTGTGAAAACGGCTTGGTTTTGTTCGGTCGGCTTTGGTTTTAATCGACTTAACATAAACTAACCAATGTTTTTTTGGTCTATTTTTCTTACTCGACCTCTAAGCTTAGTCGAAAAAATAGGGCAGAGTCGGCCGTTAGTCTGATTTGAACCAAAGGTCGGCCAATCAAAGCCCAGCCGTTTTTACAACACTATTCTCCAATATATTTTATACTAATTTACATATGTCTTAAATCGGAAAACAATATTATATATTTTTATCCACATGGTATATACAAAACTGATATTACAAATTACGCTATATATTACATATTTCATTGAATCACAATGTTCCATTTCTTTATTTTGCTTGTAAAACATCTAATGAGTTAGATACTTTTAGTTAATGGTATTAGTTTTAAATTTTTTAAAACATATCTTGAGTCAGGGTAAAATTTATCTGGTAGCATTTACATAATTACTATTATATTAAAAATTTTCCCTTTTCCTACTATGGCAGCTAACACCAAAAAATAAATGGTAATGGCTGATAAATCAATAATGTAATAACATTGTATATTTATATTTAAACATGTTAAAATGGTTATATATTAGTTTCACATAGTCCATTTTTAAATTTAAAGTTTAGCCTGTATAAATTAAAAGTTGCATGAAGAATAATTACCTTATAAGTTATGGCAAAAGGGTAGAACCTTTTTTTTGCTTGCCAAGGACGACGTTTTTGACTTTTTAAAATATTAGCACTCTTTAAGATTGTAGCAAGTTGTATTTCACTAAAAACTATTTAGATACTGGGGAATTAATTAGTATGTTAGGTTAATGCATTTTATATGAATATTTTGTATGGGTTAGTTAAATTAATTTATATTGCCTTTAATGCCTACTTTAGTTGCAATTTTTCAACTCACTCAAACGCAATATTTATGTCATGTCAAAAGCATCTCTTATAAAAATTTCCACAATATCATAGATGTATAAGCTTTAAATAAATTATTTAAACTATACTCAATTAGAAAGTGTAATAATTTAAATTATACTTAATTAGAAAGTGTAGACGTAGACATGGGCGTAGCCAGGTTTTGGATTAAAAAAAAATTTACTATATAAAAAATTTCAGAGCAAAAAAAACAAAGGTTTAGACTATCCAAATCCAAAAATTTTCCTCTAAAATTTTCCTGAGAGCAAAAAAAAAAAGTCTTGACTATCCAAATCCAAAATTTTCCTGAGAGCAAACGCAACTCCCCTAATTAGGCCTGCCCCCCTGGCAAATTAGGGCCTAATTAGGGGGGGGGGCAGGGGGTCCGGCTGCCCACCTCTGGCAAATTAGGGAGGGGGGGGGCAAAACATAATTTTTTATGGTTTTTGTATTGAAAAATTCTTTCTTTTTTTAAATTAGGGGAGGGGCAGCCGCCCCCCCCCCCTGCCTACGCCCATGGCGTAGAGTTTGTATCGAATGCTTTACACATAAGAAACGAAACCTTACCTTCTTTTTTATATATTTTCCAAATTCAAGTTCAGTAATATTTTAATTTTGTCCAATAAATTGATCTTCAGTTTACAAATTAAAATTATTAAATTTTACGTATATACACTTCTTAGTGGGTTGGAAATTTAGTTACTATGGCATGGTG
This sequence comes from Gordius sp. MW1, assembly GCA_964036665.1. Classification (NCBI taxonomy): domain Eukaryota; kingdom Metazoa; phylum Nematomorpha; class Gordioida; order Gordea; family Gordiidae; genus Gordius; species Gordius sp. MW1. Next base: position 4,837,465 of record OZ038529.1, read on the forward strand.
GAATGATGCTTGGATCAAAGAAGGATTGACGACTCATTTAACATCCACACAATCCAAAATTATCGATGATAGGTGGGACGTTGAGTATTGGTATTTGAAAGAAATATTTGCCTATCTAGAAGCAGAAGTAAACCCCAGAATAGGACCTTTATACTACGAGGATAATTTTGATGAGAATTACAGCTATTTAACATACTATAAATCAGCCAATCTCTTCAATATATTAGATGGCACTATTATGACCAAGTTAGCTTTCAAAAGAGGTAAATTTTGCAAACTATTTTCTCGTAACGTCATAAAATCATAGGAATTATAAAGCTATTCCGAGAAAACGCTTTTAAAAGCGTGGACAAAAAAATGTTAATCTCATATTTGGAAGAAGCTTGGTCTGAGGATAACTATACATCTCCTTCAAATTATAAAACTTCCAATGGAACCTCAATAACAGCTTATTTAGATCCATGGTTAAGAAAGGTTTAACTCGTTTTACCATTTAGAATCTTTATTTTTTAAAATATAAACACATCCATGCTATATATTAAATTTTGATTAAATCAACGTTTTCAAAATTGAACTTTAATTTGGCCATTACACAACAAATTAGAAACCTGCAATCGGGCTTGTTTAAATTTACATGTATGGGCCCGGCCAGGGCTCGTCAAACAATTAGAGTATAGCCCCGGGGTCGGCCCGCTTATTTTATACAAAGCCCGAGCCCGGCCCAGGCCCCTTTAAAAAATTATTTTAATGTTTTAGTTTTTTAATTGTAATTTTTTTATTGGTCAGACGAGTTCTTCTTTATTTTAAGTAGCGACCCACAGAATAGCACTTGTAGTTGTGATACTAAAAAACATACATGCCAATTATGATACGTTTAAAATTTTATTTAAGGCTAAAATGCTTTTAATAAAGTTACTTAGTATTTGCTTTTTTATTAATTTGAAGAAAATATAACTTTTGAACTTTGTTTTAATTTTTTTATGAGTATTTGAAATATCTAACTATTGAAACAATTTACTCGAATGTTGCTAAACGGTATAAATGGGTAGGCAATGACGGAACAATTATAAAGATTCTTAGAACTTTATAAAACATAAATATAAATCTAATTAATTTTGTAACGGGCTTTTAGCGAGTCTTACTTATATCTAGACCCCGCACGAGACCGCTAAGTTATATTACGATCCAGCCCGGCCCGTTGTTGTATATTTAAGCGGAAGCCCGTCCAAGCCCGGCCCGTGCAGCTCTTTAATAGAAATATACATTAAAAGAAGTAAACAATTACCCATCTTAAAAAGTTAAATTCAATATTCAGATGATTATGATACTTTAAAAAGTTCTCTATTTTCTGTTTGATGTTACAGAAAGGCTTTCCTATGGTAGTGATCATGGATCCTTCCAGAATAAATCAATCTTGTGTGAAAATTGAATTTAAACAAACAGAATTTAACAATATACCCAATCTTTTTGAAAAAGGAGAAGAAGGTGTTGCTAAAGGTGAAAAAATTTTGTGGCACGTACCCCTTAATGTATCAATTTATATGGGATCCAAGTTAAATCATACAAAAACATTATGGTTAATAGGAGCTTCAGGTAATATAAGTAAAATAAAATTGATAGCAAAAATTTAGCTTTTTAGTTTTCCAAGTTTTTTTATGAGTCTCAAATTGGCATAACATTACTTTTATAAACCTATGAACGATCAATCAAAATAAGCACTTTTACACGTGTCTTTTTAAATTTGTTTAAACTGTAAACTTTCATTCCAAACAATGGTTTCTAAACTTTTTTTACACAAAATCCTTTGATAATGTATTTAAATTATGTTGAGATAAAGTCTTTTTTCCACAAATAATCTTTTTTTAAAATATTAAATATTGGAGATGAATTTTTCATATATTTAGCAAAATTAATTTTCAAATTTAAAATTGATTGTTATGCAGATTGTTGGTCTTTATTCTAATTTCTTTAAACTAAGCTTCTAATTTTTAATTCGGATCGGGCTTAAGACCGTCTCGTGCCGATGAAAAGCAATTTTCCCGAGCTTTAAGGCTGATTCACTTTTGTCAAGGCATGATTGTTGAATTCAAACTAAATTAAAGTTAACTCAATCCTCTGGAAAAAGTTTCTTACACACAAATTTTTTTTTGATCTATGATTATATTTATTGATATTTATAAAATTAATGGTTTTTGTGACAAAAAAAACTAATGCTATTTGCAGTGGCGTTGCTAGGGGGGGGCCAGGGGGCCCCGGCCCACCCAAGAGGAAAAACCGGGCCCCATGGGCCCCCCTTCAAGGGAAAAATCTTGGGCCCCGTACGCCATTTTTTTTATTTTATCTGAGTTAAGAAAAATTATGAAGATTATAATTTTGTTTTTGAATATAACTTTTAATTATAATATAAAGCCCAAATATTTGTTTAATAAATGCAATTTCAACGGTTAATAGCCTAATATTAACTTTAAATGATATTAGAAATGGGGATCACTGTCAAATTCTTTATAATAAGGCGAAAGATTTAGCTTTAATTTTTGATTTAGTACCTTCTAAACGTATTAAAAACCAAAAAAGTATGACACTTTTTACTCTTTTGAATCTACCAATTCATTAATTGATTTCAAAATTGATTTATAGATTTATATTATCCTATCATCGATAGAATAATAGCAGAATTAAACATAAGATTTTCGGAAAATAATCGTAATTTATATAGGTCCTTAGAATGTTTCATCGGCTTAGCCAGCATTTAAATTAGAGGGGGGCAATAATGATTTAGGGAGGGGCAAAATGATCATTTTTGAAAATTTTATACCTAACTTAAATAAATTTCAACAAATTTTTGGATTTAGAGGGGGGCGGCCGCCCCTCCCTGCCCCCCCCCCCTTGGCTACGCCCATGGAAGGTTTAAACCATTCATCCCCTTTTTTGCGATAAATCTCTTTTATCAGAAGTAATTAACAAGAATTAAAACTGCAAGATGCCGAAATAATAGTGGCGAGAAATTATGTAATATATTATAATTTTTTACTTCGAATAAAATAAAATGCAATGATATTTTTCACTGATTAAAATTTTGCCCTCAATAATGTTTCCAAATTTTATTATTTTGATTGAAACAATTTTAACTATCCCAATAACTTCATGTTCATGCGAAGGATCGTTTTCATTGCTAAAATGGATTAAAACTATCTTCGTTCCACAATTGGACAAGATAGGTTATCTTCCTTAGCTTTGTTAAGCTTAGAACATGACTTTATAATTGTTATTCCCCCGGATGATATTATAAATTAGTTTGCAACATCGAGTACTAAAAGACGATTTTTAATATTTAATGAAAAATTATCTAGGGTTTTAAACTTGTTTTAAACTTTTTAACACTTTTAAAATATATACTAAAATATTATTAAATTTACGAAAATTCCATCCTGGATTCAATAATTGTCGATCTCACATGCTTATTGTTTAACATATCTTGCATATTTTATGTATCACATGCACATATAAAGCCAATGATTTTCCAAAAAATAGTTTTTACATCATTATTTCCCCTTTATTAGTGATAACCCATCTAAATTTTGATAAATTAATATTAATAACAAATTCCTGAATTTTATAGACAATTGTTAACGCATCCAAACTTTCAAGGGATAAAAATCCCCAAAAAATTCCTTTTGGTGTGCCATTGAATTCAACAAAATGTACACAAACGATAAGTTGTTCTGTGCATCTCACATCTCTAATTTCATCTAAAATTATTAAATAAAATTTTGATTCATTTAATTTTGACAGAATATTTTTAAGGTTCATTTAGCCGTTAAATTTATTAATTCATTTTAATTTTTAGGTGGTGTAAGGGGGGGGGGGGGGGTTGTGCAAATATATCTATAATATCATCAGGGCCAGTAACTTCTAAATACTCATTCCCGAACGAATTTTAATTTCATAATTAATTTTTTCCATATTTTATGTTATAATTACGCCTTTTGAGGATCTAGCCTTAAAAAAGGCTTTTAAATGTTCTCATTGTTTTCCTGATATAAATATGCCTGAAAATGCTGCCAATAATGCGTATTTAAAATTAAAATTTGATATATATATGGCCAAGATTTTTTGGGGTTGTGGCAATAAAACATTTTTATAAAAAACTTTGTTGCATAGTTTTTTTACTATTTGTATTATTTTTTAAAATGTCAACGATTTCTTGTCAATATCCTCGTTCCACTTTGTGCCCTTTCAATTCATTTATACAAAAACTTCTTAACGAAGTGAAATTTTTTATTGTTTCAACTACATTACTTTTTTTATTTATGAATAAATTTTATTTATTATATGCCCTAGAAACATGCGGGTCTAAGACATACCAGTGTAATGTTATTAGAAAAAATACACATAGTAGCGGAATTTTAAGTTTGTCCAACGTTTATGAGGGAAAATTTTTTCATTCACGTTTGACCCATGGTCGTATCCAGGTTTTGGATTAGGGGGGAGGGCCATAATTTTTTTTAATTTTAAGGGTTTTTGTAGTTAATATTTTTGTCCCCCCCCATGGCTTGACCAGCTCAGCCCCCCCAAGGCAAAAAGGCTAGCTACGCCACTGGCTATTTGCCTAAGTCAATTTAATACACAAGTTTGTAATTATAACATATTAAAACATCTCTAGTACGGCCATAAGAACCAGTGCAATGTAACGAGATTTTAGGCTTGCGTTCCATTTCCCTCTACCTACGTTATCAATCTAAACCCACCGATTTTATACATTGCCATTCTGGTTTTCGGCTGTGCACTTAAATGGTCCATTTTAATTCATCATATTAAGTTGTAGAATCTGCTAGGTTTTGTTTGATCGACAGATTTTGGTCGAATAAGCATAAATCTTTGGTCTATTTTTCTTAATCGACCTCAAAGATTAGTCGAAATTTTGACAACAGACTAGAGCCGACCCCTAATCTTAGTTAAGCCAAAGGTCGACCATAAACAAAACCCAGGCGTTTTTACAACACTACATGATATAAATTTAGCAATGTACGAATTTCCTGCTAATGAGAATGACAAGATTTCTCTCACAGTCAACACCAATGGAGCCTTTATTATAAAATACGGAAATTCTCTGTGGAATAATTTAAGACACAACTTGTTTAGGCAAAATCAACTTTTTAACTCAATCGAATTGACCCAATTAGCTCAAAGTGTTCAATACTTATATGGGTAAAATTACGATCACTCAATTTATTACAAATATTATTATTTAAATACAAACTCATATATTTACCTTACAACATTGATTTTAACTCCTAGGAAAAAACATTTTTTATGGTACAAAGTGGTGGATTTTGCAAGAATTATAATAGAAAAAAGTAACTATGATTAATGGAAATAATTAAATTATATGAAAATAGGCAGGCTTCCTTTGGATTACGATCTTTTTCCCTATACAAATTTACTTCAATCTACTTTAAACATATATTCCATGTTTCAAAGATCTGAATTTCGATCAGATACTATTTTATGGAAAAATAAAATATCTTCTATGGCACGTAGTTTAATTAATACATACGAAAACATGACTGCCACGTAATTTATAAAATAGTTTTTATATTTTAATACAAATTAGTAAAGGCGGAGGTTGGGGCATCTGTACCACCCTATGTAGATTCAAAAATATTCAAACCTAACCAATTTTATGGTTTAAATTTTAATTAATTCATCATTTTGTTCTCTACTCAATTAGCACAAGTAAAAAACTTAGAATCTGTTGGTTAAATTCTGCTCTGGGCCCAACTCGTGATTTCTATACCCGGACAAAAAATGCAGTCAATTCGGCTTAATGGGTCCTAGTTGGCCGTCCGACCCAAGGCTCCGGTCCCACCCGTGGCAAACCATTCTCACCAATTCATTTAAAATTATCTTTTCTTGGATGCACAACTCTCTCTTCAAAAAAATAGATAGGGCGTAGGCGTTTTATATTTTTAAAAACCACAGGCAGCTCCTTCTCCCTGTCTCAAATCCTTTTAGTTCAACATTGTAAACTTTAGAACTACATAGGGCCGAGCTCAGGCCTTAATTTGTAATAAACACTGAGAATGGGCTGGGCTAGAGCCGTTTGTTTACGCATCTACAGTATTTTATTCTCTTTATAGAACTTCTAGGAGCAAAATTAATTGACCCTCATACCTGTAATTAAGACCAATGATCTTTAGAGGGGATTTGAATTTTGGGGACAGGGCAAAAGGTTATAATAGTTTTTAGTGATGGACAAAGCAATGTGACCTTCAAGGCTCTATCACCAATCTTGTTGAAATTTTTACAATTTTTAAATTTTAAGGAAGAGGCAACTGTACTTATCTGCTTATAGTTTGACCACACTCCGGAATTATATTTATCCTCGTTTTTAGAGTAAAATCATTAGACGATAAATATTCCCCACGCTATTCAAATAATGCTGCCGCTGCAGCTTTAAATGAGTTTTTTTAGCTAAGTAATGACCTTAGTATATTACACATTTCTCGACACCCTCTCAAATAAGTGCCTATTTAAAAGAAACAACAATTGAGATACTGTTGTAGTCTTACTACACGACTCCACTCTCATCCATCTACGCAGCAAGACCAGCTGCGCTCCCCTCATCTTATTTCGCTTATTTATTAGTGTCTGTATACGCATCTTTATGTATACGCGTAGTCCCTCTCCCCCAGGCAATCCGCGCTTGTTACACATCTTTCTCGTTGTTCTTATAATGATTTCGAGTATTAATTGCTATGCAATTTATGGGCTCGTTTTTTGTGCGTCGTCCGTCCGTCGTCCGTCCGTCGTCCGTCCGTCGTCCACCAAGTTATTGGCGCCAGCCTTTTTTAAATTAAATTAATGGTTAATACCATTGATAATTCGACTTTTTGACCGTCCGCAGGCTACTGACCATTGAAAAAAATTACCATTGGCCAAATAAATCGAAATTTTTTGTTCGTTTTTGAATAGGTTACCATTGATAATTACCCTGTGCCCTCCACTACAAGGGCCTATGCCTCTACTGATATGGGTCCCTGTTAATTAAATTAATATTTTGTTCTTGTTAATACCATTGATAATATGACATTTTAGCCGTCCGCTGGCTACTGACCGATGGAAAAAATGACCATTGGCCAAAATGTGAATCGGAATTATTTTTTTCGTTTTTTTTTTGACTATTATGATTGTTCCTGTTACTACCATTGCTATTATGACTTTTTGGCCGTCCGCTGGCTGCTGACCAATGGAATAAAATGACCATTGGCCAAAATGTGATTCGAAAATTTTTTTTTCGTTTCTTTTTGACTATTATGATTGTTCCTGTTACTACCATTGCTATTATGCCTTTTTGGCCGTCCGCTGGCTGCTGACACATGGAATAAAATGACCATTGGCCAAAATGTGATTCGAAACTTTTTTTTTCGTTTTTTTTGACTATTATGATTGTTCCTGTTACTACCATTGCTATTATGACTTTTTGGCCGTCCGCTGGCTGCTGACCAATGGAAAAAAATGACCATTGGCCAAAATGTGATTCGAAAATTTTTTTTTAGTTTTTTTTTGACTATTATGAATTTATATCCACTTTTACCGTGTCCTGGCTGATGACCAATGGAAAAAAATGACCATTGGCCAAAATGTTATTCGAAAATTTTGTTTTCGTTTTTTTGGCTATCATTGACTTATAGAGTATCTGTTGGTACTGACCAATGGAAAAAAATGACCATTGGCCAAATTTTTGATTTTTTTAAAAATTGTTCAAATTCAACAAAAACTTTCTCCCAACAATTCTGCAAAATCTTAACATTGTCATGTTTTATAATATAATGTTTGTTACACGCCTAATTTTAAATATTTTTGAATTTTGGCACATATACCCGTTTTTAAACTTATTTTTTATTCGCTTTTGATGATTTGAAACGAGGAGTTTTAAATTAGTTTAAATAATTATGTTTGTAACAAAGTTTAATTTTAATTTTATGTATCCTTAATGCAGGACTTGCGTAGGTCAATACCTGGGAGGGGCAAAGTGATTTTTTTAAATTTTAACCGGTCCCTCCAATGGAAGCCTCTAAATTCTTTCCAAGCTCGTAAGTATGCTCGCATTATGCCAATTTGATAGTTTACATATAAACCTTGAGGATTATATTTTTTATTTAATAATAATTTAATATTTCTTAATGTTAGGCACCTTTTCAAATTAAAAAAAAATATTTGTTATCCCAAAATTAATTTTGATAGGTTATTTATTAACCCTAATTAATGCCCCCCCCCCCCAAAAACATACTCTCGAGTACCCGCTTCGCCCAATAACTTAATCTTACTTTAATTACTCAACCTTGGAATTTAATGGCTTTTCCGAGGGAAACGAAAAATCGTATAGAGAGCATGACTTTGTAAATTTTCAAATACTCATTTCTTTATTTCCAATAAACCATCTACAAACTTAATCATTAACAATTAATTAAATTCACAACAGGTAATTAATTGCTATTTATTAATTGAATCTAATTTAATTTCAATAAAATAATTTGTAATTTAAACTTATTTAAGAATTCGAATCTTCTATAAAGATAATCCTTTTACGCTGTTTAGATTAAATTCATTTAGCACTTCTAGCTTAAGCTTAGTTTTTACTGTAAATTCACAAAATTCAATATTCTTCACAAGTTCGGTCGCAGTAAACTTAAGTAAAAATAACATTTACTTTAATCGAATATTATGTTTTTTATTAGGTAAATATCTTAAATAGATATTCGGAAGTTAACATTTCTATTAGTTGTCATATAAAAGCTGAGAATTCTATTGTAATTTAAACTTATTTAAGATTTCGAATCTTCTAGAAAGATAATCCTTTTACGCTTTTTAGATTAAATTCGTTTTTCTAGCTTAAGCTTAGTTTTTACTGTAAATTCACAAAATTCAATATTCTTCACAAGTTCGGTCGCAGTAAACTTAAGTAAAAATAACATTTACTTTAATTGAATAATATGTTTTTTATTGGGTAAATATCTTAAATAGACATTCGGAAGTTAACATTTCTATTAGTTGTCATATAAAAGCTGAGGATTCTATTGTAATTTAAACTTATTTAAGATTTCGAATCTTCTAGAAAGATAATCCTTTTACGCTGTTTAGATTAAATTCGTTTAGCACTTCTAGCTTAAGCTTAGTTTTAACTGTAAATTCACAAAATTCAATATTCTCCACAAGTTCGGTCGCAGTAAACTTAAGTAAAAATAACATTTACTTTCATTGAATAATATGTTTTTTATTGGGTAAATATCTTAAATAGATATTCGGAAGTTAACATTTCTAATAGTTGTCATATAAAAGCTGAGGATTCTATTGTAATTTAAACTTATTTAAGATTTCGAATCTTCTAGAAAGATAATCCTTTTACGCTGTTTAAATTAAATTCGTTTAGCACTTCTAGCTTAAGCTTAGTTTTTACTGTAAATTCACAAAATTCAATATTCTTCACAAGTTCGGTCGCAGTAAACAAAATTATTTAGTTTTATATATTTTAAGTAAACGAATTCTAGAAAATCCGATAAACAATTTAAATAAACGCCACCCTTATTTCGCGCATCTTGTAATTTATAGGCAACAGTTGGCACACTATTGTTATATCATTTCAAAACCTAATTTTTAAATTCTGATAATTGCCCATTGCACAAAAAATAAGTTGTAAAGTTAGGTTTATATTTAATCCAATATTATATATTTAATCTTTAGAAATTAATTTTCAGCAATTATTCTAATAAATGAGGCCTACACCCTCGCAAAAAATTATCCCATAACCCAATCTATAGATAAAACTATTTCATTTCCTGATATGGTTTGTTATTTATCTAGTTAGACAATACTTACCCCCCCCCCCCCACACACATGGGTATTTGTTATTCACACATGATGAAACGGGGGGGGGGAGGTGGTAAAGGGGGTCACATGGTGTGTTTGTGCTAAGGCGTGCGTTTTAATGGCGAAGGAAGAAAGAAAGGAAACATGTGGGGGAGTAAAGGTCCCCACATTATCGATTAATTTATTATAAAGGAGAGAGAGGGAGTGGAGGGTTAGGCTTCACGCCATAAGTCACTGTCGTGAACGTTAATGCTATCACCCGAGCTGACATAACATTTCTGGAAAGTGCCTCCCCCCTCAATTACGCCACTGGGTTATTTATAGCTACTGTCTAAGAAGCATATACCATAAATATATTTTTTTTATTAAAATGCTTTTATTGATACATGAAATATACAAAAAACGAGAATAAAATAATATCAGAATATATATATATTTGATCGACTCGCAAATTATTTTTAAAACCCTTTGGCCCTTCATCAACATTAACTTTTCAGTAAATAATTCTTTGCTCTCCACTCCAATCATAATTTTTATCGTTCAATATCTTACCTTGAATTTTACTATATTAGATTCCCCGCCGCCCCCGCAAAAAAGGGTTTCATTTTCATTAAATTGTCTATTGATTGACCCTACATCTCGCAACGTTAGATAGATAGCATTTTCATCAAAAATCGCACACTCAGCATGGGGGGGGGGTTGACATTAGGATTTGGGACTTATTATACTTACGTAAAAGGGTAATAGGCCAAGTCATCTTTTCTTAAAATACATTATTAAAATCTTTAAAAAAACAATATTTAAACATATAGAAAACCCCTTTCACCAACCTTCCCTCCCTATTTTTTTGTTCTTATATCATTATCGGTATACGTAATTGTAATATATACATAGCTTATTTAGGCAAAAAAATCGATTTTTTTACCCATATGGGACGAAATAATTAGTCGTATAACATACACTCGGAAAATCTCACAAAGTAGTGCCAATACGATAAAGGATTAATTAAAAAAAATTTCTCCCAACAATTCTGCAAATTAACATTGTGTTGTTTTATAATATAAAGTTTGTTAGACCCATAATCACTAAAGGCCATAAAAACTAATGTAATACGCAACTAGAAGCAAACACTAAATCTAACCCTAACCCTTGCCTTTATTACATTTTGCCTATATTACATTTTGCCTATAATGGAAAATTTGTATAAATAATTAATTAATCATTAGGCATTTAATACCCCCCTATAGGCATTCTCGCCCCTTCCCACCTTTCTCGCCCATAAATTGCATAGCAAATATGATACATTTATACGAAGTACAGATGAGTCGTCCCCCCTTCCCTTCCCCTCTTCCCTTCCCTTCCCCTCTTCCCTTCCCTTCTCCCCCTTCCCACGAGGGCCGAAGGCCCGAGTTTTATCTTATTCGCCGATTCTTGGGCATCGTATATTTAAATAAAGGATAAATGAATACTAAACGGAGATTTAAGGTAAGATTGAAAATCCCATTTAATAATAATAAAAGCATAATAATAATAATAACCAAATCTAATAGTATTAATCTTTTACATTATCACTTATGTTTTGTCTTTATTACAGATACAAATACATGAAATGATTATATATTTATTCTATATAGAACTACTTATAGTTATAACGTAGCGGTGATCATGGCTATAAATACAGATGCGAGGGAAGCCCTCAATGTAGCAGCCGCAAAAGAACACTTTGAAAATTACCTTTCAAATAGAGCAAAATTAAATTCTTTACAGGTAACAATCCTAAAATGACTTTATACTTACACTAAAGCTGTTAAAAGTGCCACAAAGATTCAATATAAATAAAGGATGGCTATTTGGTCGTTTTAAGTGCACTGGCATATTGTTTACTATTGAAAAAGGGACAGACTTTTAAAAATTTGACTATTTTTTATACAAAGCTAATTTTGAGGCCATTTCCATGGCATTCATAAACCTTTAATAAGATTTAATATATGTATAATGTAAAATCATCGCTTAAAGTGTAAGGCTTTACAAATATATATCGTATAACGTGAAATATGAGCTTTACGGGCGTTCGTGATGACGCGCGAAGCGAAAAAAAGCGAAGTGAATATTTGGGATAATTTATTAAACTCTTCTCTCTTTTTCTTAATATTTTTATATCCATCGTAAAATTTTTCATATATCAATGTTAATGCACGAATATTATTGATAAGATCGTGATTATTCTATAAACATATAAAATTGTATAAAAAATACATAACATAAAATTTCATTTCTTCAACACGACACGCGCGAAAAGTACAAAATAATTTGTATCTTATTTCCGTTCGCTTTTTAATGCGGGCGAAAATAATCGTCTGCGGTTTCACTATGAACGCCTCTTATATTTTAATCTGTTATTTTTGTGATATATGATATTTCACGATGAATATAAAGATAGAGTTGATAAATTATCCTCAAAATTTTAGCTTTTTTCGCTTCGCGCGTCATCACGAAGGCCGCCTGTCATTACTAAAATGGCACGATTTATACAAATAGTTATCAGATCTTATGACAAATCTTAAAGGCAACTGCGGAGCTATAAATCTTTCAATAACGCATTTTATTATATAAAATTATATTTAACAAGCAAGTCACTGACTTTCCTTACAATATATAAAGAATATTTGATGAAAATTTCTAATAGAGTGGCTATATAAATCAATAATATCAGTTTGATTTAATCATAGAGCAAACTAATAAATCAACATATCTAAGGTTGAATGGTAGGTTTTTTTTTCAAATTAATAGGCACCTAGGTGTAATCAAACTTTAAAAACATTTTTTTTGACTAACACAAATATTGTTCTTAATAGATAAGTTTAGCCGTAAAAAGTTGGAACCCTAATAACCAATCAAAATAAACATAGGAAAAATCACAATTTGTAACCTGACGTAATTTGCATAAATACGAGATCAAGTTTTTTGTACTTAAATAAGATATGCATTAATATGACCTTCAAAGATGTTTTATTGTGTACTTACTTGAATGTTTGACAGAGGGATTTGTCTTTTAGTCGCTAAACTTAGCAAGTTACTAGCTAGATAATAAAATTGAATATTAACCAATGCATATAGGGTGATATAGCAGTTACTTACAGTGCAGATGAAGTTTGGTTGAAAGGATTTGAAAAACTGAAAACCTTGGAAGACGTTGAAGAAATACTTGACCTTTGTGATGTCCTAACCTTTACAACCGAAGCTAGTCTTCTTAAAAGGTAACGATTGAATCATCAATGGAAATGTGTAAATTGTTATATAATAGTAACTTTATACGTTTGAGTAATTATGTATATTGCAGACTTCTAGATTATGTGATAGAATCAAATCTTTTAGAGGATGAATTACATTACTTCATTAGCGATATATCTTCTCATTCACGTATGCCAAATTTTGGAATATCTTACGTTATAAAGCAATGGAATTTTATCAAGGAGAAAACGAATTCGAATATGGACTTATTATTTTTCACAATATTCTCAGATGTAGCCCATCCTGATATATTGCTGCAATTGCAAAAGGATTTTAAGTTTATTGAAGAGAAGACTTTTAACAGAACCATTTCTATTATTCAAGCAAATATCAAGGCAGTCAATGCTAATAAGAAGCAATTATTACACTGGCTAAACAAATCATAAATAAGCCTTTTTAAGATATATTAAGATAATGTTAATGTTCAAATCAGCTTTTTTTACTAAATGACACTATTATATTATATCAATTTAACTAGTTATATTTACAATAATTTATTAGTTTTATGTTAGTGCTTAAAATTATTCAATATCGCTAGTTAATAATTTTTGATGAAAATACGCTTTTTGATTATTACATTAGTTACAATTCTTCATTAACTTAGTAAAATATAGAGTTTATTAAACCTTGAATTTGTTAATAAATATGTGAATTATGGTTACACTAACCTTTCTTATTTGAATATACTTATTTGGAGTTATATCTTTACATAGGAAAGAGTAGAGAACATATTTCTCTACAAAATACATGTTTATCTTTTTTTTTAACTCCGCCATATACATAACAATAACACTTATTACAAGAGTCGAGAAGTTTAGAGATATATGAATAATCAATTTTAACCCTAAGAATTTTACAAAGGAACATTTTCGGCTGAGTGAATATGTATATTATCAAAACATATTTAGATAAAAGATTTATAAGGGCTGTATACTTAAAAGTGCAAAACAGAAAGGGTAAAACCTAAGTATATTTTGTAAATCTATAGCTATTAAAGTTGTTCGATTTTTTGCTACAAACTTAAATTTGTCTATTTGATTGCTGAAAATCAAAATTTAAGCGTCAGATCTTGCAAAATTAAAATCCATTTGGCTAAATTCTTTTTAGTTAAAAATTTATTATCTTAAAAACACTTATCAGTTTCAAAAAGTTAGTTGTAAATCCTTAAACTCCACGTGTGGAGTCCCTTATTCTTTTTTGTTGATAGACGAATACCACATTTTTCTTATTAATTTAATTTAGCTCTAACTTCAGCTAAGATAGACTTTGGGAAATGTATAGTATAATAGTAAGGGAAAGGTGGATAGATTTAAATGAGATTATATCAAATATATTTTATGTCGGAAGGTATATTATTAAAAACAAAATATTTTGAGCCAATAACGTATCATAAATTTCAAAAGAGAGACGTGAATTGACAAAATGCACGCTCCTTTACACTACAGGTAAAATAATTCAGTCATTAACGACATTCTAAAATCAATGCCATGATCCATTGAATCCTTTAAAAGACTCAAATTTTCTTTACACATTAATCGTTAGACACTTCACTTAAAAGTCCAATGCGTCCTGACGCTTTCGCAATGAAAGGAAATTGCTACATTTAAAAATGAGACTTTACATAAAATAATTTATTCTTCAACCCTTTAAATCTTAATTATAACCCCATGGCCCTTGCCCAAGATCGCATTCTCAAAAAATAAAAGGCGCTCTTGGAGTCAAGAATTAAGAATTTAATAGCTTTAGTCAGATCAGGATGCGGGGGAAAATGTCAATGGCGTTATACAAAGAATAGGGCAGACGAACTCCCCCCCCCTCAAACTTTTACCAGCATTTTGTTAATAACATTAAAATGCAATTTAGTAAATTTACTTTCACATCTTTTTTAGATTCCTGTAAAGACTAGTGTCGTAGGCTAGAGCCCCCCCCCCGCCTATATTTTAGTTTTTTAATGATTTATTCGCTGAAAAAAATAATTGGTTACCCCGATTTTTAAAATCTAATTTTTGAGGAAAACTTAAAAATCTAATGACAAATTGTATACAATTATCTGTTAAAAGTTCATGTTTTATAATGAAAAGAAACTTAATTTATTTCTCTAGTTTTATTAGATTTTAAGAGGAATAAAATAAGCCAAACTTTAGTAATAAAGGTAATTAATTAAATTAACGTTTATCGTTATTAAACTTACTTTAATATCCTCATTTTTAATGATTGCGAGTGTTTGGTAAAGAAAAGCCTAATAATATAATCTGTGGCGTAGCAAGGGGGGGGGCAAGGCCTTCCACCCTTGAGCAAAATCCTAGCCCTTCGGCCCTACATGCAGAAAAACCTGGCCCTTTTGGCGCCAACAAGCAATTATTCAATATATCTCAACTTAAAAAATAATAATTAGATTTATTAGTGTAGTATATACGGATGTCGTATACCCCTGTCGTATCCGTATATACTCGTATATTTAAATCTTCCCTCCATGTCCCCATATACAAAAGTTAAGGATTCCCCCCCCCCGCGCTTCTCACAAAAGTTGTAAAACTGCGTATCTCAAACATACCTATTGGACCCCCCCCCCCACTTCTTTCTTTATAAATTAATTGCAAGTTCGTTAATTGTTATATTACTGTGGATACCTCTTTTGATATTACACGGGTTAATTAATATAACTCGTATCTTTATAACGTAGAACATCTGCTGTATCCCACGCACTTCGAATTTTTATACTGATTTCAATAATACAATTGTAGTCTTCAATAAAAATAATTAGAAAACCATCGGCCAAACCACAAAAATTAGTTATAATGTGTCGAATTCCGGCACATGATAACCCCGCGGAGGCACGATTTACGAATTGTTTCTCGGTCGGGAATAAGGGTATGGTGTTTCAATCAAATTTTGCGAATGTTGGGGTTGGTACCAATTACTTTTATTCCGGCGCCAATTGAAACATACTAAGTGATTTATTTATTTATCAACAACCGAAAAATAATAATTATATAGTAAACGCGCGTAGGTATCGACCAAAACAAAGAAAACTATAAACTACATTTTTCGGGAGCTGGACATTTTTTTTATATATTATTCGTCGAGGGGGATGATTATTATTTTTTTTATATATTTATTTATCTTTAGTTTTTTTACGAGTTTTTTATGTGCCAGTTCTCTCCGGTAAAAAGCAATAAAAATCGTTTTAACTATTATTATCTCAAAGACACTAAAAATCGTGACTCATCAAGGAGTGAAAATTGCGCGTATGTGTGTGTGGGGGGGTTTATATATAAATTATCGATTTTTATTACATAATAGTAAGCGTGATCGGTAGAGATAACACACGTAAGAGGGTGGAGGATACCACATAAAGTAAGTAAATCTTTTATTTAATCTTTTATATTAAAATTACGCTTTGCTATTTATAAACACGCGATGAAAAAAGATATGCGACTAAAACTTAACGTATTTTTAAAGTCTATAGCTTGAAACAACAGCTTCAATCAATTATACATGGTTGGGATTGGGGCAATTTCATTGGTCATTTTACAATAACTATAATTTGTCAATGAACCGTTCCATTGCTTTATTTTCGTACAAACTCACTATCCGTCATATAATTTTATGTTGCCTTAATATTCTCTCGATTGCATAGTTTCGTTCTATAAATTAAATGCATGATTCATTGTATAAAAAAATTATTGCTTTTAATTTTTTTTAAAGACTTGCATGGCTTGGCTCTGCTAGGCCTAAAAAATTTAACCCGCTGGCCGGGCTTTTGCTCTAAAAGCAACATATCAGGAACAAGCCGTAAAATAAACTAGCTGGCTCAACCGGACATGGATATATGTAATACCACTGAAAGCCCATATTTAAATTTTTTATGTATTATGTAAAAAAGATATGTTTTTTTTAATTTTTAAATTAATTTATAATTGTAGAATGTTTCTTATTTTTTTTTTTTTTAATGTTAAAATGCTTTTATTAGGTAAAAATGATACATGAAATATACACTAAACGAGCATAAAATAATGTTATAAATAAAAAAAAAATTATTCATCACATTCGTCAATAGCCAACACAGGCCATGTGTCAGATAAAGATTTGTAATTATATTTAGCTATCAAAATGCCGATTTTTTGGCGTAAAATAAAGCTGGGTGAGTATTTAGTTTTGGGGGATCTGTTTCCTATCGATTTAAAAAAAGCTAAGGCTTTTTTGCCAAAAGTAGCCGAACAGGAAGCTACTATTGGAATAAAAATCTTAGAATGAGCAATGGCTCGGTATTTGAATTTTACTCGTTATTTATTACCATCAATATCAAAACGTGCATTTCAAAATGAATATTGTTAATTAAAAACTATGTATAGACATGGTTCATCCCAAACATGCCTCTTAACAAATCTATCAACATTAGACTGAGCTAGTTAAATATTTTATTAAGTCTAATTTTTTTGCAGGATTTTATTATCAGCTGTAACATATATATTTTGTGTAAATGCTTTAACAAAATTACAATGGAATATTAAAAGAAGCAGAAAATATTTTTTTTATGGGAATCGGGCACTAGCTTTGTATAAAAAAAGCGGATCGGGTCTATCTTTAATTATTTTAATAGGCTCGAATCGGACCCAGAATTTTATAAATTTAACGAGCGGGTTGATTGATCAAAGAAGCCCGTTGCAGGTCTCTAATTTCGCATGCTCATGTGTAAGTGGAAAGTGAGGGAAATTATTAAATTTGAAACCTACTAATGAAATAGACTTAAAAAAGTACAAGTTTAAACAAATTTTGAAAAGAAAATTACAACTAGAGATTATAATGCATAAATTCTTCAACCATAACCCATGGTAGTAGCATACACCTCCTACCCATCTTGCATAACGAGTACATGCATCTTAATAATTTGGTTACAGCACTAGTAGATTAAAGCTGCTGATTGCTGCTAGTTGAGTAAGATATGAACCAACTGGACATCGATCAGAGTTGCTCGATATAAACAGTAGTATCGAGGAGGGTTATTTGAAACTAAACATCGTTTTCAGCAAATTTCATTATAGCGTACTAGCAGAGCAGGCAATTGGCAAATAATGCTAATATAAACACACATTTTATATTTATACATAATTGCTTATCACTATTATATGAGTAATACTAGCTGTGCCCGGCCAAGCGTTGCTTTGGTCAGTCCTTAAGTGGTTAAATAAGTATAACCTATTAATAAGACTTATCTAAAATAAGGTCATATATGAAATAATTTATAATGTGAAAGGTCCTAATGCTAATGCAAATAAATATCCATAATATTTATTGAAGAACGATATAAAATATTTATTAATACATCTACAATGCTAAGGCAATAATCTGGCCAAATTTGGTGGCAATCGGTTGAGAACTTCAAAAGTTATTAGCGCACAAAAAAACGGCAGGATCCGTGGTATGAGGACATCTTCTCCAGTGAAAGGTCCAGTCAAAATCTAATAAAAAGGGGAGAAATGCTAAAAGAAATATAAAATTATAGAATTTAAAAGGTGAATACGCGAGTAAAATCAATGGGCTTTAATGGTAATTGCTAAAAGTTATGAGTGGATAAATAGAAATAATACTAACTTTAATTATTCATGCAGAAAAGTAGTGAGGCGTTATAAAGAGGGTTGTAGGTTCGGGTAAGAGATGCTTCGCAGCTTAACTTCTTCCTTAGAAAGGAAGAAATTGCTATAATGCTTGGGGATAGACAATATTTTTGGTCATGTTATTATCTGTGTAGATATACAAATTTTGTGGATTGCCGACGCGCGAACATGCAACATATAATTGTCCATGTGAAAAACAATCTGTTTCTAAATCTATACCACAAATTTCTAGAGACTGGCCTTGAGCTTTGTTAATGGTAATAGCAAATGCGAGTTTAAAGAAATTGCAATCTTTTGAATTCAAATGGTAAATCTGTTGGAATCAAAGGGATCCGTGGTATGAGGACATCTTCTCCAGTGAAAGGTCCAGTCAAAATCGTGGCCTCAACAACGTTGCACATTAAGCGTTAATAGCAAGACGTGTGCCGTTGCAAAGTTTTGGCTGATTAATATTGCGCAACATTATAATCGGCACGCCAATTTTCAAATGCAACGTGTGGTGGTATACCTGGGAGATCTAGCGAATTTAAAAATTCGAGCTGATAATTAACAGCGTCATCAGCAGTAACAACAGTGTCAACCGATTTGTAGGTAACTGGAGTGCCGTCAATTGTAGACAGAATGAGATTGTTAAGTTCTTGGACGTCTTTATTCTTTGGGGCAAGAATAGCCCGTTGACGGAGCCATATTCGATCCTGATAATGGGTGTTAATATTTGGAAAAACTTTTTCTACCAAAGCTGTTTTGGACGACACAAAATGGCAGAAGTTAATAGGAAATGAAATCCGTCTTGTGTTTATATCGACGGGCACGGTTCCGTTTCCAATTTCTGGCAAATGATGGGAGAATAACTCACATACTTGCTCATTTTGTAACATTACACGCATCTTAGTAGTTAAATTTAAGGTTTTGACATAAGGCCACAAAATAGAATATTTTAGGCAAGCATTGAGCTTATCAGCAGGGGTTGATCGAGGAAGCACTGGTAAAGTTTGCCTGAAATCTCCTGCAAGCAATAAAAATGCGCCACCAAATGTTCTGGAATCTCGCCGCAAATCTTGCAAAGAACGATCTAGAGCTTCGAGCGATTTTTTATGGGCCATTGTGCATTCATCCCAAACGATAAGTTTGCACCTTTCTAATACTTTACCCATTCCAGATGCTCGGGAAATGTTGCACATGGGAGTTTCGCTATAATGAATGTTTAAAGGCAATTTTAATGCTGAATGAGCAGTTTTACCACCAGGCAACAATGTCGCAGCTATTCCGGAAGATGCAAGAGCCACGGCTATTTCATTTTGGGATCGAAGAGTTGCAAGAAGTAAAGTCAGTAAAAATGTTTTACCAGTTCCGCCAGGAGCATCTAAGAAAAAAATATCTCCAGAACCTTTATTAACAGCTAATAAGATTGTATCATAAATGGCTTTTTGTTGGAGTGTTAGCCTTGGAACATTAGAGCGCACATAAAACAAAAAATCTTCTTGGTTATAATTAAGTTCACGGTAGAATTCGGCATGTAATGGAGCGGCAGAAGAGCGATTAGGCGCAGGCATCCCCAATTGTATTAAAACTTTATTCCCGATTTGTAAGCATAAATCTTCAAGAATAATTAAAGTTTGATTATAATGTGACATTTGAGGCATGTTAATGATAGGATGTGAAGTACTATTCCGATGAATAATATCTTCTGCCATGTGTGCTTTATATTTATCCCATAAAGATTTAGGATTTGACGGAGAGCATGAAGTCAATATAATCGCAAATAATGCACGGATTTGTTTTGGATTTGTAGTATAACACGCTTCACTGATGCATTCATCCCAATGATTATCGTGTTCTAATAGATGCATAGCTTGGCATGCACTGCGGAAAGTGGGATGTACAACACCGTCGACCACTTTTAATTCTTGGATACATGTAGGACCACGTACATTAATTAAAAGCATGCGAAGAAAGAAACATTCACCTTGATTGGGATGGATAGTGTATAGTCGGCCTATCGCATCATCTTCGAATATGTCAGGGTGTCCATCGACACGCTTTCCACGTTTGCGACGGCAAAACGATCTGCTAAGCGAATTCCATGTGTAGTAGGTAGGTACCTCTGAATAGAGCAGCGTCTGCGCAAAAACATCATGTTGGCATAGCTTGAAGAAAGCTATGAGCGTTGTGTCGGGGGGGGGGGGGGGGTTTAAGGCGATTTGTGGACATTAGCATTTGTAAAATAAACTCGCTGCCCATTTTCTAGATGCACGGCTAAGTGAACCACAGCAGGACTACGGTCATGTATGGGGAGGGATAGAATACGCCACACAGCTTCATTCTGCTAATGTATCTTCCAGCCTGATACTGTGCGATTTCATCGGTGTGAAGGTTCCCTAATTGGGCTATGCTATCTGGTTGAACAGTGAAAACTGACATATCACTGCCTTTGTTTACATATTTACAAATTTGACGGATTTAACGGAGTTACAATACTCAACGTTGATGTGAGTTTTGTTTAAATTTAAGAGCAGAGGACTATATGGAACAACCCATCGGTTGTCCACCTCGACCGTTGCATTGCGTATGGGGATGGTTGCTACGTTACCACCATCTTCTATTGATCTTCTTTTGTACAAAGGGTATCCATCGTTGCCGGTAATTGTATTGCATACTAAGCTTCGAGGATATCGCTTTCAGCATTTGCCGTCTATCATGCATGGCGATCTTGGATTAAGTGTTCCGCGAGGGCAGTGTATCATATTTTTTGTAACAATTTGGTACAAATCGTTATCTAAGTTGGGGTCGGGAACGTATTTACGAACATACGCAATTGAATCTTGAGCGTATTCATGCATATGGCGTGGACTTCCTGTATAAGATGAAGGCAAAATGGTTAATCTCCTAACGTTAATGGTATTAGAGTCGTTACGAAGAGCATCTCGCAAATGGATATATTCTTCTGAGCGGAGTTTAGTCTGATTTAAGCGGATGTATAGCAAACGCTCCGATTCAATTTTGGCATACATATCCACGATGTATTGGTGGAATAATTGCCGGCATTTTAAAATAAAATTGTCCCCGTCCGCTCGAATCATTATTCTGTATGAATAATAGTTCATAGCGCTGCATTTTGAGTTTGTAGGTTCGCCATTGATTGGATTTATCATCTTAACGTTAAAGTGATATCCGTCAGCACCATCCCAAAATATAATTGGATATTGTAGGGGGTCATAGCAGCGATGAGTATCAGAAACTTTTGTCAAAGCATTGTTTCTCCTATGAAGCACAATGTCTCTAGGTTGAAATTGATCCCCAACTATAACAATGGCGACTTCATGTATAGTTAGGGCATTAAATCTTCTCCCATGTTCTCCCGGAGGAGTTTTGTCAGCATGAATGACTATTTTGTGGGTATCTGAAGGCATTATGTCCAGTGCAGTTTTGAATAACCGCCATAAATATTTATTAGCATGAAGCAGCAACTGAAGCTGTGAAACGATGGATCTTTTTAAACCGCTAAAAATGTCGAGGCGTGCACCTAATTCTATCTCATCATCTCCGATAAAATATAGTTGTAGGAACTTATGTTGCCCTTCTGGCAATGGAAGGAGGGAGCCGGCTTTATGATAAATTTGACTTTTTACCTTGAATGTAGGCATGAGTTGTGTGGTTACAACATCAGCGCCAAGCGACGTCATTTGGAAACAGGAGTTGTATTTCCTGATGTTAGATAGAAAATGTTTAGAATCAGTGGTATAACCAGCCAGCAATGTTTTTAATGGCTCAGGCGGTTCTGCAAGGTGAGGCAGTTCAACTTTTCCGGCTGCGCAACACATTCCAGTCGTTTCTCCAGCAAATTTCAAGGCATTGCAATGAGGACACACAATAGACATAGTACCAATGAGAACATGGCGACGTAAACTTTCAATATTAGATGGGTAAGAAAATGCTAGGCGGTTGCCTGCGGGTAATGGCTGAGCACGTGAAGGTGGCTGAGGCAGAGTTGCAGACTGTTGTAGTTCATTTTTAAGCTCAAGAGCCCGCAATCGGCGCACTCGATCCGTATTTCGTGTTTTACGTCCAATAGATGTTTTCTTGGGGCGCATGAATCTAAAGTCGCTATACTAAGAAAATGAAAAATACATAAATAAGTCGAACTTTTTTTAAAGTAAAACTTGTTTTTATTAAATGAAACTTTGTATGCTAAAAAATTATTAAAGTAAAAATGTAGTGTAATAATAGTATAACGTTTCCCTATATATTAAAAACATTCAATAGTATTTTACAAAGATAAGTTTAAAGTTTTAATCAAATATGGTTAAATGTGGGGTAAAAAATACCATAGAAATGCTCTTAGTTTGGAAAAATATTTCTAATATAAAATTGTTAAGGTTACTTAAACAGCAGTGATTTCAGTTGTTTCTAATGCATGATGTGTTGTGTTCTTGGGTTTAGACTTTTCAGAAATATAAGGCAACATATGGAGAAATTATTTGTAATATCTTGAAGTGGGCTGTTTTTATTAAATGAAACTTTGTATGCTAAAAAATTATTAAAGTAAAAATGTAGTGTAATAAAATTGAGGTTACTTAAACAGCAGTGATTTCAGTTGTTTTTAATGCATGATGTGTTGTGTTCTTGGGTTTAGACTTTTCAGAAATATAAGCCAACATATGGAGAAGTTATTTGTAATATCTTGAAGTGGGCTGTTTTTATTAAATGAAACTTTGTACTCTTGATGGGCGCTTTGATTATTATAACAATATTTTCACGTAAAACGTTTAGATACGTAAACCTTTAACAGAGCACGCGTCTTTTTTATATTATAAAATTTTTGATGTTTTACGATTTTTAATTATTTAATTGTAACAGATATATATATAATGTAAAAAATAACCCAAGGTGAATAAAAATAGTGAAATATGTGACAAAAGATTAGTAGAAAAACATTTAAAACTATGAGCACAACTCTAACATAAAATAATATCGAGATAAGCGTTGTAGCTGACGTCCGCTAGATGGCGGTAACCAAATTAAAAAACATGGTTCCCGCTGTCGCAGGTTGATAAAAAGTATCTATAAACCATCTACAATGCTAAGGCAATAATCTGGCCAAATTTGGTGGCAATCGGTTGAGAACTCTAAAAGTTATTAGCGTACAAAAAAACGGGACTTAGATTTTTATACATATAGATATCAATCACTTAAGGTGATATGATATTTTATAAATTAAATTGAAAGTATCCTAATTTATTTGCAAAAAATTTATTTTGTGGTTAAACCCACAACTGTCATAATTGTCATTCTTAGAGCTAAACAAATAATTTAAACAAAAAATGGTGGGTTAGGGTGTCATAAAATTTATAGGTTTTACCTTGATGACAATTGTCATAATCCTCCCTTTTAAAACTAAATACAAATTTAAGCAAATATTGCTGGTTTAGGATATCTTAAATTTTGTAAAAATTAAAAAAATTGTTTTGCGGTTTTACCTTGGTGACAATTGTAATCTAAAGAGTTAAGCAAATGATCTTAACAAAAATAAGTATGCGAACTCTGTAACAACGTTATAGTAATTTAAAATAGATTTGTGTTAATTTTGGATAATTTATTAATTTACGAACTTACTCAAACCATCCTGCCCACCACGTTTATAGGCCACCCGAATGCTGTAATTTTGCAATTTTAACTTTGACCTGGGCGTCAGCATTATAATTAGAGGGAGGCAATAATGATTTAGGGAGGGGCACAATGATCCTTTTTTTAAATTGCAGCCATAATTTTAATTTTTTGTAACAAATTTTTGTCGGAGGGGGGCAGCCGCCCCTCCCTGCCTTTCCCTTGGCTACACCCATAAACTTTGACAATGTCAACTGCATTTTGCCTAATAAAGTTGGTTACGCTTATGATAAAAAAAGTATTTGAAAAATTATACTGTAGGTATCAATTATTTCTATTTGTTACTAAGCCTTTCGCTAGTTGTATGAACATTCGCACTTTCTAAAAACGAGGAATTTAAAGTAATGTTAAATGTTTAGACAGATCAAATTATTAATTATTCATTTCTATTTTCTATAATTAAATTTGTATTAGCATTTTAGTCTTATATTTTAGAGGTTACTACATAGACTGATAAAACCATAGTCTGCCGACCAGCTGATAATTTTTCAGCAAGTGTAGAAACCGCCATTTTGTGGGATATTGTAACCAAATAGTAGAAGTCAACATAATTTATTTTTTATTTTACTTATTTTTTTCAATTTATAAATTAAGCTAAGTCTTATTTATTTACTTAAATATTATATGGTGAAGAAGTATAAATATTAAACCTGTGGTTGAGTTTTTCCTTTAAGATGGCGGTTATAATAGTGTTTGAATGATTTTAATAGTAAAAATCATTGTTTGGCTACAATTTCCCACAAAATGGCGCCTGCTATATATGCTGAAAAATTATCAGCTGTTCGGCAGTCTTTGATTTTATTAGGTGGCCCGTCAACTAGCCGAAAACCATCTCGCCAAATTTAATGTCCCAGTGTTAAAAATGTCCCCTAATTTAAAAATGTCCCCCATCAACCAATCACAAAATGTCCCAGGGTCAATTCGGCGAGAGGATTTTCTTCGAGTTCATAGGGCACCGTTTTATTAGTCTATGGTTTTATTAGTCTATGGATTTCTATGTGGTGCTTAGTTATCATTTGTAACGAGTTGAAGTGTCGGAACCTTTATGCCATGCATTTGTTGGATTTGGAACAACATCCACATAATAGATACAATCCTTTAAAAGATGAATGGGTTTTAGTTTGTCCCCACAGGCTAAGTAGACCATGGTTAGGCGAAATACAAAAGGGGGATTCTCTAAATAATACCACAGATCTTCAAGATGATAAATATAATTATTTGGCACCAGGCGCCAGAAGAATAAATAATAAAGTAAATTATAATATTTATAAGGCCTTTTATTTTTAGCTCAGCATTATTGGTTTGTTTTTAGAGCTTTCAACTGTACAATAAAATAATTTAGGTTAATGAGGAATATACAACAACATATGTGTTTGAAAACGATTTCCCAGCTCTCCTCAGTGGAAAAGACTCGAACCTTAATTATGGTTTAATTTCATAAGGTTTATAATTAATGATTTTAGTAGATGTTTCAAATGGCAATGACCTTTTCAAGACTTCTCCAGCATCTGGGAAATGCAGGGTTATGTGTTTTTCTCCTTTAACACAACAAACTCTAGCTTTGATGTCTACAGACGCCATAAAAAAAGTTATCAATCAATGGGTTGCCCAAACAAAGGAATTAGGACAAAGTTACTCTTGGGTTCAGGTCTAATCATATAACTTAAAAGATAACATATGTATATAATTTTTTGTAAATTAATTTTTTGATATTTATTATTAACTATTAATATCAAATATAAATTAAATTATAGTCCTATTTTGTAAATTTTAAGTTAAATCACTATAATATCTAGATTTTTGAAAATAAAGGTACTGCAATGGGTTGCTCAAATCCTCATCCTCATTGTCAGGTAGTTTTTTACTTTAGTAATAATTAAAAGATTTTAATTTTTACAATAGGTAAGATTCTAATATTTGTATTGAGAAAACGTAGTCTGGCTTTTTTACATTCATATATTATACTTAACATTTTGATAGGTATTTAAAATTTTATTATATTTTTAAATTTAATTTGTTTGA
Source organism: Gordius sp. MW1 (assembly GCA_964036665.1). Lineage (NCBI taxonomy): Eukaryota > Metazoa > Nematomorpha > Gordioida > Gordea > Gordiidae > Gordius > Gordius sp. MW1. The sequence goes on from OZ038529.1 coordinate 4,863,930, forward strand.
AAACATGTTGAATTTATCAATAATGAATGTTTTATAATTGGAAAGCTGTTTTCTTATGAATATTGAACTAAATATCTCATGTTAGATAATTACAAAGAGCAGAACCATCTTTTGAAAAATTGAATTAAAATTAAGTGAAGATCGTGGATTTGCAATAATCATTTAGGGAGGTGCAAAATAATTATTGTTTTAAATTTCAGCCATAATTATATTAAATTATAAAGGATTGTGGACTTAGAGAGCTCCCTGCCTCCACCCCCTGGCTACGCTCATGTAAATTATTAACTAGCTATTTAGAGGCTTCAAAAAAAAGAAGCTATAACAATTTTGTAAATTAATAATGGAATCATAAAAGTGAACTATTTTGTAGATTTGGGCAAGTAGTTTTATACCCAATGAAGCTCGTGCCAAAAATCGCAATCAATTAATTTATTACATGAAGCACGCCAAGCAAAAACCTCTGCTCGTTGCTTATTGTGAACAAGAAATTTCCAAAAAGGTTTGTTATGAAAATTCCCCTTCAATTTAATCCACAAATTTATATTTAATTATTAAAAACGTTTAGTAAAATTTGTCATAAGTCAATTTAGCATGATTGACCAAGGTTGTAATGCCATGAAAAGCATTTCTTGTCATTTTTTTGACTTGGTCTTTTCCCTTTTTTATTTTTTCATCCCATGATGCGCTATAATAGCCCGAAATATCACGTTCCATTTCTTATTATTTACGTTACCAATCCAAGCCCACCGATTTTATACAATGACATTCACATTAATGGATTGAATATATAATATTGTACCATAAAACTTATTTCATTTAATTTTTTTTAAGTTCAATAGAGGTTTATTATCAAATAATTGTGTATGATACATGCTAATTAATTAATGAGCTGGCATCGAGCCATGGATTGAGATTCTATTGGATTTTTTAAATTCCATAGTAATTTTCTGCTTGATGTAAAAGAATTATTTGGGATCGTCATGTGTAATGGAGGCAATATATTTTGATATTTGTTTCAGGAATTGGCTGCCCTCGGGACCTAAATTACCGAGGGTCGTGGCCACTACTGCGACAAAAATGCTATTGGCGAGGTATTTGTATTTTTCCACTTTCTTTCTCTCAGTAGAAGGGATGAGGTCGGGAGAGGTGTTAGATTTGACAAATATATTCACCGAAGTGAAATTATCTTTGTTTTTCGGCATTAAAAGTCAAGTTCCTTGGAATGAATAATAAATAATTTTTGGCATTTTAACCGTTTTGCTCTCTTCAACAATGTCTTCTTCAATTAACTCCACTCTAAACTTACTTAATAAAAATCTTACAATTCCATTACCATGCTATGAAATGTTTTTTTTCAATGGTTATTTAGGTAAGGATAATCGATGAGAATGTTTCTTGGATTACTTTGGTACCCTTTTGGGCAATGTGGCCTTACGAAGTTATGGTGCTCCCCAAACGCCACGTATTACGTTTTCCTGATTTAACGGAAGCCGAAATTAAAGGTTTAACCCCCCCCCCCCGTTTTGTTTCTAAAACTAAGGGACAATTTGGCGGTTTTTATAATCATTGAGATATAAAATTTTAACCATAATAAATTTATTACTAAACGATACGGTTAAATTGTTATGGGTACAAAGTATGAAAATTAATTTATAAACCCCATTTACTTGTTATCCTTACCAAATGGAGTGCTAATTTATAATTAAATCTATTACATCACTGCAAATGACTCGATTTCCATTTATCTTTCTTCGAAGGTCCAATTTTTTACCTACCTATCGGCAGGCTATTTTTTGAGACTAATGATAAAGACTATTTTGGCATGTGTTTTAGCCTGATTTTGGGCTTAGCTTTGAAATCTATAATTCAAATGTTAAAATTTTAATTAAATATAAATAATTTTTCAAATTTGGAAAACCTAATTTAGAAAACCGGTTAGTTTAGGGTAATTTAGCTACTCAATAAATGGAACGATGTTTTAATCCTTATTTCTTTCAGGGTAATTTAGTCATATTCTTTTTGCCTAATTTTTTATTGAATAGATTTTTATTGCTTGTTTTTAGACCTGGCGGTGATTATGAAAAAGTTACTTACGCGTTACGACAATCTATTTCGATGCTCCTTCCCCTACTCCATGGGATGGCACGGTATTTGACAAAGGGACCAATAACAAATTGTGCTTTGCTCTGTTTTTACAAAGATTTCTTTTTTAATGCAAGGTTTTGACAAATTTAGCTTTTATGGTCCATCCTTTGGATAAATAAATTGCATTACTTAATTAATTGTTGATACGCAAAACAAGATGCTATTTCGTCTGATGCTACGTTTTTGAGTTTCTGTGACTCCACTCATTTCATGTCTTATTTTTCTCTGTTTTCCTTATTACAGATAGTTGCAATTTTTAGACGATACAGCAAAAGGAAACCTTTTAAGGATGGGTGGGGGCATATCTCTCATTAATTTTACAAATTTGGATAAATTTTATATAAACTATCCATTGTGATATGTGCGGTAGAAAATAATGTAAAGTTAATTAGCACTTTTAACAAACATACGTTGTTATCTAATGAAAAACTGATGCTAAGCAATGAGAATATATTGAATTCATTTGAACGTTGGGGGGGGGGCAATAATCATTAAGCGAGGGGCAAAATGATAATTATCTGGGATTTTAGCTATAATTATAACAAATTAGGGGGGCAGCAGCCCCTTCCAGCCACCCTCTGTCTACGCCCGTGGCATGAAGATTAAATGAAATCGTTCACAGGATGTACGATAGCTTTCTCTCATATTACTACGGGTCTTCCTTTAAAATTAGCATAAAGATCACTTAAGTGTTAACTAAATTAAACTAGAGATGTCCATTGAAAATTTTTTGACCATTTATATTTTGAGACAGAAAAATTTATATTTTACTTAATCCACCTTACATAAAAGGCTATCTAGGAAAATTGTTATTACCACATGATGCGGGCAAAATACCAAATAAATTTCTTACGTCAAGGCATCACATTCCCTGGCATAATTAGCGAGCACGCGATTATTTTGCCGTTATTAATTACTTATAGCAATTAATAAGGATTTTGGCCTCGGGCCAGGGTCAGACAAATAAGAAGTAAGCAACTCATCATTAATTTTCAGGGAATTTTTTTGCCAATTTCACAATTATCCGTTATAACTATAAGGCAACAACTTAGACAAGTTTCCATAATAAAGAAATTTGAACAAAAATGGGATTCGGTCGAGGTAAAAAAAATTAAAGCCAATAAGCGTTCATTAGCCAGTCTTTACGAGAAAAAAAATAAAAGGTTTGTCCAGAAGCATAAGTTTTCACATGAATTAAAAACCCGTATCTGTTTCCATAGCTATTATTAACAAGCCGAGTTGGACAGGGCAGGACAACGGAAAATGAATCCATAAATTGTATAGCAGTGTAATGATATTGCAAATTATACCCATAAATTAATTTATTTATTAAATTTAATTTCAGCGATAAAAAGATCCGCGTGCGTATGTATCGCGATAATATCTATATTAATCTTTTATTCACGGTAACATTTTTCTCGGGACTAAAACAAAATTAAAATCTAAAGAAAAAACTATATCTGAGTAAGAGAGGCAATAATAATCGCAAAAGAGACTAACAATCGTATCTATTTATATCATAAAGATACTAACAATCTTGACTCATCATAAACAGGAGTAAAATTTACCGTGTGGGGGTGGGAACGTATATATAAATTATCGACTAACACATACGTAAGGGGGTGGAGGATACCACAGCAATTAATAAGCGTCGTTAGTTTGCTCTCACAGTTGGCGTTTCGCAAATTCATTCATGCGTACATCTTGTTATTTTGGGTGCCTCACCCCTCCACAATTTCTAACCTATAGCCAAAAATTTAAAAATAGACGCTAAATTACATACATTTAACCTAATTTTGTACCGATTTCAGGAACTTTCTTCGGTCGATGACAAATTACATCTTTAATTTAAAATTTGTTTAAAAATTGGACAAACAAACGACTTGCCTTGAAAGTGATTTTTAATAAATGACCTGCTCCTTTTTAACTAATAGGTGCCCCTACCGGTGAATATCACGGGGAGGATATGGGCCATTGGCAATTCCACGGCATGTATTATCCGCCCCTTGTCCGATCGGCTAACATCAAAAAATTTATGGTGGGCTACGAGTTATTGGCTCAACCACAAAGGGATTTTACGCCCGAAAAAGTATCAAGCCCAATTTTTTTACATTTGCCCATAAACATTATATTATAAATTATTACCCTTGCTTGTTGGTTCTCTGCATTTTAGTTGCCAATGGTTTGGACAAATTGTGAAATAGCAGGCAAAATGTTTAGTCGCACATCTTTGATTTACGAATTAGAGCATGAGGCTAATGCAACTTAGCCTTAATGCGATTATTTTAAAACTTTTATTTTGCATTTGTTTGCGCCACTATTAATTGACTAGCAAGAAATGCTTTAGTTATTAAGCTCTGGTAAAAATCTCTAGAAAAACTATAAAAAGTTTGATGTAAGGAAATGTTTAATTTAGAAGGTTTAACTTAGTTATTTGGGTCGTTTTCATATTAGGGTTCTAAATTGTGCAAAAAATAAAGTTAAAAACAGGAATTCTTAGTAGCCGACAGTTTAAATTATCATGTTTTAAATTTTATAGGCTTGAATTGCAATTTAATAGATTGATTTGTCAGGAACTACACTAAAGAGGTGCATGTTATGTTTCAATATATGCAAAATTATTTTTAGGCTGCGCAAATGCTGAGATCGGCTAATTCAGAAGTCCATTACACTGCGGAATTGCAAAATAATTGATTTCTTTGCTAAAATATAAAAATTCATTTTTCAATTTGCCTCAATAAAAAGACATTTTTTGTTAAAAATAACGAATTTTGTTGGCCTATTTACCCAATAAAGTTATATCTTTTCATTTTCCGTTCATGAAATAAGTGTTATTTAGGCAATATTATATTTTAGAAGATTTTTACCTTCATAATCAACGTTCTTCATAGATATATTACAAGGAATTGACGAGGGTGTTAAAAACAAATTATAATTATTATAATATTTCGTCCTCATTGTGGACATCTTCAGATAAGTAAAATAAATTTTAATAAAATAGAATATAAACTAAATAGAAAGTTCTTTTGGTAGTTATAAATTAGTGTGTAACCAAGGGTAGAGGGGTACCCTTCCCATAACTTCGCTTAGAGTGGGGTTAAGTCTTCTAATAAAGAAGGACTCTTACGTCTTCCTTTCAAAATATGATTTTGTAAAAAGTAAAATTGATTGTTTAAGTTTTGACGTATGAGTTTCCTTTTAAAATGTGGTTAGATACTCCTGTTGGTACCACGTTGGGGCGATTTAAAGCCGCCAAGTGCTCTTTAAGCCTAACTCTCAAGTCTCTTTTAGTTTCCCGATGTAAAACTGGTTGCAATCACTACATGTAATTTTATAGATTACGTTATTTGTCTGTAATTTGTACTCTTAGTTTTTTGTAAGGTGGTTAAGAGTGATTCGTTGCATTTTTGCGTGATGATTATGTTATAAATTTAAATGGTAGTGATGGATGATGTGGGAAATGCATAAAAGTTTTATCATTATTTTTTTGATTATTTCAGTCAAAAAACATTTTTTTAGAATATGATGGAATAGATGATTTGAATATCCAAGGGAACAGAATGTTTCGTATAAGTAACCATTTCTTTAATATATTCTGAATGTGAAGAGGATAAATGAATCTCTCTATTTATATGCCAACGTAAAGTATTGGTTTTAAAAGTGAAAGGAGTAAAATTATTAAAAGGAATATAGTTTAAACGTGATTCCGTAGGTTTGTGATAAACCTGAGTATGAAAAATATTTTGATTTTTGGTCACTAAAACGTCCAAAAATGGCAAACATTGATTTGATTCAATTTCATATGTAAATTGTCTGTTATTCTATTAAATTTATTTTACACCATCTCATAGCCGACCACAAACTTAATATGGGTAATACATAAATGAGGCACATTGTGAAATTGATTTCACATGAAGTCGAAATAGATTCTTATAAATTTTCACTAATTTGACCACAAATAATCAACCACAAAAATTTAAGGTTTTTTGTTAAATTATAGATAGAGAATTTTTGGGACAAAATCAAGAGAATGGCGCCATTACTTTCATAAATACAACAAAATAGTAAAATCTATAAAACGCGCTCGAGCGTGTTTTTGGCCCTTTAAACGTCTACCTAAAAATATTGGCCCTAAATGGCTAAAATTTTCATAAATTACTATAATGCAGGAGGCCTACACTCCGACCAAAAATATTCATATCTGAGATGGTCGGTCGAGAACGTTTTAATTTGTCATAGAATGGCTCAGTAAAAAACAATCATACTTTATAAATAATTACTAAAAAAACTCGGGCCTTCGGCCCTCGTGGGAAGGGGAAGGGGGGAATGGGAGTAGGGGAAGGGGGAAAGGGAAGGGGGAACTCTTCTATACTCCGTATAAACGTAGCATATTTGCTATGCAATTTATGGGCGAGAATACCTATAGGGGGGTATTAAATGCAAAATAATTAGTTAATTAGTTATAGGCCCTTGTAGGAGAGGCCATGGGGTAATTATCAATGTTAACCAATTCAAAAACGAAAAAAAAATTTCGATTTATTTGGCCAATGGCCATTTTTTCTATTGATCAGTAGCCAGCGGACGACCAAAAAGCCAAACTATCAATGGTTTTAACAAGAACAAAATATTAATTTAATTTAAAAAAAATAAAAACTTTGCCCTCTCCGGGATTCGAACCCACATTAGTAAAGGCATATGCTTTTGTAGGGGCGCAGGGACCCATATCAGTAGAGGCATAGGCCCTGGTATTGGAGGGCATAGGGTAATTCTCAATGTTAACCAATTCAAAAACGAAAAAAAAAATTTCGATTTATACTTTGGCCAATGGTCATTTTTTTCATTGGTCAGTAGCCTGCGGACGGTCAAAAAGTCATATTATCAATGTTATTAACAAGAACAAAGTATTAATTTAATTTAAAAAAAAATAAAAATTTTGCCCTTGCAGGGATACGAACACACATCAGTAGAGGCATCTCCGTGCGCTATAACCCGTCACACCATGCTGGTATTAAATAGTAGAAGTTTTTATGTTATTTATACAGATAATGAAATAATAAAGTTGTGCTAATACCGTTTTCCTTTATAAAAATAAAAATTTGGGGCTAGGTGTGAGATACTTCTAAAAGCATGGAAAGGATTCATTATTTAATTAAAATTGGCCAAGAAATTACTACGATATTATATTTATTTTAGTTTATAAAACTAATTATCTATTAGAGCAAGATTTTTATAAATTATATTTTGGGCAAAATCCGATTAAACAACAATTGTTTTGCTTTCAAGTTGCTTTTTACAATAATTATATACTTTATACTCAATCAATTTATTTACTTAAATTAAGTAATAAAAGTAACACATGGATAACGAGAGAGAGATGAGATTCGAACCCACATTAGTAAAGGCCAGTCTTGTTAAGGAGCGGCGCTCCTGAGCGCCGCTACATTTTTTTAAAAAAAGCTGGAGCGCCGCTCCTTTTTAAAAATGAGGAGCGGGAGCGGGAATCGCTCCTTTTAGGGCTAGAGCGGAGGAGCGCCGCTTCTCCGCTCCTTTAAATTTAATATATAAATTATATTATTTTTTAAATATTAATAATGTTTGTTAATTAAAATTTAATGAAAATATAATTTTATTTAAATTTAATTTATTCATTATTAAATGTTGAGCCGAGTTTTATTTTGATTTTTCATCTAATCATTTGAAACATTAAACATCTGTTTTTCCTGTTTTATGTTGAAATTTTTTTAAAAAACTGTAAGTCACATTAATTTAATATTCATTTTATATAATAAAAAATAGTTTTTCCATGGATCTAGAGATAGATATTATAGAAGATGAAGAAGAAACCGAATTGGAATTTCCATTTCCACCATTTAAAAAATATTTCAAGCTGATTGATACAGATGATAAAGTCAGATTAAAGGCGAAATGCCTATTGTGCATTAATAACAAAATTATTTCTTTCTCTAAAATCAGCAGCTTTAATTAAAAAAAACACATGAAGGTAAAATCAATAATTCTTTATTTTATAATAATTTTTTAAAATGGTTTTAATTATATTTGGGCAATTCATTACATACATTAGTTGAGCTTATAAATTTAATTTACATTTAGAAAGTACATGATAATCAATCAAAAATTGAAAATCATATCAATACCTATAAATATAATAAATCTCCCTCTTCTGAGAAAAAACAGTCAATATTAAATCCTCTTGTAAAGTCTCTCATCAGCGGTATTAATAAAAAGTTTGTTTTATAATAACGTAAATTATATCTATTTAAATAACTTTATTACAGATTTCCAAGTATTTATAATGATGATAATATAATTGCAGCGATTGTCCATCCTGCATTTAAATTGAATTAAGAATGGATAAAAGATTCAAAAAATATGGAACAAAAAGCCAGATTAATTAATTTCATAAGGAAACAAATACCCGGCGGAAAAATAGCTACAACTAGTTCACGGCACCCTTGTAATGATTTGGAAGATTTCTTTGGATTCCATGAATTCGATTACCATGAAAATAATATATTGGATAGATATTTTTTAGATAATGATAGCAAAATTACTATTTTTGAACAATTCCATGAATTAAAAAATATTTATATTAAATACAATAGCGCGCTTCCCTCTAGTGCTCCTGTGGAGCGCCTATTTAGTATCGCAAAACAGGTCTTGGAGAGGCGTGGGTGTAGATTCTCATTTAAAACATTTAATACTTTTAAAAGCTAATAAAATATTATAAATATTTTGATATATCATATAATATTAATAAAACGTTTTGATAAAAAAAAAATTTTGTTTCGTGTACCTACAAAAAAAAAATGAAAATCAAAGGAGCGGTGATGGAGCGCCGCTCCATTAGTTGGAGCGGGAGCGCTCCTTTTGAGAAGGCGGGAGCGGGAATCGCTATTTTTGAGAAGGTAGGAGCGGGAGCGGGAATCGCTACTTTTAAAAAGGAGCGTTAACAAGACTGGTAAAGGCATAGGCTTTTGTAGGAGCACAGGGACCCACATTAGTAAAGGCATAGGCTTTTGTAGGGGCATAGGGACCCATATTAGTAGAGGCGTAGGCCCTTGTAGGAAAGGGCATAGGGTATTTATCAATGTTACCTAATATACCCAATTCAAAGACGAAAAGATAAAATTTCGCTTTATTTGGCCAATGGTCATTTTTTTCATTGGTCAGCAGCCAGCGGACGGTCAAAAATTCATATTACCAATCTTATTAACAAGAACAAAATATTAATTTAATTTAAAAATAACTCGGGCCTTCGGCCCTCGTGGGAAGGGGGAGGGGAGAAGGGAAGGGGGGACGACTCATCTTTACTTCGTATATATGTATCATATTTGCTATGCAATTTATGGGCGAGAATGCCTATAGGGGGGTATTAAATGCCTAATGATTAATTAATTATTTATACAAATTTTCCATTTATAGGCAAAATGTAATATAGGCAAAATGTAATATAGGCAAGGGTTAGGGTTAGATTTAGTGTTTGCATCTAGTTGCGTATTACATTAGTTTTTACGGCCTTTAGTGATTATGGGTCTAACAAACATTATATTATAAAACATCACAATGTTAAGAATTTGCAGAATTGTTGGGAGCAATTTTTGTTGAATTTGAACAATTTTTAATTAAAAAAATCAAAAATTTGGCGAATGGTCATTTCTTCTCCATTGGTCAGTACCAACAGATACTCTATAAGTCAAATAACCAAAAAAACGGAAAATAAAATTTGATGCTCACTTTGGCCAATGGTCATTTTTTCCATCGGTCAGCAGCCAGCACACGGTAAAAATGGATATAAATTCATAAGAGTAAAAAAAAACGAAAAAAAATTTTCGAATCACATTTTGGTCAATGGTCATTTTATTCCATTGGTCAGCAGCCAGGACACGGTAAAAGTAGATATAAATTCATAATAGTCAAAAAAAAACGGAAAAAAAAATTTCGAATCACATTTTCGCCAATGGTCATTTTATTCCATTGGTCAGCAGCCAGCGGACGGCTTAAAAGTCATAATAGCAATGGTAGGAACAGGAACAATCATAATAGTCAATAAAAAACGAAATAAATAATTTCGATTCACATTTTGGCCAATGGTCATTTTTTCCATCGGTCAGGAGCCAGCGGACGGCCAAAAAGTCATAATAGCAATGGTAGTAACAGGAATAATCATAATAATAAAAAAAAACGAAAAAATAAACTCGGATTCACATTTTGGCCAATGGTCATTTTTTTCATTGGTCAGCAGCCAGCGGACGGCCAAAAAGTCTTATTATCAATGATAGTAACAAGAACAATCGTAATAGTCAAAACTAAAACGAAAAAAAACTTGGAATCACATTTTGGCCAATGGTCATTTTTTCCATCGGTCAGCAGCCAGCGGACGGCCAAAAAGTCATAATAGCAATGGTAGTAACAGGAACAATCATAATATTTAAAAAAAAACGAAAAAATAAACTTGGATTCACATTTTAGCCAATGGTCATTTTTTTCATTGGTCAGCAGCCAGCAGACGGCCAAAAAGTCATAATAGCAATAGTAGTAACAGGAACAATCATAATAGTCAAAAAAAAACGAAAAAATAAACTTGGATTCACATTTTGGCCAATGGTCATTTTTTTCATTGGTCAGCAGCCAGCGGACGGCCAAAAATTCTTATTATCAATGATAGTAACAAGAACAATCATAAGAGTCAAAAAAACTCCGGGACTCTAACCCCAAAACTAGTTAAATTGCATAGCAATTAAAAAGTAAACAACTTTTATTTATGTTTATTATATAATATACTTATGCATTAATTTAACGTACCAATTAAAACCCGACCCCGCCCGAAAGCGAGGGAGATAGAGATGAGGGGTGGGGCACCTCTTTCTCATGCATTAATTCAAAAAAGCGATAACCTAATATACCCAATGCAAATAGATAGGGAGGGTAACGGACAACGGACGGACGGACACCAAAAAACGAGCCCATAAATTGCATAGCAATTAAAAATTAAAAAAAATTCGTCCTCTCCTTGGCTTGAACTCAAGACCTCCAGGTCATAAAGCTGTCGCCAGTAACTTGGAGGGTAACGGACGGACAACAAAAAACGAGCCCATAAATGCATAGCAATTAAAAGCGTTATCAAATAGAATTATTCTTATAAAATGATTATTAAAGAATATGTGACAAAATCTAACCTGTAAGTGGAATAAGCTTAATAATCAAAGATTTTGTCTTTAAAACTGAATTATATTGTTTATTAAAAATGAACTTGCATCTAATTTATTTAGTTATTTTAACAGAATGATTAAATTAATTGTTGATATTGTAGCATACATTTTACGATAAAATAATAAAATATGATTATTTATGCTAGCTTCTTCTTTATCTGACCCCGGCCAAATTGCAAATATATACTCATTAACATTAACAAATTTAAAAACAAATTCAAAATTTGATTCTTCATGTTATTTTTGTAAAATATCACTGTTTTTTCATTAACCTAATTATTCAAACTGGTGGAAAAGCAAAGAAGCTAAATAAACATAATAGCCTTAAATAAGGGATTTAAAAGTTTATTTGGCTTATATAGTTTTATGGATCCTGAACCTGAAGTGCCGCTTGTAAAATTTTTTTCCATGTAGGCCGTTTCTTAAAAGATAGAAGAACTCGACTGACCGGGAATTACCAATTTATTGTTTTTAAAATATTTTTATTAACATTTTTAACACTTACATATTGTGTATTATATCGATAAAAAAATTAAACAAAAAAAATATAAAAAAATTTTACGGGCCCGGGCCGGGCTCGGGCTTTGTATAAAATTAGCGAGCCGGGCCCGGGCTTATAATTTAATATTCTGACGGGCCGGGCCCGGGCTTTAAAATTTTTATGACGGGCGGGCCGACTGACCTAAACAGGCCCGTTGCAGGTCTCTATATGGATTGCACTTAATTATCTTAATATTAAGTTTTTCCGATTCCATTTTTACCTTTTACTTAGGCGTTTAATGAGTTTAAAGATGTTCAGTGTTAGTTAGGTCACCTATAATTTTAAAGTTTGCAAGGTTGATTTTTATCCAAAAAATATGAATCGTTATATGAATAGTTGGTGTCGTAGGAATGAGACTGGCAAGGTTATAATTATATTAAATTGAATGGCCATAGAAGTTTGTAAAACTGTTATTTAACATTTTTGCTATACTTTTGTATTTTAATAATGGGTTGTCCGATAAGGGGTAAGCTATTAGTTTTTGAGTATTAGAATGAGAGACTTTACACAATCTAATAGACCTTTGGTATCGTTCATAAAATTCCCCTCCATCCAATGTTTTGATTGTGTTAGAGATATTTCTGAGGTATGTAAGGCTAATTATTATTATCAAAAATTTTATTTTTGTCATATTTTATAACGATAGGATCATAGAATAACCTTATAAAGAAAGGTTATTATTGAAGATAAGGCTGAAAAAGAGAGATTAATGATGGACTGACAATGATAATTCTTTTTCTGCTTCATCTTGTAATAAGTCCCACAGTCGTGGATACCCTATGTTCCACCTTAGCATTTTCATATCCGTAGCTTGTAATAACTTTTATTACGTGGTAATTAATGATAATGTTTCACTTTTATAGAGTAACACCGGTGTTAAGATTGATTTTAGCATCTTCTTGTCACACATTACACCGGATGCATCCTCTTTTGCATCCGTGCATTGATTTCTTTTGGGTGTCCTCCCTCTTGTTCTAGCATAGAGTTAAAGTATTTAAACCTGACTGCTTTGGGGTACTTTAATGGTCATCTAGCGATGGAGTGCCTGTAACTTCATCTCTATACATAGTGTTTTTAAAGAAGCTCGCTTTAGCACTGCTCAGTATGTGCTTTGCTTGAGCATGCACACTGAATTGTTTAAGAAGCCCGTGTAGCATAATATATGCGATACTAGGTGCACAAGGCACTATAGTAGCATATTAAAACGTCTGAGAGGCGGAATCGAAGCAGCTAAATTTGTTCAAACGAGAAAATTGAGCATATAGCAGATATAATAGAAGCAATTGCTACGAGTTATTAACTATAAATATGATTGAAATCAATATAACCAATACAAAATTATATATTCATGAAAGCTCTGCACAACTTAGCCCACGTACAACTAAAATTACTTTATTTTAGCACTATTCTAAGTTTAAAGATTAATATGCTTTAAATAACAATATAACTTTTCAATATTTTCCAACTTATCTACATCACATTTATCCCCTCATCCTTATTCCCTAGCAAGACTAATATAGAAGCATATACAGAAGCAATGCGAGAATTTAAAACACTATTATACATTTCTATATCTCTTGCAATTTACATATTCACAATTACAAAACTTTACACAGCCATGAAACTGAGAGATTAATCTAATATAATGTTTCATGCTTTCTTTACAACCAAGTTTGTGGAATAACCAAGACAGACACCTAACTATTCTTTTGGAAAGACATTCTTTTATAATTGGCCAAAATCTAAAGGTGGATATTTCTTATATTTGGTGCATACAAATATCACCTCATTACAAATTCACCCACACCTATACGTTCAATTCCAGAAACTTCAACCTTCTAATTCTTATGGCCAAAGTTCACATAGTATTATTCTTAGTAAATATTTATTTACAATTACTTTTTCTTTACCTGTACCCATAATTAAAGTATAACCCATGGGTATATTATTAATCATGTTTATAATAAACAAGGTTCTCTACAAATTCAGCAACACGTACTTTTATCCCTAAATTATATATCTACACACATAATTAAAGCAATTTTACTAATGATATCACTAATTATTCCTTACTACTTACCATCTTTCCAACATACTTAATAACTCAGAATCTTACAATAAATCATCAGTGTAGACCTGAATGTATTTTTTTTTTGTCTGAGAGAAAATTCTAATACATATTAAATGGTCCTTTTAAAAGCTCTATGCCCCTTGTGTTCCAGAAATATCTCATTAAACAAAAAGAATTGTTTTTTACAACATGGCCCTGTTAAAAATAAATGCCCCTCCTCAGGTAAGCTCGCTCCCCCAAACACTATATGTCCACCATCTACCTTAATATTGGATGATAATATTAATTTCAGCCCTTCTGGTGCAGATATTCCTAATCTAATACCTGATCAATCCTACTATACCACAAATGAAAAAAAGGACATGACATGGAGCAGAGCCTTTTTATCTCAGGCATTCCCACCAACTATATCCAGAATTCCAAGGGGGGCCCGAACATGCATGCAACAATTTTTAATAAACTTACTTAACAATATTATTTCTCTCCCTCAGAACCTATCCTATTGGGAGAAATTATTTAAATTCTCTTTTTACATTTTATCCATTCCTCAAGACAAGGAAGCAAATATCACTCATAATATTAAACAATCAGTTTTAAATTTTGACAGTCAAAATAGCCCTCCTGCATATAACATGGATAGAAAGGAATCCCAAATATTAACCCCCAAACAAAAAGCGAATATAATCTCTAGGAAAATTCACTCATTCAACATCAAGAGTGCAATGAGATACCTTGAAGAAGACAATTCATTTTTGATTCCTTCACAAAAATCATATGAAGAAATGGTTCTCAAGCATCCCCAGAGTCTATCGTCAACTTACCTATCGCCCTCGCAACCTTCAGATATTGCTTTTAAGTCATCAGACGTTCGAGATGCCATCTTATCCTTTCCTATGGATTCTGCAGGTGGTCTCGACGGCATAAAACCAATTTTTTTAAAAGATCTTATAACAATTGATAATAATAACTCCTCCATCTTACTAGACTTACTCACCAAATTTTGTAACCTTTTAGTCAATGGGAGTATACCTAAAGAAATAACACCCATAGTTTTTGGAGCTAAGCTTTTAGCTATAAGAAAGGCCGACAATTCAGCCAGGCCTATCGCTATCGGCGGTGTCTTTCGAAGAATTATTTCTAAATTAATTTGTTCGGCGATCAAACCCATATTGTCCCCTACTTTAATTCCGCATCAACTAGGCTTTGCGGTCAAAGGAGGGTGCGAGATAGCTACCCATGCCGCACGCTTAGCCCTGGAACACCTCCCTCTGGGTGACTCCTTTATAAAACTGGATTTTAAAAATGCTTTCAATAGCATTCGCCGCACAGCCTTCATTAACGATTTTATCAAGATATTTCCCCAATACACCAACTACATCATTTCAAGTTACGGATGTCCTTCGATTTTGAAATTTGGAGAATTCTTCCTTGAATCCGCAGAAGGGATCCAACAAGGTGACCCCCTAGGCCCCCCTTTATTCTGCTTGGCTATAAATCACCTAATTAACGAAATTAACAAACATTGTAAACTCACCCTCAATGTCTGGTATTTAGATGACGCCACTCTTGTTGGCACCCCTGACAACCTAGTCCAAGCACTAGATGTAATACATGCTTTTTTCCCCACATTAAACTTATGTTTAAATGCCTCTAAAAGTGAAATATATTCTGACTTGGATAATATTCACCCAAAGTTTTTTGACTTTGCTAAAATTAATAAAGACAATATGTATGTTTTAGGCGCACCTATCGGGGGCCCTGAGTGCCTCAAAAATTTTTTTAGACAAAAACCTTTCTTCTCTAAAAACCAAATTAGACATTTTTAAATCTATGCCCTCTCATCATTCCTTTTACATTATAAAAAATTATTACAACATTAGCAAAATTTTATTCTGCTTCCGCTCCACGCAAGCTTTTTTATTTAAAGATGTCTTACACAATTATGAACACTTTTTTAAATCCACACTTGAATTAATTTTAAATATTTCTTTTAACACGAATACTTGGCTTCAAGCCACTCTTCCCACAAAATCTGGCGGTCTAGGTATTCGTTCCCCAACCGCGATTTCCTTAGCCGCCTTTATTTCCTCCTCCCTTTCTTTTAAACAATCTATTAACGACCTTGTCCCTTTCTCACTCAACCCCTCTATCAATCAAGCCTTATCTCTATGGAATGAGAATGTCAATTTAGGAGTTGACATTCCACAATCATATGCCCAAAAAGATTTGGATGCAAGTTTGGTGTCGCGGTCCGTTGCTTACCTTCTCTCGACATGCGACGCCAAACAGCATTGCAATCTTAGGTCATTGGCTTTCGATCAATCTGGTCATGAATGGCTTGAAGCTTACCCTAGTAAGTTTTCGGGAATGTTTTTAGAGAATCCTACCCTGTCCTTCAACATAGCCCTCCGCTTGGGCTGTAAATACACGTCCCCATACCCCTGCCGGCTTTGTAATTCACTTGTAGATGAGGAAGCGCGTCACCCTCTGCATTGTAAATTTAACAAAAGCCGGTATAGTAGGCACCAAAAAATAAATACACTGCTTCAAGCTGCCCTCAAACGGGCAAAAGTTCCTTCCATCCTTGAACCGTCAGATCCCTCTCTCGAAGGGCGGATGCGTCCTGACGGTTCATCACTTATCCCATGGGACAAAGGCCTTTTCTTAAAATGGGACTACACCTGTATTGACCTGTTTGCCCCCTCCAACGATACTCACGACCCCCTAGGATCGGCAGAGCATCGCAAATCCTTAAAATACTCAGCTTTATCGGAATCCTCCGTTTTTATTCCTATCGTCTCGTCGTGCTCAGGGACGTTCGGAAAGAGCGCATTAAATTTTTTCAAAGAACTCAATAAACGCTCGCCCCCTTCTAAAATATCGAATAGTTTCTTACAAAGACAATCAATTGCCATTGCGATTGCTAAATCCAATTTTTATTCTTTGATGGATTCAATGCCCATTCTTAAAGATGAAGAAACGGATAATGTGTTTTAATCATTCTTTTTATAAATATTTTCGTTCTTATATCTTTGTATTAAATCCACTTTATATTTAATACTTTTTTTAATAAAGCATGTCAATTCAAAAAAAAAAAAAAAAAAATAAATAAATTGAACAATTGCCGCTCCCCCTTTTGCCTCCCTTCTCTTCGTTTTTGTCCCTTTCCCCAACCTTTCATCCTCCCAGGGACGGGGCAAAATGAAAGGAGAGCTTTGTTGTCCCCTTCCCCACCCCCCTAAGGGAGGTGAGGAAAAATGAAAGGGGGTATGCTTTTTTGTTCCTAACCCCCATTATAATCCCACAAGAAGGGGGGGGGAGGCGGAAGGAATAAAACTTTGCCTCTTTGCCCCCCTGCCTTTTTACTCCCCTTTTCCCGGGGTAGAGAGAATGGGAAGAGGGTCAAAGATGTCCCCTTAAGATCTAACAGGCAGAGGGGGGCAGAGTTCATAATTCATGATATGTCATAAGTAGTGTTGTGGCGGGCGCGCTAGAGAGCGCGCCATACGGCCTTCTGACATGGTATTGTAGTTTAAAAAAAAGAGCCACACCCACGCTGTTAGTCTCCTTTTCTTGTGAAGACATTCAGTGTGGGTGTGTACAAACCGACCACTAGCGTATTATTATTTCATAGAGACCCGATGGTCCCTTTTTTACTAATTCCCTCCCCCATGGTCCTAAATTGTAGAAAAAAGAACCGCCACATGCCTTATTACATTAGTTACATTAACCATCACATTGATGAAACAAATAAGGCATGAGGGGGAGGGGGTACTTTGTATTATTTACTTAGCAACTCTGGATAAATAAATGATATGTACCTTGCAGGAATATAAATTCGTCTCAGCTATTATTAAAGTGGAAACGACTGAAATAAATTTAATAGAGGAAATTCTTGTTAGTTTAGCGGGTATTTATTATCGAGATGATCTGATTTTTTATTATATTAGAATAAATGTAGGACAATTGCAAAGTGAGACTTTAGGTCAACATAATAATGTGTTGTGTTAAAAAATTTTAATACCAAATTAGCTTTTTATATTCTTATCTTCTTTACTTCAGCCTCAAGAGAATGTAGAATCGAAAATTGACTGGACAAACTCCTATCACATGAATGCTTATAAATCTTTAATCAAATTGCACTATTAAATGTATTTGATATTTAAAGAAAAAATTTAAAACCCCCTGACCAAAAAAAATAAAATTCTGCGTACGCCCTTGACTTAATTGTTATAAGAGGAGTTAGAGTTCAATGTCAAGTACCTTCTATCTTATCAACAAAAGTTAATATCATTTTACACTACAGATAACTTAGTATTATACTTGACATTACGCACAACACCACATATTGTGCTGATGATGATGTCAATAACAACTAGCTAACACCCCCTACGTTTCTAGATTTTATATATCTCTTTATAAAGTAATTGGTCCCAAAGTCGTGAGGTCTTTTTGATGACTTTCTTCCATTTTAACCTGGTAATCTTAATTAATCTATTTTGTCTTGCCCTTTCCACGTGACACGAGGTCGTCCTCTTCCTCTCTTCCCCAGTTTCATGTTCAGTACTTTTCGATTTACATAATCTCTCTTTTTAGAATATACCCATACCACCTTAGCTGATTATCGTTAATCATGACCGCCCTAAGTTAAAAATTTTTGTCTAGAGAAAGTCATTCATAATATGGCCGAGCTTAGTATATTCTAAAAACCGCCGTATCATTCTCATCTCTGTGGCTTATAATAGCTTTTCTTCCGTGGTGTTTAATGCCCGTGTTTTCCTTCCAAAGGGTAACATCGGTCTTACGTTGGATTTGTAAGCTTTGTTCTTCAACCATATTGGCATTTTATTGTCGCACATTACACCGAAAATACTTCGTCCTTTAAGTCATCCTTTTTGGATCCGGACATTGACATCTGTTGCGCAACCTCCCTCTTGATTTAGCATCGAGACGAGGTAAGTAAGCCTTTCTACTTTTGGGTTGATGGGGTGCCTATAACGTTCACTTTCATGTATACCGTCTGACCTTTGATCTTTAAACCATATCCAGCCAAGCGCGTTGACCACTTTTCGGCTTCTTCCAATACATTCTACTTCGTCTCTTCGCATAGTACAACTACAATATCTTCGGCATATAGCATACCCACGAATTTGAGGCTTCATATATATTTTTCATAAGCTGTAAATGCGTTAGGGATATTTTATTTCCTCAACACCATATTAAATTAGAGGGACCGTGTCATAAGCTTTCTCCAAGTCAATAAAGACCATATGTAGTCTCTTCTCTTTTCCCCATATTTATCCATTATATGTCTGAGTGCGAAGATTGAGTCGATCGTGGATTTGCCGGCTATAATCCGAATTGTTGATGTTTTCACCTCGTGTTTCAGCCTTGTCACTATAATCCTTTCTATAAAGAAGGAGTGGCAAGTTATCTTGATACCTCTGCAATTTACACACTCCTGTTTATTAAAATATCCTTTCCACCTTTCCATCTATTCCTTCAGCTTGGCTTCTAGTTTTTGACTATTTAAAGGACTCCGACATCGCGATTTTTCTATCCCTTATCTTGGCCAATTTGTACATAAACCTATTGCTTGCCATCTCGATGTACGCGGCATTCTTTGCTATTGCAACGGCCCCGCAGCGCTCTTTGCCTCCATATACTCTTGATAATCCTCAGACATTTTTGATTTATGCCACCACAAGTAGATTTTATTCCTTTCGATGAAATCTCTAACTTATTGATCCCTCCACCATTGTTCTCTACCTAAGCTTCTTTCTAGCCCCTAAAGGTCGAGTTCAAAATAAATCCTAATCTTGGGGTGGGCAATACAAAAAAAAAGCCTGACTTGGGTTCAAGGCACAACTTACTACATATAACTGTTTGTCACCTATGTTGGTGGTCAATCATTTTTACATTAATTTTCATTTGTCTTTAAATTTACACAACTCTCTATTTATCTTGTTTATTTTTAAATCACGCTTTAATATATGATTCTACGAAGACTTGGGACTTCCTTTTTTTCGTTTTTGTTAAATTCTATCAGTTTCCTATCCTGCGTCTCTACAGGCCCATATCATCTTAGTCAATTTGCCCCAAGCTTGCCCTTATAGACGTTGTATGGATTACTAATCTAACACTGCGTTTGTGTTCTTTCTTACTTACCCCTAACATCCATTTTAGCTTTCACATTTATCTCTTTTCAGTATAGCCCATAATCCCTAGCTAAATATTTGACTGTAAAATTGACTTTTAGAGTACCTTTCAGTCTTGTTAAATCCTTTTGTCACAAAAATTTTCGGTTAAATCTTTCTATTTAAGCCACCCAGCATTAATCCTTTCTTGGATTCCTTTGTCCATTCCACCGGCTTGAAGAATTGATCCTTGGTATTAGAAGGACTCTACACTTTGAATTCCCACTCACCTAATATATGTTGAATTTTCAACTCCTTTGAGCTTTGTTTTCATTTATTCTGTCTTTCTTCGATTTATTCTGAAACCATTTTCCGATATTGCATTTACCCATCTATTTAAATTATTAGCTAATTCCTGTTCACCTCTGACACATGGGATATCGTCCGCAAACTGGAATACTATCCATTATTATCGTTATGAATAAAAAAGGACTTGATATATATCAATGTAAATGGAAGAACCTTTACTGCCCCATCGTGATTATAAACCTTCTATTTTTTCGTACATATCCTTTTTGCTAAGATACTTCCACTCTAATGTCCTACTTTATCAGACGCCTTTTTCCTATCGCTGAGACACATGTACAAATCCTCCTCCTTCAATTAAAACTTTTACATTTCTTTAACTATGTTCAAGGCATCTGGTGTCGATCCCGTCTAGATTAATTGTTCGCTTTTACACCAGAACCTGACAGTTTTTCGTTAACTTTTTCCCACACTTTCAAAGTGTTTATACCTTCAGATTTACATTCTGGAAATTGCTCGAAATCATAAAGCTATTCTTTTACACATTAGGCATTTTACCCGTTGCCAAGTGGGTTTGGTGATGGACATCCACATCTCATAGCCTTTTAAAACCTTTTAATGTTGTCCGGCCCAAGTGATTTCCGAATTAGGTTTACTCGGAGAAATGACTTCCGTTTCCGAAATCCAGTCCGCTGTGTCCAATTCCTCTTGTAACGTCCAGCTGTGTTGTGTTAAGATTTCTCCAGTATCCCCTTAATATGTCGACGGCATTTTAAGCATGCAACATTGCAATTTTGTTGGTTAATTATTTTCTTCCCTCTGAATTCAGTTTTTCATTGATATCATCGTACACCTGTTAGCTTTTAATACGCATTTTTTGTTACATCTTTTATCTAAGAGGGTAAGATTGCTTATCATTATATTATCGCTTTGACACCAAACTTTTTACATTTCTCTTCTTTTCTTTGATACATTTTTTCCCTCATTCCATCACCACGAACCCTTGAAGATTAATGTTTGCTCTCACTTAATACCGATCGTCCCGTTGTCCTCATTGTCATAGACTTAGCATTACACTTAATTTTACACGAAGATTTTTCTTAAATTAAGCATGTCTCCTAACTTCTTTCAAAAATGGTTGAAGATTATTCTTTAGCCTTTTAATTTTTATAGTCGCCGATATTCTGTGACTTTTAACGCCCATATTATAATATGGTCCATCATCAACAGCTTGTGTTTGCAAGCGAATACTACGTTCGATGCTACCATTATATTTTGAATATTTTAAAGGTGCGCTCTATAGGTGAGAGAAAAATCAATCGGAGTGGCACGGCTGCCAGTTTTGTACGTTATTCTTCTCCCTTTTTGAAGAGGATATTGCTAGAGAATTTCCTTTCCTTTTTCCTTAACTAAGCCATAACCGCGACCACCGTGATTTCTTTCATACCTTTCTCTTGATTTATCCAAGTGTCTGAAGTCCGCTCCAATAAATAATAACCCATTTTTACGAATTTAAATAGCGTATTTTCAAGCACTATTCGAAATATTATTTTTTCACTTCTCTGGTATCCTCCCCCCCCACGCGCTTTGTTATATTATTTTCCCCTCTTCACGTGGTCTGTTACTCCTTCCCTCATACAATATTATTTACCCATCACGAATCAATGATTTTTGTATACGCATGCACAACGCATTTTGATATATAAAAAATCGATATATACGAAATATAAGATCTTTTCCTTTTTTGATATATATCATTTCCCCCATCATAATGTAAGATAAAGTAAAAGGATTATATTTATAATGCGTTCGCTTTTGCTTGCGCGTTGAATTATTCAAAATAATTATGAAATAAATTTCCAAGTTTCGCCGATTATTCGCAGTTCATATATTTTCGAGCCCGCTGTCCGAACCGGTGTAATATTGGAGTCAGCGAACGTTGTAAAATAGCGAAGTCAAATGTCAATCAAGCGTCATATATTATTTTCATTAAAATTGTTTAAATAGTTCTTATTGGCGGATAAAAACGTCAATCATCAATAATATTATGTTATTTAACATTACAGTTTTAATCATATTATATATCATAAATAAATTAAGAACTTTGCCCTCCCCCTTATTTTTTACCCTTTTCTCACCAGGGGGGAGGGGGGGGGGGGGGGGGGGGGTGTTTTGCCCCCCCCCTTATTTTTAATCCTCTTTCTCTCCACAGGGGAGATGGGGGGGGGGGGTGTTTTGCCCCCCCCCCTTATTTTTTATCCTCTTTCTCACCAAAGGGGAGGGGGGGGGGGTTTTGCCCCCCCCCCTTTTTTTTACCCTCTTTCTTACCAGAGGGGAGGGGGATCTTTTGCCCCCCCCCCTTATTTTTTACCCTCTTTCTCACCATAAGGGGGGGGGGGGGGGGTTCCCCCCCCCTTATTTTTCACCCTCTTTTTCACCAGGGGGGACGGGGGTGATTTGCCCCCCGCCTTATTTTTTACCCTCTTTCTCACCACAGGGGAGATGGGGGGGGGGGGGGGTGTTTTGCCCCCCCCCCTTTTATTTTTGACCCTTTTTCTTACCAGAGGGGAGGGGGGTCTTTTGCCCCCCCCCCCTATTTTTTATCCTATATATTACCAGAGGGGAGGGGGGGGGTCTTTTGCACCCCTTATTTTTTATCCCTCTTTTTCACTGGTGCCCCCCCCCTGGTTAGTAAAAGGGTAAAAAAAAGGGGGGGGGGCAAATCACCCCCCCCCCCCCCTCCCCTCTGGTGAGAAAAGGGATAAAAAACAAGGGGGGGGGCAAAACACCCCCCCCCCCCTCTCCCCTCTGGTGAGAAAAAGGATAAAAAATAAGGGGGGGGGGCAAAACAACCCCCCTCATCTCCCCCCTGGTGAGAAAGAAAGTAAAAAATAAGGTGGGGGGGGGCAAATCACCCCCCTCCCCTCTGGTGAGAAAAAGGGGAAAGATAATGAAGGGGGGGAAGCAAATCCCCCTCCCCCCCTGGTAAGAAAGAGAATAAAAAATAAAGGGGGGGGGGGCAAATCACCCCCCTCCCCCCTGGTGAGAAAGAGGGTAAAAAATAAGGGGGGGGGGCAAATCACCAAATACCGCCCTTCCCCCCCTCCCCTGGTAAGAAAGATAGTAAAAAAAAGGAGGGGTGGGGCAAATCACCCCCCTCCCTCCCCCCGGTGAGAAAGAAGGGGGAAAAAAGGGGGGGGCAAATCGCCCCCCTCCCCCCTGGTGATAAAGAGGGGGGAAAAAGGGGGGGGGGCAAATCACCCCCCCCCCCTCCCCCCTGGTGAGAAAGAGGGTAAAAAATAAGGGGGGGGCAAATCACCCGCCCCCCTCCCCCCTGGTGAGAAAGAGGGTAGAAAATAAGGGGGGGGACAAATCACCACCCCCCCCTCCCCCCTGGTGAGAAAGAGGGTAAAAAATAAGGGGGGGGGGGCAAATCCCCTTCCTCCCCCCTGGAAATCACCCCCCCCCCCCTGGTGAGAAAGAGAGTAGAAAATAAGGGGGGGGGGGGCAAATCACCCCCCCCCCTCCCCCTGGTGAGAAAGAGGGTAAAAAATAAGGGGGGGGGGCAAATCACCCCCCTCCCCCCTGGTGAGAAAGAGGGTAAAAAATAAGGGGGTGGGGGGCAAATCACCCCGAGGTGAGAAAGAAGGTAGAAAATAAGGGGGGGGGGGCAAATCACCCCCTTCCCCCCTGGTGAGAAAGAGGGTAAAAAATAAGGGGGGGGGGGGCAAATCACCCGCCCCCCCCCTGGTGAGATAGAGCGTAAAAAATAAGGGGGGGGCAAATCACCCGCCCCCCCTCCCCCCAGTGAGAAAGAGGGTAAAAAAAGGGGGGGGCAAATCACCCCTCCCCTCCCCCCTGGTGAGAAAGAGGGTAAAAAATAAGGGGGGGGGGGGGGCAAATCCCCCCCCTCCCCCCTGGAAATCACCCCCCCCCCCCTTCCCCCTGGTGAGAAAGAGGGTAGAAAATAAGGAAGGGCAAATCACCCCCCCCCCCTCCCCCTGGTGAGAAAGAGGGTAAAAAATAAGGGGGGGGCAAATCACCCCCCTCCCCCCTGGTGAGAAAGAGGGTAAAAAAAAGGGGGGGGGGCAAATCACCCCCCCCCCCTCCCCCCCTGGTGAGAAAGAGGGTAGAAAATAAGGGGGGGGGGCAAATCACCCCCTTCCCCCCTGGTGAGAAAGAGGGTAAAAAATAGGGGGGCAAATCACCCCCTCCCCCCTG
This sequence comes from Gordius sp. MW1, assembly GCA_964036665.1. Classification (NCBI taxonomy): domain Eukaryota; kingdom Metazoa; phylum Nematomorpha; class Gordioida; order Gordea; family Gordiidae; genus Gordius; species Gordius sp. MW1. The sequence continues at coordinate 4,888,581 of OZ038529.1, forward strand.
GTGAGAAAGAGGGTAAAAAATAAGGTGGGGGGCAAATCACCCGCCCCCCCTCCCCCCCCCCCCGTGAGAAAGAGGAAAAAATAGGGGGGGGGGCAAATCACCCCCCCCCCCCTCTTCCCCCCGTGAGAAAGAGGGTAAAAAATAGGGGGGGGGGCAAATCACCCCCCCCCCCCCTTCCCTTCCCTCCCCCCTGGTGAGAAAGAGAGTAAAAAATAATATCATTTAATTAACTTAATATTTAATTCAACACAATTAGCATCTACCTTGCAAAATGTTATTAAGATGAATATAATTTATCTATCTCTAATTCAAATATGGGATAATTGACGTTCAAATTTAAAAACGCTATGGTATAACAATGAGATCGTCAAAAGTAACAATGCATTTTCCCAATCCCCACCCAATCCCCTGTTAGTAAAAAAAGACGTGATAAACGTCAAAACTCATTATTTCGTGTTTTAACCAATCGCAATTCGTATAAGACGTTCGCTATTTTACAATCTTCGTCATTTCTGTACGTTACACCGGGACATATTTCCCCAGCCGGCCCAATAAAACCCCTATGTTCCCAAGCTATAAATCGTATCCCCGGATATATCATTCCGCGAGGAAACGACAACCTCCAATATTTTTGTCTTAGTTTCAAATTACAACTGTATTGCCAATAGAGCCCTGCACGGGCCGCCCGAAGCCCGGCCCGATCGGGCTTTGGGTCGGGCTCGGGCAGAATTTAATAAAGCAATCGGGCCTCATGCTCGGGTCGGGCCTGATGAGGCAGCCGGACACGATGCCTGAGCCCGGCCCGAATTGACTAAAGCTAACTAATCTTTTATAAAATATGATTTAAACAAACTCAACTCTATTTAATAATTATCTTCGTACACCATACCTAATATAGCTTCCAAGCTTAAGCTTTTTTCCCCTGACTATTATAATATTTTGACCTAAATTGCAAATCTTATTCTAGTATTTAAATATATTCAGAGTAGCTGTCATTTATAAAAAAAGGAAATATTTTAAAAAGTTTTTATTTGGAACTGTTAGATAAAATATATTTTATAAAGTTAGATTTCTAGTTTTAAATTTAATTGGCTGAATAAATTGTAGCGAGTGAAAATGAAAATTTTATTTTAAACTTATCTTAGTTGTAAATTAAGAGTAATAACAATTTAATGCATTATGTATTTATATGGATGATAAAATAATTTTAAAAAATTTTAAAAAAATTTTGACAATTTTTTATTTTAAAAATAAAGTCGTTTGGGCTAGGGCAAAATAAAAACTGAGACGTCGGGCTCGGGCAGAAAAAATTTCATTTTACAGGGCTCTAATTGCCATAATTGGATCTCTATAGAATGTGTAGAAATCTTAGTGTTAGTAGCTTATTCCAAGGATGTGAACAATCTATTTCTTGTACTATACCTCAGGTATTGAAAAAATATGGAGTGTTAACATGGGCGTAATTAAGAAGGGGGGAGCAGGGATGGGCGGCTGTTCCCCTCTAAATCCCAAAATTAATTGAAATTTATTAAAATTTTGGCTAAAATTTCAAAAAAGGATTAATTTGCCCCTACCAAACTCATTATTGCCCCCCTTTAATTCCAATGCTGGCTACCCACATGGGTTTAACATTTTTAAAGTAATATCTTTTAAAGGTTCAAATGGTATCGCAATTATGAGAAATTGGCATATAAGTTGATTCGGTATGCTTGTGTAAAACCTTAGACTAGATAGACTGCTGATTTCGTTGAATAAATGTAGGGGAGACCGGGGCTATACGTGTATCTTCTCAAATAATTTCTATGTTATTAATTTGTACCCAGTTAAATTTGTATTTTAAATGTACTTTATATAGGCGCATCCCAGGTATAAAAAAATTTCTGAAAAAAATTATGGTAAAAATAAGATTTTGGGGGGCTAAAAGCTCCTTTTTTAATTTTTCTATTTTGCTAATAACTTTATATCTATATAATCTTTCGGCTCCAACCTAATATTAGGTAAAAACGTATAAATTTTTCTATAATAATTACCTAAACCCAAATAATTTTGTTGAAGATGACTATCTCAAAACAATTCACAAATTTTTTTTTAATCATGAGGCTATTTATAGCGGGGTTATAAATATCTCTAATTTGTTCATATATTAAAAATGATGCGAACTTAACAAACGTGAAACAAATTTGTACAAGATAATGAAATGAAGAATTAAGTACTTAAAGTTCTGACAGAGAAGATTAGCCTTAAAGATTTAGCCTTACAAACAAACTTTAGCTATTCTACTATAAAAAAATATCACAATAAATTTAAAAAAGGACAATCATGTGTTAAGGAAGGTAAAACAAGAATGATATTTAAGAAGCAGGAGGAGAAATTAGTATCATATTCAATTAAAAGGGTCCAAACTTTATTCAGGTCGGACCATTAAACAAGTATTTTATCAATATATGGTCAAATTTGTTAATGTTAGGTATTTGGCTTATCAAATGGCAGTACAATTTAATTTATCAATGCCTAATTCATGAGTAGAATATGAATCTGCAGGTACTGATTGGTTTTCATCTTTTATTAAAAGACCTGATTTCATTAAGGACTCCGCCAACATGATATTTTATTTATATGGAATAAATTTAAACTTTAATTTCATTTCATGATTGTCAAGTTTATGTGACAATTTTATATTAATAAAGCATTTAAATTAATGATTTCAACATAACAATCTCTGCAAAAACACATTTACCTTATAAATTTGTTTATGAAGCTTTATAAGCTATAAAAGACAAACTTTAAATTTAACAATATTATAAATTATCATATGAAGCTTTATAAGCTATAGAAGATAATCTTTTAATATCTAGCATTGATAGCATTATTTTCAATTTTTATATGAAACTTTATAGCTCTAATAGACAAACTTATAATATTATAACATTTATAAATTATTGTATGAAATTATATTTGTTCTGAAAGATAAACTTTTACTATTTTAGCAATTATAAATTATTATATGAAACTTGATATGCTACGAAAGACAAACTTTTAATATTTTAGCAATTTAAGCACATGCACTTAAGTTATTTATACTATTTCAACTATAAATTATAGAGGACGCTTTAGCCCCTTTTGAAGGTCACCTTAACCCCGGTCATTTTCGAAGTTATACGAGTTGTCTTTTTTTGAAACCTTCCTATAAAAATCTATTAGCTGTATTGCCATATTATTTTTTTCTATAATAAACATTGTGGACAAGAACATTTTTTTGAAAAAATTATATGAAAATCGGTTGAAAATTTTTGTCCAGACCTGTTTGATTTTTTATGGCTACGATAGCCTCGGTCTCCCCTACCGTTTTTCCGCCACGTTGAAATGACCACAAATAAGGGAAGGACATTTATATAATAGTAATTTTGGTTCTTTAAAGTGTTTTTAGAACTTATTAAAAAAATATTGAACTAGTTAAATATTATAACCAGCATTTTAAAATATATATATCATTTACAAAATTCATAAAAATAACAATACTGCGATGATGTGATGTTAAAGCAATTTAATGCCATCTGCAATTAAATAATCATTTATTACCATTCTATTTTATAATTAACCCTCTGTTGGCTAGGTGGGGTCAATGAGGACCCCAAGTTGTTTATAAATGTTGTACAAATTAAGTTAGTGATTGTTATAATTTCATTTTTTCAGTAGCTTAATAAAATTTATCCTAGAATATCTCTGCAAAATTTGGCTTGTTTTTATCCAGTAGTTTTTAAGGTAGAGAGTGTTTTAGATACCCGGGGTCGTCTAGGACCCCACGTTCCACAATATGAAAAAAAAATTTCAAATTTTTTTTAAATTGTAAGAAAGACAAAAAAGGAAATGCCATAAAATAAACGATTATGATTTAGAGTTTACAGATTAGCTAATGATTATAGGGTTACGTTATTAGGATTATATTTATGGATATTTTTCTTACCTTATAATTTATTTATATCTCATGAATTTATCCTTTATTTCAATTAGAATTATGCCCAAGTAACGGCGCGAATTAGCGAAAAATATTATATATATCTTAACGAAAAAGAGAAAGATGTATATCAAGCGCGAATTGAAATCATATGATTAATATGAACAAAAGAATGCGAACAAAGAAAGCGCATTGATTTATATATCATGTGATGTATATCTACGCGTAAATATTGATGGGAATACTCGCTGTGTATCATGTGATGTATTCCTACACGTAAATAAATCGCGTAGAGAACGATGGGGGGAGAGGGACTACGCGTATACATAAAGATGCGTATACAGACACTAATAAATAAGCGAAATAAGATGAGGGGAGCGCAGCTGGTCTTGCTGCGTAGATGGATGAGAGTGGAGTCGTGTAGTAAGACTACAACATAAATATAAAATTAAAAAGCATTATTATAAACCTATTTGTGAAAAAAAATTTAATGTACATGTTTATTTAATTGAAATATGTAAATTATAAATTTCAATTTTAACAAGTTTGATTTTCCTCCTGGTGTTTTAAAATGCTCATTTACTTAGAGTTTCCCGCGCTATTTGATTTCTTTACATGTCTAACCTTAAAAAGTGCAATATCTTTGATAGTTCATCGTCTGAAGATGGTATATAAACATAACAATTAACACATATAACATTTTTAATAAGAGGTCCTTGATGATTCTGATGATTTTCTATACAGAAGTAGTCATAATTCTCAGAGTGAGTTAGAGGGAGAGGAAGATGAAGGGGAAACATTAATTCTTCCAAACCAAAATAATTATTATTATGGTAACTTATAATTTTTAATAAAATTATAGATTATAAAGGGAAAGATAATACAAAGTGGCATAAAAAATGTCCAAATAATAAGATAAGGACAAGGAAATCTAATATAGTGATGCATTTGCCAGGCGTTAAGGGCCCGTCTTAATAGATTTAACTTCAAATCGACATATTTTTGTTTGTCTATATCTATATATGCGATATAAATGTGGAATCAACAATTTTAGTTTAGTTACCATATGAATATGCATTAATAAGCGCAATTAAAGGATAAATATTTGTTTCATGAGCAAAAACACAAAAATAGAACAAAAATGGCGTGACGCTCGTATTAAGACGCTTCTATGTTTTAACATGCATTCGCTTTTTCAATCTAGATTCAAAATCGCGTATTAAGACGCATCCTAAGCCAATTTGTGTTTTAAGTGCAATAAAACATTGTGTAATAACCATATATTTAAATTTTGTGAAATATGTAAACCTTATACATGATAAACATTCAAAATTATGTTGAAGATTCTTTCTTTTTGGCTAATATTTGAAGCTTAGGAATTTAATACACTATATTAAAACATGTCTAAAATACCAATATAAACTCTATTTTAAACTACTATTTGAATCTAAAATAGTTTTAATTTGAAATTGACAAAAAATGTAATTTTTTATACAAAGTTTATTATTATAGCCACATGAATATTAAGATTTAGACTAAAAAACAGGTTAAATTTATATTATTATTTTCTTTTTATAAAGTAACTAAAAAACTTTCTTATTAATTTGAAACAAATCAAATTAGATATTAAATATGTGTAGGAAGTGTCATTTTTATGCAAAATTGATTGTTTTTACAGCCCTATGTTGTTTAAAGATATTACTTGAAGATTAATTTCATATTCTCAAATCTAACCTTCTAAGATTTATTTCTATTGTAAAATAAAACTAAGTGTGGTGTTCCACCCTTTCTCTAATTCATAATTTTATTTAACGTTTTTTTTATTATTACCCCTTGTACTCCTCCCGGTTGTTATCCACAAATTATATTCATTTACCCCCCACACATGCGATCAAATTTACTTTACGCGTAGTTAGGATGACTGATGAGTCATGATTGTTAATATCTCTATGATATAAATAGATTGTTAATATAGCTATGATAAAAAATAAAAATAGATCGTTATTTTATTACCATCACAGAAGATTATTATATTACCTCGCTATCACTCGTTAATTATTAATTAATTTTTTTTTGGAATAGTGGAAAATAAAAGAGAAACAGAAAATGTAACGCATTATTAAAACCAAGAAATTTCACGGATCCATTTTATCGCGAATACTTTTTATCGCGTGCCAACCAACCAAACCGCGATAACCTAACAACAGAGTTGTCTGAAAACAAATGGCATTATTCAATGAACGAAAGAAAAATTCCGAAACCCTCCTTAGAGCAGTTGATTCAAATACAGAGACCAATTATTCTAAAGCAACCCTTAGAAATTTGGAAGGTCAAAATTCGTCATGTCTAGTAAGATAGAATTCAAACACACTGGAATTACTCACATACTATAAATTAACAATGGATGTTATTTACCCCTCATCGCGTTTTCTTTTATTATAATTTTGCGGTCTGCGCATGAGTTGTTTTTATAAAATTAGAGAGGGGCGGGAGAGAAATGATAATTTAAAAATTTTACAGTATAGTATAAAATAAAAGCTTGTGGGATAATTTAGTATGAATTTATTATAATTTCGGTTGAAGCTGTTGCTCCGTGGTGCTTTACAGAGCTGGGACAACGTCCAGTAGCCATAAAGTACCCCATTGGTGCTTTACAGAGCTGGGACGTCAAGCCCAGTAGCCATGAAGTACCCCATTTATAACTGTTCACAGTGCGGGATTTCATTGATTAAATCAGTCGTCCATGAATCAGTCACCCCCACACATACGATCAAATTTACTTTACGCGTAGTTAGGATGACTGATGAGTCATGATTGTTAATATCTCTATGATATAAATAGATTGTTAATATCGCTATGATAAAAATAGATCGTTATTTTATTACCATCACGTAAAGATGTATTATGTACCTCGCTATCACTTATTAATTAATTATTTTTCTTTGGCGTAGTAGAAATTAAATAAAGAAAATGTAACGTATTATAAAACCAAGAAATTCGCGGATCCAGTTTATCGCGGATTTTAAAATTATAAGGCCAAATATTACTCGCAGCTTAAATAAATAAACTAATTGAATTATGCACAAAATGAAATATTATTACAAATCCAGTAAAATAGAATTGGACAATGATTTTAGTTATATCATTGGGGATGGATTTATTACTAAGTTGAAAAATTATAAAAAAATGGGATCAATAACAAAAGATAATTTTCTCTCTAAAAAAATCAAGGGTCAAAATTTGCTTTAGCTATTTTTTATTTTGAGGTTTTTTTAAGCTAAATGTTAAAAATCATGAACTTTTATTACCAATTTTCATTTATAAACTAACTTTTTTAAACTTTATCTTTTCAACCTAAAAAAAATTAATTTTAAACTAACAAAACATGTAGGAAATGTTATTTTTTACCCAAAAATTACTATTTTCTGTTTTAAAATTTTAAATTTAGATTTTATTCCTATGCTTAATTCTAACACTCTATGATGTATTTATATTAAAAAAAATTGAATTGAAGTCCAAAAATTAGAAAAATAATGGTTAAGAACAGTAGTAACGTTTTGCCATAAAAAAACGTAGGACCAAAAATTCCCTAAGTTTGGACATCTCTATTTTTTTGTTTTTAGGTTTTTTATGCCAAATTTTTTATATTTTTAGCTCCATTTTGTATGATCTTATAAATTTATAAAATTAGGGGGAATAAATTTGTTATAAATAGATTTAGTCACATAGGGGGAAATTTTGGGGGTTGTACTAATTGTAATTATAAATTTATAACCACTTGTTCAAATACCCAAAGTAATATATCAATTTACAGATAAGAGTTTAAGTATTATGCTTTTAAAATTTGAAAAGTTTATATACAATACTACAAAGTTATAGCTATTTAAAGTTTGGGGTCATCATGACCCCCTTTACCATCCGTGTTAGGATTTTGACCTGGCCAACGGGGTAAATCAACTTTTTTGATTTAACAATGAAGTAGACTACACTGCAGAAAGACATGGCACATTGAATAATGGTAAACATTCTACCATATGAAACATGGCATGGCCAGTCTATGGATAAACCAGAGCCATGGCAAAGTAGATATAACCAACCCGAACTTAGATTAGAATCGCAGTTTGATTTTTAACGTAACGCAACTTGACCAACCCAAATTTTATTTTAAAATCTCACCCCAAAACCTACCATATCTGAATATATATCTAGGAACCTTTCTTTTTATTATCAAATATTTAATTTTTCACCTACGGAAAGCATGTTATACACAGTTGCATTCCTAACATATTCGTTAGACCATGTTTTATTGTGCGATGCATTCAGTATCTGACAAAGACAATGTTTTTGTATCCGAACGTACTAAAAACATAAGTTTGCTACCAGATCTCGACACGACTCGATGTTAAATTTGGGTGACCCAGTGCAGAATTTTGTTATAAGATAATATGGCAAAACGTTTAGAGTGAATAAGAATTGTTCTTATATTAATTCATGAATAATTTAAATGTCTTGGAACTAATTGGGTTTAATTCTTAAAACTATGATAAGAAATACATCAATTATGTGATCAAGTTAAACGAACGTAAAACAAGGTTTATTGTAAAAATAATAAATTAATATGATATGAACCTAGTCTGGAACTTAAATTGAAACCCTGTTACTACTTCTTTTTGCCTAAATAATTGATCTTGATTAAATATATCTATCTATATAGTAGACTATCACATTATATATTATTATTTACTTTAAATTTCAATATAATTAGTTACTGATAATTTGAAAACCTTTTAATTAAAATAAGTAAATACTCAAAGCATTTAATTTCTAATGATGGTTAGTGAATGATTAGGTTAGGAAGAAAAAGAAGTTATTAGTATTGCTTACACGTCGCCACACCCATTTATATTAGATACACTCTTATTAAAGATTAAATATTGCTTAACTACCCATTATCAGTTTATTTATAGCTTTAATAGAAAAGCGTGCTATATTATTGTCGTATCGTATATGTGAATACGTGAAAGAAGAATAGTATAATTTAGTATAACTTTTATTTGTATATCATTTTCTACAGATGATATTATTGCTATAATTAGATATTTTAATATTGTAAGCCAAAGCCGAGTTGGTAAAAACCTTATGTTTTAATCTTTTTAGTCTTAAATTTACTTTTATTATTTCTTATGTCCCATCCCTGGCCCTTAATAAATCTTTATCATTAAATTATCATTATTTATTATTATAATTATGTACGTGTACTTTAAATCCCAACCATATATAAGCATTAACAGATTAAAGTATTTTAAATTAGTCGCAAACGTTAATTTTTAATATCTATATTTACCACATTTATAGTTTGCTAACGCGGTTGATATATGAAGCACTCATCATTTATTATCCATGTTCTGAGTGTACATTGAGATTAACAATGGTATTTAATCAGCAGAGAGAGCATAATAATTATAAATTATACTATAATGATGAACATTAATAGAAGTTTGCATTAAACATTGTAAATAATTCTATGAACATATTAATAGTTATACTATTAAAGTAATCTTTAGAACACGCGGGGGGGGAGGAGGTATAGGTATTTCACCGGTCATATACTAAATGGGGAATGTTGATGAATCATTTTATGCAACACGAATATAAAGAGTAGGTGTGTTAGGATTAATGCCTTAGGAATTTCACAGATGGATGATTCATTCATTAGAATACCAGCTGATGGGCTAAAATTTGGTGCCCTTACCCCCATGCACAGTTATGACGGGGGCGGCCCCGGTATAGTAATGCGGGAAAGAGGCTGACTCCAGGCTATTCAAAAAGTTATCGTTGTCCAATGAAATTTCATCGTACGAAGATGGCTTTATATTGTAGACAACATAATATATTGCAACTATTAATTTACGATCATTTGTTGATAAATTGTATGTAACTTATATCTAAATGAATTATTTTCGCCTATTTTAACTGTATAAATTAAATTAATTCATCAATCTTAACTATCGAGAAATTTAAACTCCTTAGTCTTTAGGTACAATCTTTGGATATATTTCGAGGAAGCGTTTATTAATTATATTTGCATGAAAGTAGCCAAGGGGAGGCGATGAGAAAATTTGTTGAAATTTATTAAAATTATGGCTAAAATTTCAAAAAATCAGATTAAGGTGAATTAATTTAAAATCCGTTTTATGTCATCTTTTAACAAAGCTTAGCGAGATAGATCAATTATTACGTCAATGATTAGGCACAATTATTAAAGGTTTCTTTAAATTGCCTACCAAAAAATAGATCAATAAATTTAATTAATTTACAATGGGTTTTAATCAATATAAAAATGGGGTGATTCACATAATTATTGGGGGTAAAATAAGCGGGCTAATTGATTTTTTGGAATAGGGAATGAGTTATAATCAAATGACAAATGCGTCTGTGTGTTAACAAGAAATTTAGAGCCTACTAACCTAACTTGGTGGGTGTAAAAGGGTTTAATTTAATTTACTATAAAATTATGTGCCATGGTAGAGCATAAATTGATTCCCCCCCCTCCCCCACATTTAATTTATCTTGTATTGATTAACCGATAAAAACAAGCTTATTAAATCATTTTTAAGTCCACATCTTTTTACGTTTAAAGATTCCAATTATCCCACGAATTTGCTTCTATAGTAAAATTTCGTACTCCTAAAATAGCTTTTTAATACTGAAGACTACTGTTAAAATACGGAATAGCAAAAAAATTTAATATGTAATGAATAAGTGTCGACCCATAAGCTGTAAAAAATTTAATTTTTAAGTTCCTCTCCACTTAAAATCATTATAATTTAGTCATGCTACCGATCGAGGTTTAATTTGATTTTGACTCCGCCGGACTCCATTACCAGGTGTGGTTAGTTCGTCAAAACTTTGTCTCACCAGTTTACCATATATCATCTTGTGGCGATAATGGTGATAAAATATGAGAGCTGAGCCTTTTATAAATTTAAATTTAAATTACTTTCAAAACAAAAATTCTTTCAAAAATAAAACAGTGATATTAATTTTACCATTTCCCAAAATGTCATTTTTAATCATTTTTTGTATAGAATATAGATAATATCTGCTGTTTGTAAATACATATATTTTATTGAACAAATGATGACGTTGGGAAATGCAAGAGTATTGTAATAATATGAATTTTGCTATTAAAAATTTAAGTTTCGATTTTGGAATTCACGCATAAATTAACAGTTAAATGCTTTTTCCAGCTTACCAAGGAAGTTGAAATTTGATTTAAATAAGGGCCAATAAATGCGGCAACATGTCTGAAACAGAGGTCATATTTGTTTGAATTGCTGCCCGAACCCGGCCCGTTTTTATCTTTTAAATAAATTGCCCCCCCCCCGACCCCTTCCTAAGTGTCGTCCCAGGCCCTCCCCAATCATTTGAACTGCCCGGCCCAAACGATGTGTTTCAAATTTTTAACCATAATGTCGTTATATTTTTTTAAAATTTTTATTTTAATTTTCGACTTTTAATTGGATAAGAACTAGGATAAAAAAAAACATTATACAATCATATAAAAAGTGGCAAATTATACACGAAAACGATATAATACATTAGTTTAAAAGCATCATTGACAAATTGCCGGAATCTTGTTATGCTGCCCGCCCGGGCCCGCCCGAAGTCAAAATTTTACAGAGGAGGTGCCCGGTCCGGCCCGTTCGGACAGTGGGCCGAGCTTTCTGGTCTCTGATCTTAAGCTCGTAAAAGTTAAAATAACTATGTGTTCTTTTTCTTAGCAGAGTCTTATTTTAGCGTAATCGTCACGTTTGATGTTGCAATCAATTAATTGGCAAATCAGCAGTGGCGTAGCCAGACGGGGGGGGGGGAAACGGGAAATCCCCCCCCCCGAAAAAAAAATATCAAATGTTTATTTTGTTTTTTTAAATAATGTTACAAAAAAAATTTATAATTTCCCCCCCCCAGAGAAAATCCTGGCTACGCGCCTGCATATCAGCTATTACTTGATACTATATTTTAAAACAATACAAGCACACCTTTAAAAGTTGGGTTATAATTCTAGTCAAACTTTAAAAATGACAGAGATTATGCTAGATTAAAGGTTTAGAATTAATCTTTAATTATCTGGGATAGATATTTTTATATTTTAAAAATGTTTGTTTTAAAACAAAAAATAATCTTGCACCTAGATTAGTCAAGGCCAAAAATAGCTTTAGATATTAGTAAATTTTTACCATCAAATTCGAGATTTTTTGACAAATTTCTCGGTATAAAGATGTTAAGTAACCCGACCCGATAAAATACTTTGATTTATGTTGAAAAAAATATTTGTCACATATTTTAAATGTATAACCTTTCGGGGCAAATACATGTTACGCAGTTGTCAAACTTATCACGGATACGCTTAAAAAGTTATGCACAAAATACGAGCATCAAAGGATGCGCACTTCGATATATGTAAAAAGGTGTAGCAGCACTATATCCTTTTGGTACTGAAGGCTTAATCCTTTTATGAATAATTGTGAAAAAAAAATTGACAAAAAAATATGATACTGACTTTCTAAAAAGCCTTGTTTAATTCTTAATTTAATTAAAATCACTAAAATAATTGATCAAATATGATTTATTATTATGATTTTATTGAAAAAAGTGTTAAATTTTATATATAAAAAAGTAAAAAAAAATGGGGGCAGGAGGGTTTTATAATGTGTAGGACGTGCTAAATCAACGTAAAAATTTGACAATCGGTAACCTTGAGGCAATAATCGATACAAAACGATCATGGAAGTGAAAAGCAAAATGAAAAGTCCTTATAACTTGACCTTTTTCCATCAAAAAAATCATCACTTCATTAGCCTCCCCCCCACTCGTCCTTTGAGTTACAGTATTACTTGCTATGCAATTTATGGGCCCACTTTGGGTTGTCCTGTTCTATTTAATTTGGCGTGATTATGAATTTTGCAAAAGGTATCATTTATTTTTTTAAATCAAAAATGATTTAAAATTGTATAAATACCTATGTTTAGGTTAAGCTTGTTAGTACAAATAAAGCAATAAAAAGACGTAGTTGGAAATTTTCTTTAATATATTGCAAATAAAAACAAAAAATAGATTTAAATAATATTGGTTTTCTATGCTAAATTAATTCCCTTACCTATTTTTTATATATTTTAAACATGATTAGGTAAGAGAGCTGTGAAGTTTTTATTACTTTAACACAATCCTTAAAAGCTAAAAAAAAATTAAAAACCTCCAAAAATATATTATTTCAATTGGCGTTATAAATACGATTTTATTATATGAAAGTGCAAATTAATAATATATAAAAAAATGTTGTAAAAAGTTAAAATTATTGGTGATTTTTAATATAAATAAACAAATTGGCAATTTCGAAGGTCAAGCATTATATGATATAAAAAATGGAGTTGGGAAGGTCTTTCAGCACCACTACCATAATGTCATGTTAATGCTTTCAAAATGTATGTTTTCGATGAAAAAATGGATCAATAATATAGGCTTGCCTTGAATACCAAATCGAATTTGCCCGTGAATTATTTAATGTTTCTAAAACATACAAGAAAATGTATTTTGCCACAAAATCTAGAAAAAAATATTTAAAGATTTTAAATTTAATTAAATGTTGGTGCTTTATTGTATATAAAAATAGGCTTTCAATAATTTCCTATTTTTCCCCATATAAGTGCTTCTATCTTATTTAATATATTTAACATTTTTTAAGCAATTACTTATAATTCAGTTTCGTATTTTACGTTTAGTCCTAGCATAATGCCCTTGAAAACTAAATCCCTCGATATCATTATTATAAAAACTAATCGTAGTATTACTTTATTTCGCCATAAATAATATATTATCGTTCGTCTATTATAATATAACCATTATAATTACGAGATAAAATCTTTCCTAAAAGCTATCCATATACACAGTGTAGCTTTGACATAATCCCACCAACCTCAACTTTCAAACCTATAATAATGGTTTGGTGTCCCCTATAGTCTTTATGGCACGAAAAGTGGAAGGGAAGGGGAGTGGGAAGTTTTTGTAAATTTTATTTACTTTTTTTTCAAATTGACACTTAACCAATGCGAAAGTCATTGTTACTCGATCGGGAGTTGTTGAAAGAGAAGTTATATAGTTTTAAAGTCTAGGAGGGGCACGGGAAGTAGTTTAGAAATAGATATTAAAGAGGTGGGTGGGGTGAGTTTTTCAATGGGGAAAAGTCGCACCACTTGAGAAGTTAACTCCACTGTTCGACACTTAATTAGGAAGGGGTAATGGCATAATGCTGTGAACTTAGATGACTCCAATGCCTATCCCTGCAGAGATTTGCCTGAAATTTTAAGATCGTTGTTTAGTTTAGAAAACAAATGTCGGGGTCGGGAGTATGTAAAACTCTTGGGTCAATGGGCTTAAAATCTTTTTTATAAATGTTCTCACTTTGAAATTCGAAGCGAAACATATCATTTTAGTAAAACGTTTTTGATCCTAAAATGCTTTACAAATCAATATTTTTATTTTTTTCATAAAGGAGGTTCTCAATTAGAAATTAAGTGGAAAAATTTCACTTATATAACACGTTTTGAATTTTAAAATACCTTAAAGCTATTATCACCTTGATTGACATTTTTAACTTGTTTTTTCGAACTTTAAAATAATATGTACAAGATTTAAACAGGAAACACTAAAATGGCGCGTGAAATTAAGGTTGCCAAGGCTAGTGTAAGGGAATTAAAATTATGACATATTCTTTTTTGTTATTTAAACCCTCATTTTTGAACATAATTAAAAAGTAAAAATGGGAGAATTTATATCAAATGAATGTAAATTATTCATTATTTATATAATTTTGTTGGCAAATATTTTGGTTGACTAACGAAATTTTTCAGATATCAAAATTTTTGGGAGGGTAATTTATTGACATAGCTTAAAATTTTAATTCTTACAGCTTAAATATTCACGTTATTTTTAAAGAATATTTGATAATATCTATTAGAGTTATAGGTAATTATACGCATTACAAATCAAAGTATAATAACTAAAGAATTTTTTTAACAAATTTTAAAATATTTTGTTATTTTTCATTTTAAAACCTCCGCCCCTTTGCTAATACATTCCTCAATTAAAAAAATCTGTTGTTAATGAAAAAACATATATTTAGTGGTTCAGCAGCGGTCAAGTCAATATTGACAAGATATCAAACTTTTAACAAAAAAAACATTTTTAAAAGAGTAGTTATTGTTTCTTTATGTATAGAAATAATTTGGTCTAAGAGTCTTGTAATGAGATATTCTGAGATTTTACAAAGTCCTTGAGAATAAATAGCTTTAGATTGTATTTCAAATTTCGATGCAGAAAAATATTAACTCACAAAGAAAAATTTCATATGCCAGCATGCAAAAAAAAGCTGGATTCTTGTTGCTCAAATTACAATTATTAAGTAATTTTGTAAAAAACTATAAAAAAACAAGGGAAATTGCCTATCGACTTTGATAGGGTTTTGAATATTTTTTATAATTAAATTTTTTTCGATTACAAAAAATGTTGTTTTTCCATTTTGTAAATACATACAAAAAACAATAACATTTTAGAAAGTAATTTAAAATTCCATCTACGGAAATTATAAGGGCGCTAATAAATTCAGGTTGATGCACCTGTAATAACATCGCACCTACGCACCTGTGTATAGGAACGCGAGCAAATATCGATTTTAAAACCACATCTTGATGCTCATCCAAAACAAAAATGTATAAAAATAAATATTAAAATTGCACAGTTCTTTTACAAATTCAACAATTTCGTAATTTTTAAATTAATTTTTAAAAAATTGAAAGGCGACTTACCTATAGATATGAAGACAATAGTGACGGCCAAAGTCATACCCATTATAGCGAGGAACGAGTATTTAGAAGTTTCAAACTTGTAAACGTAAGGTTGACAGATGGGTACTTCTATGAAGTAATTAATTGTGGAATGAACATTGGATTGCTGATAATAACTGTGGTTTATAGTTTTCATGATCCATTCACAATATATAGGATCATCGAGTAAATTTAATGATGTATTGTATATGGTCATGGTGACATTAGTTATGTTGAAGTTTAGATTTTTGGAGTCAAAAGAGCTTTTTTCGGCATTGTATTTAACACGATGGACTTTAGGATCTCTTTGTGTATTATTTATTGATTGATTAATCAGGGTATAATTAAATTTTGTTTCATTTGAAGGATTCTTCGAGTTAGGTTTATAACCCAATATATTTAATAATTTAGAGTCTTGGAGTATTGACAAAGAATTTGACCTGAGTTTATTGCCATTTTTCATATTTACAAGATAAATGGTTGAAGAATTGAACTTTTCTGATAAAGGATTTGCCATAATATTTTCCATAAATAGTATCATGTTATTGACTGTTTTATAAATTGAAAAATAATTACTATAAATTTAAAATATTTAATAATAAAATTAATATTTTTATAAAAGTAAGCTTACTAAATGCAAAAAATATAATTCCATATTTATAGCATAGCATGTAGAAGTAGTAGGCTCATTCCAGAGCTTCCCCTTGAAAATTTATACAGGTGATTTCAAAAACACCTGAATTGTGAATGTCTGCATGCTACAACTGTAAAACATATGCTTTTAAAAAGATGCAATATTTTCAAAATTTTTATCAGTACTTATTAATGGGTAGTTAATTACATTTAATAAACATGCTTAGCCTTTATGAAAGATTTATTAGTTATAGATATTGTTTAAATAGGCAAACCAAGATCAATATACATATTTGTTAGTTTAACCCATTAAAGCTTACCGTCGTATATATCATAGGCAAAGTGTACCTTTTTCAATTACTAAATTCGCACACTTAAAATTATCTATTTTTAACAAAATATATTTTATTTGAAAGCTAAAGATTTACTTTACATTCCTTGTAGGTTATTTTTATTTTGCGCCTTAATATTATGCCTTCAAACACATCATCAAAAAACTTAAATCAAAAAAATTTAAGAAAATCTGACAGGTAATCATTAAATGCTAATAACTTTACAAATTCATTATAATATAATATATTATAGTATTTATATAAACACAAGGCTTGTATCTTTCATAAAAAATATATATATTATTCCTTTTTATAATTATTTTAAAAAATATATGTTTCTATATTTGAACGTATAATATATCATACAGTGAGTGGGAATTTTGAATACAGAAGATATTGTGGTATACGTGTATACCACGTAACCATATGTTGGGAAATCGCGTTTTAATGTCCGCAGTATACTTTGATCTTACTTAGATTTATTTTATTAATATTAATGTAAAAGGGTTAAAGAACGGTTCTGCATTCCTTATAATTAAAAAAAGGAATTGGTCAAAGGAAGGCATTTTTACCGCGGGTTAACCTAGACGCGGAAGTGGCTAATTTTCTTTGACGCTTTCTTTTTTTAATTACTTTTTATTTTAATTTTTAACCCAGCCACATATGGAACTCATTTTTGCAGCCCCGTCTGAAGATTTCCCGTACATTGCTCGTTCAATCAAGTCCACTACCCTGGGAAGATTCAACAGCTATAAAAGCGAAATCCCATGTCAATAATTCAGTCCTTATAAATTTTTCCAGAACTTTGTACTCTTCCTAAATCCTTGTAATTGTCCCCAATCCCTACATCTTTCCCCTTTTATTGTAATTTTACGGAACATTATAATTTTACCGTCGCCGATCACTTTAATTGTAAATCGCCTTTAATTGTAAATATTTAGACGTATTAGCGTAAATAAAGTTATTTTAAATCCTTCGCTCAGCCTTTTTTTACTCGGTCACCAAGACATTACATTGGTGTCAGAATTGCCCTCTTCTTTACGAAAAGGAACCGTAAGTAGATATTTTAGGTTTAGATATTTTATATTAAAGTAAAATTAGTATTTGTTTTATTAAAATGTTGGAATAAAATCAGTGAAAATTTCTATTGTAAAAAAATTTATTAATGCATAATAATGGATAAAGGGTTTTTATGTTTGATAATCATATTGTTGATAACAATAATTACATTGAATAATTATTATATACGTCTATGCTTAATAAAATGGTTACTGTATACGTTGTAATAATTAATTTGCTCTTGTTTAATTTTAATTTTTTTTTAATTAAACGCAAACTTTTGGTAAATTACTTAATTAATTTTGATTAAATTGCTTTGTTTAATTAAATTTGATTTTCTATTTAAATTATTTAATTTAATTAATTTAGATTGCTTGGTTTGATTAAATTTGATTTCTATTTAAATTATTTAGTTTAATTGATTTTAATATAGTTTGGATTGAATTTGGTATTTTATAATGTTTGGTTTTTACACGCCACCGTCGATTGGCATTAATTTTTTAATTATTTGTGCGCGGATAAATTACTTGTATATATATCAATTTTAACCGTACTAGTTTTTTTTGTGTGGTATAAATTGAAAAGAGTAGAAAAGGTTTTTTTACTTAAGTCTAATTTTAAGTCTAATATAAGGTGTTACGGATGTGGGCACGGGGACACCTTAAGAAAGATTGTGATAATAAATACTTTAAAAGGCGTAATAATGAAAATTTCAGATATATTTCGGAAAATTTTGCACAACGCGGCCCGAGAAATAATTTTAGTAATTATGCGCACCCCAATAAACCCTACACAGACCATAGATTTACCCACAAAAACTTCCCAAGTTTTAACGCACCAACAACTTCAAATAATTATAACACGAAAGAGGTTGCGGACGGGAAATTTTGTTATAAATGCAGGGGTTATGTCAATCAAGCGCAAACAGCTGCCAATGGGCAGGCTGTGTTTGATTGACTAGCGCAGGATAATTCAAATTATATAGATATGCGCATGGTAGATATAAATAAAATTTTAAATTCGTCAGCTTCACCTTTAGTGACAGTAGATGTCGATAATTTTAAGATAAAGTTTATATTAGATACTGGCGCCGCAATATCAATTATTAGTTTTAAAAGGTTTAAAAAATTTTGGCCCAACCGAAATTTGGAAACTGCCAATATAATTGCAAAACATGTTGATAATACTTTCATTACTGTCCTGGGTAGGATTAATGTTTTAGTTAAAGTGGCAGGATTTGTGGTTGAATTGGATTTATATATTATTAAAGAGAATGTCGATAATATAATGGGCTGGTCCTGGATTAGGATAATTGGGCCCCAAATTCAATGGTGGGGATTATGTAATAAAAATAATGCCCGCAAAATTTTCAAGGTTGATGTTAAGTCCATGGTGATGTCGAAGGCGTTGTCAGGTAGTTCACAGTGCAGGGATTTCACACCCGTTTTTCATTCTGATTTAGGGCGCAGAGCCCATAGATCAGATAACTCGGGAGGTCCCGTCTGCCAAGAACGACCCATTTTTCATGCCGATTTACAGTGCGGGGTACCTCTGGAACCCACATGCCATAAATTAGCTAACCTGGGGGCAAAGCCTAATTTGGTCACAACATGGCACACCAAAATTGATAATATAAAAAACCAATTCTCTAAAATTTTTGAACCTGGTTTAGGATGCTTAAATGACGAAATATTTTCGGTTCGAGTTAATATAAATGCAATTCCTAAATTTTGTGCTGCCAGGCGCGTACCTTTAATTTTGAAAAATAAGGTCGACGAAGTAATTAAAACATGGTTAAAGGATAACGTAATTGAACCTATTGGCTATTCAGAATGGGCTACACCTTTGGTACCGGTCAGGAAGACTGACGGTACAGTTAGGGTTTGTGCTGATTATAGAATCACGGTAAACAAATGTATTATTGAGGTAAAATACCCATTGCCAAGATTAGAAATTATTTTTGTTAAATTAATAGGCGCTAAATTTTTCTCAAAAATTGACCTTGCCAACGCTTACTTGCAATTACAGGTAGATAAAAAGTCATCGCGGCTCCTAACAATTAATACTGATGCCGGACTTTTTAAATTTAAAAGGCTACCTTTTGGCTTAAGCATTTCAGCAGCTATTTTTCAGCGTGCTATGGCGTCGATTTTTAGTAATTTAGACGGTATAATATTTTATTTGGACGATATATTAATAACGGGACGAACGAAAGAAGAGCATGATTTGCGTCTTGTTCAGGTCTTGAATTTAATTAGTCTAAAAGGTTTAAAAGTTTCAGCTAAAAAATGTGTTTTTGGGACTGAACAAATTGTCTATTTAGGACATATTTTAAATAATGGTAATATTCAACCAAAGTATGACAAGATAGAAGCCATTAAAAATGTTAAGTTACCTGCAAATAAAAAGGAACTATCGTCATTTATGGATTTAATGAATTATTACAGTAAATTTATAAATAATTACACTGAATATGCTGGACCATTATACGAATTGACAAAAAAAGACATCATATTTAAATGGAGTAAAAGTGATATTGAAAAATTTGATTTTTTGAAAAATATCTTCCTTAAAAACCCATTTTAAGATGTTTTGATCCTAATAAACAACATATACTAAGGGTCGATGCGTCTAATATTGGTATTGGAGGCGCATTATGTCAGGTTGAGGATGGAATGGAGCATCCAGTTTTGTATTTTTCGCGTAAATTAAATAAAACAGAGGTGGGATATTCTGTTATAGAACGCGAGGCATTAATGATGATTTACGGTTTACAACGATGTCGCGAATATTTAATTGGCAAATCGTTTACTGTAGTTACAGATCATAAGCCGCTTGTTGCTTTATTTAAAAAGGCGAACGCCGAACTATTAATGTTTCCTAGGTTACAACGTTGGCTTGTAATGTTGGGAGATTTTACATTAACCCTAAAATACGGCAAGGGAAAGGACAATCATTTGGCTGATGTACTATCGCGTTTGGGCGCAGATACCATTGAGGCCGATGATTTACCTTTGTCTTGTGATATAATAGGAGGACATGTAATCAATGCTTTAAATATTTTAGATTTAAACGATATTGTTAATGAAAGTAATGCGGATCCTGAATTATGTAAAGTAAAAGATATTTTGGCAGGCTTAGACGATAAAATTAATGTACCCACCCCTTTTAACATGTTATGAACGAATTATATGTAGAAAATAATGTTCTTAAAAAGCATGAAAGGTTAGTGGTACCGATTAAGCTTCGTCAGGAAGTGCTAAAAATATTACATCAGGGACACTGAGGGATGGTTAAAATGAAAGGCTTGGCCAGACAATACGTCTGGTGGCCGCAATTAACTAAAGACATCCAAAATTCGGAAGGCAGTGTGAGCTTTGTAAGCTTGATGCACCGATGCCGCGTAAAAATAAAAATCTAGGTGGCCTCGTCCTAAATTTCCATGGGAGCGTATACACATAGATTTTTGCGAATTAGATAAAAAACGGTACATCTTAATAGTAGATGCGTTTTCCTGTTGGACGGAATTTAAAATTATATCAAATATATCAAGTAGAGTAACAATTACAATTTTAAAGGAATTGATAGGGAATTACGGGTTTCCAGAAATAATTGTTACGGATAATGGTAAAGCTTTTGTTAGCAATGAATTTAAACAATTTTGTTTAAAATATAAAATTAACCATATTTTAACTCCACCGTACCATCCAAGCTCTAATGGGCAGGTAGAAAGGTATGTAGGTATTGTTAAAAAATGGTTGAACATAGCTAAAGTAACGAAGGACGGAACGTGGTTATCTAAACTTTATCACAATATGTCACCATGGTATCCTAATCGTGCTCCGGTTAGCTATGAGTTTTTAAATCGTAAATTAAGGTACCCACCCGACTTTTTAAAGTTCACTGAACACCAAACATCGCCCAGTATTAGTGTGCCAAAGTTTACGGTAAACCAAAGAGTTTGGTATCGAAACTATTTGGGTAAACCTAAATGGGTGTTAGGTGTAATTATTGAACAGTTAGGTACTAAAATCTACAAAGTTAAGGACTTAAAGGAAAATAAATTTGAAATTAGGCATGCTGAACAATTAAAATTGTTTGATGCTATATAATTATGTTCAACGTTTATTGCTATTCAGATGAGAATTAATGCTGCTTGGTGCGACGTAGATTTGGAAGTGACATCTACGGCATAGGAACGAATGAGTTCCAGTATACATTCTAATCAAAGTGGAGACGGACGAAAGTGCAAGATTATTAAGCTTGACGCACTCTCTGGGTCCGCCAGGCCAGGTCGGGAGGTCGTATCCACAACGCCCAAGATCTCCAAGACGACCAAGACAGGAGGGGGCTGCGGTCAGAAGAAACGGAAATACGAGCGGGGAGCAACGACGAAACGTATCTGGAAATCCACCGTTACTCCGTCCTCCGATCTTGAAAAGGAAGAAGTGTTGGGGGTGTAAGGCCAAACACCTGCCCCCAATGTGCTTAAAATCAAAAACCGATTTGGGAAAGACAACCCAACCCAACGATATCACAGAGCTGGAGTCCGGGGTGATTATGGACACCCTGAATTTGGACAGCCCTGGCCCTTCGACTTCTCAATAAAAGGGAAAGGTGTGGTATACGTGTATACCACGTCGTAACCATATGTTGGTATATCGCGTTTTAATGTCCGCGGTATACTTTGATCTTACTTAGATTTATTTTATTAATATTAATGTAAAAGGGTTAAAGAACGGTTCTGCAATCCTTATAATTAAAAAAAGGAATTGGTCAAAGGAAGGCATTTTTACCGCGGGTTAACCTAGACGCGGAAGTGGCTAATTTTCTTTGACGCTTTCTTTTTTTAATTACTTTTTATTTTAATTTTTAACCCAGCCACATATGGAACTCATTTTTGCAGCCCCGTCTGAAGATTTCCCGTACATTGCTCGTTCAATCAAGTCCACCACCCTGGGAAGATTCAACAGCTATAAAAGCGAAATCCCATGTCAATAATTCAGTCCTTATAAATTTTTCCAGAACTTTGTACTCTTCCTAAATCCTTGTAATTGTCCCCAATCCCTACATCTTTCCCCTTTTATTGTAATTTTACGGAACATTATAATTTTACCGTCGCCGATCACTTTAATTGTAAATCGCCTTTAATTGTAAATATTTAGACGTATTAGCGTAAATAAAGTTATTTTAAATCCTTCGCTCAGCCCTTTTTACTCGGTCGCCCAGACATTACAGATATCATTCAGTTGTTAGAAACAGATGAAGAATATTTAAATAATATACAAAGTATAGATCTAGAAATCATTCCCCCTAATAGCTTCTATGATACTGACTGTGATGATAAGGCAGAAGATGAAAATGAAATATATGTTAATGATCCTAGAGTTTTGGGAAAAGGTATTTTGGCAAAAAAATCTAATGTACTTGTTCTAACTAATGAAAATGAAGTTATTGATTTAGAACCTCTGAAAGACAAATTATCTTTAGATCAAAATTCATTAACTAACAAAACACAAAAAATGGCAGAATGGAAGAGATGATCTTGAACCAGAAGAAGTAAAACATAGCCAGTATAGAATTCAAAACAAAAAAGATGAACATCCTACCTTAGTAAACAGTATAATAGATTCAAATTAAACACCCTTAGAAGTCTCCCAATTATTTTGGGACCAACCTTTCTTGGAATATATATGCAAGAAAAGTGAAAACTATGCTAAATACAAATATTCGGATAATACATTTTCCACCAATGTGGAGGAACTGTACAAGTTTTTGGGAATATTATTGGTGTAGAGAGGTAATTGGAGTGCGAAGCGCCTCAGGGGATATGTTATTTACCGATGTGTTGTTAATCAAATTATCGTTAATTGGTTGTAACTTATATATGCGTTTGATATACACGTTTTACTCACTTTTCTATTATTGTATCGCTTCGAAATCTGTATTAAATATCCCAGTCCATAACAATTGGTATCTGGTTATAGCCTACTCGCAAATAGAAGGATTTATTGAGAAACACAAGCTGATGTTAATAACATCTCAATTTCAAACTGTATGTCAATAGATAGATTTCTGACTATTTTCATATATTTGCATTTTTCCAACAATAATGACAACCAAATGGGAGGTGGCAAAAAAGTTTCTTCACTCATAACCCATATGAATAATAAATTTGAAAAATTGAGCCTGCCTCACACCACTTATTAATCTTTGGACGAGGGAATGGGCCATATTTTGGCAAATATCATATCAAACAGTTTATCCGTGGAACAAACCTAATGGTTATTGTTGCAGATTTAGATTATACGAAGGTCGAGAGGATCGTCTTCCTAGAGTTCCCCTTGGGAGTTTTGTAGTAAAAAAAATGGTGTCTGGATTCGTCCCTTTTAAAAGTCACATATTTATAGACAATTATTTTAACTCATTAGAATTATTCGAGATATGGGGGATCAGGGTATTTAACAGTTAGAAAGGATAGGATCCAAAAAGCTTCCTTAAAAGATTCGAAAAAGGCAGAAGGAGGAGCTTTTGACGTACTTCGCGATGAAGAGGGAAAAATCACTCTTTATCGGTGGAACGATAACAATCAGGTTACATTGGCTTCAAATCGCAATGATGCCTTAGCCAACACGTTCACTCATTGTCTTCGTTATAATTCTATTGCCAAGATGCGCATTATGGTTCCACAGCCCAGTCTTGTAGCGGAGTATAATAAAGGAATGGGTGGAGTTGATCTTTTTGATCAACTCCATGCAGCCTATTGAGTAAAAATTCGTTCAAAAAAATGGTACTGACTTAAAATCCGTTTTTGTTTGAACGGATCTGTAGTCACTGCATGGCTACTTTATCGGGAATCAGAGAAAGGGATTCCCTTGTTGGACTTTACCCGAAGAATATCTATACCCTGGGCTATAAATCCTGCCAATTCACGCAACGTATACGACGAGGTTAGATATGATAATAAGGCGCATTGCCAAAACCCCACGCAGAAAAGATGCGCAGCTTGTACTAAGTGTGTTAAATATATTTGTAGTAAATGTAACATCGGATTGCACATTGAATGTTTTACTTTGTATCATACGCGATAATTATCATATTGATTTAATAATTATATATTAAATAAAATATGCTTCTTCAATATTTAATTGCTTAGTTAATCATAAAAATGGTAAAAATATCCAAAAAAATTACTATAAATGAATTTTGTTTGCAAAACTTACGAGTAGAGGGCGATGGGTTAGGGGGGGGGGCGGGCGGTCGGGGGGTGTTCTTAGGGAAATTTTTTTTTAATTTTAGTAGTAATCATCTTAATATTTTATATTATAATAATAAAGTAGTGGGAGATAATCATTTGCTAACTACAATTTATCAATACATAGCGGGGTGAATCTAAGTCTCCCAGCGTATGATATATACGACGCTTAAAAAACATAGTTAAAATTAATTTTTCCTAAAAAATGAATGCAGAAGTAAATTTGGTAGTAAATTACTAAAAAATTTAGAATTTCAAGTTTATTCAAAAAGGGGCTCTATGTTTAGGTTTTAATGGGTTAAATTGTTTTAATAAACAGGTTTAAAAACTTTACTCTTATATTATATCATCATACGACTATTTAATAAGTGCCCCTCTTTAAAAATGTTATGTTATCGGGATTGGAATTTATTGAAACCAAATGGGATAGTACATACGCGAAATAATTAAACACGTATCACGCGACGCGATAACACAAAAACACCCTCCGAACGAGGGAGCAAAGAACAATAATAATTCACGTGGTCTATCATTTTACTCCACAGGCAACATAAAACTTTAGCGTACATTACACATCGTCAGCCCATGCCTTTCAACGTTTTCCCTCCATACACTTTGATAGTCAGTATAAAGTTTGCCTGTTGAATTTTTTAAATTTGATTGAATTGCGCAAAAGAGTTATTAATTTTTATTTCATCCAGATATGCCTTTCTATATTAATTTTATGAGGACTATATGTTGTACAATTTTTCTAAAAGTAAATAACCTTGACCTTTTTTTTAAACATGCTTTAGAAGAGTATTAAATATATAATGGAATTTATAAAAAGATACAAGAACGAAAATATTTATAAAAAAATTATTAAAAGACATTATCCATTTCATCCTCTTTAAGAATGGGCATCGAGTCTATCAGGTAATAAAAAGTGGATTTAGCGATCGCAATGGCGATTGATTGTCTTAGTAAAAAAAATTTATATCAGGTTTGAGGAATGAGACTATCTTACTACAACGAGCACCAGGTGGAAATTGGAGAGTGGTGCTATATGCTTCATCAGCTTTAAGTGATAGTGAAAGCCGATATTTAACGATTGAACGGGAGGCGCTGACGGTGGTCTATGGGTTAAAAATGTTTAATGAATATATACAAAGCGTAACTATTATGACGGATCATAATCATGTTCGCGAGGAAATGCGAGAAGATTTACAAATCCTTTATGTCATTGGACGTAGTGAGACCACACCTCCAGACTTACGTCAGTTAAAAGAGTGGATAAGATTCAAACAAAAGGGAATTGTCACGTATGGGTTATAATGCCACTAGGGAAAACACTATACCATGTAACAAGAGTCAAAAAACATAATATTTTACAAAGGGCAACGAATATTAATTCGGGCTAAATTAAGATGAGCAGTATGTCATAGTCTACATAGGGGCTACGTGGGTATCAAGCGATTTTAAGAGGTGGCATGACAGTATATATGGTGGCCGACTCTCGACGATGACTTATTGATCGTAGCAACGGGTGCCAGAGTTGCAATTTACCTGCCGCAGCGGCGAAGGAGGCAATTTTGATAGAGTGTCAACCTAGCCATAGAGTTTGAGTTCAAGTACAAGTGAACATCATGGGCCTTCTCAAGAAGAAATCATATATGGTTATTGTTGACAATAGCTCAAAATGGTTAGAAGTGTTTAAGTTAGAAGACACCACATCGATGACCATAATAAAAAAACTTGCCGAAACGTTTGCGAGATTCGGGAATCTACCTTTTTATATCAGATAACCGACCGAAATTCACAAGTCAAGAGTTACAGCATTTTTGCAAGATGAGATCCAACTGTCTGGAATAGAAGTACATACGATTAATTAAATAAGCCATTATGATCAACGAGTCGACTGTGGGTCTAAGTAGATTTTTGGAAAACCAGAGAGCCACCCTACAACCAATGAAAGCCAACCCGAGATAATGCTAAAAAGTCGTTTCGCGAACAGAATGTGATCTATTAAGGTAAGCAGTACTACAACAATGAATATAAGCCGGGACCCCGCGTATGTTCGGTACGCATGCTTTTAGTACTAAGCAAATGGATAGACGGCACTATAAACGCCAAGCACGGTAGTCGCTCCTACCATGTTTGCGCTCAGGGAAGAAAGCACCACCAACACTTGAATCAATTAGAGAAAAGAAAATTCTTAATTGGACCACACTGGCAAGAGAACGGGTGGCTTCAAAGAATGACTTCAGAATGATAAGCCCTGGAGCAACAACCATCGGGAACAACAACCCCAAGAGAACAATTCAAAACTATATTGGGACATCTAGAGAGGAACCTAGATAGATACCCCTAACGTAGTCAAAAATCGGAAGCTCTGAGGGATTTTTCCTGTGAAAGGGGGAGGGGAGAACTTTAAAGAGAAATAATAGTGCGTAATGCCTCGGGCAATGAGTAAACTACCGAAATGTAGATAGTTGGTGGTAGTGCTTCGGGTGACAATTAATATACTACCTATATCATCGTTTCTGTGGACACGCTTATCATTCTTTCGTTTGCATAGATCGCAAAACTCCTTCCTAAGGTGAATTATAATATTATATCGCACCTAACAGTTAGTATTAGCCTCAAGATTCGAATTATGTCGAGAAAGAGCTTGTTAATTGCATATCAGAACCGTTGCCTCGCCACCTAATTGCGTTGGGCAAAGCCATCGATTGACATGCTTTATATTGTACCATGAAGAAGGTAACACACGTTGCTATTTCGTCTTAAAACCAATCAATGTTATCCACATTCTCTTTTTAAATGCTTAGAAATTAAATAACGATGCCTTCTTGTTAATATCAATGAATATAAAAGATCATAGAATGAAGTCACTTTTGTTCGTTCTAGGAAGTTTCGGATTGACATCTATTGTTATTGGAAACGCTTTTTACCAAAAAAAACAATTTTATCCATCAATGGTTTACTTAACCAAATCAAATTCCAGTTTAGCCGTAAGACTTCAACGTTTTGTCCTTAAAACTTTTTAGGTGATATATATGCAAGTATTTGTCTTGGCTTTATCTCTAGTTAAAGTTGCCAAAACTATATTTTTTGGACAATTGAGACCTGGTGAAGTAGAGGTAAACTACTTTGTAAATTTTCAAGCCTTATATATTAGCTATATTATATCTAAAACTTAATATTTTCTTAAATACTTATGATTTGATAATGTGTTATGGTTTAAGTAAATTATAAACATAAAGTTTGATACATATAAATTATTAATTCAAAGGCAATAATTTATGTTTTTATTTACCTGTCTAGTAAAAAAATTTAACCTAAGATATTTAACTTTATTTTGTTTTTTTAACATGTTTTTTTTTATCATTAGCAAGTTGTACTCATGTGATTTTGCATTTTTTGTTATAAATAGTTTCACCTAAAAAATTAACTTGTATTTAAAAGTTGCTAACTTTTGAAATTTTACAATCATTAAATAAATGTATTATCAAAAAATTCATACAACATCAAAAACACATTTTTATAACCATATTTTTGAAATTGTTTTGGTAGACTAAATGACTTAGAAGATATACACAATATTTTCGTTTGCATGCTATATAGGTTTAAAGCAATTTAAGCTTTAAACTTTTTTAACCTATGCAATATATAAACCTCTAGTTTCAAATTCACATTTACAATATTTTAATTTTTTAGAAAAATTCTATATTATATAATAATCTATATAAATCCATAAGTTATAGATATTTAAAATATGTTTTTGCATTAAAGCATATCATGGAGAAGGGTTGGTTTGCCTTGACAGAAACTTGTTTGGCCTTTACCCTATTTCGTGACGAATTTACATCCAAGTTTGTGGCACTTTTTGCTTTCCTGCTCGTCGTGAAATGCTTTCATTGGCTCGGAGAAGAGAGAGTTGATAATGTAAAAACATTTTTATCAGCGATGGCTTGAAATCATTAGGGTCAAAAATTAAAACTATTTAATATTCACTCTCCCACTTTGTTATGTGTCCATCAAAGTTTTAGTTAAAACAACCTAACTTGACTCATGTTTGGCTTGGACGATGTAATCAGTAGTGTTTTAAAAATGGCTGGGTTTTGTTTGGTCAACCTAGGTTTTGGTCAAATAAACATTTTATGGTTTGTTTTTCTTAGTTGCATAAATCAACAAAAAAAATTTGGTCAAACCTTTGGTCATTAAATTAACGGTTTAGCAAAGTTTTTTTGCTAATTTGCTTCAAAAAGACCATGAAAGCCAACTTTGCTTATTAATAGACTGGCTCGTATTTTTAAAAGATTCCTTATTTTATGAACAAACTGCTATTTTCACACCAAAGACTTTACTATAAATATTTTATAACAACCATTTGTTTAAAATTTTGATTTTTTTGTTTGCTTATTTTTAAAAATAATTAATGTAAATTTTGTGGGATATCATTGCAGATGGAACGCAGTCCGGTCATAACCTTGCTGTTCAAGTTACGGATAACGAGTAATTTCCACACCACCTCCACCTCGTTTTCATTTTATATGTGATTGAGCTTTTAGTATGCCAGATAGGTTTTTGTTTCATACCTAATACGGTCTCTTTAATTAAGGCATTCATATTATACATGTGTCATATATGTAAATCCATAAATTTACAGATTATCTGATTGCTATATAATTATAAGTTTTAATATTGTAAGCCAAAGCCGAGTTGGTGGAATCATATTTTTAAATACGCACAACCCTTTTTTTCTTTCGTTTTTCCTTTTTGTTAGCATTTTTCATCCCCTCTCCTGATACATTAATATAAAGTTTTAATAAAACTTCGTTTTTCATGTATTCACATATATGACATAATGCATAGATTTAGGGCTAAAATAAGGTATGGCTGTATTAAAATCGAAAATTTTTTTCACAAATATTTGAAAATTAAGGTATTTTTTTGGGGGGGGGGGGAATATATTTTAAAGATCAAAGTGAGAGAGAGAGATATGTTTCAAGATTTAAACTTTCAATTTATTGTTTCATAGCCTTGATCATACTCCTCACATTGCTGGACACCTACTTCGTGCATGCAGCATACCAAACAACTGTCGCTAAAGGAGCCAACGTCCAGATGGTCTTCGGTTTTGAGGTAAATTTTTTCCCACAAAATGTCAACAATGCTCACCTCTATGGGCGTAGCCAAGGGGCGGAATCCAAAAATTTGTTGAAATCTAATATTTTCATGGCTAAAATTTCAATAAATAATCACTTTGCCACTCCCTAAATCATTATTGCCCCTCCCCCCTCTACCTTTTACTTAAGTGTTGTAAGGTTAAAGCCTTAGTTTGCCTTTTGGGATGAATTCTTGAGAATATAAGTTAGTTGGCTCTTTAAACTGTTTTAAGTTGTTACTCACTTTTTTATAATATTTTTTTAACGTTGATTTACTTTTCATTTTATCTAAATTTTATAAATAATAGGATTTTTGGCAGTTTGTTAAATAATGGATTTTTTTCGAAAAGTCAAAAACCTTGCATACTGTATTTTTACTTTTAAAGGTAATAAAAGGAATTTATTGTGATTTTGGTAGTATAGTTTTCGATTAAATATGTTTAGGCCTATGGTCAATAAAAAATACCTATTATTTTTAATTAAGTCACATATAACGATTGTTGTTATGTTAGACATTTAAACGGATTTTAAATCCAAAACAAACCTGGCCTCGTTTCGGGCTATAAACGGAAATATCTTAAAAAGTGAAAGTTTTATTGAAAGTTGTCTCTAAATCCGTTCATTAACTTTGATAATGCATAATTTTTACAAACAACTTATCGATTTGAGATTAGTAAATATAATGTAATGCAACTGGTGTTGTAAAAACGGCTAACACTAAATGCAAAACGGCTCGTTATTTTGCGAGTCAATAATTTTTGTATGCAATTAAAATTTTTTGCAGTACGCAATATTGTTCATCCTGGTCCTGAACATCAACATCAAGTTCGTGCTCCATCTCGTCGATTTGTACGGGCGAACGCCTTGGGAAAATAAAGCCACGTACCTCCTCTACTTGGAATTGTTAACGGGTTAGGACATCATATTTATTATGCATTATTATTAAGTCTCACTTTTGTTAAAGCCGTGAGCAGGATTTCTAAACTGCTTGCTCTTTGGGTTTTTGATTTATAATAGGCTCATTGAGCTAGCCTTGGCAGGAATAGGCGGCTGCCCCTCTCTGAATCCAGAAATTTGTTGAAATTTATTTAAATTATGGCTAAAATTTCAAAAAAGGATCATTTTGCCCCTCCCTAAATTATTGTTGCCCCCCTCTAATTCAAATGCTGGCTACGCCCATGAATAGGCCCTTACTAAACGTGATGTCTGTTTTTAATATTCGACACTTCCTTGGTCGGGGGTTCCCAGAGGCCTTGAGCCAGATCAACTACTTTAGCAAATAACGGAATTAATACAGCCTTCTTTACACGTATTAAAGTTTAATTATCAAGCTTATGATGTTTGAAAAATTAGTTTAATTGCAATAACCAGATTGCAGTTATTTTAGTTTGAACTTTTTCAGACCCTCTTTACCATCCGAGGAGTCACTCGTTTATGTTAGACATTAAATAAAATTTATAAAAGAAAAATCTCCCAAATTCTATGTTAAATAGGATATTGGGGTAATAAATTCTTCTCTGCTGCTCCTTTCCAATAATCTAAAACTCGATAAATTCAATAAGCGTAGAGAAACGATCGTAAATACTCTAGTTGAGCATATTTATAACTTGTATTTTTACACGATTTCCCAGGCTTTTTTCGGGTCACGCTTTACGTCACCTTTTTGGGCATCATGATGCGCATCCACACATTTCCCCTCTTCGCCATACGCCCCATGTACTTGGCTTTCAAAACGCTTAAGCGGGCTACGCGCGACATCATAGCCTCCCGTCGGGCCATCCATAACATGAATACCCTCTACCCCAATCCCGATCCCCTTACCGATTTTCCCTCACCACCCCCCGACACCACCACCCCCACTTCCGGTTCCGCCCTTTCCGGTCACCACCACGCCCCCCTCTGCATCATATGCCGCGAGGAGATGCGGGCCACCGGCTTCGCCTCCTGCAAAAAACTCCCTTGCTCCCACATCTTCCACACCGCCTGCCTCCGGGGCTGGTTTCAGCGCCAGCAAACTTGCCCCACTTGCAGACTGGACATCTTGAAACCGGGCGTGGCCTCGACCCCTGCGGGCACCCGCCCGGCTCACCTCGCTCCTCAAGGATCGGTACCCCCACCCCCTGCAAATATGGCCCACCCTCTACCCCACCCTCCGTTTCCCTTTCTACCTCCATTGTTCCCGCCCTTTCCCCCATTCGCACCCTACGGACAAGCTATGCCGCCCCCACATCCCCCCTCCTCGAGCACGGGCGCAGCTAATCAACAGCCATTTACGTCCTGGAGCCAAGGTAATTGATAATCTCCGCTAATTTTGATGCTTTTTAACTTGTCAAAATTGTGAAGCCTTAGTTGCTAAGCTAGAAATTTATATACACAGTTCTTTTTAAGTTAAGGAGATAATACATATAAGTCGAAGATTGCGTTAATCTTTCGCAGCTAAAATCGTATAACGGGACGGGAAGCCATTTTGGCAATTCTTAACTTAGCTTTTTTATAAATTTTTTCATTTTTTGCGTTTGAATATGGTCTAGGGTCTAATTCAAATCAGACCACTAGTTTATATAATAACAACAAAATAAATGTCGCTTTTACACTTTTAAATGAGTCTTTAAATAAACTTAATACATTTTCATGCTAATTTTTCATTACATTCCATTATAGTCGATTTTTGTATCTTTAAATCATTTGTTTTACAATTTATGGATTGTAATTTTCTCATTTTATCATGTACCCCCAACAGGCTTGCCCTTTTTTGCCCCGCCCTTCGCGGCCGCTGGGGGGTCGTGGCCTCCTCCACCTCCTAGAATGCCCGACCCTCAATTCTCTACACTGTCGGACGCCGAACTGCGGGCCATGGAGGGCCGGGAACGGAGTCACGTGGAAGCTCGGATCACCTGTTTACGAAACGTTCAATTGCTTCTTGATTCGGCCGTGATTCAGTTGGCGCAATACGCATCTCTGCCTCCACAATCACGTGACTCAACATCACCAGCTAATATCTCGGCCTTTTCCGACGCTCCCTCGAGGTATTCTTTATCCCAAACGATTTTTGCCGATTACGCTTGACCGTTTTAAAGCTAGATATGGTTAAGTTCAAATATCGGAGTTAAGGTGCACTTATGTTATTTAGCTTTGTGAATAAATAAATCCGTTTTAATTAAATAAATTATGATGTTAATTTTGGTTTATTTTTAATCTTAGGTATTATTTTTGAAAGCAATTTTGTTAAAAATCGAGAAGTGTAAAGTTTGCTCATTAATCGCTGCTATTTTATGCTTCGAAGTTACACTTTGGTTTTAAACATTAGGCGAGACAAGATTTTTAAGCCCTAAAATACACTTAGTGAAAAGGCAATATCAAAGATAAGTTGAAGTTATTATAAGGGTTATTTAAAGTATAAATTTGCGTGAAGTGATGGAGAAAGCTGTTGTTTGTTTCCTAATTGTAAGTCGTTTTAATCAAATAATTTTTAATTATTGGTTGGTGTTTAAAAAAAATTTGCTAGATATACCCATAATGACGTGTAATAATAAGCTGAGTGAAAGCAGACGATTAAAAAATTTAATGTGCCTTTTTGAAATATAGCTCAACATCAACACAACCTGAATCGTCAAACAATTTTGACAAAGCCTCAAGTTCCATACCCGAATTTCCTAGTCATCAAGGTAAATTAATCTATTTTATATTGGCCTCTTAATGTCTTAAATAGCTGGGCCAAATGATTTGCATTCCGAAATACGTAAACGGAGGATCGAAAAATTATCCAAAAAAGATACTGAATAGCAGCCTTTTAACACTTACCGAAACGATTCTTCTTCAACCTATATTTGTGGCCGTTTAAAATTAAATTAGATTGATATTAACTCGATATACTTATTTAAAAGCAGTGGGTGCTGTCATTGAAATGTTCAATACGAAATTTGATTATATTTGAAGAATTGTGCTATATCGCTATAGTTATAAACCTAGTTTCACTGAGTCTTTCATTTGTAATTTTGCGGACCCATGTTATTGATTTGAAACCAAATTGTTTGGTTTAATCCGAATTCCTTGCACAAATATCTATTTATGATTTATAAAGATGTGGTAAACATACTAGTTTTATGCCCGATAGTTGATTTATTATTATATAATCCTATTTTTGGCTTTAAAAAATGAATTATATGATTATTAATTTTAGGAAGATTTTGATTTCGAATTAATTTGGCTTTTAATCATTTTATAAATTGTTCATGAGTCAATAAGAATTAAGTATTAACACTATAAATAATCACAATTAGTAATATGAAAGTTTTCAGTTATGCTGTAATAATGTGAATGTTTGGATGCTAGACAAGCATCTTAAGGACAAATTCCCTAAAAATTAAAAATAAATTAAAAAATGGTTAATAACGCCAAATTATATTTTTTTAAACTAAAATTGGAAAAAGGCATTTAATCAACAAACTAATTCTTGGCAAAAGTAAATACCAAGGTGCGTTTGTATGTAAATGAAAATTAGAACTATATGAGTATCTTATCTAAGGTGTAAGCGATATAGAAATGGCTTGATACGAAATAATATCTAGTTTGTTTTTTATGTTGGCTTTAAAATGGCACTATTCTTAGTAGTCCATTTAATTTTTATAAATAAACCTTATGTCCGGCACTACAATCGATTCA
Organism: Gordius sp. MW1; assembly: GCA_964036665.1. Taxonomy (NCBI): domain Eukaryota; kingdom Metazoa; phylum Nematomorpha; class Gordioida; order Gordea; family Gordiidae; genus Gordius; species Gordius sp. MW1. The sequence continues at coordinate 4,923,509 of OZ038529.1, forward strand.
TGTTACGTTAAATGTGATGAACGATCGACAATTAATTACAAGTTAATATTTCATTCTTATGAATTAATTGCTATGCAATTTATGGGCTCGCTTTTTGTTGTCCGTCCGTCCGTCCGTCCAACGTTTTTAATTGCTGGTTCGATACCCGGAGAGGGCAACAAAAATTTTTTCATTAAATTAATATATTGTTCCTGTAATACCATTGATAATATGACTTTTTGACCGTGTCCTGGCTACTGACCAATGAAAAAAATGACCATTGGCCAAATTATGATTTAAAATTTTTTTTTCGTCTCTTATGTATTATATCCTTTTTTACCTTGTCCTGACTACTGACCAATGAAAGAATGACCATTGGCCAAATTGTTAATCAAAATCTTTTTGCGTCTCTTATGTATTTATATCCTTTTTGACCATGTCCTGGCTACTGACCAATGAAAAAAATGATCATTGGCCAAAGTGTAGCAAATGTTTTTTCTATATTTTAAATATAGGCTATTTGGCAGTTTGCTGGCTACTGACCAATAAAAAAATGACCACTGGCCAAAGTGAGATTAAAATTCTTTCTTTTTCTAGATTATAATTATAGGCTAGTTAGTTATTTGGCTGTCTGCTAACCATTAGAAAAAATGATCACTGGCCAAAGTGATGGAAAAAATGGCCAAGGTCTGATTGGAAATTTTTTTTCGTTTTTTTAATATCTTGTTTAAACTATACATATGCGAATGATTTGAATAGAGTCTATAGTCATAATTCAAATTATGGGTCGCCTACACCAAATTGTTTAAATTTATAAAGTACCAAAAAAACTCTAAATTGAAAGTTGTACGTTTTGGAAGGATGACTATTGGCTTTTTCAAGGTCATACCCTCTATTTGCGTTCCTTTCGACATTTTTTTAGAAGTTGATAAAAAGAATAAATGAAAGAAAACCTATTCCTCATAAAATAAGGTATTAATAAGTGTTTTATAGCAGGTTTTACAAAAATTTAAGTTTTTAAATATTTGTATAAATAATTAACTAATCATTTTGCATTTTATACCCCCCTTTAGGCATTCTCGCTCTTTCCCTTTCTCGCCCATAAATTGCATAGCAAATATGCTTCGTTTATACGGTAAATGAATTTGGTTCCCCCTTCCCTCCTACACCTCCCTTCCCCGCCTTCCCTTCTCTTCTCCCCCTTCCCACCAGGGTCGAAGGCCCTGGTTAGTTTATATAGATTGATATTTTTGCAATAGTCGAAAACAACCTTACATCGATATAAATTATATTTAAACGGATAAGTAATATTAATAATAGTTTTATTAAGTAGTAATAAGTATTATATACTAATTACTACTATTTATTGTCTAAAAATGTTAAGAGATGCTTACGCCTTCTTAAATTGTCTGTAGTGGCAGAATTTGTGCCTAGTTAAAATTCTAATATGTGTGTTTACACCTTCAGATTTGGTCCTTTTCGGATTTGTAATGAGGCAAGCATCTTTAATGGTAAGAATGTCGTTTTTTACACTTCTTGAGGGAAAGATGCTTGGCACAGTACAAATTAATGACCAAATAAAGTACTAGTGATGCATGGATGCCATCAAGCTGTCTTGGTTTTATTTGGTCCTTTTTGAATTTGTACTGAGCTAAACATCTTTCGCTCTAGAAGCGGAGATTTTATTAGTAGCTTTACTTGGTCTCATCGGGCTCGGGATATACGTTTTAATCTTATCTAGTTGAACTTCTACTAAAAAGTATTCCCATGCGAGTAGTGGCTTAAGCTGTATCTATGAACTAGCCCTTTGTTTTATTCTTTTACTTGTGGCTATAGGTGTTGTGAGAATGTTATTCTCTGATTTTGATATGTGTATTTTTCCTTTGATTGTGGTATTTAGAGTCATGTTTATAAGTTTTCTGATTTGCGGTTTGGCGGAAACTAACCGCACACCGTACGATTTGATAGAGGGCCTATCTGAGGTATCGGGATTTAATACAGAGTATTATTCTTGTTATTTTGCTATAATCTTTATAACGGAGTACTTGGCTATTTGTTTTCTGTTTTGATGATTGTGTTGTGATTTAGCGTGGACGGTATGACCTTCTTTTGATGTTCATTTGAAGAGCTCTCATACCGTTTGTGATACTTTTCGGTTTAGGGTACATTGGTTATTTGTATGTACTTTAAAAAAAGTTCCGTTGTAAATATCTTGATGGGAAATTTGTGCTGCTAATAGGAAGCCGGAACCGTGAGCTGCATATTTTGACAAAGTTGCAAACTTTATTTATCTTAATTTAAGAATTTAGTTTTGGTTTGTTAATACTTTATGTTTTTAATATAATTAACCAGAAATGATAATACGCGATGTACCTTGCCTTTGCTAGTTTTTATGTGCTGCTGTGTTTCCTCTTAAGGGCCCGTCTTAATATACGATTCAACTTCAAGCGCCATATTTTTGTTTGTCTAAATATGCGATATACATGTCGTGAAATCAACAATTTTAGTTTAGTTACCATATGAATATGCATTAATAAGCGTAATTAAAGGATAAATATTTGTTTTATGAGCCAAAACACAAAAATAGAAAAAAATGACGTGACGCTCTTATTAAGACGCGGCTATGTTTTAACAAGCATTCGTTTTTTTTGCATCTATGCAAAATCGCATTTTAAGACGCACCCTAAGAAGTCTCTAAAGGGAATGTGAATTTTTTTCATGTAAATCCAAAGTGTAGGATGCTTAGGATAAAGTGGGGCGCTATAATTAATTTATTCAAAATAAATAGAAATTTTATTTTGAAGAAGGATTTAAAAGTATGTTAAAGAATTTTTTCCTGATACCTATGCACATATCGCCCGTCATTCCCGAAAGAGACAAGTCGTAACAAAGTAGATTTTTTGAAGGTGAGTCTTTACACATAGCTTAATTAAAAGCAATTCACTTACTTAAGATAGTCGTGTAAAAGAACCAGAGATCAGATTGCCCGGCCCGCTGCCCGAACAGGCCCGGCCCGGCCCGTGGGCCGGGTCGGGCCGGGCAACTGTCCTACATTTTTATTTTCGGGCGGGCTCGGGGGGGAACGAAGAAGATAGGGTATGGGCAATTCGGGCTTAATGAGATTTTTTAGATGGTGTATTTTTTTGTTACTTTTCATTAAATTGCATATGAAAATGCTAAAAAATCGCCATCCGTCCCCAAGTTATTTTTACAATTTTTGCCAGAACCCCTTTATTTCCATCAAGTCCCTAGTTAGGTTATGGAAAGGATTAAAATAATTATATTTATGCAGCCCTTTCATTGTTCGTAATTCGCATGTGCCGTCTATACATAGTACAAAATCGTCACCCCCAAATTGATACAACGCCTGAAAGTATTAAATTTCATTCTAATATCATTTAATTTTTTAACAAATGATTTAACAAGGCTTCTCCAATTCATCTTTATTATTCCCTTATCACTCATCGCTATCGTTAAGCTCAAATATTAAAGACCAAATACTACGTTTTTAGACCAATTAGGATTAAAATTAAAGTACAAAAGTTTCATTTGAAAAAATCATTCGACTTTTAAATATTGAAAGAATTTTAGGTCGCAAAATTTCCGGCCTAACAGGCAAATTTAATATTTCGGGCCGGGCATTTCGGGCAGCATTAATGTTTCGGGCGGGCTCGGGCGGACACCAGAAGGGTTCGGGCGGGCTCGGGCGGGCAATGAGGTTAGAGAATTGAACCGGGCCGGGTTCGGGCAGAAAATTTCTACCAAATCTGACCTCTGAAAAGAACATTAAATAGTTAGCAAATTTTATGTTGTTACTGTGAAGGATAAATATTATTAATTATATTGTAGGAATTCCTGTTGCAACACGATATGTTGAATTATTTGTTGTGATAAATATACCCGAATGGGGGGAGCTCTACTAGTTAAAAAATAATGTTTCAAATTTATTTTAAGGAGTTAAATGCTTTTTGTTAGCCTATAGCTGGCTATGCTATTAGTTTGACTTTTAGTAAAAAGCAAATTTTATTTTCTTTAAGCATATGAGGGTGAGCTTTATATTATATTAATAATTGTTTTATTAAACGAGGAAAAATTTAACTGAGAACCTTAGATGTAACTATTCATGTAGGTACCTAACTAGAGCTGTATTCAGTTATTTTTAAAATATGTAGCTTTAACCGTAATTATTTATATATTTTTTCAAAGTAATTGTAACTCAACTAATTCATGTGGAAAAATAACTTTAACATCTCTAGATATTATCAATCTAGAACCTCGAAAGGTGTAATTTATATAATTTTTATATATTTTCTTCTTCTTAATAAAGTATTTGGTCTCACATTGGGGTTTGTTTTGATGAGTTTCTTCCATCTTAACCTGGTAAGTGCCAGGTTTTGACAAATCTCTTTTGTTTTCATAACTTTGTCGACTTACCCTTTCCACGTGACACGAGGTCGTCCTCTTCCTCACTTCCCCGGTAACTCCATGTCCAGTACTTTTCGATTTACATCATTCATCTCCCTTTTTTAGAATTTGCCCATACCTCCTTAGCCAATTTTGTTAATCATGGCCACCATCAATTGAATCCCCATTTTTGTCATGAGAAAGTCATTCGTCATACGGTCGAACTTAGTAAACCCCAAGCGCCACCGTATCATTCTCAAATCTATGACTTGTAATCTTTTCTTCCGTGGTGTTTAATGCCCATGTTTCACTTCCATAGAGTAACACCGGTCTTACGATGGATTTGTAAGCTTTTCTCTTCAACCATATTGACATTTTGTTAACGCACATTACACCGAACATACTTCGCCATTTAAGCCATCCTTTTTGGATGCGCGGGCATTCACTTCTGTTGCGCAATCTCCCTCTTGATGTAGCATCGAGCCGAGGTATGTAAACCTATCTACTTTTGGGTACATAAAATGGTCATCCAGCGATGGGGTGCCTGTAACGTTCACTTCCATGTATACCGTTTTTGATCGTTGACCTTTAGACCACGTCTAGGTAAGCGTTTTGACCACTTTTCGCCTCTTTCAAATACCCTCTCTTATGTCTCTTCGCATAGTACTATATCATCGGCATATAGCATACACCAAAGAGAGGGCGTTTGAATGTCTTTCGTTGTCTATAATTATGTTGAATAAAATGTACTTTGAGTAGATCCTTAATGTAATCTGAGCAGATCCTTAATGTAATTAACCGGAAAAGGGTTGGAGTCTTCAACTGTCGTCCTAAAGCACGAATTTGAGGCTCGGGTCGATAGAGGATTTGCTACAAATCCGAATTTCTCGGCCGATATTTCCACCTCATTGTTTAACCTTGTTACTAAGATCTTTTCCATAAGTTCCAGGAAATTACAAGTCAACTTGATATCTCTATAAAAGCCATCATCGTGAGAGTCTCATTTTTTGACTAAGAATATAGCACTTGCTCTCCATTGATTAAGAATTCGCTCGTGCCTCCATAGGTATTCCATCTGGACCATTAGCCTTTCCTTTTTGCATCTTGTTCATTTGTGTCCTAACTTCCTCCTGTATTAGTACGACCATGCGTATTTTGGCTCAATATCAGAAACGGATTCTTTGTCACTTGCAAAATTCCTAAGTTCCTTAAAATCCTTTCAACCTCTCAATTACTTGCTGCGGCTTAAATAAGTGTTGATTCTTCCCGTTTTTGACTTTCTGGCATCGTGACTTTTCTTCTCCCTTATCTTGGTCAATTTGTACATAAGCCTGCAGCCCCTTTAGGATCCATTTTGTTTGCGATTTCGGTATGCGCAGCATTCTTCGCTATTGCAACAGCCTTTTGCGTTGCTCTCTTTGCCTCCTATTTTTTTAATAGTCATTCGATTTTTTTGACTTATCCCATCGTCTATATAGATCCCTGGGCGATTGATCCTTCCATCAGAGTTAGATATGACTTTGCCTCCTTTGGGATGTTTTAGAAACCCAAATAGCTGTTTTATTTATGTCCGCTAGCGTTTCCCAATTGTCGTCTACGTCATTTTCAACCTCCTTGCACCCAAGAGTGAAGAGGTTTTTTGATTATATTATTCGTTAGTCGACGTATCCTTTAGAGTTTCGTACCAAAATCAGGTTCATAAGCCTTCCTTCTTTAGGGAAATACTTTTCCTTCAACAACCCTAATTCGCCTTTTTGTGAACCCCTTCCCCTTATCAAATAATTCGCCTTTTTGTGAACCCCTTCCCCTTATCAAAATTCGTCCCATTATGTTTGGAATAGGAATACATGAGAGTTCATATTACACACGCAATGTTTACTAACACATCTCTCTCTACTTTCTCCATCTCTTACACTCCCGCCCCCATATCTATCCAAGCACACATGAAGAGGGCGGGAGTGGAGGAGAAAGAGAGGAGAGTAGGTGAAGGGAGAGAGTGTTGATGTTAGTAAACATCGCCTACGCAGTATGAACTCTAATGTTCTCCGTTTACCAGACATCGTGGGACGAATTTTGATAAGGAGAAGGGGTTTACGCAAAAGCGTATAAATTTGAGTATAAGGGTGATATAAAAAAATAAAAGAATGAACCTATAGATGAAACTTTAATCTACATGATTATATTACTATTTTTCAGTAAGTATTAAAAATGCCGTGGCAATATAACCTCAAAAAGGCATAAAAGAGGCATTTTTAGCACTTTCAACCTCGTATGTCTAAAATACTGGTAATTATAGGAAAAAACTATAAAATATTATTTTTCAGCGCAAAATTCTCTATGATTTATACGCAACAAAGCACATTTCATCTACTGCACAAAAATTATAATTTAAACATTATTATATAAGTATATCTATTATATATATCAATATAAAAGATTGTAAATGCATATTAACTTATTATAAAGCATTTAATCTAGCCTATGAAAGAAAATATATAGGCAGCAATAAAAAATGTGAACTTCATATATTATATGCTTAATATGAAAGAAAATATATATGCAGCAATAAAAAAGTTAATCTTCATATATTATATGCTTAATATATGTTTTGGCAACTTTTTAAAGCGTTTATAACATGATTAAATATAAAATTAATTAGTTATAAGCATGCTTGGCAAATTTGAACTACATTTTGATTGGTTGTGGATTCCCTGAGCGATAGACCCGTTGAGCAAATACGTTATAGTTTAGTTGCCTGATTAATTAAAAGAAGAGATTTTCCAAAGCTGGTTATATAGTGCCTTAAAGTTTCGCATATATTGTACGCGAAATTTATTTTTGCTACATATTGAATAAAAGTGTCGAAAATTTTTTGAATTTTTCTTCCCCCCTGAGAAAATCCTGGCTACGCGCCTGGAGTGTACTAAGGCGTCGAGGTTGTCATCGTAATAAGAACGATATAGGTGGGCAGCTTGTTTTGTTACAGCATAAGGTTGATAGGTTAATTGTCACTCCTTGATTGTAACCCTTTTTACTATATTTCTGCTTTAAACTCCAAGGACGGAGGGCATAACATAAAGCAACTTTTAACAGTGTCTTAGCCAATACCAAAAGTCGTTTTTGTTACAAAAACCTATTCGTTTTTTTGTAATTTGGTAAATTATATGTCAAACAATTGAATCTTCATTTAAAATAGTAAATGGCGACTACTGACATTTTTCTTTTTGACACCGCATTGACAATCGTTAGTTTTCCTTGTGATCATGTTCAATTATGAAACCCGAATATTATTGGACCTTTGTGCAGGAATGGTTTTTTTTGTATTTTATATGTTATTGCTTTGTTTTTGCGCTACTTTACAAATTTATTAAGCCCATTATTTCAAGTTATTTCTCAAATTCAAATCGCTAATTATGGCTGAAACTTTATATTCGTTAATTGAAAATGATTTACCAGAAGGGAAACAAAATTTGTTAGCCTTTTCTTCAAATATTGAAAATATAGTTAATTTTTGTCAAGAAAATTTTGATAAGGTAAATGAAATATAAATAGATTTTATTTGATAACCTTTAGTCCCATTCCAAAAATAAGGCATTAGATGACACCAAGAATTATGTAGCACAAACCCTTTCCAACTTAGCATCACAAATAAATTTTATGGCAACAAATTTCAATCAACTGATTGATATTCAAACTCTTTTAATCAAAGAAATGGAATGTAATGTTAATCATATATCTCAGGTAATTGTATTGATTGTTAATTTAATCCAACCTTAGAGAGTTAACATTATTAAAGAAAAAATTTATCGTCGGGAAATTGGTGTAATTACAGCTAATAAGGAAACAAATCGACATTACAAAGTTATGGCTCCCATTAAACCAGAGCAAAATCCAAAATATAGCCGTAAACCAATAAATTATTCGTTGCTAGATAATATTGGTAATGGAGTTGGAAAGCAAACTAAAGATGATCTTTCAGACCCTAGAAGCAATTCAATAAGTAATGTTTTTTGTATAATGTTTTATATTGGCTTTAGACATTAGGAATCACAGTCATAGATCTGTTAGCAATTCTGATTCTAACAAATCTCCATTAGATTTAAGTTTTAATCACCCATACTTTGATGATTTATCACCTATATCAGCTTCAAATTACAATAATAATTTTAAAAATCTATACACCATGACTTCTATAAATATCAATAATTCACAAAATCTTTATTCCTCAAATTACATGAATCATAACTTAAGCCACATAAACCATCCTGACCTCACAACTTCATCGTCATATACACCATACAAGAATGAAAGAAATGCTGATACGATGTTTTCTCACTTATATGACATGTCACCAAACTTGATGAATTTTGGTCCAATAAAATCCCAATGTCAATTTCAAAATGGACACAATTTTGATGAGGATATCATGGGTTTTCGGTAATTGACTACGTATTATAATTTTTTACTTTTATTTTAAATCATTCTTTGCCTAAAATAGAAGACAAAGTAGTAATGTTGAACCTCCCATCTATTTTGAAAACAACCTTCATCCCAATTTCCACAAATCAGTTGTTTCATCTATGTACTATCGTCATAATGGTCAAGATCAAACTGGTAACTTTTTAACAACTACCATATTACTGCAAAATTATTTTTATCTTCTTATGATTATGCTCTTGGTTTAATATATGATTTCACATATATATTATCAATTTATTTTTAAAATTAATAATTCTCTTTTATATGGACATTTATTTATTATTAGTTCTAATATATATGTCTAGTTTCACACCTAACAATAATCATGTTATTATTTGTATCTCAGTAAACAATTATGGTATGATCGAACCTCCACCTCCCTTGAATTTGTATGAAGCGTTGCCCAGGTCAAAATCTCTGGTACCTGACACATTTATAGAAAAGGGTAACACAATAAAATATTGTTGATGCAATTATTTTTTATTATATATGGTGCAAGTAGTCTTTTGCCACAGATCATTTGCTTAATTAGGAATTGTTATGAAAATTACTTGAACATTTTACCAATAATGGTTAATTAAATATATTATTTTATTTATTTTTTTCCCTATAGCTGTTTGTCAAATTTAGTGGTCAGCTCATATATTATATTATAATTCATATATATATAATATTATTAAGGTATCTCTAATTAATCAAAAAATCTGTTAATGTCTGTATTATTTAATAGTTTTTACATAATTAACCATGGGCATAGCCATCATTGGAATTAGAGGGGGGGGCAATAATTATTTAAAAAGAAACAAAATGATGATTTTATGAAATTTTAATAAATTTCAAAGAAATTTCTGCCTCCCCCTGGCTACACCCATGCAATTAACTATTTCTTCATAAAATTAATTATATTTTGCTGAACTTTTAGCTTATGAATTAGTTTATTCCTTATAGTTGTAGCTCTATATACTTATGAGTGTGAGAAAGAAGATGAACTTTCGTTTAAGGAAAACTCTATTATATACGTGATAAAGAAGAACCCTGATGGGTGGTGGGAAGGGGTGTTAAACGGTAAAACCGGTTTATTCCCCGGCAATTACGTCGAACCTTGTTTTTAATTGCTACTCTTTATTGATGCCCTTAGCAAAAATAATGCAGTGCCTTACCAAATGTTCCAATGACCTCATCCATAAACCGCTTGCTTATAAACGCTTGAACACTCTCGTAGATAACAAAAAACGGGGATTTATTTAACCCCTAACTTTATAAAGTTTGAAATAAAGATGTTTAATCATATAAATTTAGACGTTCTTGTTTTAAACATATGCGATGTCCTTCTTGGGAAATTTTTTTATCGATATTGTTCTTCCAGTGATACTATTTTGCCATCTTTTGATACCCTTTATATTCGTAGATTGTGTATAGCAACCAACGGCTTACATGTATTTATAATCATTAAAATATTTATGCTAATTGCGATATATGCATTTATGTTGCCTCTCCGCCCAAGCTTATGACCATTTTATACATTCATGCTCTTATGTATTTATAATTTCGATAAACTTGTTTTTTATTTAAATAAAATATAGCTTAAGTAGCTTAGAAAAAAAAAGTGCACTCCAAATTTAATTTGTATTTTTCGTCTAATAAAATATATTATAATAAACAACAAATTCAATAAGGAACATTCTTCAATATTGTAATCTAAAATTTTTAAGCAGATTTTTTTGTGTGATTGCAACAGGGTTTATTGGTTTCTAACCGGAAAATTCTGTCAAATTAATGAACAATATCTTTTATTAAGAGTTTAGGTAAAAAAAGTAAAATTTGTTTTTATAAACCTTGACTAGATCCTGCCTTTCATTTTAACCCCCTAATACACGATCAACTTCAAGGCGCCATATTTTTATCTGTCCAAATATGCTATTTACATGTGAATTCAACAATTTTAGTTTTTACGCTTTAAATTTGGCCCAATGGCTATCTGGCAAAAATCACGTGATCTTGTTTACTTTTACGCTTGTAGCCAATTCGTGCGCTTTATTGCTATGTTGAATTTAATTATTGTTGAATTATATAACCATACACCGCCATTACTTTAAACCACCAATATGCGCACTTGTCCCAAAGTGTTGGATGTCTCTCGAAAAATCGGCGTAATTGTGGATGTGTATTTCCTCCAATGAATACGTGGCTTCAGATCCACTATTCTGACACTACTTTTACATATATTAATAGGATTTAATTAATTTTAATGGTCTTCTGTAATTATGCTTTTAGACTACCGAACTGTCAAATATCAATTTGTTGGTATCGACATTGTTGATAAAGGAAATTTTACTCATTACTAAGGTTCAAATTTATTTCATTCAAAATTTTGACCCATCAACTAATTAATTTATTTAAGTGACTGAAAAATCCACGATACATACGCCCGCGAACAAAATTAAAATATGATGCAATTTATAATAATTGCTAACTCATAATAATATTTCAATATGCGATGCCATAATGATCGATAAAATAAATGGTAATTAATAACAAACGATCTATTTATATCATAGAATGATTCATTAAAACTTACGCGTATCACGAACTATAAGTGTATGTGTGGGGGGGGGGGGGAAATAAACAAACAAAAACAAATAAGCTAGTCTTTTATGTGCACGCTTAACTAGCGATTTTATATCAACACCATTACGTGGCACATTTGTTCTTTTAACTAACACACCTAAGTAAAAGGGGTAATAAAAAAATTATGAATAAGAGAAAGGGTGGAACACCACACATCCCCCTTTATCGAAATGACCAAGGCTTAATAATTATTTAGTTATAGGTCGAGGCGGATTTAGCTAGTTTAATTTTTTAAGTCCTATTTATTTCGCTGGATTTTAATATTTATTTTATTAATTTATATCAAGCTAATATAAGCTTACAAAAGCCCAAACAAAAGGTAAAACTTACGTTAAGATAAAAATAATTGAACTACATTGAAAACGTTTAAAATTGTGTATAACTTCTACATTTATTAGAAGATATTATATTATCGTTAAAAGTAGCATTAGCGCCATCTATACTATATTTTCTACAAGCAATAAAACATTAGTATATTATATTTAACATTATAGGTTTTCAATATATGAAATTTAACTATATATAAAGTTGGCATCATAAAATTTTACGAGGGTAAAGACTAATTAATTGTCAACTAAAAAAATTATTGACCCTTAAAAATTAAGGTTTATTTTATCTTTGCCTAATGTAAGTTTTAAATTGTTGGTTCAAATTATTCAAAAAAATATAAAGAAAATTTTTTTTGTGTAATAATTGATGATTCATGTAATTAACATTTGTAAATGATTTAATGATCTCCATTCTTGATCTATAATATGATGTACAAAGAATAAAAAAATATCAAAAACTTTTATTTCAATCTTTCTAAAAAACGTCTAAGGATTTTTTAGAAGTTTATTTTATAAGTAAAAAAATTAATATTCATTACAATACATTTCATGCATAAAATCGTATAAAAACACAACATGCCTTGGCAGATTGGGCTGTGATTATAAACTATACACTCATTGCCCCTGGCAGCAGTTTTTAGACAATCCCTTTGCCACATTGACACACCTTTAAAATATTATATAAACAAGAATTAATTAATACCTTTCAAAAACATCGTAAAATCAAGATGAGGCCTTATGGCAATCTTGTCAAGTAGAAAGCATATTAAAATAATATAAATGAAAACCAAGGTTTAAACTAGTTACCATTTTAAAAGTACAGATAATTAAACTTCTGATTGATAAAGACCTATAAACCCATCAAAATCGAAATGTAAGGCTGACTAACAAATAAATTGGATTAAATATTTTAATGATTAAATCAAAGCAAAACTCTAAAATAAATAAAAATTTATAATCAATAAAATATCATTTTATGTCTAGAAAATTTTAAATGTTAATATCATGAATGTTTATAAAACCAAAACATTTAAAGCTAATGCACTGCAAAATATACATATCATGGACCAATTCTGTTAGATCATTACCATCATCAAAAATTAACTTTAAAGGTTGATTATCTTTGAAAAACAAAATTTACAATCATTACCATCATCAAAACCAAATTTAAAGGTTAATAAACTTTGAAAAACAAGGTCAACAATCAATAAACATAAAAACAATATATAATCATGTATATTCTTTGTCTGTTTCTCCTTTCCAGGCCTATACAGGGATACTAGCTTTGCATATTGCAGCAGCTACATGATCTTGTGTAGAAAATATGTTACAACCATATACTAATACTTAATCTAAATTTATTAAATAATGATCATTAAACCTGATGTGAGGGCACATTGACATTTGTAATATCTTTCACCATTAAAGAAGTTTGTTTAGGCTAGAAAAATATTAACAAATATATGTGATATAATTCATTTAAATTATGTAAAACAAAGTATTTATTAAAAACAAAGCATATAAAGATGATTTATTAAAATAAACATAAAATAACTTGATTATTTGATCCAAATTTAATGTTGGTATAGAGTCTCCCCTCAATATGTGCCTTTTATATGAACAAAAATCTTTTTTGGCAAAATGTTCTTGAGTTCAAACCGTTCAAATTCAGGACCCATAATTAATAGCCATTTTTTTAAATTTCAGGGTTTTTTTTATGAAATCTATAAAAAAACACATTGATTAAATATGAAAAGATTAAATTTAACTTACACATGGAATGATGTCTCTCAAGTTTTTTTCTTATAAATACTTGTGCAATTTTTTATTTCCCAAGTGCGCATATTGGTGGTTTAAAGTAATGGCGGCCTGGGTTGCTCAATAAATTTCAATACAAAGATCAGCTGTTTGGCAGTCTATGGTTTTATTAGTCTATGACTACAAATGGATAGAGGAATTTACGGATTAAGTAGGCATTGAAGACTGGTTAATGGTTTTATAAAACGCTATGGAAATTAAAGAAGTTGCGCCTGAGAACAAGAAGAAATATCTCGTAACATTTATTGGCCTCCCTGTGCTGGAAAAATTAAAACTAAAAGCATATCCTAAATAAACGATTGTGACTATGTTGAGTTAACTCTTAATCTAAAGTTAACAGATTAAGTTTTCTAAGGGCAAAGAACTGATTATATAGATATTAGTAATTTTTGTAAATTAAATAATCATAAAAAGGTAAATGAAAAAATATTGAGTAGGGTAGATATCAAAAACAGCATTCTAAAATAAATAATTTTTAATCAATACATAAAAATGTAGAAACTGGTATAAGAGTGTAATAACTTTTACGTATACTACAACGTGATAACTAGAGAAATTATTTTATTACAAAACAGGGGAACAAAATTACAGGACAATCTTTACATCTGCGAATATTGGGTTTATATAGCAATTACAATATACGTAATTATTATTCTTAAACAAAAATTGGAATGAATTGATTGCTGTTACTGCAGCTGTCCTTGAAAGCTTTTAGATTGGGGTGAATGGAATGCTGTTAATGCAGCTGTCCTTGAAAGCTTTTAGATTGGGATGAATGGAATGAATGGGGTTCAAAATGTCACAGTCCGAAATGCCACACTGAATATCACGAAAAATTAAATCTCAAATGGGGAGAGAATTTGATGTGCATCTAAACCTAACCCAAACCCTAAGCTAAAACGCTGACCTAAAACACTACCCAATGGAAATTATGCGCTTGCGCAATGAGTAATTGCGAATCTCACGATCGTGAGATTCAGTGGCTTAGTGGCATTTCGGACTGTGACATTTTGAAATGATACCGAATGGAATGCTTTTAATGCAGCTGTCCTTGAAAGCTTTTAGATTCGGATGAATGGAATACTGTTAATGCACAGCTGTCCTTGAAAGCTTTTAGATTGGAATCTTATTTATCGGAAATTGACATCCGCTACAAGAGTATGTTTAAAAATATAGCGCCATCTATATTTTGTATAATATTAATTTATTGACGTTCGTTCAAATTCATAAACTAGTGACGAAGATAAATTGACTGTATAGCGTCTTCAAAATCGAAGAAAATTTGACACACAATTCACCATTTGGCATGATCAGTCTATCTTGTCTATGGATGTAACACTACTTTTACGCTTCTTTTAAAAAATCATCTAGTTTATCAAATCATTAATTCTCTACTATAAATATTTATAAACTATTATTTAAAATTGTTTTTTGTACATAATCACTTTTATAATTGATTATCTTTTGCAAATTTTTGATATTTTCTATGTTGAGATCAGATAGCTGTCAGTTTAAAATTTAATGGGATTAAATAATTATTTTTAATTATGTATATTTTGCTAAACGTGGAAGGCTACTTGATTATATATTCAATTGTTGACACTTTTATAATAAATTATAAAACTTTGCTGTCTATTGAACATAACTCGTAATTGCAAAGAATGTATTTGTATCAATTTTTTAATAATATACTTATACCTATAAATATAATATTTTCGACAATAGGGTAGAAGAATTTTTTTAAAGAATATATGGGAAATAAATATATAATATAAACATAAAAAACAACACATTTAACATCTAATATATTCAGATTAGGCATTCTACGAAAAGGTCACTGTTTAACAAATAATGGACTTGTGAAATCAACCTGCGAACTGTTTGCAGATTCTGGTAGAGTTTTTCACTGTGAACGCAAATACGCTAGTTTTTTCCCTATACGTCAAGTCTTTTAAATATTCGCTGTCAAAGTTGCTAAAAACGCGATTTTAGCGTTTTTCAAACGTCAGTAACTTGCAAATTAATCGGTAAAAAAATTATTAAATAGATTTAATACATAGATAAAGGGGAGAGGAATGTATTTACAATTTTTTTTATCCTAGCACTTTTACTTTTTAAATTATATACAAAATTAACTATCCCTATCTTTTATATTGGCAAATTACTATTAAATAACCCTACATGAAGCTATTTAAAAATTTACCTCATTTTCCATCCCTTATTTCTCCATAAATTTCTTTATTTTTCCCTTTTTTCCCACTTTTTCCTTGAAAATTTCCCCTAAACTTACTTTGGGGAAAATATAACATAAGGCGGTTTGTAATCAAAACTAGCCATATAAATCTTTTAACAGATGTTTATTTTGTAACCATAGACTTTAGAGTAAATCAAGAAATTTTAGGCATGATGATATCGACAGTTCCAAGTCCGTGTGCAAAATGTAGAGGGTTGGCGACAAGCTAGAAACCGTCTGAAAAATTTACTCCATAATCATGATAGTGTAAAACATAATTTACAGAAGAATGCTAAGGCATCCTCGACCTACGCGCGCATTGCATAACTCGCCCGTGAAATATGAAAAATACAGTTAGGGTTATCGCTTGACCCTCAACGAAAACGGCTAAGGGAGTCGGTGTGGATAGAATGCGAATGACATGTAGGAATGTGTGCACGTTGACGGGAAAAGGCTCCGATGTCGTACAAATGCTAGAGACGAGGGAAACGGAACTAACGCTCGGGATTAGCACAAGGAACAAGCATCTCTACATTGGGTCAGTCATTATGGTTCCAAGCTAATAGATCAAGGACAACGTGATGGTAATAAAGGGTTGTTCAGACAAGTAATATGGGCGAAGCGTGCAGATCAAGGAGGCCTCGTAGCCGTTAAGGGCGCCTATGTTTTCCAAATTGGGTGTATGCAATCAGAAAAAGACATATTCTTTGATTTATTAAAAAAGGAAAAGAATAGGACAGGAAGATATGCTGAGCAGACATCAACGCCCACGTAGGGAATGTTGGACTTGGATATGAATGCAATCATGTGGACTATTAGAGCATGGAAGTGAAAAAACTTCTCCAATTATGCCAAACGACATGGCAATCGTTAACTTTTATTTGCGAAAACGTGAAGATAATATTGTGATTTATGGAAGCGGGAAATATTTAAGTCACATTGATACTGTGAAAGGATTTATGGAGGATCAAAGATTGCAAAGTTCCCGGGAGAAGAAATGGCAAGGCAACATCGATCGCCTGTTATAGATCTTGAAGGAAAATCGTTTTTAAAAAAGGGTTTATAAACCTCAAAATCGATACGAAACGCCAAAGAATACGTCGACGGACTATAAATATTATCAAAAGGCCTCCTCACACTTAGGTGAAAGGAAGTTGCGAATTGACGTGGGCGATCATTGGTAGACGCAAACTGCGGACACAAAGGAGCGATTAGGGTAGGACAAACCAAAGGAGGCAAAACTATGAATAGGGAACTTAGGGATTTCATCGAAATCGAAAAGCAGAAAAATCTATATAAACGGTCCTATAGATCATTACATCAAGGCTCTGCTCGAAGTCCATTTTTATTCAATATATATACGGATCATGGTAGAAGCAGCACAATCGTCACAAATTATCGATTACTTGTTTTTCCTATCGTTTAAGCTTGTTTTTTAACATGGCATTTGTGCACGAATTTAGAAATTTTCTAGCGAAAGATAAATTAAGTAAGTGTAATTATTTAGGCTGTACACATTTTTTAGAATTTACGAAGTCAGCAAGAAATGGGCAGGTGTTGACTTATGGCCGATACTCCTATACCAAAGCAAAGATAGGAAAAAACCAACAAATATATTATAGGTGCCGAAAAACTAAATGTAATGGGAAAGGGATTCTTCGACAAAATTTTGATATAACTAAAGAGCACACTTGTGATGTATCTTCAGCATTGCCTTCCACAAGTAACCTTTTTAAATCAATATATTTTATTAATCATTCAGGTTCCAACCAAAAAATAATTGTAGTCATATCACATCTATAGCAGTTGATCATCATCTAGCAAACCCCAACGAGCAGCAGAGTATTTATTTTTAAAAAGTGTTATAATTAATATTATTAGGTACATATGAAGTTGCACCCATTTTAGGATTAACAGGCACTGACACCATAGATGGTAAAATGTTGTATTTGATATACTTAATTGGTTTTAGATAATTTAAATGTTGTGGTAAAGTCTCAAATGGGATATGATTTTATTATGTACCTTGGGTATCTTTATGAAGTACGGAGAAAGAAATGTTTATTTACCTATTACTCTAATTATATACATATTGTTAACTGAATTTTATTAAATATTGTATATATGATTTATTTAGAAAGATATAATAAAATATAAACCTAGCTGAATATGTGGTTATATAATCTAAAGTTTTGGTATGCCATTAAATTAGCTTTTAAAAATGTAACATACACTTACCTAGATGAAAAATTTTGTGTCTGATCTTATTAACTTAACTAATATCAATTACAACATATGCAAAAAAATTTGTATATAATTTTAATAACTCTTGAACAATATCAATTAGAATATATATGAAAAATATAGCATCTCTTTTAATTAACTCTATAATAATATCAATTACAACATATGCAAAAAATTTGGATATAATTTCAATAACTCTTGAACAATATCAATTAGAATATATATGAAAAATTTTGCATCTCTTTTTATTAACTCTTTCAGTCTATAACAAAAATTATTAAATAATTACCTACATATAGCTAAGATATCTACTTTAAATTTAACATACATTAACCTAGCTTTAATCCTCTGTACAAAATTTTGGTTACCATTTTATTAACTCTTTCAGTTTACAACAATTATATTTTTTAAATAATTACCTACATATAGCTAGGATCTAAGGTCTATACTTTCACCATATCAATTTTCATATGGTTTTCGTGACGAGAGTAACGAAATGTGATGAGCGTGAGAGTTTTACCTCCTTTTTCTGTGCTGCCTCAACCAAGTCCCATATATACACACAACATAGAGAACTGCAAAGTCACTTTTATTCAACCCGAACCTGACCCGAAAGCATTTTAAATTTTTCAACCCGAACCCGACTCGAAGGTTTTTATAATGTATCACCTGAACTCGACCCGAAAGCTTTTTAAAATTTTCAACCCGAACCCGAACTGGCCCTATCCGAAAGTGTTTAAATTTTTTTAACCCAATCCCTCCCGATCGCATTTCACATTTTGGTATCCAACGCGATAGTAAGAAAAAAAGCTGTGTGCATGAGCGTAACTAGGGGGTGGCAGGGACGGAGGCTGCCCCCCTCTAAATCTAAAAAATATTAGATTATGGCTAAAATTTTAAGAAATGGTTATTTTGCCCCTTTCTTAATCACTATTGCCCTCTTATTTCAATATGGCTACGCCTATGAGAGTGTTTAAAATTTACAAATTAAAGTGCAATTTATGAAACTAATTCATATCAGAAATTTTGATTAACTAAATTCATATGTATGATTTATTATAGAGATATATAAATATGATAGCATCAACATCGAGTCACATTTAATTTAAATATATAGTTCTTCTAATAAATTATTTAAAATTCAACTTCCTTTTATTTGTTTTATATATGTCTACTAAGCTCGACCCTATGACGAATGACGTTCTCATGACAAAAATGGGTATTTAACCTATGGCGGATATGATTAACGAAAATCGGCTAAGGTCGTATGGGCATAGACTAAGAAGGGACACGGATGAAGTAAATCGAAAAGTACTGGACATGGAGGTACCGGGAAAGAGATAAAGAGTGCAATTCTGTGTCACGTGGAAAGGGCAAGTCGATAGAGTTATGAAAACTAAAGAGATTAGTCAAGACATGGCACTGACCTGGTCAAAATGGAAGAAACTTATCAAAACAAACCCCACGAATGTGGGACCAAATACTGATAAAGAAGAAGATATATTTTTATGTAATTTAAATTAATAAGAACTACCACTTTACACTATTTAATTACATTTTAAAAATATTATTTTGTTGATGCATTTTACCTTTCACAAGTCAAATTTAAATTTGCGTCCAAACTAAAACAATCAGATTTAAAAAAACAAAAGGAATTTAATTAACTAAATGAATGAATGATCTTCAATTACATTTCGATATAACTTTAATGTAAAAGATATGTCCCGTGTATTTTGCAATATAAGATTCATAACCTTTGACCGTAAACTTTAAATCCAACCCACCAGACCCGAAACCATATTAAAATTTTCAACCCGAGTCACCCGTGCAGTTCTCTAACCCAACATAATAACGAAAGACATTCAAACGACATCTCCTTGGTGTTATGCCAATGATATAGTGCCATGCTAAGAGACAAAGGAGATAGTAATCGAAGAAGCCGAAATGTGGTCAAAACGCTTATGTGGATATGAATAAGAACGTTTAAGGCAGCCAATCGCTAGATGAGTATCTAAAGTAACTAAAAGTAGACATGATACATACCTCGGCTTGCTACTTTAAGGGGTAGTTTGTGCAATTTAAGTCAATTCCTGGATCCAAAAAGGATGGCTCAAAAAGGAAAGTATATGCGGTATAATGCTACAGGAAAATACCAATATGGTTGATTCATCGTAATACCATTGTTACTTTAAATATGGGCACTAAACGTCACGGAAGAAAAGTTATTGCAGGCCACGGAGACTTGGGGTATACAAAACACGACCATATGACAAATGACTTTTCAGAACAAAAATGAATTATTAACCTATGGCGGACTTGATTAAAGAAGATCGGTCAAAACAAACCCCACTATTGTGGGACCAAATTTTTGATAAAGAAGAAGAAAAGGATATAATTACTTAATAGCAATTTTTTAAATCAAATAGGAATCTGCATACAATAAAGTCTTTAACAAGATATTCGTTTGTAAATAAAGACTAAGCAAATCAAAAAACAATAGGAATTATAATAAAATTATTAACTAGTTATTCTGGAATCAAATATGACTTCAACTATAGTACGAACTTTTAACAGCAAGATATTTGTTAAATATAGAACTTTATAAATTAAGAAATACTAAACATGATAACTGAATTAGTGATTATTTAAATCAAATAGGAACCAGATATTTTATGTGTTAGTATGAATTAAAAAGCTTCGAAGTATATTGAAATACCATTTAAAAAACAAAACTTAAAATATATCATATATGAATGTAGGAAAGTTACTGGGAAATATAATTCTCGTCGCAATTTTCTCGGCAAATTTCTCTAATGTGCCATTTCTACTTATATCTATATAAAAGCCATTAAATCAGATTTTAAAATTTTAGCTCAATTTATTATTAAAGTTTTATAGCTGCACTACTGCCAAAGGATAGTTTGCCAACTAGCTCAAAATCGAAAACTTTAAAAACTGTTTAAATATATTTTATAGCTGTCACTCATTCTAAACAGATTAATACAACTCGATTTAAGTAAAAGTAGTTTATTTATATATTTGACAATAATACCAATTTGCCTTCTCTTATTGAAATTTTCGACACCAATTGGTGAAAATTGGTTTAAAGTCGTAGGGTTCTTATATATTTTGTAAAAATCTTACAATCGTCTTTCTCAACCCATCCAACATGTTTATACGCGACTTATATAAAATTTCGTTAAAAGTCTTTATAGTCTTAAAATTATTATTAATACATTATTAGAATTTACCTAAATGACAAACTAACTTTGGTATGAGACTTAGCAATTTTTACGTCAAATATTTTAAATAATTTGGGCTTACATTTTAATAGTTCACGCTCAAACGGGGTTTAATTACTAAGATATTAAGGTTAGAAGGGAAATACGTTCCCTTCCACCCCCTCCCCTATTTCGATTAAGAATGTTATATTTTCTAAGGCCTCAAGTTTATATACTATTAGAACACACATAAACTTATATATGTTCTAATGGTGTTTAATTATATAATTAAATATATGGTCAAATCATAAAAATTCGGAACTTTGAGGTTTATTCTTTTCTCTAAGGTAGAGTTTGCTCAAAATATTCTTTATACTCAATTCATTTATTTTATAAAATAGTAATTTGTAACATACAACATTTTTAATAAACTTTTATGCCCTTTATTAAGTTTTAAGATATTTTATTTTGAGGGACGCCTTAAACTTAACTTACATCAGCGATTATTATAGATAGCAATTTTGAAACCATTACCATTTCTTCGTTGGCAGTTTAAATAAATATATTACATTTTCTTATATAAAATTTTGTTTGAAATGATGGTAATGCGTCTTACTAATAATATAATTGCCTTTTGTTTGCAATAACTTATGTTATAACTAGATATTTAAGCATGGATTATTATCAAATCTTTCAAGACATTCTAGAATTGACCGATATGGTAAGCTATACATTTTATTACAACGAAATAAGTATCATATTTGTAAAAGATTATAATTTATAAAGAAGTACAGGGATATGGTTACGTTTACGTAGGCTAGTATCAGATGTTTATAATAGTCTATGAGATCAATAATTTATTTTGCATTGAATTTAAAGAGCAAACAATATTTTATTAGCAATATTTACGGCAATTTGTTGATGTAAAAACAACTTGTTTTCTAAATTACATTCTGCGAGATTGTTAAATGCTTAGCTTTTAAAGTCACACATAAATTATGTGAGTATATAAAATTAAGTGCGTTTCGCAATATCTGAATTTAAGCCATTTATTATTTATGGAGCGTACGACTTTTTAAATTTGTAAGGCACTTGCTTTATTTGACCCTCAATAGCGAGACTCTACTCTACAAATGTCGTATAAAAACTTCGAAGGGTTGTTATAAAAAGGCAAACATTTTATAAATATTTTATATCGAACTAGCTGTGCCCGGCCAAGCGTTGCTTTGGCTCAGTCCTTAAGTGGTTAAATAAGTATAACCTATTAATAAGACTTATCTAAAATAAGGTCATATATGAAATAATTTATAATGTGAAAGGTCCTAATGCTAATGCAAATATATATCCATAATTTTATTGAAGAGCGATATAAAATATTTATTAATACATCTACAATGCTAAGGCAATAATCTGGCCAAATTTGGTGGCAATCGGTTGAGAACTTCAAAAGTTATTAGCGCACAAAAAACGGTATGATCCGTGGTATGAGGACATCTTCTCCATTGAAAGGTCCAGTCAAAATCTAATAAAAAGGGGAGAAATGCTAAAAGAAAAATAAAATTATAGAATTTAAAAGGTGATTATACGCGAATAAAATCAATGGACTTTAATGGTAATTGCTAAAAGTTATGGGTGGATAAATAGAAATAATACTAACTTTAATTATTCATGCAGAAAAGTAGTGAGGCGTTATAAAGAGGGTTGTAGGTTCGGGTAAGAGATGCTTCGCAGCTTAACTTCTTCCATAGAAAGGAAGAAATTGCTATAATGCTTGGGGATAGACAATATTTTTGGTCATATTTACAAATATATTTGATGGATTTAACGGAGTTAAAATACTCAACGTTGATGTGAGCTTTGTATAAATTTAAGAGCAGAGGACTATATGGAACAACCCATCGGTTGTCCACCTCGACCGTGGCATTGCGTATGGTGATGGTTGCTACGTTACCACCATCTTCTATTGATCTTCTTTTGTACAAAGGGTATCCATCGTTGCCGGTAATTGTATTGCATACTAAGCTTCGAGGATATCGCTTTGAGCATTTGCCGTCTATCATGCATGGCGATCTTGGATTAAGTGTTCCGCAAGGGCCGTGTATCATATTTTTTGTAACAATTTGGTACAAATCGTTATCTAAGTTGGGGTCGGGAATTTCAGCAGATATTAAAGCGTCGATTTGGTTTGACGTAATCTTGCTATATAGCCATATGAGTATATGGGCATGAGGCAAACCTCTCTTTTGCCATTCGACTGAATACATCCAGCAACGCACAGACCCAAATACCTCATGCTTAACAATGAGATTAATCATTGATTTAAGTTTTTGCTGGAAAACACGGGCGGTAATGTCATGCCTATCGAGAGGTAATTGACCAGGAAACAAAAGATCTTTTATGTCGTCCCACGCGGGGTTGCATGTAAAAGTTATAAATAGGTCCGGACGACCGTATTTACGAACATACGCAATTGAATCTTGAGCGTATTCATGCATATGGCGTGGACTTCCTGTATAAGATGAAGGCAAAATGGTTAATCTCCCAACGTTAATGGTATTAGAGTCGTTACGAAGAGCATCTCGCAAATGGATATATTCTTCTGAGCGAAGTTTAGTCTGATTTAAGCGGATGTATAGCAAACGCTCCGATTCAATTTTGGCATACATATCTACGATGTATTGGTGGAATAATTGCCGGCATTTTAAAATAAAATTGTCCCCGTCCGCTCGAATCATTATTCTGTATGAATAATAGTTCATAGCGCTGCATTTTGAGTTTGTAGGTTCGCCATTGATTGGATTTATCATCTTAACGTTAAAGTGATATCCGTCAGCACCATCTTAAAATATAATTGGATATTGTAGGGGGCCATAGCAGCGATGAGTATCAGAAACTTTTGTCAAAGCAATGTTTCTCCTATGAAGCACAATGTCCAAAAATTTGCGATCGCGTTGAAATGACAAATTATAATTCCGATTTTCTGTTTTAAAAAAAAAGTTTCCCTTTTGTCAAGGGTATTGGCAGCTATACGGCGCCCCAATTCTTTCAGGAGGGTTTGGGTTTTAGGCCCTATTGTTGTAAGGGTAGTGGTCACTATAGGGCAGAAAAGGTGTGAGGTATTAAGTTCTGCGTATTTAGCTGACTTTATTCTTTCAGAATCGACAAGGGGGTCTTTGTTATGGTTTGAGGGTGCAAAGGCATCCGGACAAGTGTAGTCCCATGCTAGGAATAGCCCTTTTGCCCATGGGATGAGGGTCTGTTTATCGGGTCTCTTCTTGTCGCTAAGGCAAAGACCATTAGGGTCCAATTGGGAGGGAAAGCCAGCCTTATTGAATGTCTTCTGTAGAAGAGCATTAACAGATGTGTGACGTAAAAATCTGGCCTTATTAAATTTGCAATGTAGGCCGTGATGACCTTTTGTACCTACAGATGAGCCACATAAGTTGCATTGATGGGGGGCAACTATATCACAACCTAGGCGGAGCCCTGTTGCGATCCTGAACTCGTTGTTGGAGAGTTGAAGGTCATGCGTCCGACTTGGGATGGCCTCCAACCACTCGTGGCCGGACCTGGATGCAAAACTTCTTAAAGCTGGTAACTCCTCCAACGAAGCGCCCGATATAAGAGTTTTAAGGGCATGATCGTAGAGAGGAGTGTTCCAACTTTTTTGAGAGTTTATGGTAGGGAATGGAGTGTTAGGGTCGGACAAAGAGCTCCACATGTCGAGAGCGATTTGGGTAAAGGGATCTGGTTGATCGATTATTTTGTCGATGATTGGTTTGGCTGAAAGTCGGCTCGAGATGAAGGCCGACAAAGCTACTAGAGGGGGTGATCTCAGGCCCAAACCACCATATTTTGTGGGGAGACACGCTTGTTTCCATTGGGACCCTGTAAAAGAAAGGTTTGTGATTTCCTCGACTACACCTTTGAGTTTTTGGTCGAATATAGATAGAGCATTAGGATTTAAAAATGAGGTGGATGACCTGAAGATATGATTTATCTTAGGTAAAGAATAGCAGTTTTTAATTAAAAAGAAAACCTGGTGGGCTGGCAAGTAAGAAAGGAGGGGTTTGATTTCTACTAGTTTTTGTATTGTCTCTGTTAATGACTTATTACAAGGGTGTGAGCCACCTACGGGAGATCCTAAGTGCGTTAGTTTGTTAGGGTGAATATGTTTGAAAGCGTCAAAGTATGGGTCTAGGCTTAAAGGGTCAGTATTGTTTTTGCAAACCTCGGTCTTGCTATGATTTAGATGGAGACCAATTTTTGAAGCTTCGACTTCTAGATATGAGAGGGCTTCTTTGACGTCTTCGGCATTTCCCTTGATGGTACCATCGTCTAGGTACCACAAGTTGAGTGATAGATTATATTTAGAGGCTAGGTCTTCAGTCAGGGACTTTATACCTAGGCAGAATAGTAGGGGGCCTAGCGGGTCTCCTTGTTGAATGCCGTCACTCGATGCAATTATTTTGGAATTAAAGTTGAGCATGGAAGTAGGAGCGTAGCACGCGTTAAGGAAAATGGAGTACTCGGGAAGAGATTTGTAAGCCTCGGTTAAAAAGTGTGACCTGTAGATCGTAAATGCGTTTTTGAAGTCAATCTTAGCTAGGATCGAATGGTCGGGATGGGCTAGGGCTAAGCGAACAGCGTGAGAGGCGATTTCACAACCACCCTTGGTTCCGAAACCTAGTTGGATAGGAGCTAATTGATCTGCAATGTCGGATTTTACTCGTGCTATGATAAGTTTGCAGCATATGCGTCTAAAAATTGAACCCATGGCAATTGGACGAAGGCCACCATCAGTTTTGGTAAGAGATATTAAGGTGGCCCCAAAAAAATAGGGAGAGATCGCGTCAGGTACTAAGCCTTTAATAACCTGGTTAAGGAAGGTTGCTAGGGTGGATGTGAAGTGGCCAGACCTGTCAATGTGAGGTCTTGTTAATTCTATTAAATGTGAAGCACGGAAGCCGTCTAAACCAGAACCTACTGAGGATTTTTTAAAAGAACCGATAGCCTCGAGAATTTCGGGCGATGTGAAGTCCTTGAAGGGGGAGTTGATTGTAGGGGGAAATTGGGAGCCATTTCTTTCAGGGTGTTTAGTTTGTAAAGATTCGAAGGTTTCTTGAGTGTCTGGGGAAATTTTGCAGTCTGAATGTTTACCTCGCATATAATTTTTATAGTATATATAGTTTCATTTAATAAAAGATATCTTTAAAAAAAAAAAAAAAAAAAAAAAAAAAAAAAAAAAGCACAATGTCTCTAGGTTGAAATTGATCCCCAACTATAACAATGGCGACTTCATGTATAGTTGGGGCATTAAATCTTCTCCCATGTTTTCCCGGAGGAGTTTTGTCAGCATGAATGACTATTTTGTAGGTATCTGAAGGCATTATGTCCAGTGCAGTTTTGAATAAACGCACTAAATTATTATTAGCATGAAGCAGCAACTGAAGCTGTGAAACGATGGATCTTTTTAAACCGCTAAAAATGTCGAGGCGTGCACCTAATTCTATCTCATCATCTCCGATAAAATATAGTTGTAGGAACTTATGTTGGCCTTCTGGCAATGTAAGGAGGTAGCCGGCTTTATGATAAATTTGACCTTTTACCTTGAATGTAGGCATGAATTGTGCGGTTACAACATCAGCGCCATACGACGTCATTTGGAAACAGGAGTTGTATTTCCTGATGTTAGATAGAAAATGTTTAGAGTCAGTGGTATAACCAGCCAGCAATGTTTTTAATGGCTCAGGCGGTTCTGCAAGGTGAGGCAGTTTAACTTTTCAGGCTGCGCAACACATTCCAGTCGTTTCTCCAGCAAATTTCAAGGCATTGCAATGAGGACACACAATATACATAGTACCAATGAGAACATGGCGACGTAAACTTTCAATATTAGATGGGTAAGAAAATGCTAGGCGGTTGCCTGCGGGTAATGGCTGAGCACGTGAAGGTGGCTGAGGCAGAGTTGCAGACTGTTGTAGTTCATTTTTAAGCTCAAGAGCACTCAATCGGCGCACTCGATCCGTATTTCGTGTTTTACGTCCAATAGATGTTTTCTTGGGGCGCATGAATCTAAAGTCGATATACTAAGAAAATGAAAAATACATAAATAAGTCGAATTTTTTTTAAAGTAAAATTTGTTTTTATTAACTGAAACTTTGTATGCTAAAAAATTATTAAAGTAAAAATGTAGTGTAATAATAGTATAATGTTTCCCTATGTATTAAAAACATTCAATATTATTTTACAAAGATAAGTTTAAAGTTTGAAGTTTTAATCAAATATGGTTAAAAAGATATAACAAATTTAAATGTGGGGTAAAAAATACCATAGAAATGCTCTTAGTTTGGAAAAATATTTCTAATATAAAATTGTTAAGGTTACTTAAACAGCAGTGATTTCAGTTGTTTCTAATGCATGATGTGTTGTGTTCTTGGGTTTAGACTTTTCAGAAATATAAGGCAACATATGGAGAAATTATTTGTAATATCTTGAAGTGGGCTGTTTTTATTAAATGAAACTTTGTATGCTAAAAAATTATTAAAATAAAAATGTAGTGTAATAAAATTGAGGTTACTTAAACAGCAGTGATTTCAGTTGTTTCTAATGCATGATGTGTTGTGTTCTTGGGTTTAGACTTTTTAAAAATATAAGGCAACATATGGAGAAATTATTTGTAATATCTTGAAGTGGGCTGTTTTTATTAAATGAAACTTTGTATGCTAAAAAATTATTAAAGTAAAAATGTAGTGTAATAAAATTGAGGTTACTAACAGCAGTGATTTCAGTTGTTTCTAATGCATGATGTGTTGTGTTCTTGGGTTTAGACTTTTCAGAAATATAAGGCAACATATGGAGAAATTATTTGTAATATCTTGAAGTGGGCTTAAAAAATTATTAAAGCAAAAATGTAGTGTAATAAAATTGAGGTTACTTAAACAGCAGTGATTTCAGTTGTTTCTAATGCATAATGTGTTGTGTTCTTGGGTTTAGACTTTTCAGAAATATAAGGCAACATATGGAGAAATTATTTGTAATATCTTGAAGTGGGCTTAAAAAATTATTAAAGCAAAAATGTAGTGTAATAAAATTGAAGTTACTTAAACAGCAGTGATTTCAGTTGTTTCTAATGCATGATGTGTTGTGTTCTTGGGTTTAGACTTTTCAGAAATATAAGGCAACATATGGAGAAATTATTTGTAATATCTTGAAGTGGGCTTAAAAAATTATTAAAGCAAAAATGTAGTGTAATAAAATTGAGGTTACTTAAACAGCAGTGATTTCAGTTGTTTCTAATGCATGATGTGTTGTGTTCTTGGGTTTAGACTTTTTAGACTTTTCAGAAATATAAGGCAACATATGGAGAAATTATTTGTAATATCTTGAAGTGGGCTTAAAAAATTATTAAAGCAAAAATGTAGTGTAATAAAATTGAGGTTACTTAAACAGCAGTGATTTCAGTTGTTTCTAATGCATGATGTGTTGTGTTCTTGGGTCTAGACTTTTCAGAAATATAAGGCAACATATGGAGAAATTATTTGTAATATCTTGAAGTGGGCTGTTTTTATTAAATGAAACTTTGTATGCTAAAAAATTATTAAAGTAAAAATGTAGTGTAATAAAATTGAGGTCACTTAAACAGCAGTGATTTCAGTTGTTTCTAATGCATGATGTGTTGTGTTCTTGGGTTTAGACTTTTTAGACTTTTCAGAAATATAAGCCAACATATGGAGAAATTATTTGTAATATCTTGAAGTGGGCTGTTTTTATTAAATGAAACTTTGTACTCTTGATGCGCGCTTTGATTATTATAACAATATTTTCACGTCAAACGTTTAGATACGGAAACCTTTAACAGAGCACGCGTCTTTTTTATATTATAAAATTTTTGATGTTTTACGGTTTTTAATTATTTAGTTGTAACAGATATATATATAATGTAAAAAATAACCCAAAGGTGAATAAAAATAGTGAAATATGTGACAAAAGATTAGTAGAAAAACATTAAAACTATGAGCACAACTCTAACATAAATTAATAATCGAGATAAGCGTTGTAGCTGACGTCCGCTAGATGGGAGTATAGACTACCAAAAAACATGGTTCCCGCTGTCGCAGGTTGATAAAAAGTATCTATAAACCATCTACAATGCTAAGGCAATAATCTGGCCAAATTTGGTGGGAATCGGTTGAGAACTTTAAAAGTTATTAGCGTACAAAAAAACGGGACTTAGATTTTTATATATATAGATTAATAATATATATATCGATAGAAATATAATTATATATTGATACTAAATTATTAATCTTTCGATTATTGCTATTATATGCTAATAATTATGCAATTATTTAAGTGCGGTATTGACTGTTATTTTTAAGAAATTTTTTTTAAACTAAAGTTATATTACTAATTTTTTTAAATCCAGCTAATTTTCTCGTGTAATGCTTGACATTTCTTTGAACTAAATCATGCTCACAAGTGTCTCTATTAGGATATTCTTCCAAACAATAAACCTATGTAATAAAATAAACAAAAAGGGAGACTTGATCTTAAACAAGTTTCTTAATTTTTAACTTATTAAGTATCTCCAGATTTAAAATAACTTTTTTCATGCATATATATTGTGTGTACATAAGTTTGTGAGATTATTAATTATCTAATAATTTGTCATTATTTTTTCCAAAAAAATAGTTTAATTAAATAGCCTAAACTAATAAGAAGGAGACCTGCACGGACAGGCCTGGCCCGGCCCGCAGTGCATAAAATCCCAGCCCGCGAGCCCTACGGATGGGCTCGGAGTGCGTAAAAAAATTAAGGACGGGCTCGGGCGGGCCCAGAAGTTTTCCTAAACGGGTACGGACGGGCCTAAAGTGCTTAAAATTACAGACGGACTCAGACGGGCTTAGAAGTTTTCAAACGGGTACGGAGGGCTTTAAGTGCTTAAAAAATATGCGCGTGCTAGGACGGCCTTGCGGTTTGGAAAATGGGTACAGACAAGCAATTTCTAATGGCCCGTCTTAGATCTCTCCATATGGATTCTTTATTTTAAACAAAACTTAATGTTTTTTATAAGGTTATAAATAAAAGGTACTATCAACCATACACCAATAAAAGGCTCACCTAAATTTTGACGCATCTAATGTGATGCAAAAAAAAATCGCCATCTTGAAAATAAACTATGTTTTTATTTTGTGCAATATATTTGTCCAATTATTATTTGCGATGGTTATATCCATTATAGTTATTTCAAAAATTCTTCAAAAGACCCCTACTTCACTTTAGTATTTTATATGAAATATAAAAAGTTAATTTTATTTGGTTCTTGTAAATGTTTTTATAAATGTCTTGAATTTTAACTATTTTCTCAACAATCTTCAGTCAATATGGATGTCATTATTTGCAACACTTAAGAGCCAGAGCAGTCTATCAGCCTATGGAACAAATGCTAATAACATATCTCCTCATTTTGCATACATATCATATAAAAAAAATTATTTTGGCGCTTTAAGAAAATATACAATAATTCAAGGATGGTTACTTAGAGACATTAGTCTTTATTATATGTCTGAGACATAGGTTATATACCCATAAACGCAACGGTCTATTATTTTAGATGAAGTTGTTACATTAAATTTTACGAGATTTCAGAAGGTTGCAACTTGTCAATTGGCAACAACCGTTAAACTTTATTTAGATACAAACTGTTAACTTTTTATACATGTATTTTGGGATCGCGACAGTGTCGAATAACCGGACTCACATAAACAAACATGATGCTCCACCCCCCATTTATTTTAAATGTTAAAAAATTTTGAAGTTCAATTTCACTAGAGTTATTCCCCACGGTTTTTTTTAGTTATGCAACAGATTCATAAAAATGGTGGAAAGATTGATAAATTAGATTTTATATAAATTTAATATTTAACTAAATAATAATTAATTGGCCTTTCTACATTTTGATATATATTTAATTGTGTTATTAATCGCTACAAAAAGTATTAATATAACCTCTTCCGAAAAATCCTAAATTGATGTTTAAGATTTATTGGTTAAATCACTAAGAATTTCCTACTTTTAAACACTTTATCAATATATATGAAATTCTTGTCTTTTATCAATATGGCAGACATTTGTATTATAATTTCCTTTTAAATAATTTTCTAAGGTTTAGTGTATATTTTTTACGAATGTTATTGAAATAAAATCTATATTTTATATATTTATCCAATAAAGATAACCTTTTGTTATTTTATGCAAACAAATTTAAAAAGTAGTTTTTTGAATTTTTGTTTTAAAAAATTTAATTACGCATAACGTTAAGTTATGAACATACTATGGTTAATGAATCAATGACGGATGGTTTTAGACTCTAGCTTGTTTTTGTAGTGTTTGCAAACTTTTTCACAATGTGAGGTATGAAACTTTTATTAACTTTTATTTGACTTATACGTATTTTGATTGCTCTAGATGACATCTATACATCCAAAAAATGCTCACGAACTTCTATTATACAGAATTCTTCATCGCGCCAATCTTCTAGATTACTTTGAAAATTTTTTGACCCAAGGTAATGTTTAATGCAATTTAAGTGATATATTTGCTAGGCGGAGACGATATTCAACAACTATGCGAGGCTGGTGAAGATGAGTTTTTAGAAATTATGACATTAGTTGGTATGTCATCTAAACCCTTACATGTTAGACGTTTACAAAAAGCCTTACAAGAATTTTATTCAAATCCTGGTAAGTTCTATAATTTCTACTTAGATTAAAAAAATTAAGATTTATATGAACAATCTGAAACAGAATTCAAAAGTCCTAATATTAATGAGAACACCTCCCAATCTTTTACATCTCATTCTACTCCAAACCCACTCCAGTAAGTATTAATTATTTATGTTAAAACCACTTTTTAAATTAAAATCATATAAACCTCTAATTTTTATTTAAATGATCTTTTAAAAATAAATCATTTGAAACTGATATTTTGCATATTCAAATCAAACATAAATTTTGTCAGTCATATTAGTACTACAATCTCAAAGATTATAAATAGAGAAAATTTGATCAACATGAACCCCCTACAAAATATATGCCCACCAACACAAATTTATTCCAATAATAAGATCTTGAATTATGATGGACTCCCCACTATGGTTGGTTACAACAATAATAACTCACTGGAGAATTTTGAACATATTTCGCAATTAGAAAGTTTGTTAATATTATAAAATTTTTAAATTAAGTTATTTAGTGTCAGGGAGTGAAAACAAAGAATATCCTAATTTGGATTATATGGGAATCAATAATCCCACTGCATTCACTAACAACAAAATAAATCCTGATTTTTTCATGAATCATTCAACTCTTAAATCAACTCTTATGGATTTGGTAAGTTAAATTATACTTTAGATGCTTATTTTTATGAGTAAAACTATTGTATTTGTGTAAGTGAGTGGATTATTGTTTTTAAATACATTAATGTTAATTTAAAAAGTTATAAGCATAAGTGTTGTGGATAAATAATACTTTTGTTTACATAGGGTATTGATATATTATCACAGCCAACAACACCCCCAACCAGAGTTCACATTAGTGGAACCGAGAGGGTTAAAATAAGGGAAAATGCCAAGGCTTTAAGCGAATCCCTTCCACCCTTCACTGCAAAACCACTAAATATGAAAAAGCCTACCAACAAAGAAATAACTGTAAGTCCTCAATATAGCAGATGATTTTGTGATAAAAATGTTGTTTTTTGCAATTTAATTTCTAAATTATATTTTTTACAAATTTTTTAAGGATCTTATAAATTGCACCAATCGCGATTCGAAATGGGAAGCCAAAGTTCGACAATATGGTGCCATATACGGTAGATTTGATTCTAAGCGCAAAGAAAAACCCATGACCCTTCATGAAGTAAATTATGTATCCACGTGAAGTTTAGAATTTATATAGTTAAATTTTGACTTTTTTAGCGATATTATTTGACTTTACAAATGATTTTTTGTCTAAACCTGGTTTAAAACCCATTTTTGCCTATGCAAATAAAATACGATATAGACGCCTTCATTTTTTTTATTGAGCTCTTAATGTTTGTTATTCATCCGTCTCTGAGTTTCTGTATTACAATAAATATTAGATTTACTACGCACACCCACCCTTAATTTTATTTGGCTCGAAGCAACTTACAGCCTTCTAATGAAGGGAAATTCCCAAAGTTATCGTTTCATCTGCCCACTAAAATCTAACTTGTAAATAAATTTACAAAAATGTCATTTTCAACGTTATTTTTTAAACATTTTCGCTTAGCTTTGCGTCAACGAGGCTGCCATGCAGTTATGCTTGTACATACCGGAATTGCTTACGCGTCGCGATGAACTATTTCCTCTCGCGCGTCAAGTTGTTAGGAATAGCGGATATCAATACGCCAAAGGGACAAAGTAATCATCACCCTGCCCCCATCCCCATACTTATTAGTGTTGTAAAAAGGGCTGGGTTTTGTTTGGTCGACCTTTGTTTACCCAAGACTTACAATCGGCTCTGGTTTGGTTTTCAAATTCCGACTAAGCCTAGAGGTCGAATTAGGAAACGGACCAAAATTTTTTGGCTGGTTTATGTTTAGTCGCCTAATTAGAAAGGTCGACCAAACAAAACCCAACCTTTTTTGCAACACTACTGCATACTCCATCGTTGGTCAATAGTTTAGGATTTTTTTAAGTCGTTTTTAGAAAATTCGAGAAAATTTTTGGCTTTGGTCCCGTCTAGAAAATTTGGGACTAACCGAGACGATATCGTGATTTTCATGATTGCATCCACGACGAAATTTAAGCACGAGTTTATAACGCCTTTTTTGATTTCGTTATACCTATTTTGAGTAGTCTTGTCCACTTCCAGAAAAGTGATTCGGAAAATCCGAGAAAATATCGCTCTCGTCTCGTCTTGAATATCTGGGATCAGCCGAGACGTTTCTAAGCTGAGACGAGATTAAGATTTTCATAATTGTACCGAGACGAGATCTGAGCACTAATTTAGAGAACCTTTTTTGATTATCTTTACCATAAATAGAAGAGTTTAAAGTGCAACTCAATCAAATAGGCGAGCTCGTGTTAGTTTAAATCTGTGAAATGACCCTATATATTTAATTTTGCGATATAGATCACATTTAATGGGTTGAGAAAAGAGGGCTTCATATAATTTTGGGTTAAGTGTAATCAACTTATAAAACTCGTGAGTGCAACTCTTTAAAGCGGCTGTCCTCTAACAATGAGGCTTGCAAAAGTAGTATAACGTTATATTTATTGATACATTAATCTATGTTTTTTGCTGGACAGAAAATCGAAATCTTCTCACTCCAAACGACCCAGCGCCAAAAACGGGGAACTTTCAACGTCGTAAGTCAGTCCAAAACTCCTGATTTATTTTTTTTGATTCTTTTTTTCTCTAATTGCGCTACGGTGCTTGGCAATAGGCATTTTTCTCATATATCCGGTTCTAGTCGAGTCGCTGGTTACTTTTACTTGGTATTAAACATCATTTTACAAATTGCATTTTTAGTGTGGATTTAATGGCTAATGGGCCATTCATTCCATGACAAATCAAAACGTTTTTGACCGACCATTTCAGATCAAGATAATTTTTGGTGAGAGTGTAGGCCTCATTTATTAGAGTAATTTCTGAAAATTTTAGCCATTTTGGGTCAATACTTTTTAAGTTATGAGTGAAAAATCTTAAAAACATTAGCCTGTATATGAAATCACCAATTTCACAATGTGCACTCCTTTATGACCCATTATCATATTTCAATCATAAAAAGTTTGGGATCGGCTACGATATGGTCAAAAATTCGAAAAATTACATTTCCACCAAAAATATTTATAGGCGGAATAATCAATTATCACAAGTACATATTATGATGTTTGTTTTTTATCAAATCGCAAATTTTTATAAATAATATTTGAATAAATTGTAAATTTTGATCTTTTTTTCTAGATTTTGAATATTAACTTAAATGATATAGGGGTAGGCTGAAATTAATGTGAGGTTGAAAAAAATAAGTACTAATATGATGGCAAAATTGCACATATATTTTTATTTTTGTATTAATAATTCATGCTAAAAATAAAAAATTTATGCAAGATGAAAGGTGTTTAAAAAATTTTGCTTGCTAGTTGTGACCATTTTTTATTTTAATTAAAATTAAAGTTAGTTTTAAACTCGGTTACTTGCCCATCGCGTAGATAAAAGTTCAAAATTTAAGTTGATTTTTAATCCAATATTATTTATTTACCATATATACTTTATAAATTTGCAATTTGATAAAAAACAAACATCATAATACTTGTGATAATTGATTATACCGCCATCTATAAATATTTTTGGTAGAAATGTAATTTTTCGAATTCTTGACCATCTTGTAGACGATCCCAAACTTTTTATGATTGAAATATGATAATGGATAAAAAGGAGTGCACTTTGCGATTGGTGAATTCATATACAGGGTAAATATGTTTTATGATTCACTAATTTGACCACAAAAATTAACCGCAAAAGTTTGAGGTTTTTGGTAAAATTATTTCGATAGAGGATTTTTTAGGAACAAAATGCACCAAAATTTGAGTGATTAATGCAATTACTTTCAAAAAATTACTAAAATAGTAGAATCCATAAAACGCTCCCGAACGTGATTTTAGCCCTTTAAACGTCCATAACTTAAAAAGTATTGACTCAAAATGGCAAAAATTTTCAGAAATTACTCTGATGAATGAGGCCTACACCCTCGCCAAAAATTATCCTGATCTGAGATAGTCGGTCTAAAATCGTATTTTTTATACGAATCAACATGGAATAACGATAAACGAATGCGTATTGTCGAAGATACACCACTCTAATTTTGAGCCACATTTTAGATTTAATTCGCGTTGTACAGTTTGCATTTTCTAGGACTTTCCTAGTTGAACCCTTAATAATTCATATACTGGCTCAATAATCTTTGATCGACTTGACTATCATTATTACTTAATATTATTGAGTAATGGCCCAGCCGTTGGCTTGACAGCCCTTACTTTATAATCGCAAATTATCTTACTATCATAAAAATGAATGGTTGAAAAGGAGGATAGTATATACATTTTTATTACGCTTAGAGATTTAAATAATTCGGGCCACGCGAGCGCGGTCAAAATTAAGGCCGAATACGAAACCGAATCCCACAACATCGCTCATACAAATCCCTCGATGAAGGACCTCGCCGCTTTCAAACAAGTAAGCGGGCGCGCGCCTTCGTGGCTATACTCGACCATGGATTCATTTAAATCTCGCACCCTCGTTTGGAGTCTGAATATTTTAAGATGAATAGAGATGATTATTTTAGATTTTATTTTGCCTTACAATTTACCTTTGTGGAATGAAACGCGTAGTGTGCTTTGCCGTCAAAACGGGGGAAGTGTAGGGAACTAGCTTTAAATTGCGTGTTTAGACTTGTTACTCAATACTTTTTTCACGATGAATATAAAGATATTAATTTAAATAATGAAGAGTTTGATAAATTAGCCCAAAAGTTAACTTCGCTTTTTTTCGCTTCGCGCGTCATCAATCATTTGAAGAAGCCATGGTTTTGTTTAAATATTTGGATACAATTATTTTGATAATTCTATTGAATCGATTGAGATGAATTGCATAAAGTAAGGTGTATATAACGCCTTTTGTAGCTGGGAATAATTTACTTATATGCGTCTTATATCATCGTTTTAAAATCGACATCAGAGATCAATAAGCTATGCAGGTGCCCGACCTTGCCTACCACGGACCGAGAAATTATTATATATTTAGATTCACCCGGGCTCAGACGGGCACTCTAGTGTTTTATTTTGTCTCCATGCATTACTTTGTCACCTTTTTAACAGATTCCATATTTATTTATCGTACTTCTCGACAAATAAAATTTTAAATTTTTGGGAAATTTGGCAAAGTTATTACTAAAACTTATAAAAATCATCATTTTAAGCAGCTCTAACGGGCATGGCTAGGTGGACACTTGGAATTGTTCGGGCGATCTGGTAGGGCAATTTAGTTACGAATTCGGACCGGACTGGGTACGGACACAAAAATATAAACAATTCTCACCTCTGACTTAGTTAACGCGAGGCTAAGCGCCCATTAGTGTTGCAAAAACTGCTGGGTTTTGTTTGGACAACCTCTGGTTTAACTACGACTAACGGTCGACCCTCGTCTGTTTTTCAAATTTCGACTAAGCTTAGAGGTCGACTAAGAAAAACAGACCATAAAACCTTTGGTTGGTCTGTTTATGTTTAGTCTACTAAAACCAAATGTCAACCAAACCCAGCCGTTCTCCGCCCCGTTGCAAATCCCTCGAACAATATACTGTTTTCCTGATTCATTCATTCCTTAATTTATTCCTACGTGCGCAGGGTAATTACTACGGCGCCACCGCCGGTCTCCACAACCCCGCCGCTGCCGCCATGTTCGACGCCAGCGCCGCCGCCGCCATACGCTATGACTACAACTACTATGCCGGCAAGATGGGAGCCGCCCTTCCCCTCCCTCCCCCCGCCCCCACCCCCGCAGCCCCCTCTAAACGGACTCCCTTCCCCTCTCCCTTCCCCCCTCCCGGCCATCACCCCCTCGCCGCCCCACCTTCAACCCCCCACGACGATAGGATGGCCCTCGCCGAGTTTCATAGTTGGGCTGCCGCCGCAGCTGCCGCCAATAACTCCCCTCGGCCCCCCGAATCTACTCCGGGAACGCCCCATAGCGTCACCGCCCCTGCCGCGGGGCACAGACGCTTCTCCTCGGCCGCCGCCGGGGAGCAGGGACAACAGAGCGCTAGTGGGTTGGAAGATCATCATGGCGGGCACGCCCATCACCCTCACACTCACCACCCCCACGGTCACTCTCAACAACACGCCCATAATCAACAACTGCACCACCATCACCAACGCCTTTTGCAACAACACCAACAGCAGCAGCAACACTCCTTCGCACCCGCGGCAGCCGCTCCACCCTCACGGACGACCCCACCCGGAGGGGGAGTTGCTAAACGCCCCAAACCGTCACCGCCCGTGGCCTCGCCTGCTTCGGGGAGTCAAGGTCTCCCGGCGCCACCACCCCCTACCCCTGCGGCGTCGGGGGGAGGGAGTAGTAGCGGGGGTAGTAACGGGGGAGGGGGTGGAGGAGAATCGACTACGACTACAACCCCTTCATTTTCTAAAAAGTGCAGACACTCCCTTTGATTTTGGTTATAATAATCTCACGATAAACCAACACAAACCCACCCCATTACTAGTGCTCATGCCTTGTTGCAGTTGCGTTAGGTTCTAGTTGTGGTTTATAATTTCTACGGTAAATACAATGACCACTTGTCGAACTAGTGTTAAGGCCTTGGTTTTATTTAGTTGACCTTCGGTTTAACTAAGGATAATATCTTCGGGATCGCGATTATAATTGCAATGACTACCTGTCGATACTGGTGTTGTAAAGAGACGCGGGTTTTGTTTAGACGACCTTTGGTCGTTTCTGTTCAAAAAGAAAGCTCTATAAAATGAAAGCTGATCAGAATGAAAGCTAATAAATCATTTTTGAATATCCCATTGAGGGTTGAGGTTCGGGGTAGTGTTTTAGGTCAGCGTTTTAGGTTAGGATTAGGATTAGATGCACATCAAATTCCCTCCCCATTTGAGATTTAAAAATAAGATCTAATAATTAGATTTATTAATAAGATATCTAAAAATAGTATAGATATTCAAAAATGGTATAAAAAATGGGATATTCAAAAATGATTGATTAGCCCTTTTTCTCTCAGCCTTTTTTTGTTTGAACACATTTTAGGGTCTAAATGATTTATTAGCTTTCATTCTGATCAGCTTTTATTTTGACGAGCTTTCTTTTTGAATAAGAATCCCTTTGGTATAACTGAACGACCAACTTGGCAAAAACAGACCATAATCCTCGGATCTCTTTTTCAAATTTCGACTAAGCTTTGAAGCTTGGTTTAACTAAGACTAATGACCCACTAAACGAAAACAATAGACCAAAATCTAGGTCTTATTACAACACTAGTCTATACTACTTTAAATTAGTCGTAATTAAGATTGGAAAGTAGGCATTTGGTGTTTTGCGACGAATCTTTTTATTTTTTTTTTTAAATTAATATTTAAGTTTGATGGGAAAAAAGCTGGAAATATTTAATGTTTTGCTTATTTGTAGAATGGCCAATTTCGATCAAATCTCAACAGCTGTCTCTATCATTAACGATCTCATCAAAAACAATTCGTCACATCCAGAGGGCTAAATACCGTAAGTTTCTTCTAATGCAAACTTTTTTTTTATTAATTGCGGGCAGTTTTCTTTATAAATATTCTGTTTTTTAAATATTAGAGTGCACTTTCATGAACTTATATAATCTTTGCTAGAAAAAAGTCTTTTAGATTATTTTTTTGACTTTTTAGCGATTATAAATATATAACAAATTTTGGGATTTAACCATCAATATGCATAATCTCATTTCTTATATTTGCCATTTTTATTCATAATTATATCACTTTTACTTATTTTTTTTCTACTAGATTCCTGACTCGCTTAGCCTTGCCAAAGGTTGATGGGGGCAGCTTAAAATTTCGATTCCCCCTTCCCCCACTTTTTGATTATGATGCCGAGAAAATTCTCTCATTTTTGCATACTAATGAATAATCGCACCCACGCTACGCGTACACCCCCCCCCCCCACACTTTTAATTATAATCATAAAACCAACTTATAATGTTGATCCTTGGAATTATACGAGAAGCTGCATTATACATGACGACGACGTTATAATTTAATATTATACATTGTTCTACCATCTCTTTAAACTATACATCAGTGATGCAAATATTCAACTATGAAAACGGAATATATCACTTTTAACAAAATACCCTTCAAATCTATCTATTGTGTACAGTTTGGTCTTTAATTCTGGAACACGCCATACTTATATTTTTAAATCAAGTGTTGTATTTGTTTCAAATCTTGCCCCCCCCCCCCTACTCGCTCTTTATGTTTTATAATGTTTTACCATAAAAAACTCTTTGTATCGCGTTTAAATACTTTGTATAGTATTAGATTAATACACTATCCCTCATATTTCTAAACGATATCTCTGTACAAATTACTTACCATCAATGATTTTTGCACTTGGTCGTTTAATTATATAATGTATACTCGAAATTTCCCTACATTTTTAGAGAGAGAGAGAGCGAGAGAAAAACAGTTATTGGTAAAATGGCGGAGAAATGTTAAATGTGAATTAATTATAATTATATTTGGATTTATGAATTATTTTTGTAATATAGACGCGCGTGTTTCAAATCCACATCCCCTTTTTAATTGCCCTCACTACCATATCTCACACCCATTGAATTGTGATTGTGTCGATTCTATACCTGTATCAATATTTTATCACCCCCCTCCCCATCCAATTGTAACATCTCAAGTTATTTTTATCAACCATAACTTTGTATACCCCCTATGATGCCCCACCCCCTTACCTACTACCCCTATATGATTATTTTACCAAAAAAGAGACGACGACTCTTGTGAAATATTGGATTTTTCTGATTGAGTGTAATATTGCGGAGAATGTTTGAAATTAGCATTTTTGTTTAAGTAACGCGATTCCTGCATTTAGCAAGAGGCATGATGTTAAATTTTATGCTTGACACGCGACAGCAAAGAGGCGTTTATTAGGGGGTACGGGTAAAAGTCGTTAGAAAACTTCTTAAATATCCCTTTAGTAACTGAGAATTTTCATCTTATTGTTCCACATTTGTTGGAAAATGATATGATTTTCTGCAAAATTAAATGGGTGTTAACTTTAAACATTTGATTTTGAATCATTATAGACAGTCATTTGAAGTTATAAGTCTCCGCTTTAGTAATCTTGACGCAACCCTTTAAATTATTGGTTTCTCGTCTGTTAAGAAGTGTTCGTGTATTATGTTATGAAAATTATTGTAGTTATAAAAAACCCTGTTTTGGAATAGCTGATAGGCTTTATAACATGCGGTTATCAACTCAACTTGTGTTAAATCCGCAACTTTTGAGCCTTATTGTCACTCAAAATAAGCAAGCTTTTTAATGTTATGAGATATTTTCAATTTTTTTAAATATGACAACCATGGCCATTGTTTGAACTAAAGATATAGACGGGCCGTTTAGGCTTAGTACGAAAAATTTACCGGGACCATTTTAAATTATATTATAGGCGTGAGTCCGGTATACTAATAAATTGCAAAACACGGGCCCAACCTGGACCCTTCTCAAAAAGATTTGTTTACATTATTGCTTTTTAAATGCAAATTTTTTGTCAATATTAAAGCAATTAATTTTATTTATATGAAAAATATTTTCAATTATAATCATCAGCCTCAACCGATTTTTTTATTTTTCTAAAAAGCTACTAGCACTTGTAGCTGCATAAAATCATAATCCCTGTTAAAAAGTCTCATATTTTGGCATCCATTTTAAAAAATTTAATTGAATGGTTAGGTTTATGCCTTATTAATATAAAAATTAATAATTATAAGGAAAATTAACTTTTATAGCGCCATATACACTTGAATTTATTTCTAACATGAAGGCGGTCGTTATTTGCAAAACTTTTGATGCGTGAATATATAAGAGATGAGCTGTCTGTTAGTCTATATTATTTATATGGTACTACTTATTGCCTTAAACCATGGTCGTACCCAGGTTTTGAATTAGGGGGGGGGGTAGAATTGTTTTTTCCTGAGAGCAAAAAAAAAAAGTCTCGACTATCCTTCCTGAAAGCAAAAAAAAGCAACTCCCCTAATTAGGCAGTGGGGGCAGCCGGATCCTCTGCCCCCCTTGGCTAATTAGAGGGGGGGCAGGGGGTCCGGCTGCCCCCCTCTGGCTAATTAGGGGAGGGCAAAACATATTTTTTTTAATTTCTAAGGGTTTTTGTATTGAATTTTTTTTTTAAGTTAGGGGGGGCAGCCGCCCACCCCCTGAGTACGCCCATGCCTTAAACCCTTTTCCACTATTGCTTTGTTGTTTGTGTCTTCATTTTTGACTCAACTACGCCAGTTTTTTACTGTATATAAGCCTGTGAGTGACAAGTAAATATTCTCGATACCCTAAAACATCACCATTTTCTTAAATAAAAATAACGCGCGCTTTATCAAACATTCCCACGTTTCGTTCTTTTTCCGTACTTATGAAATTCGGTTTTAATATTACAAGTACAACAACACTTTAACGTTAAGATAATAAATGCACACAATGGTTAACCGACAAAGTTAAAATGCAATGCTATGAGCTATTTAACTTACAGAAAAATGCGTAGAGAGTACGAAGAAAATCATATTTTAAAATGCCGCCAATTATTCGGTCATTACATAACTATGTATGCCAAAATTGAATCGAAACATCTGCTCTATATCCGTTTAAATCAGTCCAAACTTAGCTCAGAAGCAGTCTTGTTAAGGAGCGGCGCTCCGGAGCGCCGCTACATTTTTTCAAAAAAAGCTGGAGCGCCCCTCCTCTGGCCTAACATCCTAGATGGTTTTTATTGATTTTATCGACCTGCGATAGCTATAACCCTATTTTTGGTGGTGTTTACCGCCATCTAGCGGACAAGAGATACAAAGTTTTTATACTTATTTATTGTTATGGGCTACTTATTTAAAAAGCTCTCCCACTATTGATTTGTCATTTTTGTCTCCATTTTTTAGCCAACCACGCCCTTCAAAGCTTGGTTTCCAATTTGTAAGCATAAATCTGAAAGAATGGGTAAAGTTTTGTTAGTGTTGTAGTATTTGATCCATGTTAATATTATGCTTTGTATAATTTTAATAGCAAAGGACAATGTGGAATTTTTGGACTTTAATTAAATTTTAATAGAAATACATTATAGAAGGCTAGAATTAAAAATAGCAAAAAGTGAATCTAACTTTAAAATAGTAAGTATATCAAATGACATTTCCAGCAAATTTTGTTTTTTAACTATTCTAAACTTAAAAGGTAAAGTTTAAGATGGTCAGTTTATAAATAGACATTGGTAATATAATTTCATGCTTTTTTAAAATTTGGTATAAAATAAACTCAAAACAAAAATAGAATTGTCCAAACTTAAGAAAATTTTGACCTTTGTTTTTTGGGTAGATAAATATCTATTGTTCTAAATCTATTATAATTTATCAACTCAGTTTTGATTTTTACAATAGAAAAACATTATAGAAGATAAGATTTGAGGAAATGAAAATTTATTTAATATCTTAAAACAGACATGCATTGCTGATTTAATTTTCGCCTACTTTTGTTATTATTAACACAGTGGCCTAAATGACCTGGCAAAAATTTGAAAAGTTTTTTGATTAATAACTAAATTAAATGGGTTAAAATATTATAGTTTAATTATATCAAAGACTTTAAGACACATATAAAAACCTAGAAACATAATATATAAATTTAATTTTTTGATTTAATTTTTGACAAAGTAATATTTCCGAATATGATTGTGAAAATTGCTATGGAAAAAAAACTTGTTTGAACTTTTATTTCCGTGAAAACACCAGACCACCCCAGGAAGTAGATAACTACGCGATTATTATAATGTCCTCATTCTATATAATATTAATACTTTATCATTTATCATATTTGTCCAAAATTTTCTGCTGGAACCCATCACGGTTTATAACTAAATTGCCTGCCAAGGCCAGCCAAAACCCTTTAATTGCTTCACTAATTCTGTCCGAACAGCCGGGC
The DNA here is from genome assembly GCA_964036665.1 of Gordius sp. MW1. NCBI lineage: Eukaryota > Metazoa > Nematomorpha > Gordioida > Gordea > Gordiidae > Gordius > Gordius sp. MW1. Next base: position 4,967,624 of record OZ038529.1, read on the forward strand.
ATAATATGACGATTTTTAATTTTAAGAATTAATTTTGTCTATCCTGGCTATGCGCCTGTATTAACATCATGCTTTTACCCATTCATATTTTCGGAAGTTCGATTATTAATATTACAAGTATATAAACAACACTTTAACGTCAAGATGATAAACGCACACAATGGTCAACCGCCAGAAAAAATAATTTTTAATACAAAAACTCTTAGAAATTAAAAAAAATATGTTTTGCCCCCCCCCCTAATTAGCCAGGGGGGGCAGGGGGTCGGCTGCCTGTCGACACCTTTTTTTTGCTCTCAGGATAATTTTTTATTTTTTTTTTATCTGCCCCCCCCCCAATTCAAAACCAAGCTACGCCCATGGTTAACCGACAAAGTTAAAATGCAGTGCTATGAGTATTATTCTTACAGAAAAATGCTTCGAGAACACGAAGAAAATCATATTTTAAAATGCCACCAAATTCTATGTATGCCAAAATTGAATCGGAACGTCTGCTCTACATCCGTTTAAATCATTCCATACTTCGCTCAATATGTTCATTGCAAGATGCAGTTCTTAACGACGCTAAGTCAATTAACGTTAGGAAATAACCATTTTGCCCTCTTAATACACCGAAAGTCCGCATCAAATGCATGAATACGCCCAAGATTCGATCGTGTATGTTCCTAGCTACGGTCGTCCAGACCTATTCATTACATTTAAATGCAATCCTGCTTGACGCGATGCACATGATCTTTCATTTCATGACCAATCACGAGTCGATTTGACATCACAGCACGTGGTTTCCCTCAGAAATTTAAATCAATGATTAATTTCATTGTTAAGCATAAGGTCTTTGGCTCTGTGCCTTGCTACATGTACTCTGTGGAATGGCAAAAGAGAGGTTTATATCCTGAGGGCTTGGTATGCAAAACAATAGAGATACTTTAGGAGAAATATACTAAAAAACTTATCTAAATAATATCTTCGTTTTTTCTAATGTTTTCACTTCTGGCAAACATGTTTTAAAAATGTTGTTAAATCTGTTTGTTGTCATTTAAACCATCAAATTCATTTTTAAACTAATCACTCTTTTTCTTTCGGGTCGGGTTTGGTTTTAAACCTTTCGGGTCGGGTTGAAAAAAACGGGTCAGGTTAGGGTTAAAAAAAATTATTCGAACCGGATAGGGTTGAAAAAAGTGACTTTGCAGGGCTCTAATCCCGACTACGGCGCCACTAGTAAAAATAACGGGCGGGCCGACTGACCAGGCCCGTTGCAGGTCTCTAGACTAATATGTTGTTTGAGCGACAATAAATTTAACCACGAGAACTTTTGACCAATATGAATAGTAAGCATAAACCCTGACTTATTTTTTATTTGGTGCTTAAGGGTGCATTTAACATAACATAAGAAGACTAAACAAGTTAAATATACTCTTACAATGCCTTGTCTAATATAAATTCTTTTAAGCATCAATTGTACGGCATTCATACTCTACAAATTAAGACCATTAACTATTAAACGATTTTCATCCACAACTTAGCCAAAAAATATTTATTATCAATTTAATAAATTATATATAAAAAATTGTGATTGTAAACGAACGCATAAGCGTGTGTAGCAAAATAATATGTGACACGATGCCGTGTTTAGTGTAAGAAAATATCCTGATTAAGCACAGAGATTCGTGATGAAATATGAATAATATTTACGTAGAACAATGGTCAACCAAAAATGGACGTTTGTCAGGGCTAACAAAGTTTAAATCTCGTACTTTGCATTACTAATGTTATACATAAAAGAAGTTTGGAAAGGACGGCTAGGCTTTAATACAAGTTGACAATGGGACGAGAGATAAGCTTGCATATATTGTGCTCGAATATATAAGTAGATGGTTTGGGATTAGATGAATTTTGTTATATATTATAAAATCTCCCTAAAACGTCCATAATGATCTGGGTAACTTGAACGTTATTGTTTTACTAATTATACCGGTTCATATGAAATATTATTTCTACCCTTCCCTAAGGAAATCCTCAGTCAACCGTTTTAAATATCTATGACCACTCTCGTCGATATGATAGCCAACGCATTTTGTCACTACAGAGAATGGGTATGGGGGGGGACCATGGGTAAATGCAAACAATATAGATTTTTGGTCCGGAGATGTGGTCATTTATTGATAACTATTTCGTAATTTTCGCAAAAGGTGGAATCCAGCGGTATGCAATCGAAGTACTTGCAAAAAGAACAACGGTGTGCCAGGGTAGGGTGCCGATAAAATAGGGCCAACAAGATAGAGCCCAAGGCCAAGACTGTAGCCAGAGAAACCGCCAGAGTTATTTGTTTCCTACGTCTATCGAAATGCCCGAACGTAAGGTAAGGCAGCAGGGCAAAGGACAAACAAAGGCCGAAAAAAAATCCGAAAACGTGAGCGTAATTATCGACCCAAGGGAGTAGACCTAGCAGGAGGAGTAGAGTGTAAAGTCCGATTAGTTTGCCTAAAGCTATGGTCGGTGCCTTGAGGATTTGCCAATTTTGAATGAGTTCGACCAGGACGCAAGCCAATAACCCAAATTGAGCCCCGGCCGGCCCGACATCGGCTCGGTCGGGAAGGAAAACGGCGCTAGCCAAGTTGCCACCCATACCACTCCCAAAGTATATTATACCTAGGCGGAGGGGGTCCATAAATGATAGTTTTGACATGTTAAAGTTTATATCGATTTGTAATTGGAATTTATGACATTATTTTAGTCATTATCGCGGTATATTTGGTTGTTCGAATTAACCCTAATATTATCTATTTTAACATATTGTGCCAATATCTACTTAGTTAAAACTTCTTATCGAACTCACCGTAACTCATGCACTGATACAAACGGGAAATTAATCAAAGTCGAAATAGGAACCTCACAACTAGAGTTGTAAAAATACCTGGGTTTTGTTTGGTCGACTCAGGGGGTTAATCGACCAACAGAAACTTTCGGTCTGTTTTTCTTAGTCGACCTCTAGGTAAGTCGAAATTAGAGACAGACAGAGGATTTTAGTCTATTTTTTGTCCAGTCGACCGGTAGACTTAGTTGAATTAAAGGTCGACTAAACAAAGTCCAGGTCTTAATAACAATCCTTACACTACATAATAACTCTAGAAGAGACGCAAGCAAAAAGGTTCATCTAATTATAATCAAGTATTAAAAAAATCGCTTTTTCAAGTATGTTAATCCATTTATTTGAGAACTAGTTTGCTATGTTTGGCAAATTTCTCGCAAGCCACCTCTATTATTGGAGGAAGCATGACCTTAGTTTATTTTAAGGAAATGGGTCTTAAAAATACCAAGACCAAATTTTTTTAAAGCAAAATAGGTATCGATATGGCTAAATACGATACAAAATCGTGAACTCTTGGCCTCCTTTAAAGGTGAAATACGACAAATTTTCTCACCGATATAAATTGTCCGTGAAGGTTGCCAGCCAAGCCCAAAAAACTAATCACATCTGACCATTCTCAACTTGGAACTATTTAAAAAGGGGGGGGGGGGGTATACCTATACGCACGGGGCCGGCCAATTTTTCCAGATCGCGCATAACTACCAGTTGAAAGACCGAGCTTATGGCCAAATGTACTAAGCCGGCGTGCAAGAAGACGGAACACCACAGCCGATATATTTGATCGGGTCGAGTTGGCTTAGCGAATGGCAGCATCCCGCACACGTCGGCCAAACAACGTATTTGCGAGCATAGAGCGGCTTCGGGGTGGAAATGACCGCGGACGAATGAGCAATATTCTTGAGTGGTTACGATACAGGCGCCTCGGATGCCTATGCAACAGGGTCTACCTAACATGCAACATCGTATTAAACTTATAAGATGTGCTACATTTGCATTAGGTTATGAGAGATAAATCGTGTAATCATAACTCGGGCCTTCGGCCCTCGTGGGAAGGGGGAGAAGGGAAGGGAAGAGGGGAAGGGAAGGGGGGACGACTCATCTGTACTTCGTATAAATGTATCATATTTGCTATGCAATTTATGGGCGAGAAAGGTGGAAGGGGCGAGAATGCCTATAGGGGGGTATTAAATGCCTAATGATTAATTAATTATTTATACAAATTTTCCATTATAGGCAAAATGTAATATAGGCAAAATGTAATATAGGCAAGGGTTAGGGTTAGATTTAGTGTTTGCATCTAGTTGCGTATTACATTAGTTTTTATGGCCTTTAGTGATTATGGGTCTAACAAACATTATATTATAAAACAACACAATGTTAAGAATTTGCAGAATTGTTGGGAGAAATTTTTTGTTGAATTTGAACAATTTTTAATTAAAAAAATCAAAAATTTGGCCAATGGTCACTTTTTCTCTATTGGTCAGTACCAACAGATACTCTATAAGTCAATGAGAGCCAAAAAAACGAGAAAAAAAATTTTGATGCTCACTTTGGCCAATGGTCATTTTTTTCCATTGGTCAGCAGCCAGCACACGGTAAAAGTGGATATAAATTCAAAAGAGTAAAAAAACGAGAAAAAAAAATTTTCGAATCACATTTTGGCCAATGGTTATTTTTTCCATTGGTCAGCAGCCAGGACACAGTAAAAGTGGATATAAATTCATAATAGTCAAAAAAAACGAAAAAAATGTTTTCGAATCACATTTTGGCCAATGGTCATTTTATTCCATTGGTCAGCAGCCAGCGGACGGCCAAAAAGTCATAACAGCAATGGTTAGAACAGGAACAATCATAATAGTCAAAAAAAACGAAAAAAATAAATTCGATTCACATTTTGGCCAATGGTCATTTTTTCCATCGGTCAGGAGCCAGCGGACGGCCAAAAAGTCATAATAGCAATGGTAGTAACAGGAACAATCATAATAGTCAAAAAAACGAAAAAATAAACTCGGATTCACATTTTGGCCAATGGTCATTTTTTTCATTGGTCAGCAGCCAACGGACGGCCAAAAAGTCTTATTATCAATGATAGTAACAAGAACAATCATAAGAGTCAAAAAAACTCCGGGATTCTAACCCAAAAACTAGTTAAATTGCATAGCAATTAAAAGTAAACAACTTTTATTTATGTTTATTATATAACATTAATCAGCAGCCAACGGACGGCCAAAAAGTCATAATAGCAATGGTAGAAACAGGAACAATCATAATAGTCAAAAAAAAACGAAAAAAATAATTTCGATTCACATTTTGGCCAATGGTCATTTTTTTCATTGGTCAGCAGCCAGCGGACGGCCAAAAATTCTTATTATCAATGATAGTAACAAGAACAATCATAAGAGTCAAAAAAAACTCCGGGATTCTAACCCCAAAACTAGTTAAATTGCATAGCAATTAAAAAGTAAACAACTTTTATTTATGTTTATTATATAACTAGTTAAATTGCATAGCATTAAAAGTAAACAACTTTTATTTATGTTTATTATATAATAGATAATTTAACAAATCTTATATATAACACACCGAGGGAGATAGAGATGAGGGTGGGGCACCTCTTATGCATTAATTTAAAAAATAACACAGCGAGGGAGATAGAGATGAGGGGTGGGGCACCTCTTTCTCATGCATTAATTTAAAAAAGCGATAACCTAATATACCCAATGCAAATAGATAGGGAGGGTAACGGACGACGGACGGACGGACACCAAAAAACGAGCCCATAAATTGCATAGCAATTAATACCTTTTATTGACATATATCATTGGCTACATGTTAATATCTCTGTCATAATTTATGTCATTGCTATGATTATATATTTTAATATTGTGAACCAATAATTACGATCCCTCCGTTAATTTTGTACTCACGCCCATTTCCCAGCCCTTACTCATTATTTTTACAAAGTTAATTTTAATTCTAATCAAAACAGATATTAATATGTAGATAATGATGTATAAATAAAAGGTATAACGATTAACGGATTTATTTTTCAAAATCAGTTTAATACCATTTTAAAATAGTAATCAGTGGTTTGTTATTAATAACCTTGATAATACTTTCTATAACTTCTTATATAAATAAAAACTTCTAATATATAATCTTTATTATATCGTAAATTACACCCAAATATTTACAATAAAAGAAAGATATTTTGGCCACATAATAAAGTTAGTTTTTTTTCCAAATGAGCATTTTTTCAATTTCAGAGTTTCATGAAAACTAAGTTCCATAACTCTATTATAATTACTATTAATATATACACGGTCTATCTAATTGTTATATTGATTTCAGGATTCGACTTGGATGCTAACAGTAATCAATTTGGGACTAAATAAGCCTAGATTGACGAAAATTTAGGGCTAACAATGGCTGCCTAAACATTGGTACAACTAAGTCACTATCAAAATCTCTCAAGTCTTGGTATTTTACAACACGGCGAGCACAACGACTAAGCATCATATTAACCATAGATCAAAGAAGTTGAATTCACAGATAAATTGAAGCCTTGGACCATTGTTATCACGCCTTAGGGCTTGTCCTAATATAGGATTCAGATTCAAATTGTGCGAATTTATCTTTGTCTACATATCCTTTTCAATTTCATGGGTCAAACTCGATTTTAAAGTTAAAAAATGCATAAATGTTTATTTCAACACTTTTAATTATACATTGCTGATACCTAAATATTTAAAAATCATACAACATTTAAGCTTACGAAAAATTTTGCATGTATGTTATGCGTCTGAAATGTAAATCTGCTGTAAATTCGAGTTAAGACACGGCTATGTTTAACCATAACACGTACGACCATTTTTGCTGCGCAGCAAAATATGTTAATAAGACAAGCGAGACCAGAATATTTACCAATGAGATCACAGGTCATATGAGGTGGACCTGAAGTAGAGCTGGTGGAGAAGACGCTCTTACAAATGGGCCAATCCGTTTTATCCGAGGGCCATGGTCTTAGCGTTGTCGATCTGGGGTTTGAGCACCATGCGGGATCTTGAGCACACACGCTACCTGCATATATAGCGATTGTGATGTAAAGATTAAATAAGTTGAAGAACGTTTAACTTTTGAAAGCCAGTTTTTAGAAAAGGGACATTTCTTAGGAGATAAACTACAAGAGTTCCAACTGGAAATAAATAGCTATCATTTATCAAAAAAATCTTTTACAAAAGCATAAGTACTTAGTCATTAAAACCCTTACAAGTTTCGACGGTCATTAATGAAAAATTACAAGTTGGACAGGGCTGACGGACAACCAAAAACGAGCCCATAAATTGCACAGCAAATAATAATGATAATAAAGTAGTTAATTTAAGTTTAGGTTTTATTTCAAAAATCAATATAATCAGTTAATAATTGCTATGTAATATATAAGTTAAAATTCAAGATCTAATTTTCAAACTCGGATAATTGCCAATTGCGGAGAAAAAATAACAAATTTAAGTTTATTCTTATTCCAATATTATTTATTTACCATATATTCTTATTTGATAAATAACAAACATCATAATATGTTCTTGTGATAATTGATTATACCGCCATCTATAAATGTTTTTGTTAGAAATGCAATTTTTCAAATTTTTGACCATCTCGTAGCCGCTCCCAAACTTTTTATGAATGAAATATGATAATGGGTCATAAAGGAGTTCACATTGTGAAATTGGTGATTTCATTTATCGGAGAAATATGTTTTTATGATTTTTCACTAATTTTACCACAAAAAATTAACCGAAAAGTTTGAGGTTTTTGGTTAAATTATTTTGATAGAGAATTTTTTTAGGAACAAAATGCACCAAAATTTGAGTGAATAACGCAATTACTTTCAAAAATATGACAAAAAGAGTAAAATCCAGAAAACGCTCCCGAACGTGATTTTGGCCCTTTAAACGTCCATAACTTAAAAAGTATTAGCCCAAAATGGCTAAAATTTACAGAAATTACTCTAATAAATGAGGCCTACACCCTGACCAAAAATTATCCTGATCTGAGATGGTCGGTCGAAAATCGTCTTTTTTTGACGAATCGACATGGAATGGCCCATGGGCACATTATTGGTTGTCCGGCCGTTATCTCCAACTTCAATTTTTCACTGATTGCTGTGGAAACCTATACGGAATTGTAATGGCTGTGGGCTTATGCTTCTGTAAAATACATTTATTTTGCTCTCGACTAGCTGATGACCGCCGGTTGGCTATAAAAACTTTGACCTCGCCCGAGCCCAAATTTTATAATTTTTATATCTACGATTAAGGCCTGCCGATTTGGAGCATTTGTACAAAAAGAGTTTACTATTATTACCGTCATCATCTTAATGTAATCTCGAACATAGCTTAAACAAATAAGAGCAATCTTATATATCCACATCACCACATGGATTATAAAAGATAAAACATAAATTAAGTGATGAAAACGTTGAGCTCAAGTAAAATCAAGCAGTTAAAATCGCTAGTAATTTCGTTTTTGATTAAAGCGTCCTTAACCGTGAAAAGGCAAACGGTTTCAGACCTCTGAAACTATATGCAGAGTAAATGTTTGTCCAGGTATAGAGCCCAGTAAAAACTTTTCTCGTCGAGGGGGGTTTTCGTTAAATTTAATCACAATTTCAAAAGAAATATTCCCGGTAAAGGCTAAGAAAATTTTAGTAACAATATTGGTAGGGCTATGGGTAGAGAACTGCACGGGTGACCCGAGACCCGACCACCCGGATCGGGTCGGGTTCGGGTAGAAAATTTGAAAATGATTTCGGGTCGGGTCGGGTCCGGGTAGAAAATATGAAAATACTTTCGGGTCGGGTCGGGTCTAAGGTTTATACATTGTAAAAAACACGCGAAACCTATTTTTTTAATTAATGTTAATTGCTAAGCAAAGAGTGCTTTTAAATATCGAAATGTACTCATTCATTCATTTAATTCTCTTGCTCTTTTTTTAAATTTTACAACTCCGAACTCTGAAGGGCTAGCTAAATTCTCATCACTAATTCAAACTGCATAAATTACTCCTGTTTTTAATTTGACTATTAAAAGGTAAATTATTTCAATAAAGTTATATTTTAATTTTTTTAGTGTTAACCGTGAAGTTTTAGCTAATTCTCATCGTTAATTTAAATTACATTTAATACATATTCAAAAGCCACCTTAAAAGTAAGTTATAATTTTATAAATGTTTAATTTGCAAATTTATAATTATAAAATATTTTTTTTATAATAACTATTAATTATTTTTAAGTTTCATATCAAATGAATTTATCTTAAATTCCACTTCAAACTTAAAACATTTGAACAGTCACTATAAATTTCACCATATTTACTATATTGATTATAATCAGCTATATAATATTGGTTTCATAATAACAATAAATGGATGTTAAATATTTGTCTCAAGTCTATAACATATGAGCAGTTTAATTGATATTAGGAAATTAAATATAGATAAATAAATATGAGTTTTTTTTTCACCATCCCCTTTAAAGAATACAAATCATTATGGCTTTTATTTGTCGATTTAATTTTACACACAGCAATTTTCGCGCTCGAAAGTAATTTGTTTTAATAATTTTTCGGGTCGGGTCGGGTTCGGGTTGAAGTTTTTAAAATGCTTTCGGGTCGGGTCTGGTTCGGGTAGAAAATTTGAAAATGATTTCGGGTCGGGTCGGGTTCGTTTGAAAAAAGTGACCTGCAGTTCTCTAGTTATCGGATGGCACAATATATACTTGGATTTTACCTCTAAGCTTGATGCAAAGGTGATCAACTCAGTCCTTTTTAACACATCATATAACCGAAAAGGTCTCAGCCATCCAATATAAATTCCTCGTTTATAAGATTAAAAATAGTGAACCAGTATTGGGGTCCTGACTTCCAAATCTTATTCGGCTAAAAACGATAACCTTAATAGATAAACATTTCCAAACTTTGCATGCTTATTATTTAAGCTTCAATAACCTAATTACTATTAGCAATTTCGTTAAATTTGATTTAGTGCTTATAATGTTACGTAAATAAAAGAAACCCCTGCCCAAGGTTGTTGGGGTCTCAGGTAGAGCCCTGCAAAGTCACTTTTTTTCAACCCGAACCCGACCCGACCCGAAAGCATTTAAATTTTTTCAACCCAAACCCGACGCGAAAGCTTTTAAAATTTTCAGCCCGAACCCGAAAGTTTTTTAAACCGAACCCGACCCGAAAGTAAAAAAAAAATAAATATTGTAAAATTGATTTTAATGGTTTTAAATGGCAACAAAATATTATCTCCCAAAATAGGCAAAACGTTATATGTTTATCATTTTAGGGTCACATGCTAAAAAGTAGGTATATATATCAAATCAAATTAGTCTCTAATTAAAATTGCCTATAAATGACCCTTACTAGAGTATACTTTTAAGTTAATTACGGCACTCCTAAATGTGGCTATTATTATCTTCTTCAAAATATTAACAAACCCGCAATTATTTCACATATATAATGCTAATATTCTAATTAAAATGAGTCTGTCTGTGTTATCAAGCAATTTTGATTTTAAGACCAATAACGGCTGTGGCAATAAAAATGAAAGGAGAAAATTTGATTATTTTATTCAAAAATTATAATTTTTTGAATCTCGTTTGTAAAATAATGTTTTTTATACATTTTAATCATTCGTTTAATAAATAATCATGATAAATTAATTTTATTCGAGTGTTTATGTTAGGCGATAAAACAAGTTGAGACATTAATATTTAAAAAAGAAAAATAGAAATTAAGAAAATCATAAGTTTTGTGATATCAATTACATGTTCATTTTAATTTAGCATCCATCAAGATATTTTACTTTTCTGAGTTTAAAAATGCGCAATTCCAAAATTCCGATATAACTTAAAAGAAATTAATTTAAATAAATGTATGAGATAAATTAATCATACATTCAGATATAAATTATAAAATATTATATAAAATAGCATTAATTTAAAAGATATGTCTATTATTCAATATAAAATTTAACGTTCAACCTACTCGGACCCGAGTTTAAAATTTTTCAGCCCGCCCGACCCGAAAATTTTTTAAATTTTCAACCCGAACCCGACCTCGGGTCGGGTTTCGGGTCACCCGTGCAGGGCTCTAATCTCAGGTGCCCCATTTGGCACAGAATTTCACCGTTAAGCCAGGTAAAGAAGAGATCGTCTTGGCATTCTTCGCGCACCGTTTGAATGCATCCCCCGCCGTCATTTCTAACGCAGCAGGCCGTGCGCCGTTCGGCCTCGCGTTGGGCCTCTAAATCACGGGCCAGGTCGGGATCTGGCCTCATGCAAGGCCCATACTTAGCACCCAAATGGATGAGGGAGAAGGCGTTGGGTCCGAACCAAAAATTTTCGGGCTCCAAAAATCCTGCCCGTTCCAGGCTGAGAGATGGCTTGAGCAAGATGCGTTCTTGTTGCCTCAGCCCCGCGCCTAAAGGACCGGTCCCGTAGATTAGCATGGCGCATATTAGGACCATGATTTGTACCTTGAAATAGTTATATGCGAATGATATGATAAAGGATTTATAACAAAATTATAGTTAAATGTAAAAATTCCATGATTTTGCCCTGGCCTCCTAAATCCTTTTTAATTCGAATCTCACTAAGCCCATACCTATATCTACAATAAATTATAAAACCCTTTAACCAAGGAGGCTAAATTTAAAAGATTGAGATGTATAATACAATTAAATATAAATTACATCGGCCCGTTATTTTCAAAATATTCGGCTCGGGGCAAAATTATCTGCGATATAATTATACCCAAAACAAAAAATTCTGCTACATGAAAGGCATTCAAAATTAATACACGCTAATACGCCCATTATGAATGGAAGGGCATTTTAATTTCCTTTAAAAATTCGAAAGAAAAAATAATTTTTTATTAGTTGTATTGAAAAGGGTAAGCAATGTTATATATTCGTTTGCTTACTCGTAATTTGAATACTATTTTTAGTTGTCTGCCAAGTTTTAATCAAAGTTATTGAGGCTGGCCTCGAATCATAAATAACTCAGCGTTTTTTGGATCGAAAGCTCATTTTGATTGAGCTTTAAGATTGGAGCATTTGTCTAATAAGCATTTAAACAAATTTACTACGAAGACAACTTAGATTTGAAACCCGATATCAACGAGACCCTTATAAAAACGAGACCCTTATAAAATTTAGTTGAAATTTCGCAAATCAAATGGTAATTAGGACGCCATCTTAACTAGTTAAAGTTTAAACACTAAGCTTATTACTAAGCTGGAAAAGATAATCAACCTTAAAATATCTCAGTTATACAATTCAAAGCTTAAGGTTCTCAACTCTTTAAATCACCATTTAAAACTAAACTCACGCTTGGTAAAACCCAAAGCCCAAAGCAATTATTCACTCTTCAACGCAATACCGTAGTGATCCAATACGTAAAAAAGGGTCTGTAATCTCGGAGCGCCCCAATGCGCTCCAGCGTCGCCCGATCGCTCCACAAGGAGTCAGCGTAACCTGGCTCATCCAGCAAAAGCTCAAGCACAACGCCCTGTCCTATAAGACGCTTACGCCGCTGCGTCAAACGCTCCAACACACGGTCCAAGAGCGCGCGTTCCATACGTTTGGAGGCGACGCTCACGGGTGGAGCTCCCGCCCTTTTTTGAGGGGGTGCGGGATGTGGGGCGACGTCGAAAAAGACGTCATCCTCAGGGGTGGGCACCGGTTCCAAAAACCCGGAACGAGGAGCAAAACTTCGATTCGTTCCGGTTTCTGGAGCGGTTCCAGACCGGCGGAGCCGGTTCCAAACCAGCTCGGCCACAGACTGCCGTCTAGTTAAGCGCGCAGCGAGCAATTTATTTTGCGGCGGGGCAATGTCCTGGCCCCTCAGGACTTGCAGGTGAGATGGTTCGATCGTACTAAAGGGGCGGGGCCGTCGTGACGTGGTGCGCTGACCTCCGACTTCTCCGTAATCGACTGAGTCGGGGGCAGGGTTCAATACAAGGTCCTGACCCATGGACTAAACAATTTTTATAATGATGGTTACAATAACACAGGTCTAAAAATATAGACTTAAGGATTACATTCGTAATCTGACAAATAATTCTAATAGCGAATCTTACGCTAAACAATTATATCTGTTTAGTTTTTCCCCTAGTCGTCCAGATTTTGAGAAAAATGAGGCGCAAAAAAGTCCCTTGTTAACGTTTTTTAGGCTATATTCCCACGCCATTTTAAATTTATTTTTGACAATATTTATATAAACCTAAAAGTAGTGTTGTAAAAATGGCTGGGTTTTGTTTGGACGGCCTTTGGTTTTAGTCGACTAAACATAAAGAAACCAACAGTTTGACCAAAAAGTTTTGGTCTGTTTATGTTTAGTCGATTTAAATCAAAGGTCGACCAAACAAAACCCAGCGGTTATTACAACACTACTATCTGGCATTTATTGATCTACGGAACCATGATTTTATTTGTTTGTTTCACCTCTACTTTTAGTTTAATCAGCATTTATCTGAACTAAACCCACTCCACGCATTAAATTTCTTCCTAATTTGTCTCGGAAACAGAGTTAAATAGAGTATTACCACTTCATATCCCCCCTCCTTACTCTACTCTCTTTTTCCCCTCCCTTTCTCCTTCTCTCCCTCTCCTGATCCGATATCTAGCCAAGCCATAGACTAATAGACTGCTCAACTCTTATATATTCACGCATCAAAAGTGTTGCCAAAAACGACCGCCATTTTAATAAGTGAAATATAGCGATCTTAAAAATTCATCAAACCATATAAATTGGCCAAAATTCGTGTTTCACTTTTCAAAATGGCTGCCAAAATGTGGAACACTCTTTAAAAGGGAATGAGCAGTCTATTAGTCTATGAGCCAAGCACACAAGAAGGGGGAGGGAGTGGAGGAAATAAAGAGAGAAAGTGGAGGGAGAGAGTGGAATGTCAATAAACATCGCGTAATACTTTATTGTACTCCTTTTTCTTAGATATAATGGGAGGAATTTTAATGCTGGTGTTAGTACCTGTTAAATTGGTTTGCACAAACGATTCTCATAAAACTTACACTCTAATGCACATGCAAAAGACATGAGATTTGAATAGTTAAAATAAGCAAATAAAATTCATTCTAATAGGACTTATTCAAAATAAATGCCTTAATTAGGGGAGTATTATCACAAATAAAATATTTGTGGCATTGGATTGTGAGTTTTAGAAATAAAGTTAGGAATTAATAGGAAAACTAATTGATTTAGTTTGGTTTTCTACTTATTACATTATCAAATTAAAAAATATGTGACAAATTATGACTAGAAAATGTATACTTAAAATAGGGGGAATGAGCTAAAAAAACACATAGTTTAAAATTTATTATATATTGATAATACCTTCAGATTTAGCCTAAATCAATTCTAATTAAGTTATGTACCCTTTATAACTTACCTTTTGTGCCATGTACTTGAGGGCTGAATCTTTAAGTTGCCCACATCGCCTCGATGTTAATCGAAGTCTACGCATGGAAAAATCCTGTACAGGATCACAAACACTTGAAAGGCCCAAAAAGTCAGCTGTTCCTTGGCTAACTGCCCTCTTAACATGAGCCCAACCCTGACCTGGTTTAGTGACATTTCCATTGTCATGATTGTCCCCATGTACAATAGTTGGTATTGGTTGTATTGCCATCAATAATTTTGGGTGGCACAAAATGTCATAACTAAAAAATAGAAACCTTAGATTTGATTCAAAATAGTATGTTAGTCCACAATTTATAAACAATTTAAAATCATACAAAAACTATCATGCTTCTAACAATACAACATGTGTCCAAAGCTAAATATATTTAAATGTCATCCATTAAACGATTTTAACAATTGCTTTTAAACACAAAGATTAGATTATAACCAATATGCATGTTCGCCAAAAAGTGCGGTCATTATATTATAAGTCTTAAAAATGTATAAAATAGATTAGCTTAATATATAGATTTGCCAAAATATACTTTTTATTGTATGTATGTTAAACTGTCCATGTTGGGTTTACAAAAAATTGGTGCCCTATCAACTTGCCGAAAACCATCTTGCCGAATTCAACCTGGGACATTAACGAACATCTCTCCATTATCATAAAGAAGGCCCTAAATTGAGTACCTTACATAATAATTATCAATTTAATTATAAAAAATACATAAATTTTAACTTTAGTCCAAAATTGAATGATTAATATGCTTATTTGTTGGGGAACCTTTTCTAAATGGGGGACATTTTTTAACATGGTAACATTCAATTTGGCAAGATGGTTTTCGGCAAGTTGACGAGCCACCCAAAAAACTGTCATTGTTGTCTATTTGTTACATTCATGTATAACATGTAAAGAACTGCACGGGCGACCCGGGACCGGACGGTCGGGTTCGGGTTGAAAATTGTAATATATTTTCGGGTCGGGTCGGGTTGGATTTAAAGTGTGGGGTCAAGGGTTATGAATCTTACATTGCAACACGGTTCATATCTTTAAAAATAATGCTATTATGTATAATATTTTTTAATTAATATCAAAATTCATAACTGAAGATCATTCATTAAGTTAATTTAAATTCCTTTTGTTTTTTTTAAATCTGATTGCTTTAATTTGAACGCAAATTTAAATTTGACTCAAAAAAATATCAACAAAATAATATTTTTAAATGGTATTTAAATAGTGTGAAGTGGTAATTATTTATTAATTTAAGCTACATAAATATATATTCATAAAACAATTAGAGCCGTCAGACACTTCGTTGGAGGAAAGGATGCGACCAGACGGCTCTACCCTCATCCCTTGGCAAAATAGTCTACCCCTTAAATGGGATTCACCTGCATAGACATTTTTGCCCCCTCTAACCAGAACTACAACGCTCTGACTCGCTGAACACCGCAAAACGGTAAAATACCAGGCCCTCCTACCCTCTAATATCTTTACCCCTATCATTGTCTTGTGTTCTGAGACTTTAAGCCCGGCCGCCATTACGCTTTTTAAAGAAATTAGCCGTCGCTGCCCTCCCTCTACATCCACAAATTTTTTACTTAAACAAAAAATTGGTATTTTCATAGTCAAGTACAATTTTAAATCCCTGGCCGACAGCTGGCCACTTTTAATAGATGACACATGCGACGTTTTTAAATTATAATTTTTTATTTTGTTTTATACCCGCTCTTATATTTTTCGAATTTTAACACTTCGTTTTTATAATGTTCTTAAGTTCAAATAAACAATATATATTTAAAAAAAAAAAAATTTATAGATACGCTCGAATATAATAACCTTCATACCTCCATCACCTGCACGATTTAAAAATAAATTCTAATCATTTTCAATCTTCTTCACCATTTATAATACAGTCGAAACTTCTTAATCGCAAATCTTTTAATCGCGAAAATCTTTTAATCGCGAAGTTAACCACCATTTTGTTTTTTTAAACGATAATATTAACAAAAACATCGTTTATTTTATTGACAAATCGCTTAATAGTACAATATCAAATATTCAC
This sequence comes from Gordius sp. MW1, assembly GCA_964036665.1. Taxonomy (NCBI): domain Eukaryota; kingdom Metazoa; phylum Nematomorpha; class Gordioida; order Gordea; family Gordiidae; genus Gordius; species Gordius sp. MW1. Next base: position 4,984,041 of record OZ038529.1, read on the forward strand.
AAACATTTTCGAGTCCGGTTAGGGTTAGGGTTAAGGGTTAGGGTTAGGTTATGGTTATGGTTAGGGTTAAGGGTTAGGGTTAGGTTAGGGTTAAAGTTAGGTTAGAGTTAGGGTTAGGGTAGGGTTAAGAATTAGGTTAAGGTCAGGGTTAAAGTTAGGTTAGGGTTAGGTTAGGGTTAGGGTTAAAGTTAGGTTAGGGTTAAGGGTTAGGGTTAGGGTTAGATTAGGGTTAGGTTAGGGTTAAGGGTTAGGTTAGGGTTTGGTTAGGGTTAAGTTAGGGTTAGGTTAGGTTAGGGTTAAAGTTAGGGTTAGGGTTAGGGTTAGGGCTAGGGTTAGGGCTAAGGTTAGGGTTAGGGTTAGGTTAGGGTTAAGGGTTAGGGGTTAGGGTTAAAGTTAGGTTAGGGTTAGGTTAGGGTTAGGGTTAAGGGTTAGGGTTAGGGTTAGGTTATGGTTATGGTAGGGTTAAGGGTTAGGGTTAGGTTAGGGTTAAAGTTAGGTTAGAGTTAGGGTTAGGGTAGGGTTAAGGATTAGGTTAAGGTTAGGGTTAAAGTTAGGTTAGGGTTAGGGTTAGGTTAGGGTTAGGGTTAAAGTTAGGTTAGGGTTAGGGTTAAGGGTTAGGGTTAGGGTTAGATTAGGGTTAGGTTAGGGTTAAGGGTTAGGTTAGGGTTTGGTTAGGGTTAAGTTAGGGTTAGGTTAGGTTAGGGTTAAAGTTAGGGTTAGGGTTAGGGTTAGGGCTAAGGTTAGGGTTAGGTTAGGGTTAAGGGTTAGGGTTAAGGGTTAGGGTTAAAGTTAGGTTAGGGTTAGGTTAGGGTTAGGTTAGGGTTAGGTTAGGGTTAGGGTTAGGTTAGGGTTAGATTAGGGTTAGGGTTAGGTTAGGGGGTTAGGTTAGGGTTAGGGGGTTAGGGTTAGGGTTAGGTTAGGGTTAGGATTAGGTTAGGGTTAGGTTAGAGTTAGGTTAGGTTAGGGTTAGGGTTAGGGTTAGGTTAGGGTTAGGGTTAGGTTAGGGTTAGGGTTAGGGTTAGGGTTAGGGTTAGGTTAGGGTTAGGGTTAGGTTAGGGTTAGGGTTAGGGTTAGGTTAGGGTTAGGTTAGGGTTAGGGTTAGGGTTAGGTTAGGGTTAGGGTTAGGTTAGGGTTAGGGTTAGGGTTAGATTAGGGTTAGGGTTAGGTTAGGTTAGGTTAGGGTTAGGGTTATATTAGGGTTAGGGTTAGGTTAGGGTTAGGATAGGGTTAGGGTTAGGTTAGGGTTAGGTTAGGGTTAGGGTTAGGTTAGGTTAGGGTTAGGTTAGGGTTAGGGTTAGGGTTAGGTTAGGGATAGGGTTAGGGTTAGGTTAGGGTTAGGGTTAGGTTAGGGTTAGGGTTAGGTTAGGGTTAGGGTTAGGTTAGGGTTAGGTTAGGGTTAGGGTTAGGTTAGGGTTAGGTTAGGGTTAGGGTTAGGTTAGGGTTAGGTTAGGGTTAGGTTAGGTTAGGGTTAGGGTCAACCAGCTAATTATATAAAATATCGTTTTATTGCGAACTCAACCGAGCCAGAAATACCTTGTAATGGTGGTTGAGCTTGTGTACTCTCGTGATCCAAGAAGCTATACCTTTGGTAGCCAAACACAATTTTTATGTTTGTTACTGGTGGGGTCACCCTATTGGCAAGGTTCTTGGTGAAGGGTCAGACTAAAATTTCTGGGCTTTTTGAGGGAGTGCTAGTGAAATGGAAGTGCTAGATTACGCATATCAATACGAGTGGTCTAAAGAAAAATTTAATTCACCATAATGACTGCATCATAAAGAATCGTAGGTAGTCAAGCGCCAAAATCTAACATAGTTCCGTCAGGCTTGGAAGGCCGAGATATCAATACTCCCTCATTCCATTTAAACCAAAATGTATACTACAACAAAGAAGCAGCATGAAAACCAAGCTAGGGCGTCCCCCTTAAGCGACGCGCGCATTCTTCGCCTGGAATGTGTGGGAAATAAACGAAGGCTACCGCTCTCTCAACAAACGGAAGCGGTTAAAGACATTAGTTTGCGTAGGATAAAGTTTGGGGTACAATGACTAGCAAGAGCAGAGAATTGGCAGACGTCCTAAGGAGGAGAAAAATCGATATCGCTTGTATACAAGAGACCAAATAGAAGGGCCAAAAAGCAAAATACATAGGTGACGGATACAAATTATATTTTTACGGTACAGAAACTCACCGGAATGGCGTTGGTATAGTCCTATCGGAAGAATTTCAGCAAACTGTCGTTGACTAAAAGAATCAATGACAGAATTATGGCGATACAGCTTTGTTATAAATCTACTACGATAAACGTTATATCAGCATACGCCCCTCAAAGTGGATGCTCTCAGACGGAAAAAGAGTGTTTTTGGAAGGAGCTTGAAGATGTTCTATCCCAATTCGGTAAAGAGGGACTAATAATTATCGGAGCGGACCTCAATGGACACGTGGGCAAATCAAGGGAAGGATTTGAAAGAAATCACGGTGGTCGGGGTTACGGCCTAAGGAATGAAGGAGGTACGGAAATTCTAGAAATTGCTCAAGCTTTTGACCTAGCAATAGAAAATACCTTCTTCAAAAAGAGACAGGAACATCTTATAACGTACAAAAGCGGCAGCCGTACCACTCAGATAGATTTCTTTATAGTCAACAGAGCGCACTTAAAGTATGTTCAAAATGTTAAGGTAATACCGAGTGAAATATTGGCCTGCCAACACAAGCTGTTGGTGATGGACTTTATATTAAAGGGCCTTAAAGGGAAAAAAGTACAAAGAGTAGCCGCTACTATACAATGGAGGAAACTAAAGGATAATATTCAACATTTTCAGGAACAAGTAATTAAACATGCTGAATTTAAGGAAAATACTTCATGTGAGGATCAATGGAATGGTATAGCTGCCACAATGCGAAAAGCGGGACGACAAATACTAGGTGAAAGCAAGCCAACTAAAAGAATTCTCAAGAAGACTTGGTGGTGGAATGAAGAAGTGCAAAAATGTATCAAGGAAAAGAAGAGATTGTACAAAGTTTGGTATAAAAGCAAGGATAGTAATGATAAGCAAGCTTACCAAGTAGCTAAAAGATCGGCTAAAAAATTCGTAGCGAAAGCTAAAAACAAGGTGTACGACGATATAAATGTAAAACTAAACTCAAAGGAAGGAGAAAGATTGATCTACAAAATCGCAAAGTCAAGAGCCCGAAGTTCTAAAGATTACCTAGAATGCCGGCTAATTAAGGGTCAAAAGGGAGAACTACTAACACACGACAGCCATATACTACAAAGATGGTACGACTATTATAGCGATTTATCAATTGAAAAGGGGCCTGTAGTCGAATACACTAACCAGGAAAATACAATAGGAGAATTAAACACAGCGGACTGGATCACGGAAACGGAAGTGAAAGTTGCTATGGGTAAACTAAAGTCAGGAAAAGCTCTTGGACCCGACAATATACCGATAGAGGGCTTCAAAGCGTTAGGCAATACTGGTGCACAATTCCTCGCCAACCTTTTCAACAATATCTTGAAAACGGGGGTAATGCCTAACGAGTGGAGGGATAGCTACATGATCCCGATATACAAGATGAAAGGGGACATTCAAGATTGCAACAATTACAGAGGGATAAAGCTTATGAGTCACACTTTCAAGGTGTGAGAAAAAGTGATCGAAAAACGACTTCGGAGTTTGGTTCAAATTCGAGATAATCAATTCGGATTTATGCCGGAGAGGTCTACAGCAGACGCCCTAAACAGTGTTAGAAGATTAATGGAGCGGTTTAAAGAAAGGGAAGAGGATTTGCACATGTGTTTCATCGATCTAGAAAAAGCGTTCGACAAAGTTCCTCGTAATTTAGTTTGGAAATGTCTTGAAGAAAACAATGTGCCAGAAGTATACGTCAGAGCATTAAAAGATATGTACAAGGGAAATAGAACGTACGTTAGAACAACGGTAGGGACTACAAAGGGCTTTGCCATTAACACCTTAGTCCATCAAGGTTCAGCTCTTAGTCCCTTCCTATTCATAATGATAATGGATAATATTACCAAGGATTTGGGCGAGGAAGCTCCCTGGGCAATGATCTTTGCAGACGATATAATCCTCTGTGCCAAAAGTGAACAAGAATTGGCTAATACTGAAAATAGATGGGTAAATGCAATAGAAGAAAGTGATCTCAGGGTAAATCGAAAGAACAGAATACACGAGGACAAAGTTCAAATCGGATGAAAACCAGAAAAGTGCATCCCTTACTTTAGGCGATTGGCAACTTACAAGCGTGGATTTCTTCAAATATTTAGGATCAACACTTCAGTCGGATGGTGGAATGGATAAAGAAATCCAAGCATGGATAAATTCCGGATGGCTCAAGTGGAGGGACTTGACAGGTGTTCTGTGTGACAAAAACATCCTGAGAAGACTAAAAGGCGCGCTGTATAAATCCATCATACAGCCAACAGTCCTGTATAGCTCGGAATCATGGGCTATACGTAAAAGAGAAGAGCAACGTCTTGCGGCCATGGAGATGAGAATGCTAAGATGGGTGCTAGGAGTAAGCAAAAAGGACCATAGGCGAAATGAAGAAATAAGAAGAATTTTGGGTACTACATCAATTGCGACAAAGCTCCTAACAAATAGACTACGATGGTATGGCCATGTCGAAAGAAGGGACGATAGCTACGTAGGAAAGAAAATAGAGATGATAAATTTCGCAGGAAAACGACGGAGAGGAAGACCCAAGCTTACCTGGATTCATAAAATACAGCATGATATGAAAGTCCACAAGATAAGGAATGATCTATGTAAACATAGGAACAAATGGAAACGAATGCTGAAAGGACTGACCACCAGCCTAGGTGACAAGCAGTCATAGAAAGAAGAAGAAGAAGATCGTTTTATTGCGAAGCGTAAGAAATGAATATTTAATATAATGTACATATACTTTTATTTCCATCGTTTAATCGCGAAATATCGGTTAATCGCGAAAAAAAATTAGGCCCAAGGCTTTGCAATTAAACGGTTTTGACTGTATGCATATTTTTATAAACATATATCCATAGATGAAAAAGATTGCGCCATATATTCCATATAGTAATGTGTCAAATTCCTCCATTTTGAAGACTACAACTGGTATATTTCAACCATGTCATTTTGTGCTATAACAATCAACTTACCTTTTTCACTAGTTTTTAAATTTGAACGAACGTCAATAAATTAATTTTAATTAATATATAGATGACGCTATATAATTAAACAAACTTTCATCACAATTTTTACATTTTGGATTATATGTATTGTGTAAATGATATTATTTTATAATGCTGTTTTTGATATATTATTATGTGCCATATTTATTAACTCCAAGCCATAAAGCGATTTCTTCTTGTTGAAATACTCCATCTTTATTTTTGTCGCACATTTTCATCATAATTTTTTGAAATTTTGCCACCTCTTCTGCACTTTCAGTAGCATTTGCCTAAATATATATAAATATATTGGCGTTTAATGAAGTTAAATGTTAAATTGAGCATTTTTAGCGCAAAGTATAATCAAATAGGTAATAAAAAAAATTATAAAAAACATTACTATATGGCTTAGAGGTCTGCATGGGCCGAAATTTTAGATTCAGGGCCGGCCCATGTCCGCACAAATGTTATTATTTGGCGCGCGGGCCGGGTGCGGCCGGCCCGCAAAAAAATCCCAAAAATTGCGCCACATCAGGCCCGCACGAGTAAAAACAATAAAACGTTGCTTCAAAATTATATTTGAAAAACTCTGAAGTAGTTATTTCATTATTTAGAAGAGATACTTTAGTAATCGAGTTTATTGGTAGTGTAAAGTATATGCGAAAATATGAATAATGATCCTGTTAGTTTTAAAGGTTGTGCTTATGTAGCTGCGCAAGCCCATTATCATTTGAATAATAACGTGAAGGTTAAGTACAAGCGAGGGGCTATTAAAATAAAAATAACGTGATGGCTAAGTACAAGCGAGGGGCTATTAAAATAAAAATAACGTGATGGTTAAGTACAAGCGAGGGGCTATTAAAATAAAAATAACGTGATGGTTAAGTACAAGCGAGGGGCTATTAAATAAAGTAACGTGTTAGAAATCGCCTAGACGGGGTCAAGGGAAAGTAGCGTGCGAAAGAAGGTTTTTGATTCCAATTAGCGCGTTTAATTTAATTCGTAGCCTCTACAACTCTTTTGTTTTGTTCATGAAATAATTTAGCTATAGCATACAAAATAGGTTTTAATTAAAAATTACAATTTAATATTGTCATTTAAAAATAAAAGACTATTTCTATCAGGCAATAATTTTGTTCTTCTGTGTTCTATAAGGCGACTCGCTTTACTGAAGGTGCGTTCACTCGTAGCACTGTTGGATATAATAGACAAAAACTGACTAGCTAACTTTTTTAAGTTTGATAGCATAAGTTGGTGTTCTTTCCACCATAAAATCACATCAGTTTAGCATCGTCAGGTTTTTCTTCCGTTTCATCATCGTCCCAAATGAAAAATATAGATTGCTTAGGGTTGCACACCTGAGCTAGATTACTCTTAGTTAGACGACTTATGCAAGAAGATCTATTCAAGAAGAGCCACGTTCTTCTTAAATCATTTCTTTAAAAATTATGTTACCGTAGTTTTTAAGACCCTTTTTTCATATTCGGGTAGCATTTTTAAGGAGCGAAACTAAGAAACAAGAAAGGTTAATATTTTATGATAAATATCGATTTGACTTTGAAATTAGCATAGTTTGGGCTCTTGACTTTAATTTGTAGATCTTTAAGTCAACAGGATCACCATTATACGTAGGAGATGTAAACAAATTTGCGATGCTTTTTAATGATGTATAAAAGGGTAATATTTTATAGAGTGTTGGTGTCTTATGCGCTTCTAACTCGATGCTTGCCTTTTCATAAGGTAAGCATATTAAATAATTAATAGCATGATATGTTTTATGGAAATGTCTTCAAGTTTTCCAATAAATTTTTGCAAGATAAAAAACTAATTATTTTTTACATCTCATGCAAACTTTTTAACATAATAATTTTTAGGTTGCACCAGATTGTTTTTCGGAAAAATAAATTTTTTTGTTGTTAAGCTAATAAGTGAATTTTTTTGTTTCTATATTAGATTTATAGTATAAATTAAATAAATATTTTACTTTTCAAAACCCAAGCCCGTCCCGCACTTTTCTTATTGCTCTATTTTAGGCCCGGCGGGCCGCGGGCTGGCCCGGCCCATGCAGACCTCTAATATGGCTTACGTTTATGGTTTGCAGTACGTCGCGTACAAATGCCAGTAGTTCCATTCCTGAAATCCTACCATTTTTATCCTAGTAGAAAGAAACAAAACGTTAATATTTCCCCTACTAGTGCTTTATATAAAATAGATTTTAAACTTAGTCTTGCTCGGTTTATTATAGGTTTTTAAGTAATTATATGAACCTTTTATTAAAGCAATTTAGATTTTAAACTAATAAAAACCGATAGGTGGTAATTTTGAGTCAAAATAAAGTTATAATCTTGTTAACAGGGTACAAGCATTTAGCAGGCAAGAAACAAAACAAGGATAGAATTAATAGATAAACTATTTTTAATTGGTAACTTGAATATTTATGAACTAGATGTCATGTTATTTTAAAATTGTCATAAATTAAGTAAACGCATAAATTTACGCACCTTATCATAATGGCTGAAAATCTTTGCAAACGTTCGATAACTTAAAATGTATTCCTCCTTTCAACATACGAAACAATAAATTATGTATATGTAATATAACACCAGTCAGTTTGATAAAATTAAATGAAAGCTTGAGACTAGATTTTAATACTAATAAAGATAAAAAAATCAATATCAGTTGCTGCATTAAAGGAAACTATATAACTTTTTTGATACAAAAACCCCTTTATATTTTGACATTTTTACAAGAAAATTTTATATTTTAGACTACACTGCTAAACTAAGATTTTTTACATTTTTATTATAATAATTTATAACTTAAACTAAATTCATCAATTTAAATGTAATAAATTAACATTAAAATCATAAAGATAAACTTATTTTATAATATGGCATTGGCGCATACATTATGCGCAATAAAACTGATTAAATTAGTATAGCATAAACTATAATGACACAGGTCAACTAAAAAAATTATCCTGCAATCAAACTTATAATTCTGATAAAAAATTTCGCCCTGAATAATAATATGTGTTTAATTTTGTTTTAAAATTTCCAGTCTTTTAGATAAACTAAGTTGAAGGTGCAAAAAATGTCCATTTTAACCTTATTTGAGGCAACATTGCCACGATATTTTAATTTTACTAAAAAATAGTAATTTATTACTGTAGATTAAAGTGTCATCTATAGGTCCATTATTTTGATTTTCTTGTTTGACCTCTATATTTATATTTATAGGCGTTTGCGTAAATTCCCTCACCTTATCAAAGTTCGTCCCACGATGTCTTATAAACGGAGTGCATAAGAGTTCATAATGCGTACGCGATATTTACTAACACATATCTCTCTCCCTTTACCTTTTCTCCTCTCTTTCTCCTCCACTCCCGCCCCCTTCACGTGTGATTGGATAATATGGGGGCGGAGTGGAAGGAGAAAGGAAGAGATTGGTGTGCTAGTAAACATCGCGTGTGTAGTTTTTCTAATGTATTCCGTTTTGGAGACATAGTGGTACGAATTTTGCTAAGGGAGGGGTTTACGGAAACACAAATAAATTTAAATATTAGTGTGATATAAAATATAAAATAATGGACCTATAAATGAAACTTTAATCTACAGTAATAAATTATGTTTTGATATAAATTAATAATGTCGTGGCAGTTGAGCCTCGGAAAAAATGGGCATTTTTTGAACCTTTAACCTCGTTTATCTAAAAAACTGGAAGTTTTGGAAAAACTCATAACATGTTATTATTCAGCGCAAAATTTTCTATCAAAATAAATGGTCTGATAGCTGGATAAAATCATAGAGTCTATATTTGTAGAGCTGAGTAATTAAGCTAATCCTAAAATATTTGTTTGTTAATAATTACACTCATATTTATAACAATATAAACTGAATTAGTATGGCCTGTCATAATTTAAATGGTATTAATTTATAAAAAAAATCCTATGCTTATAATGGGGAAAATTGTTTTATTTAAGTTAAGGTCAAATTAGATTAGAAACATAACATATAAGATATCTTCCCTTGATAAAGAATATATACATTTATCAATATATATAAGTGCTACCTTGAATTTAAGAAGATAATTTTCCTCTGGTGATATAATTCTAAAAAAGTTTATAACATTTGCTTAATTTACCTTGACATTTCCTTAAAACTTAAAAGTCCATCTCCATTTTTGTCATATAAGTCTATCTAAACATTTTAAATTAAGCTTATGTAAGAGAGTGATACTAGCGCCTGGGAATATTCTGAAAGTTTTTCATCTTGGATAGATTTTTGTTTCAACAAAAAAAGGTATCGTAAAAAATTCTGATTTAAATAGCTTTACACTTAAATAATTAAAAACCTTGACTTCCCCCGTTTCAAGCGTATCTTTTCCATCGGCAAATCTGATCCAGGCCTTAAATTTATATTTTTATTTTATTTTAATTATACTTTGACAAAATCATAGCCATTCATCAGAGGCTCCTCATACCGTATCAAAGCCAAAAAGTTTTCTTCGGGCTTTAAAATTTGAGTCATCTAAATTGTTAATAAATTAAAAGGAAAAATATTAATATATATGCTCTTTTGTTTCCTAAACGTTTAAAAAGAGGATAAAATTATTATGTCTAAATAGAGCAGCTTAATACCTCAGCAATTTCAATTCTACCGTCTTTGTTCAGATCATACACCTGCATAAACTCTTCTTGCAAATTTTTGAGTTCCTTATCATTGATTTTCTAATATAATAATAAAAATCTTATAATTAAGTGGTATGAAATTTTATTGAATATTTTTAGTAGTTAATCCCAAAATATAATAATTACATAATTAAGCTTCATTATTATTATAAAGTTTATAAAATTTGTTTTCTTTCGTTTACTTATTATGTTTATGAAATTTAAGTTACAAATTTAAAAATATAATTTTACTAGGATTTATTGACTTAAATTTATCAAGATAGGTAATAAGCCATCTGTGTCCTTCTAAATTATTGTATAAATTATTTTGATTCGAAGTCAGCAAATTTTATATCTAGCTCGAACTTGATATGTGCATAGACTAGATAGACTGCTCATGCCATATGTTCCATAAGGTAAATTGTTTGTCAAATTTTTCTCAAACAACACCTGGTGTATTTCAACCGTGTGCGCTATTAGAGTCAATTTACCTTCCTTCCTAGTTTATAAATTTAAAAACGTCAATAAATTAATATTATACAAAATATAGATAACCCTATATTATTATCACAGTAACATTTTTAATTTTTATGTATTGTGTAAATGATATTAATTATATGCTGTTTTGATGTCTACCCAATTCAATATTTTTTTATCGACCTCTCTGACAGTGACGTAGCTAGGGGGTAGGGGCCCCCCCCCAAGAGCAAAAACCGGGCCCCATGGCCCCCTTCCCAAGGGAAAAGTTTTGGATCCCTGGGCCCTTTAAGCCATTTTTTTATTTTATCTTAAATAAGATACAATATGAAGATTATAATTATTTGTTTTTGAATAAAACTTATAAGTATAATATTACAAATAAAAATGCCGTATAAGACAATAAAAGGTAAAAATTGTAAGAAATTGTTGAGTTGACATAATAATTTAATATTATATTTTTAATTAAAGCCCGAGTTTTTTATAATTGATTTCCGCTTTATTTTTATTAATTAATTGGCAATGAAAAATAGTAGCAAGCAATTAAAGCTTAACATGTTTTTAAAGCCATTAACTCCAAGTAATAGGTTAAATCAATAAGGTACTATTCCTTAGCTTTATTAAGCTTAGAACATGACTTTATAAATGTTATTCCCCCGGATGATATTATAAATTCGTTTGCAACATCGAGTAAAAGGCGTAATGAACTACTATTAAAAGACTAATTTTGGTATTTAATGAAAAATTTTCTAACATTTTAACACTTTCAAAATATATTAAAAAACTCGGGCCTTCGGCCCTCGTGGGAAGGGGGAGAAGGAAAGGGAAGAGGGGAAGGGAAGGGGGGACGACTCATCTGTACTTCGTATAAATGTATCATATTTGCTATGCAATTTATGGGCGAGAAAGGTGGGAAGGGGCGAGAATGCCTATAGGGGGGTATTAAATGCCTAATGATTAATTAATTATTTATACAAATTTTCCATTTATAGGCAAAATGTAATATAGGCAAGGGTTAGGGTTAGATTTGGTGTTTGCATCTAGTTGCGTATTACATTAGTTTTTATGGCCTTTAGTGATTATGGGTCTAACAAACATTATATTATAAAACATCACAATGTTAAGAATTTGCAGAATTGTTGGGAGAAATTTTTTGTTGAATTTGAACAATTTTTAATTAAAATCAAAAATTTGGCCAATGGTCATTTTTTCTCTATTGGTCAGTACCAACAGATACTCTATAAGTCAATGATAGCCAAAAAAACGGAAAAAAAAATTTTGATGCTCACTTTGGCCAATGGTCATTTTTTTCCATTGGTCAGCAGCCAGCACACGGTAAAAGTGGATATAAATTCATAAGAGTAAAAAAAACGAAAAAAAAATTTTCGAATCACATTTTGGCCTATGGTCATTTTTTTCCATTGGTCAGCAGCCAGGACACGGTAAAAGTGGATATAAATTCATAATAGTCAAAAAAAAACGAAAAAAAAGTTTTCGAATCACATTTTGGCCAATGGTCATTTTATTCCATTGGTCAGCAGCCAGCGGACGGCCAAAAAGTCATAATAGCAATGGTAGGAACAGGAACAATCATAATAGTCAAAAAAAAACGAAAAAAATAATTTCGATTCACATTTTGGCCATTGGTCATTTTTTCCATCGGTCAGGAGCCAGCGGACGGCCAAAAAGTCATAATAGCAATGGTAGTAACAGGAACAATCATAATAGTCAAAAAAAAAACACACAAAAAAACTCGGATTTACATTTTGGCCAATGGTCATTTTTTCATTGGTCAGCAGCCAACGGACGGCCAAAAAGTCTTATTATCAATGATAGTAACAAGAACAATCATAAGAGTCAAAAGAACTCCGGGATTCTAACCTAAAAACTAGTTAAATTGCATAGCAATTAAAAGTAAACAACTTTTATTTATGTTTATTATATAACATTGGTCAGCAGCCAGCGGTCGGCCAAAAAGTCATAATAGCAATGGTAGAAACAGGAACAATCATAATAGTCAAAAAAAAAACACACAAAAAAACTCGGATTCACATTTTGGCCAATGGTCATTTTTTCATTGGTCAGCAGCCAGCGGACGGCCAAAAATTCTTATTATCAATGATAGTAACAAGAACAATCATAAGAGTCAAAAAAACTCCGGGATTCTAACCCCAAAACTAGTTAAATTGCATAGCAATTAAAAAGTAAACAACTTTTATTTATGTTTATTATATAACTAGTTAAATTGCATAGCATTAAAGTAAACAACTTTTATCTATGTTTATTATATAATAGATAATTTAACAAATCTTATATATAACACACCGAGGGAGATAAAGATGAGGGGTGGGGCACCTCTTATGCATTAATTTAAAAAATAACACAGCGAGGGAGATAGAGATGAGGGGTGGGGCACCTCTTTCTCATGCATTAATTTAAAAAATCGATAACCTAATGTACCCAATGCAAATAGATAGGAGGGTAACGGACGGACAACAGACGGACGGACGGACGGACGGACGGACGGACGGACAACAAAAAGCGAGCCCATAAATTGCATAGCAATTAACAATTAAAAAATCAAATCCGTGTAAATGCTTTATATCGACAAAAATATAGGCGCATCCCGTCCGCATTAATCATAAATAAACATTTTGTTAGCCTTATATAATAGTTGTTAAAAACATTAAATAATTTTACCTTTTCTTTTAGGGCTATTGTCAAAAGATCCAATAGAAAAGTTTTAATATCCTCCTCTTCCAAAAAGCCATTTCCTAATTTGTTCATATTTTTAGTGGTGGTTATTAAAAAGTTGAAAAGTTATTAAATAAATTTAAAAAGAATTTTAAAAATGAGATGGTTTGCTATTTAAATTTGAATGAATTATTAAAATTAATATTATAAAAAACACCTATGTTAAAAATACCACAATGTTAATATCGCGTTTAAAGTATTACTGTTTTTATCGTAAAAGTTCCAACATCCTGCAAATTCAGTTGATGTTAAATCCTGGCAAAAGTTTCGTAATTTTTTCATCGTGAGAGAATTAAGAGCACGTTTAAATAATTTGCCATGGGGCCTGAATACGTAAAAGTTGTGATATTTTGATTTTGGTATTATGTGCATTTTGTTTTTCGATATAGTATGTTATTATAATAGGACACGCATTATAATGGTCAAATTGCTAGCAGAGGCGGCTAAATAAAATAAATTATCAACCTACTTTCATTTTATATATAAATGACGCACCTAGCCCTTTCAACGTATTTATAAAATTTGGTATGTACTAATAATCACTGATCATCAACGTTGACGCTATAAATACTTTTTAAATGCTAGGCCTTGAGGATCACTAACATGACATTGACCATACATATGTAATTTCAAGGTTGCTCTATTGGTATTTCGAGGTACAATTGTAAATTTACACGGGTATATGTAACGGCTTTTAAAAGTCGAAATTGGGTTCATTAATATTTCATTTCCTATGAAATAGGTCCAGGGGGGAGGGCTGATTTTAAAATTGGTAAAAGACCAACGTGCCCTATTAAATAAGAGTCGATCTTGGTTACAATGTAGTTATTTTGCCCTTTTTCTATTTTTTAAAAAATGGGTGACAAAAAATTTCGTAGAGTGTCCAGCAGGGTTTAAATTGACCCTTCTGGGGGCGAAAGCCTGATTATTTTAATCGCAACAAAGATTCAAATACCAAACAAAATGAGCTATTTATTAATCATCTCACGGGCAAGATGGTTAAACAAATTTTACAATATAGAAGGCCGTAACTTTCAAAATTAGTAAAACATTTATTATACCAATATCATAGTTTTAAAGTTTTTTTTGATATAATGTAAATCCAATTACCACTTATATAAATACTAATATTTTCTATGTCAAAGAAAAATTACAAAATCAAATGTTTAATGCGAGTCATTTTTGCAAACTGATTACACATGGGCGTAGCCAAGTTTTGGATTGGGGGGGGGGCAAAACGTTCAAAAGTTCAATTAGGGGGGGGGGGCAAAACATAAATTTCTAAGGCTTTTTGCATTGAAATTTTTTTTCTCTCACAATTTAGGGGGGGGGCGGCCCCCCCCCCCCATGCCCCCTTTGGCTACGCCCATGTGATTATATGTTTAATCACCTTTTTTTGCTAAATTTTTAAACCCCGGTCATATTGATTAACCTCAAGTTTATATTAAAAAGTGCCCACTAAGGATTTAGGTTTCATTAAGCCTTAGTTTTATTTGAAAAACTTTATAAAACACTGCTTATTAATGGGTATTTTTTTATTGTGTCATGTGTATAAGGCCAGATCATTGCCTTAGCATCCTAGATGGTTTATATATACTTTTTATCGACCTGCTGTTACCCTGTTTTTTGGTAGTGCTTTGCTTATTGCCATCTAGCGGATGAGAGGTACAACGTTTTATACTTATTTATCGTTATGGTGCTACTTATTGCCTTAAACTCTTTTCCACGATTGCTTTGTCGTTTGTATCTCAATGTTTTACGCAACTACGCCCGTTTTTTGACAATATATAAGCCTGTGACAAATAAATTTTCTCGAAACCCTAAAACATCACCATTTTTTTAAATAAAAATAACGCGCGCTTTTTCAAACATTCTCACGTTTCGATCTCCTTTCGTATTACTACCAGTACAAACATACAGAATAATGCTTCGGGATCACGTAGAAAATTATATTTTAAAAAGCCGCTAATTGTACCATCAATACATAGTAGATGTGTATGCCAAAATTGAATCGGAACGTCTGCTCTCGGCAGTGGTGGATATCCTTTGTACAAAAGAAGATCAACAGAGGATGATGGTAACGTGGCAACCATTCAACAGCGGAACGCAATAGTCTAGGCTCTAACGATACTCACGACCCCCTAGGATCGGCAGAGCATCGTAAATCCGTAAACTATTCAACTTTATCAGAAACCTCTTTTTTATTCCTATAGTTTCGTCGTGTTCAGGGACGTTTGGGAAGAGCGCTTTAAATTTTAAAGATCTTAATTAACGTTCGCCTCTTTCAAAAATATCGAATAGTTTTCTACTAAGACAATCAATCGCCATTGCGATCGTTAAATCCAATTTTTAATCCCTGATGGATTCAATGCACATTCATAAAGAAGACGAAGAAACGGATAATGTTTTTTAATCATTTTTTTATAAATATTTTCGATCTTTCTTTTTATATCTAAAACTTTATCTTATATCTAATACTTTTCTATGATAAAGTTTTAAAAATAAAATTAAAGAGGAGATTAAGTCTGACATATGCTTATGTTGTAGGACCAGTCAGCCTCAAGTCAATCAAAGTTCATTGGGTCATTGTGGTGGCCAACGCTGTTTTGATTGAGGGTTAGCAAATAACTAATTTAACGATAATTTAATTAATTTTTTAACGCGCGTTCGCCATATGTTACTTTAAATATAGATGATAATTATATACCATATTTAGCTGATATGGGCTCTACGAATTCGTTAACTTCGCAAGTAAATTTTAAAAAATATAAGCCTGATAAATTATTAAAAAAAGCTAGCATTTTGGCAAAAGAACATCACGAAATTAATGATCTTAAAAAAGATATTTGTACCACCCTCAAGTCAAAATTTCTAATCACTTAACAACATAAAATTGCCACATTTTTATGCCCAAATTATCGCCAACTCAGGATGCTCCCCCCAAATGAGCGAGTAGGCGTAATTAACGAAATAAGATCCACACTAGCGTCTAAGGATTTTTTGGTAGATTCTGCAACTGAGATTGAAAATTATGCGGATCAGTAGTGATAGTCAGCCTCAAAAAAAAGACAAAAAAGTAATTAACATACATTTAAATATGTATATATTTACATAAAATAAATTATTTAATTTATATTTTAAAATAGTTAATCAATGGGAAGATGAGCAGGAAGAAGTTAAAGCCCCCGATGAAATCTCAATTTACCTTTCGTTAAAAAATGAAGATTGCAAATATGATTCAAAAAAAGATTTGCTGCAATGGTGGGTTTCATATCAAACAGTCCTGCCAAGGCTTTATAAGCTGGCAAATAAAATTTTAGCTATACCTGCTACCTCTACCTGTTTCGGGAAGAAATTTCTCAGTGGCTGGAAGAACATTAGAAGAAATAAGAACGCGAATTAAACCAGAAAATTTAGATTCTTTATTATTTTTATATGATGATATGGTATTAGTCAAATAAAATTTTATATTTATTTCAGGTCTATTAAAATTGCTCTACCTTATTTTTATGTATTTTGAATTTAATCATCAATAAAAAGTTCTGTTCGTAAAATTTTAATTTAAAAATTTCGGATCGGATCGGATTTAGATTTTAAAAAACTCGGATCGGATATAAAATCTTTCAAAAACTCCTCGGATCGGATCGGATCAAAAAAATTTATCCGTGCACACCTCTAATTCCCAAAAATTAAAATAAAAGATAAATACAGATGATAGAAATAGAATTAATAATGGGAAAATTATAAAGCCAAAATCGAAGAAGGAATCAGATAAAGATGGATGTATCAGCAATTTAAAATTTTATTACAAGACAAAATATTTCTGCGTACATGAAGTATAGGGAAAGAGACCTATATCTCAATGTTTACACCTGATTCCTTCACTCTTTTTACAAAGTATTTCTGCGTACATGAAGTATAGGGAAAGAGACCTATATCTCAATGTTTACACCTGATTATACTTTTACAATCAATATATATAAAAATGTAACTCCGTTTTCTTCGGCCTCTAATAACTCCTAGAGTTCTTGACCGATTGCCACCAAATTTGGTCAGATCCTTGCCCCAGCATCATAGATGGTTTATATATACTTTTTATCGACCTGCGACAGCCGTAACCCTGTTTTTTGGTAGTCTTTACCGCCATCTAGCGGATTATTTATACTACGTTTTTTTATACTTATTTATCGTTATGGTGCTACTAATTACCTTAAACTTTTTCCCACGATTGCTTTGTCATTTGTGTCTCGATTTTTTACTCAACTACGCCCGTTTTTTTACAATATATAAAGCTGTAACAAATAAATATTCTCGATACCGTAAAACATCACCATTTACTTAATTAAATATAAAGCGCGCTTTTAGAAACATTCCCACGTTTCGTGTTTTTTTTCCATTTTTATGAAGTTCGGTAATTATTTTTTGGAAGAAAGTAATAATTGCATATGTGGATAAAAGCTAGCCATTTGGAAGAAAGTAATATTTGCATATGTTTTTTCATATTTAATATCAATATATTGGATAATAGCTAGCCAAATTCTGCAGAGATATTCTAGAGTAAATTTTGTTAAGCTAATGAAAAAACTATCATATTTACCACACCTTTTTTTGGAAGAAAGTAATAATTGCATATGTTTTTTCATATTTAATATCAATATATTGGATAAAAGCTAGCCAAATTTTGCAGAGATATTTTAAAGTAAATTTTGTTAATAAACATTTCTTATCTAACATGAGGAAATACAACTCCTGCTTCCAAATGACGTCGTTTGGCGCAGATATTATTAAAACTCAATTCATGCCAACTTTTAAAGTAAAAAGCCAAATTTACCACAAAGCGGGGTCCCTCCTTCCAATACCAGATAGGCAACATAAGTTCTTACAAATGTACGTTATCGGGGATAATGAGATTGAACTAAATGCACGCCAATGGTGTAAAAAGGTCTATCATTTTACAACTTCAGGCGCTTATTCACAAACAATTTAGCGCGTTTGTTCCAAACCTCACTCGATATGATGCCATCAGATACACACGTGATTGTTATTAATGCTGACAAAACTCCCGCGGGACAGCATGTGAGAAGATTTAATGCTCCTACTATAAACGAAGTCGCACTTGTTATTGTTGGGGATCAATTTCAATCAAGAGATATTGTACTGCATAGGAGAAACGCTACTTTGACACACGTTGCGGACACTCATCGATGCTATGATTCCCTTCAATATCCAGTTATATTTTGGGATGGTGCTGACGGATATAACACGTTAGGATGTTTAATGCAGTCACTGGTGAACCGACAAACATAAAATGCAGCGCTATGAACTATTATTCATACAGATTAATGGTTCGAGAGCACGAAGAAAATCATATTTTAAAATGCCGCCAATTGTTTCATCAATACATCTTAGATATGTATGCCAAAATTGAATCGGAACGTCTGCTCTACATCCGTTTAAATCAAACTTCGCTCAGAAGAATATGTTCATTTGCGAGATACAGTTCTTAATGACGCTAATACAAATAACGTTGGGAGACTAACCATTTTGCCCTCAACATACACCGGAAGTCCGCGTCATATGCATGAATACGCCCAAGATTCAATCGCGTATGTTCGTAACTACGGTCGTCTGGACTTATTCATTACATTTACATGCAATCCTGCATGGCCCGATGTACAGGAACTCTTATATCATGGCCAATCACCAGTCGATAGGCATGACATCACAGCACGTGTTTTCTGACAGAAACTTAGATCAATGATAAATCTCATTACTAAGCAAGAGGTATTTGGCTCTGTGCTGCTGGATGTACTCTGTGGAAAGGGAAAAGAGAAGTTCACCGCAGCCCATATACTCCTATGGCTTTATTTATAAGATCACACCCAACGAAATTGACTCAATAATATGTGCTTAAATACCTGATCCCGAACTTGATAAGGACTTATACAAAATTCTTATTAAAAATATGATACACGGCCCTTGCGGAACGTTCAATCCAAAATCGCCATGCATGATAGACGGTAAATGCTCAAAGCAATATCCTCGAGTCTTGGTATGCAACACAATTACAGGAAGTGATGGATATCCTTTGTACAAAAGAGGATCAACAGAGGATGGTGGACACGTGTCAACCATTAAACTGCGGAACGCAATCGTCGAGGTAGATAATCGCTTGGTTGTTCCATGTTCTCCTCTGCTACTAAAATTATACAGATCACACATTAACGTTGAATATTGTAACTCTGTTTTATCTATTAAATAAACGTGGAATTCCGCACCAGATCCTCTGAATGTCGTAAACGCGAAAAGCCAGTCCCCGGACAGCCTGACATATACCAAGCTAATGTGATAGGCCGTCTATACACTGTTCACCCCAATCAAGATGAATGTTTCTTTCTTCGCATGCTTTCAGTTTACGTTCACTGTCCAACGTGTTTCCAGCAGTTAAAAGTGGTCAACGGCGTTGCACATACCACTTTCCGCAGTGCATGCCAAGCTATGCATTTATTAGAGCACGATAATCATTGGGATGATTGCATTAGGGACGCGTGCCATACTTCACATCTTAAACAAATTCGTGCATTGTTTGCTATTATATTAACCTCCTGCTCTCCGTCATGTCCTACCCAGTTATGGAATAAATATAAGCTTATATGGCAGAGGATATCATTCATCGGAATAGTCATGCACATTGGAATATTCCGTTGGATCAAATGTTAAAACACTCTAACAAAATTTTAATCATTCTTGAAGATTTATGCTTACAAATAGGAAACAAGGCTTTGAATCAATTGGGTATGCCTGTACCAACTAGGTCTGCTGCTGATACATTTGATGTAGACCTACATCGTGAACAAAATTACAAACAATGTGATCTTATGTCTTATATGCGATTTAATGTTCCAAAGCTAACGACGCAACACTAAGTCATTTACAAAAAGATTTTGGTTGCTGTTAATAAGGGTTAGGGAGAAGTCTTCTTAGATGCTTTAGGAGGAATTGGTAGAGCTTTTCTACTGACATTGCTCCTGACAACTATTCGTTCTCAAAATAATATAGCAGTGGCTCTAGCGACTTCCGGAATAGCTGCTACATTGTTACCCGGTGGAAAAACTGCTCATTCCGCATTAAAATTGCCTGTAAACGTTCATTACAGTGAAACTCCAATGTGCAACATTTTCAGAACATCTGGAATGGGTAAAGTATTACAGAAGTGCAAACTTATCGTGTGGGATGAATGCACAATGGCTCATAAAAAATCGCTCGAAGCTCTAAATCGTTTTTTGCAAGATTTACAAGGAAACTGCAAACCTTTTGGTAACACAATAGCATTGCTTGCAGGAGATTTCAGGCAAACTTTACCGGTGCTCCCTCGATCCACCCCTGCGGACGAAATCAATGCTTGCCAAAATATTCTATTTTGTGGCCTTATGTCAAAAAGTTACATTGAACTACTAATATAAGTATATTATTACCAAATTATCCTGCAGGTGAGATATTCTCCCATCAATTGCTAGAAATTGGGAACGGAAAGATGCCCGTTGATGTATGTTCAGGACGGATTTTTTTCCTATCAACTTCTGCAATTTTGTTCCGTCAAAAAGTGCTTTGATTGAAAAAGTGTTTCCAAATATTAACGCTCATTATCTTGATCGAATTTGACTTCGCCATAGGGCTATTCTCGCCCCCCCCCCAGAATAAAGACGTGCACGGCTTAACAATCTCATTCTGTCAAACATTCAAGGCGATTTAATTACTTACAAGTCGGTTGACAGTGTTGTTGTTGCTGATGACGCTGTTAATTATCCAGTCGTATTTTTAAGTTCACTTGATCTCCAGGAATACCACCTCACATTTTGCATCTAAAAATTGGCGTTCCGATTATCATGATGCGCAATATCAATCAGCCCAAACTTTGCAATGGCACACGTCTCGCTGTAAAACGCTGAATGTGCAACGTTGTTGAAGCCACGATTTTGACTGGACCACTCACTAGAGAAGATGTCCTTATCCCACGGATCACTTTGATTCCGACGTATTTACCTTTTGAATTTAAAAGATTGCAATTTCCCCTTTAAAACTTACATTTGCTATAAACATAAACAAGTCGCAAGGACAATCTTTAGAAATTTGTGGTATAAATTTAGAAACAGATTGCTTTTCACATGGACAACTATATGTTGCGTGTTCTCGCGTTGGTAACCCACAAAATCTGTTTATCTACACTAATAATAGAATGCCAAAAAAATATTGTCTACCCTCAAGCATTATAACAGTGTGTTAATCAAGTTTGACTTTAGCAGCTTAGTCAACGCAAACATTTAAGCGGTATATTGCGTTAAATTTATTTAAAGCGTATATGCCATATATATTTTAGCATCTGTCACTCAATCCTACGACCGTATTTGTCACGCTTAACAATTATTACAAAAGACTAAACTCGTTCGTATGACGAATGATTGTCTTAGGACAAAAATGGGTATTCAACCTATGGCGGACCTGATTTATGCGGCTGTGGTGTAAGGTCATATACTAAGAAGGAAGATGAATTATGTAAATTGAACAGTATTGGATAAGGATGCGCCTGGGAAGATAGGTCAAGATGGAAGAAACTAGACAAAATAAATCCCACAATTGTGTGAAGAAATCATCTACTTTGAATATATTTACCTTTTTATAGTGTCAGTTATTTAATATTAATAGTAAGGGTATAGGCAACAAAAGCCAAGTGAGAATATAATTCCTTCCACGTAACATTCGGCTGTTAAATAGAAAAACAACACCACTTTGGTTTATTAATGGCCTGAAATTTTATTATTATAAAAAACTCTGAAACGTTGATAAAATAATTCTCGGCCCCGAGTGTTCTTTACAATGTGTCCAGACCTGTTTTATAATTACAAAAGTAAGAAATAAGTTAAAGAAAGAGTTTAAATGATAGATAGTCAATGAAGTACAATAAAAGCTAACCAAAGGTATAACTTATATTGATGCATATTTCTTAGTTCGTGATGCTACCTAATATTAATTGTGAATAAAGGTTAAAAAATTTAAATGCAACATAAACACTATTCACTTTAATTAATTGAATGTGATAAAAAAAAACTCTCATTTTTGTAGACAATCTTTACACTTTTCTGTCACCTCAATTTTAATTTAAAAATGTTAACTTGGGCCTAGGGGGCGTCAAAATACCACTACAAAAAATTGAATAAATTTATTAAGGAATTAAACGTGGCAATTTTTTAAATGTGGGATTCGTTAATTATAAATAAAACAGATGAAAATAAACAGAGCAAAATACAAGAAGTTGAATCAATTTACCCACTATTAAAAAGTTCACTCGATCTAACGTTAATATTGAATGCCATCTCTTCTTGTCATTGACCATGAAAAATAAATTTGGTAACATGCATAAATGGAGGAATTTCAAGGGTGTACTCATAACGATGTATTCCCAAAATAATTTTGTAACTAAATTTCCACACACCTTTACTTTTATTTAATTAATGTCGCATGAGATTTAAGTAATTCACGTATAAATTTAATATGTGCTTCAATATCATTTGAAATGTATTTTTTCGAACTTTTTATACTAGGTAAGAAAATGATGCTTTACTTGCAAAACCATAATTTAAGAATTTTTTTCTTATGAATCTATAATTTTATCATTATATAAATTATGGTCATATTTCAATGCTAGCATTGCATAATAATATTTTTTTATTTAAACAAGATATTTTAACATATTATTCAGTTTGAACACTCATTACACTTAACATTAAATTCGATGAAACATGCCCTAAAAATTAGGTTGATAATATTTAAAGAGATTCGATTTCCTAAAACGTTTTTAAATACGAATTCAAATTTTTAATCGTTAATTTGCGACCATTATATCGCAATATTCATATTTAGAGACAATTGTAAGCGATATAAAAACCACATTTTCTTACATAGCTTGTGCTGGCCCTTCAAGAAACATTAATCATAATTTAAAAGGTATAAAAAGGGCAGTTAGGTTAGATCTATATTTATATAAATGTAACTCCGTTTTCTTTGTTCTCTAACAACTCCTAAAGTTCTCGACGATTGCCACCAAATTTGGCCAGATCATTGCCTTAGCATCCTAAATGGTTCATATATACTTTTTATCGACCTGCGACAGCTCTAACCCTGTTTTTTGGTAGTGCTTACCGCCATCTAGCGGGCGAGAGATAACGTTTTTATACTTATGTATCGTTATGGTGCTACTTATTGCCTTAATAGCTTTTCCACTTCTATCATCTGTGTCTCAAATTTTTACTCAAAGCCTGTGACAAATAAATATTCTCAATAATCCAAAACATCACCATTTTCTTAAATAAAAATAACGCGCGATTTTCCAAAGATTCTCACGTTTCGTTCTTATTTCGTATTTTTAAGGAGTTTATTTAAAAATATTACAAGTACAAAAACATTACTTTAACCTTAAGAAGATGATTAATGCATACAATGATTAACCGACAAGCTTAAAATACAGTGCTATGAGCTATTATTCCAAAAGAATAATGCTGCGAGATCGCGTAGAAAATTATGCCGCCAGTTATTCCATCAATACATCGTAATATGTATGCCAATTGATCCGGAACGTCTGCTCTATATCCGGTTAACTTATACCATACTCCGCTCGAATATGTTCATTGCGAGATACAATTCTTAACGACGCTAAAAACTAACCATCGGAAGTCCGCATCATATGCATAAATATGCTCAAGATTCAATTGCGTATTTTCCTAAATACGGTCGTCCAGACCTCTTCAGCACATTTACATGCAATCCTGCTTGACACATCTTACAGGAGCTCTTATTTAATCGTCAATCCCCAGTCGATAGGTATGACGTCACAGCACGTGTTTTCGCCAGAAATTTAAATCAATGATTAATCTTATTGTTAAGCATGGGTATTTGGCTCTATGCGTTGCTGGATGTACTTATATAATTATTCTTGAAGATTTATGCTTACAACAAAGTTTTGCCTCAATTGGGTATGCCTGCATTAAATCGATCTGCTGCTACTCCATTCGATGTAGACTTACATGGTGAACAAAATTTTAAACAAAATGATTTTTTATCTTATGTGGGATCTAATGTTCCAAAGCTTACGCTGTAACAAAAAGCCATTTACGATAAGATTTTGCTTTCTGTAATTATTTTTCATCATAGTTAAATTTTTCGCTTTCACTGTACTCGCAGAAATTTGTATTAATTCCCATTAATTCTGATTTCAACCAAATATTGTAAAATCATTTAACCAACTTTGAAGTGCCTTTTTGATATTTCTTCATTTTAATACTATAGATTTTAGGCTATGACAATACACTATTATTATACATTTTATACGCTTTTCTAAATTTTTCTCTGCATTGTCTAACATTATCATTGACTTTTCAGGTTTTAACTTATACACATTCGTCACCCAATTACGCATATTATCGCTAAACATCGCACTTTTTAACCTATAAAATTGAAAACTACCGAATAAGTATTTAAAACTGTTATAAATCTATTTAATTATTATGAATAAATATGCCTTCTCCTATTATTAAGTTTAATAATATTTATTTACATAATACAGCATTCAAATTTTTCACATCATAAACTTTCTTACAGCCGACCCAAATTCATTCATATATGTCCTACTAATATTTACTAATTTTATTTAGCTGATTAAGAACTAAGCCAAAGCAACGCTTGGCCGGACACAGCTAGTATTTAATAAAAAATGACGATCGATTTACTTTGATTTGATCAATATTTGTGATATTTGTCTTGCTAAGCACATTCAGGATGTTATTACGGCACCCGGTCAAAGTAGCAGAAAAAAAGCAGCCAAATTGTTCAAATCAAGATTGGTCAGGAGGGTTAGGGTTTTAGGTTAGGGTTAGGGTGAGCACATCAAATTCCCTCCCCATTTGAGATTTAATTCTAATATATTGATTATCTAAAAAAATATTTTTCTGCTACTTTTTCATCGTTCTGCTACTTTGACCCCGATTCGTTATTACGATTTTATATCACAAAGTTTACAAACCATTCAAGTATTGGTCTGCAGCGATCCTAATTAAAATGTGAAAAATGTCTAAAATTGATGGGAATAACTTTATTACATTTATAATAAAAGTAATTTATGGATATTTTTAGTAACGATAATTACGAACCATTGTGCTTTATCCCTTCCATCGGCTAAAACGGCATGGGCAGTATACAATTCACGAAAACCCGTAGTCAAAAGGGCGTCAGATGAGTACGTAGAAGAAGAATCGTGCCCTTATATTAAAAGGTCCAAATCTACTTGGCCTCCATACATGGCAGGACTCATAACACGGATCAATTGTGCCTTGACTGACGCCATTAATACTTTAGCTCAAGTGGTAGACTTTTTGCTTACCTTTATGATTGTTAATGACCATATATATTAAATAGACTACTTATCCTCTTTAAATACGTGTTTTGTTCTTTTTCCAACTTTTCGTACCATTTACCGATGCAGTCCCATAAATATTTTCATTATTTTGTGCTAAGTCAGATTTGACATCTTATAAGTGTAAACCATCATGGGGTTTATATACATGTAGGTTATTATTTTTAACTTTGAATTTATTTTATGACATATGGTTCTCTACCCCAAAATACTCATTTTAAGCGTAAATTATTTTATTTACTGTGTTTTATAGTATGTTAGGGCAGAGGGAGGATATAACGCCTTTTTAAGTTTTGGTATATGATAATTCATTGTAATTTATTATAAAAAATAATAGTTGAAAAAAGTTTTTAATTAATATGTGCGCAAATAATGGTCGTATATGTTAACTATATTGTAGCTGCGAGAAATCGTACTATCATTTCTTTTATTCAATTTACAAAGGATATGCAGATAATCCATGATTCAATAATTTTGGGCTTTAAAAATTAATTAATAAAAAGATAAATATATAATATAATTTTTGTAAGAAAACTATCTTTCAACAAGATGTTTTATTTATTGCTTTTCACATTGAATTGATGGTGTGAAAAAAACTAAATTAATAAGTCTAATTTATATAAATATAGGAGAAAGAATTCTCGATATCTCCATTCGTTTATGATCTCAATATAATGGGCCTGGACGAACATATAAATCTTACCGGAAGCTCATCCTCTGATGTTAAAGTTTAAAACCTTAATAAATTTTTAATAAAATTATTTCCTCTTTTATTTAAGAACTTTATTTATCATTTAAAAATATAAAAAGATTGATATGAAACTCATTTCTCAGGGCCAATTATTTTACAAAAAAAGGATTGCTAATGCTTCACGCTCGATCAAAATTTAGTTGGAATCGGGTCAAATTAATAAAGAGAGACTTTCACATAACAATATTACGATTTTGACTAGTCAAACAACACTATTCATTCACGCACGGTATTATTTCTTGGTTTCCAAGACTTAACCACGTAGAAGAATATTGCTTAATGCGTATTGAGAAAAGATATTAGAAAAACATAATTGTGTAACCCTTTGAATTATTACAGCACATTCCACACCCCCCCCCCCCCCCCCAATCTAAATGTTGAATATCATACCTGATTAAATGATTTCTCAAATATTTACTTTTATCGTAGATTAATATTAGGCTATATGGCACAAAATGTTTTTAATGTTAGAATGGCAATAGTTTACAAAGCTAATATTTAAATTACCCAGTTTTACGGTGAGGCTTATTCATATTAAATTAGTTTAGTATCTAAATTATTACCTATTCCGATATTTTCTTTATATTACTCGAGGCCACTTTGACACTATAACCTTATCATAAAAACAAAACACAATTTATTTTAGCTCGATTTTATAGAACAGTAATTATATTTTATAAATATTATTCAATTCGACAGGCGCGTAGTCAAGGGCGGAAAGCGGGACTTTTCAACCCCCTTGACCAAAACTTGAAATTTTTGATTAATAATTAGATGGATTAAAATAGTGTATTGTAGTTTAGTTGCATAAAAATTTTTGAGACACTTATAAAAGCCTGGAAACATAATATATACATTTAATTTTTACCAATTTAATTTTCGACTAAAAGCTTGCACCCCACCATTATAATTTTCCACCATTGATTCTAAATTATGAAAAACTTGTTGTTTTTTTATCTAAACAAGCTGTACTAAAAAATGACAAGTTTACAGATTGAGTGACTGTATAATTTTGCTTATTAGCAACTTGAGAATTTTCAGATAAAACTCATATAATTTTGCTTTGGTTTCGGCCATTATTTAATTTTACCTAAATGATAATATTTTCTGCCAGTTGAATAACTTGCATAAGGTCCATCATGGACCTAGCCAGGTTTTGGATTAGGGGGGGGGGGGGCAAAACGTTTAAAAGTTCAATTAGGGGAGGGGATCAAAACATAATTTTTTAATTTACAACGTTTTTGCATTGAAATTTTTTTTTCGTAATTTAGGGGGGGGGCCGCCCCCCCCCTCTGGCTACGTCCATGAGGGCCATGTCCTTTTTTAAGGTAAGCGATAGTAAATGCTTTGATTAATGAAGAGAAGAGATTTTCCAAAGCTGGTTATATAGCGCCTTGAAATTTGGCATATATTGTACGCGAAGTTTATTCTTGTTAGATTATAAATAAAAGAGTCGAAAATTTTTTCGAATTTTTCCTCCCCCTTGAGAAAATCCTGGCCACGCGCCTGTAGTTTAATCGGGAACCGGCCAAAGGAGCACAGAAATAGGAGCGAAACTCGTCATGATTGCTCAGGATGAATTTAACATATTGTCTTAGCACAAAATATTTTATATTAACATGTCCTAGTGAAATCATAACAAGTAAATATATGGGTTAGGGTAAGTGTTAGGGCTAGGGTAAGGGTTAGGGTTTGGGTTATAATAACAAAGTGTGCTCCTTTCCTGATGAGCTCTGATGAACTCCTCTGACCCCCACTCGTTTAATCATATGTTTTTGAGATTTATTTCATCTTTAATGAAATGATATTTTAAAATCAGATATATGAATATCAAACTTACTAAAATAGCATTGTATGATCATATTGTTCAACTATATGAATATACAACTGCCAAAATTACATTGTATGATATTGATAAATAAAAACAAAGGCATAGCCAATATTTATTTAAAGTGAAGAAAAATGTTCTATGATGATTTAGGGAGAGCCACATTAGTAATACTTAACCACAATTTATTTTAATAAAAAAAAATCCTGCCCCTCCCTAGCTACGTCCGTAATAAAATTTTTGATAAAAATTTCATAAAATACAATTAAGTTAACTACCGATGTTTATACAAAATAGCTAAGTTTCAAATGACATTGCGAAAAGGAATTTATAATTGCTTACAACCGTTTCTATAATCAAAAGTTACCTATGGGTTTTTATGTTTAATACATCTCATAAATGCGCTTCTCTTCTAACGGTTTTGTATAATCTAATATATAAAAATGAAACTATCTATTATGTGTGTATGCCGCCACCAAATTCGGAAAACTACCGGACCGATTTGGCTCAAAATACCATTTTGTAGGTCTTTAGCGATAGCTTTAAAAAAATGTATCCAAAATTTAATGATTAATTTTTGATTATAGGTAATTTTGCCTTAAAAAATTTGCTTGGGGAGGGGGCAAAGGTGCAGAACAAAGGTGCAGAATTTTGCACAACGCCACACCTTATCTTAAAAATATCAATTATTTGTTATTTTTCGTTAAATAAACTATATGCGTATCCGTATCCGCCTTTTGTTCTACGGACATTATTAAGTTCAGAATTAAAAGTTTTATTCAGAAACAAATAATTATAATTATGATATTGTTTCTTAATTACAAAAAATTAAAAAAAATTGCTTGAAGGGCCAGGGGGCCAAAGATTTTCCCTTGGGGGGGGGCATGGGGCCAGTTACCTCTTGGGTGGGCCTGGGCCTTGGAACCTCTTTAACTATTTGTTTAAAAATCTTTGCATAATAAACACTTACCAATTATATTTGGTATATTCTTAATCTATTGAAACTTATCTATAAGATGATATATATTCTGCTAATACACCTGGGTAAATGGCAAAACAACGTTTGCCGGGTTCAGCTAGTACTCAATAAACATGAAATTTTGTTTGCTCATAATATTTTTGGTTTTTACACAACATGCATTATGCCATATACAAGTGCCCAACTGTTTCAAAAAGTGACAATATGAGTTTTGCACCTTTATCTACTAGAACATACCCAAATTATATTAAATTCATTGAGTTTTTATAAAATTTAAATTTAATTTACATTTAAGGAGAACGTCAAGCTTGATTCCCTGTTTGACGCTTTGGTTTTACTCAAAAACGTATGGGGTCTTAGCGGGCTTCACAACCAAGATGGCAAGCCTATAAATTACAAAGACCTGCCACCTAAAAAGGGCCAAAACAGGAGTCATCATCCACAACCCTTCATTGAGTTGCACATGGCACCAAAGGATTTAAAGGCTGCGGGAAAAGATCGTCGTTCTACCATGCCTTATTTGGAAGACACGTTTATTAACTTAATATACTTGGTTTGTTATTTAAGAACTTCAAGATATCCTCCAAAACCAATGAATCGCCCTAATTTGCCTAAATCTTTAGTCGAGTACACATCCGTTAAGGATAGGAGTCAGGTTCATTTGAGAGATGCACTACTATTGCAGAAATACGTAATCGTGTTACAATTTTGCAAGACCTCAGTACTTGTCCCTTACGAGCATCAAGAGATTATTAATTAAGAATTACATCCATCTTCGATTTACTCCACTTTAATATATAGTGGATTTCTACTTTATACATAATTAATACACTCGTGTTTGTGGTGCTAAGTACTCTGTTAGATTTATATCTTTATATGACTACTATATGCATATTAGTTGGATCTGGATTTGATTTGTTAAATTGGATTGAAGAATAAGATGTAACAACACCTCAGATTTGCTTACATTTTACAAGATGCCTGATCTAAAACAGCATTTTGAGATTCTATCTAACCGCATTTGATCAAAGCATTAACGCTAAAGTAATAATAATATAGATGGCGCTAATTAGATTATCTAGGAACCTTCCTGTTATCTGACACTCGTAAAATTTTAAAATTGACTATTTATATATTCATTTTGAAATATAGTAAAAACAAAAAGGTTTAATTGCTTTAATAAACATCTTTATACGATTATAATAGTCGCACCAAGTGTTTATTAAAAAAGTTAATAAATTTTTTTTAAATATATTCTAACAGCCATGTAAAGCGATTCGATATTTTGGACTAAATGGCTCATCATCAGTAGCCATTTAAATTTTTCAATATTTAAACAACAACAAATTTTAAATATAAAATAGATATACAAGTTCTCAGAATTTAGGACATACCCAATATGTGATATGTAGGCGTTTAAGTTTAATTATTTAAAAATCAAAATTTTTTCATTTGTGAAATAGTTGACAATGACATTTTCAATTTGTTCAATTATGGTGAGGGTCCTGCAAAATCAATTTTTGAACTCGGTTCGATCCTGTGTTATATAAAAACGACTTAAATCAAAATTTTTAACTTTCCCATAGGTCAAAAAATATTAAATTCCGTTGTTATGCAATATAAGAATTAGATAGGCGCATAGCCAAGGGGCGGAAAGCGAGACTTTTCTAACCCCTTGACCAAAATTTGAAAATTTTTTTGAAGGTTTATGTCCTTTTTTAAGGATAAAAGCAATAGTAAATGCTCTGATTAATGAAGAGAAGAGATATTTCCAAAGCTGGTTATATAGCGCCTTGAAGTTTCGCATATATTGTACGCGAAGTTTATATTTGTTACATTATAAATAAAAGCGTCGGAAAAATTTTTTAATTTTTTTTCCCCCTTGAGAAAATCCTGGCTACGCGCCTGGAATTAGACCTTGTTTTATTCTATGCAATAATATTCATCCAAAATGGATCCGATTATTTAAAATAAACTTGGCTTAGCATAAGCAAAAAGTAAGGTAAAATATTTTTGCCTAATCCTGACTATTGCTACAATCTTATCTAAAAATGTTCTTCGCCATTTTCCTGAAATTTTATATTTGTTGAGCATTTTAAAATTAATTCAATCATCAAATATTCATTTCTTTGACTCAACCTGGCCCTGCCTAAATTATTCTTTAATTTTTTTAAACAGTCTCGCGCAATCCATGCAGAACTCGAGTATAGCTAGTGATGTAGCTAATTATTAAAAGGGAGTGGGGACAGACAAGTTTTTTTAATTTGGGTGAAGTGATAAACGGCGGCTGGCCAAATTATGCAAACTTAATAAGTTATCCTATTTGAAATAAATTTTTATTAATGCAGAACATTTTTAAATAACAACGACAATATGTAAAATTCTACACAAACAGACATCTTGACGATAAAAGTAGAATCAAATGGTTTATTAGAGAAATATAACTTAAATAAATATTGGTGTATAAATCCAAATATAAGAAGCCAAGCCAAGTATGTGTAATTTAATTAATTTTATATGTAACTCAAATTGTTATCAACTTTGAGTAAGGGCTTGTCTTAATATCGGATTTTGCTGCGCAGCAAAATCGTTGTACGGGTTATAATAGACGTGTCTTAACTTCGAATTCACGGCAGATTTCCGTTTCAGACGCATAACATAACAGCGATTAATCTCCAGAGTTAAAATAAACAAAAAAAGGGTTTTAACTATCAAAAAACAAAATATTAATAAATTAAAACGAAGTTTGACCCATGAAATTGAATAGGATATTTGACAAAGTAAATTCGCGCAATTTGAATCTTAATCCGATATTAAGACAAGCCCTAAGATATTGTTTACATAAGAAACCGAGAAGACCGATATATTAGGGGCGAAAATTAGCACAAATTTGATTTAGCTCTATTAGAATGTTCACTTATCTTTTGAATGATAACCAAAAAATTTTGATTTGAAAAAATGCTGAAAATAACTTGTTTTAAAATATTTCGAAACTATTATACTATCTTATTAATAAGACCATTAGAATTGGAAAAATTTTATATTGGCGAAATTGAAAGAGAGCTACACCGCTTTTTAGTGTGTATTTTTATTTGAAAATTCTATTTGATATATTAAAAGAGATGCTGTATAAAGGGGGTTATAAGTCCTATCAATTTGCAAATTAAATTTTATCTCAACCTAATCTCATTTCTTGTGGCCACGTTGAGAGATCGTTCAAAACTCTTTTGATAAAAACCGTTATATTATTTACTTTATAACCATAGACTAGATAGACTGCCTATCAACGCACAAAATGTGCACCCTTTTTTCCACCATTTTGATGTGAACATGTGATCATATAGAAATTAGTAATTTTCGCAAATTAAATTATCATAAAAAGGTAAATATAAAAATATTGAATTGGGTGGATATCAAAAACAGCATTTTAAAATAAGTATCATTTACACAATACATAAAAATTAAAAATGTAAAAACTGCGCTTAACGTTTATTTAATAATAAAGCGCCATCAATATTTTGTATAATATTAATTTATTGACGTTCGTTTAAATTTATAAAATAGTGAGGAAGGTAAATTGACTGTTATAGGGCAAAATTACATGGTTAAAATACACCAGTTGCATTCTTCAAAATGGAGGAAAATTTGACACACATTTAAACATATGCAACATTTGGCACGAGCAGTCTATCTAGTCTATAATATAACACATAAATTAACTTATAACAAATATCCAATTTAAACTTTCTTTATAACTTTAAAGTCAAGAAGTGTTTATATTAAAGTTAAATAATGAACATAAAAGGTTTAAACCCTTTCTTTAAAAATATTTTTTTAAGAGTTATTGGCGAACTAAATGAAATTTAAATATGCCAACCCAAGTCGCTTCTCAAAAACACATTTATACCCTAATCCTCTTTTGTTTTAATGGGCTTTTTAACGATAATATTTTTAGTCATGCCTACAAATAAATTCAGCAAAAAAAGCTTAATAACACTAAGATCCTAGATTATAAAATAATACTTAAACTTAAGTTTGGAGATTTCTTCATAAAAATTGCTGTAGAAAAGCTATGACCCGTCAGAAGACCTTTTTCCCATAGCGGTTTATAATTTGTGGCACGTATTGTAAAAAATAGACAGGATAAAAAACTTTACTAACATCACTTAATTTCCCCTTCCACTATGAAATAATTATATGTGCTCTGTTTAATATCTATTATTAGTTTATAACTACGCTCGCATAAGGCGGTTTCCATTCAAAAACATTTTGCTTATCTATATTTTTTTGTCTAATCAGAGTAAAGTAGGTGGGGGTCAAAGGAGCACATCAGAGCTCATCAGAAAAGGAGCACACTTTGTTATTATAACCCAAACCCTAACCTTAACCCTTACCCTGGCCCTAATACTTACCCTAACCCATATATTTACTTGTTATGATATCACTAGGACATGTTAATATAAAATATTTTGTGCTAAGACAATTTGTTAAATTCATCCTGAGCAGTGTGCTCCTTTTCTGATGAGTTCTAATGAGCTCCTTTGACCGGTTCCCTAAGGTAGAGTAGATCCTGTCCAGTTAGTCAGAAACTGACAACATGTCTAAGATTATGTCTCCACTGACGATTTGGACAGGGCGCGCACCTTATTAGGAATGGGTGTAAGAGTAGATAAAACGATGCGCTATAGATCAACAAACTTAGCTCCGAAAGACGTAAGAAGGTTGTCGAAAATCCTGAATATTTTAAACTGACGGAATCCTTGAAGGTGACGGGCGATAAATAACGAATTGACCCGAGAAACAGAGCAAGCGAATAAATATGTCGTCGAAGAAATCCAGAATCCTTGAAAGTAACGGGTGATAAATAAAGAATTGGCCTGAGAAAATAAGTCATGGAAAAATTCGAAGGTTGGAACCCAGCCAGAGGGTCAAGAATATAAAAGGCCCCTAGTAATGGGGAAAAATGAAAACGCCCAACAGAGCGTTTTCGAAGAACATTTTTATTTTGATAACACTTTACACAGAACAGAAAGTCTTAAGAGAACATTTCCCTTACTTAATAATTGACTAAAGTTACTACTTTACAGTGTTTTTTGAGAGCGTTTGTATTCGTAAAAGAACGTGTTAATATTATTCCCGTCCAAACCCCCTCCCCCCCCCCCCTTCCATCACATTTGTATTAAATTCGCATCAAACTTAATTATTTAATAAAATTGGAGAAATAATGTTTAAATCGTTGAGTGTAGTCTATTTTTGGAGTCGACATATTCCAATACCCCATAGTCTAAAACAGACGCGTAGCCAAGGGGGCAGAAAGCGGGAATTTTCTACCCCCTTGACCAAAATTTGAAATTTTTTTTGAAGGTCCATGTCCTTGTTTAAGGTATAAAATCGATAGTAAATGCTCTGATTAATGAAGAGAAGAGATTTATCCAAAGCTAATTTTATAGCGTTTTGAAGTTTCGCATAATGTACGCGAAGTTTACTTTTGTTACATTATAAATAAAAGTGTCGAAATTTTTTTGCATTTTTCTTCCCCCTTGAGAAAATCCTGGCTACGCGCCTGGTCTAAAATATAACTCCCGGCCACTGAACAAAAACCCTCTATAACAAATCAAATTTTATCCCCCCCCCCAAGCGCTCGCAAATCATAAAGTAGTTCTTCTCCAAGACCCTAAAATTAATGCCCCGATTACAAGAGTCACGTCCCCCCTTCTCGAAACAACAAAATCTCCTATCACGGAACTAAATGTTATTAACATAAAATGAAATAACGCAATGTTCGGTCGTATGGGCAAAGTGTCAAACCGTTTATAGATGGATGGCATTTTTTTAGTTTTGCGTGGCATAATTGGCATAATTTATATGGTAAACGTAAAATATTTATTAAGCGAAGTCGAGGATTGGCTGACATTAAAATCTGTTCTATTGTTAGCACATATATTGTAAATTCCAATAATAAATGTAAAACTATATGATCGATAGTAGAGACCTGCAACGGGCCTGTTTAGGTCAGTCGGATCGCCCGTTATAAAATTTAAAAAGCTCGGGCCCGGCCCGGGCCCGTCAAAATCAAAGGTGATAGGCCCGAGCGGGCCCGTATATAAAATTTTTAGTTTGCTAATTTCTGTTGGATTTTAATTTTTTTTATTAAAATATTTAATCAATATATCTATATATTACAAATATCAATAATAATCATGTAAAAATAATAAATCATCAATTGTTTCCGGTCTTAAAAGAGTTTTTCTTTCTTCAAAAGAGTTTTGGTGTCATTTATCATGTTCAATACATCTGGAGCATTTTCCCCCAAAAAAAATTCATTAAAAGCTCCAGTCGTCTATAATTTTGTAGAGCTTTTATGATATTGGCCCCTTGATCTGAAACAACGGTAATTCAAAAAATATCATTTAGAGATAATCCAAATGATGTTAATTTATTTAGGATTTCACTTTTAATATATTCTGCATTTTAACAAGTTTATCATTAATGTAGTGTAACTTAATGTTATATAAGAATTATTGGTATAGTCATCTGTCCACATGTCTGTGGTTTCCGAACACAATCCTCTTCCACATATGATATTACTTCTGGTAAAATTAGCTGCCTTACAGCAATGGCAGACTGCTTGACATGCCTGGCCACAGTAGTTGGATGAGGCATTATGTCCTCTATCTTCACTTGTCCAACTTTGGCTTTTAAGAGTTTTGCTCGTTTTGTATCCATTACCTTAACAAATTGATCCATCGTTCCAGACTTTGATTTATTGCTAGCACATTTATGTCTTTTAAGATGGAATGTTCGATCAGATAGTTTTTAGGATAAATACTTTTTGCAAGTTTTGCAGATGCAAATACTAGCTTGGTTGTCATTTTCATCTGGTAGTGTCTCAAACATTTTCCACACTTCACTCTTCAAGTTATGGTTTAATTTTATTTTGAGATTATTATGAGTTCTTTTGTCAGCCATTATTAATTCTTCAGACTTCCTAATATGTTATGTACTATTTCTAAAACAATTATTAAATTAAAATATAAAATTTTGTTATAGAGTGAAAATCTCCAATAGTTATATAACAAAGTTTTATAATGAGAATATTCAAAGTATTAATCTTGCAATTTTATTAACTTACTCTTAAGTTTGTGACTAGAAGGATAATGTAGTTTATTCCTGTATATAGTAGCTAATGAAAACTTATCTATTTGAATTGCGCGGTATGTTTGTAAATGAATGAATAAAGAAGGAAATTCAAATGTATTTTATTTTCATTGTCAATTAGACAAAGATCAATTAAAAATTAAAAAAAGTTTAACACATCTTTGTTTTTACTTTTTATTTCTAGTATAATTAAAACCTAAACTATTTTGCAACGGGATTTAGCGGGCCTCAGTTTAATCTAGGCCCGGCCCGAGCCCGTTAGGGAATTGAACGGCCCGTCCAGGCCCGGCCCGTTTATTTTTTTTTAACCTAAAGCCCGCAGGTCTTTAATCGATAGTACAATTTAAAAGGTAAGTTCAAAATGATTTCCATCTAAGATAAATTTTTAAGTGTTGGCATTAGAAATCTAATGCTTTGATTAATGTATATTTGTATATTCAATCCATTGATATGAATGTCATTGTATAAAATCAGTGGGTTTGGATTGATAAAGTAGTTAGAGGGAAATGGAATGCGATATTTCGGGCTATTATCCCCATCATCAGGGGATGAATATGTTAATACTTCTCTAAACCTTAAACATGATCAGTAGTCATTTTGGTGACGCAGTGGCGTAAATGAGGGTCCCCCCCCCCCCTGTTTTTTTATTAATAACTAATTAAATGGGTTAAAATATTATAGTTTAGTTACATCAAAGACTTTAAGGCACTTATAAAAACCTAGAAACATAATATATGCATCTAATTTAATTTGATATAAATTTTGACAAAATGCGTTGTAAAAATTTTTTTTTGCCAGATTTCCCCCCCCCCCGTGAAAATCCTGGCTACGCGCCTGTGGTGACGAAATGTTTATTTGTACTGTATACTTATTGAAATTAGATTTTGATCACGTTAAGTTCAATTAAACTTAATAATGCTATCGTATAGAGATATTTACCTTTATTTAGAAATTATATGTCCATTTTAAAAGAATTTTTTCAAGTTTTTATCATTTGATGAAATTTTATATATGCTAAAAAATAAAATAAAAGCATCAAAAAATATGATTTTATACCAAATAAAAAGTGTCTTAGGCAAGGGAAGAGGGTCCATGACAAAAAATTTAGATTTTTTCTAAATTATATGGAAGAATTTAATAGGACTCATAGAAATAATTTATTCCCTCTTATTAATTTGATATTTGGTTTATTATAAAAACTACTATTTAAGACCATAACGCAAAACCTTTCCGGCACGAGTGCATGTTTAAAAATGAAAAGATTTTCCCTAAAAACATACCATAATTTCTGTAATAAATGAGGAAGATACTAATACAAGCCAAATTTAGTAATCGTCCTAATTTAATTTTTCCGAATGTTCTTACATGCTTATTGAAACTTATTTTGACATTTTTTTATTAATTGATAATTAATACTTTTCATGATTTAGTAAATTGATTTTTGAAGTCTACTTTAGCAAATATAGTTTGCATCGGCGAAGTTATAAATATATAATTTTAGCCTGCGGATGGCCTAAGGCGCTAGGCTTGGATGGCCTTCTTAAAAAAATTACGGGCCGGGTTTGGCTAAGCTGTAAGGTAAACAAACGGGCTCTGGCCGGGCCTAGCATAAGTAGGTTTAAGTCCGACCAACAAAATATGACATTTATCATATTTTATAAAAATTTTAAATTTTTACAGTAAAGCCTTAATCAATAATAATTTTTCCTCGTAATTTATTCATAAAATATGTGATTTTTAAATAAGGGCATCTCTAAAATTTAAATTTTAAAGTTTGAAAAACTAAGCAATTTTTGTTAAATAAATTAACCTTGCATAGAGTTTTTAATTATATTTGTTATAAATGGCTTTATGCAGTTACCCATGCTGCTCAATTTAACTGAAGGTAGCTTGTTGAAAGAAATAAAAACCCGTTTAAATATAATGATATTTTTGAACATTTTCAACATATAATAAATGATTGTTTTAATATTGACAAATTTTGACTTAAAAATCAAAAAATAAAAGTTTTTCTAGAAAGGTTCAGGCTGGATCCGCACTTTGCAAAAAAAAATAGCAAGCGGGACTTAAATATACAATTTTGAAATGGTGGGCTAATTTAGCTTAAAAGGCCTGTGCCTATCTTTATTTCAAACAATGGCCCTGAT
This sequence comes from Gordius sp. MW1, assembly GCA_964036665.1. NCBI lineage: Eukaryota > Metazoa > Nematomorpha > Gordioida > Gordea > Gordiidae > Gordius > Gordius sp. MW1. The sequence goes on from OZ038529.1 coordinate 5,022,439, forward strand.
AGACATAAACTGAAATATTCAAATAAGCTCATTGCAATTGCGTCCTTGGAAGAAAGACCACTGGTGGAATTGGTTCACAAAATTTAAATAATAATTGACTGTTAATGCTTTTTCTGGGTACAAATTTAATACTGAATATTATTATCAAAAATCCATCATAGATATTAAGTGTATTAAATTTAAATTAATTTCTGTTTAGTCGAAATTGTTTGACACAAAGTTAACCCCCCCCCCCCTTGGACAATCCTGTCTAGGCCAATGGTGTATATAATCTTAAGAAATTTTTATTTCATATAGTACCTTTTGTAAAAATTTCTGAAAACCCGCCCTATTTAGGCAATCCTGCCTACGTAGAGCCCTGCACGGGCCGCCCGACGCCCGACCCGGCCCGAGCCCGACCCGATCGGGCTTTGGGCCGGGCTCGGGCAGAATTTAATAAAACAATCGGGCCTCGGGCTCGGGTCGGGCCTGATTAGGCGGCCCGACCCGACGCCCGAGCCCGGTCCGAATTGACTATGGCAAACTAATCTTTTATAAAATCTAAACAAACTCAACTAGATATTAAAAAATTATCTTCGTACACCATACATAATAATGTTTCCACGTCAGCTTTTTTCCCTTTTGGCCTAAATTGCAAATCTTATTCTGGTATTTAAAAATATTCCTAGTAGCCGTTACATTAGAATTAAAATAAAGAAATATTTTAAAAAGTGTTTTTTCTGGAACTGTTAGGTAAATATATTTTAAATAGTTAGATATCCATTTAGTTGAATAAATTGTAGCGAGTGAAAATGAAAATTTTATTTTAAATTTATCCTAGTTGTAAATTACGAGTAATAACAATTTAATGCTTTATGTATTTATATGGGGAAATAATTTACAAAAATTTTAAAATATTTTTTTTTAATTTTCTCTTTGAAAAATCGGGTCGGGCTCGGGCACTGGTCGGGCCCAAAAATGAAAAGCCGTTCGGCCCAAGCCGGGCTCGGGCAAAATATTAACTGAGACGTCGGGCTCGGGCCGGGCTCGGGCAGAAAAATTTTCATTTTGCAGGGCTCTATGCCTACGTCACTGTTAGTAAATTACCGAAACTATAAGAGTAAACTAAATTTCTAAGATCTTAATTCTAGTTTACTATTTAAAAGATAAAATTCTGTATGACAAATGAAAGGTGATCATCATTACTTCTGAGATAATATCATTGAGCACAATATATGTTTGAAAGAATAAATTAAAAATTCTGTAAATGCCAAAAATATGTCATCGAATGTCTTCTGCTCTGCCAATGTTAATGTATAATGCAGAAGCAAACATAACTTTCCAATATGACATTAATTTATGGAATAAATTTAATATTATTTAGCTTTTTAACAACTAAAAACGCTCGGTTTTGAATTTATTAGCAAAATTTTGCTTAAATGCCCAGAAGATCTGTTTTTGCTATGAATTGTCAGATTTCCCAAAACCAAGATTTAATGTTTACTTATTCTTCATAAATTTAATCCTAAAATTCTATTCATTTAGACTCGCCTTTTCGTTAATATTATTGTCAGGCCAGCGCACAAAATTAAAAGACTGTGCTCAAACTCATAAAGCCAAGAATTTTGAATTAATTTATCAGAAAAAAAATTTATGTAGTTAACTGTTTATAATATTATTGCTTCTTTAAATTGAGGACAATGGAAACAATAGGTTTCGCAAAAAGTTTTGATTATCGTTAATGCAGCATTTGTTGCTTGACATTATTTAAGTATAGTTCCTCAATGTAAGCAACAAAAAACCACAATTGGTATAAACATTTGCTTTGTATTACATATTTAGTTTTATATTAAAAATTTCTAATTCCAAAAGATTGAATCTATAAAAACGTCAGTTTTCCGGTTTTCAAACTAGACAACACTGACCTTGTGAAATACCTAAAGAAAGGTCCATCTATTATAAAAAATTTCTCAAGACATTAACGGTTTTTTAAGGAATAATAAAGGGCGATAAAAACAAATCTTATTTATTATAGTATTTTGTCATATTAAATGACATTATCAGATACATTATATAATTTTAAAATAATTAAAAGAGTACAAAAACAAAATTGACAGATCTCGAATATTAAGTAAAGCTAGGTTTTAAGTCGCCATATGAAACATAACTCCAAATTTTCCTCTTATAATAGGATTAAATTTAAAATATATTAGAAAAATTTAGAATGTTACGATCTGTTTGTATTAGACAAGCTCAAATAAGCATTTATTAAAAAAATTATATAAATAACATGTGAATAATTTTATAAGATTGTTAACTTTTACATGGGCGTAGCTAGGTTTTAAATTAGGGGGGCGGGGCAAAACGTTTAAAAGTTTAATTAGAGGGGGGCAAAACATAAAATTTTTTAATTTTCAAAGTTTTTGCATTGAAATTTTTTTTTGTAAATTAGGGGGCCCCCCCCCCTGCCTCTCCCCTTGGCTACGCCCATGAACATTTATATAATTTTTTGTTAGTGATTGTTCAACAAATTATATCATAGCAATTTTAGGTCACATTAAAAATTCTATAATACATTAAATTTCGTTCAAAAATTAAGATTTGTAGGATAAATTGGCAATGCTTAATTAAAATTTATTAATTTTTATCAATTAATTAAATTATTTTTGCTTGGTGAGGATTTTGATCAATTAGAAGGTTAGATTGACTGATTAAAATTCACACTTTTTTGCGATAGAGATATAGTATTTTTGCAAATAGCGGCTAAGAAAGTTTCAATTAGACATTTATTGATGAGAAAATTGACCACATTTTTAATTATAAACAAGAACTAATGCTTAAAAATTACTTATAACTCCTATTTTGTGAAGGAAGCAAATTAGATCGAGACAATAATGGCATTTCTAAGAATTCGTAATTGATCTACAACTTTTTGACGAACAAATTTTATAAATATTGAAAATATAATACACTTTTAATAACTTGATTTCATTGCTAATTTGAAAATTGCTAGTTAGATCCAAGTAACCTGGTCAGGGTTAGGGTCGAGATACGGGTCTAGCATAACCCCATTCCTAGATTTTATTACCAACGCTCTGCTTTCTTATTAACTTTACGACTCAATAAATATAATTACAGTTTATTATGCTCAATGATACATTAAAGTTAAGATTAATAATATCCTTTTACCTTTGCAATTTAAGTCATAATAAGAGGGTAATAAATGTAATCGTTTAACATAAAATAGTTACATTTTATAGTTTGTATTAGAAAGTATATTGTTTTGTGACCAAATGACTCTACTACTCTAGTTTTAGGTCGTTATTATCACCCAAATATATAATGGTCGCCTAATATATTCACTACTTGCCTTGCTCTCAGCAAAAGTGTCTCAATAAATTATAAAATAATAAATTCAGGTTTTTTTTTTAAGTTTTAATAAAATTAAGTAATTTTAGATTATTTAATTTAAATTATTTATTTCATTTTTTTGCTAAATAGCAATTGTATAAATTTTCTATGTTTCTTATTCTTATAATAAATACAAATTATTTTTACCAAGCCAAAGTTCCTCAAAATTACTAAGAGATAAGATTTATTTTGTTGGGTGAAAATATATTATACATTAATCCATATTAATTTATAGGATAAACATATTTAATTTTTGTGGTCAATATGATTGAATTTTTATTAGTTAAATCCTAAAAATTATTATAATGACAATTTGTACCGTATTTAAAAATTAACAAATTACTCGTTGTCTCATTTAACCAGTAGGTATTTGTTAAGTGAAACTCAGTTATTTCAACTCATTTGTTTTTATATGTTTGATATTAAATTCGCTTTTTAAGTAAATAAATACATATGACATCAAACGAGAGCCAGGCAAGTCCATCCGAGTTCCAAATTTCATTAAATATTAATTGAGTCATAGTAACACTACTGAAGACCCAGATTTTCTATAATTTTGCCTAATATTGTTGAATAAAATTTAGCATCTCGACCAGTCCTTCCTTTTATAACAAGTTACATAATTAGATACTAATTTACACAAAACGCATATTCCCCTTTCCGGCAATCGCATGCTTTTTCTTCTACACTTTGCAGTGGACCATCAATTTCCCATAAATAATTTAATCAAAATTTATAACGAATGATGCGCATGACACAAATTTACTACTCACGTTAATTTGCTTCGCCCTAATTACTCCCCATAAATAGTTACATAAAAAAGTGTAAAACTGTTTTATCTTAAAAATCTATCTCCTATTATAGTTAGCCTCTAATTTTGTCAATTAAACATTACATAATTTTTTTTCCTCAGTCCAAGAAAAATGGTGTAAATTGATCAAAAATTTTAAATTTTTCTTTTGTTCCTAAAAAGCCTATAAGGGTGAAATTGCCTAAAAATTATAGTAGAAATCGATTTTTTATTTATATTTTGCAATTCTTTATATCTTCGATAATATTTATGTAATCATAATGAAGAATCTTAAAAGAAGCGTGAATATCACAATAGGGGGGAGCCTTATCTAAGTTTTTCATCTTTCACAAATTATTATCTGGGTGGTGCAACCTTGTTTAATCCTTAGCCATCCTAATAACTATAATTAATACCTAACCTTTTCAACCAGTAGTGTATTATTACGGACAAACTGTTTGGATTATTAATTGCATATTTGAGGCAAAGGCATTATAATTGTACATTTCGTAACCAAAATCCTCGCTAAAACCCCTAAGCCCTTTCGGGGAGGGGGAGATCTTGACAAACATCCACTTTCAACCCGACAATTTTTACCAAATTGACCTAAATTATTAATAGAATATACATTTTCCCTCAATCAATATTACGTTTGAATCAACGGCTAAATTATTGAGTGCCAATAATATCCAATATTCAAACTTGCCATGAGTGCATTTGGAGGACCCATTTAAGTCTCATTTTCATAATGTAATTATATAAATTTGCGAATTTATTTTATAAATCTTTATATCGTTTTCTTCTGGGCGCCAAAGTTTTTGACAGGCCTGGTATATCATATAAACCTATAATTTTAACGCAAAGTTCATGGGCGTACCCAGGTTTTGAATTGTGGGTGGGGGGCAAAACGTTTAAAAGTTCATTTAGAGGGAGGCAAAACATAAATCTTTTTAATTTGTCAATGTTTTTGCTTTGAAATTTTTTTTTTCGTAAATTAGGGGGGGGGGGGCCTGCCCCCCCCCCCTCCTTACGCCCATGGCAAAGTGCAATATAGCATAAATTTGGTGAATTAAAATAAAGAAAGATTTATTTTCAATATTAAGCTATGTTTTTACTCACGAATGCTACCTCTAGCATAGCAAGCCTTTTTGTAACAATGCTTGCTAAATAATTATTTGGAAATAAACTTCTATCGATCCAAAAAAAATTTCTTATTTAAATAATATAGAAATTACTATTTAATTTATGTTTGGCCAGATATTTATAGCTTTCGTGATAAATATGTGCCAAAAAATTAGCAAAAATGGCGCTCATAGCCAAAGGAGATTAGAAAAAGTTTGTATTTAGGAAATAGCAAAATAATAATTTTTTAAAAATGACTTAGTTAAATTTAGAATATTATTTAAGGTGGAGGGGGCAGTCGCTTATCCCTGCTTCCACATTACTAAGCCCATGGTCTAAAATTTTAGATTAAATAGGTTTAAAACAATAATCATACAATATGGAGTAGCAAAAGCATTTCATTTTCAAAAAAATTATAAATAAGATAAACGCTTCGAGTGGAATTTATTTCCAATTTTAAATATAAAATAGGGAAGTTATTTTTACAGATACGAACTAATAATATGAAACCCATCTCTCTCACATCAAATATAGCTTAAATCAAAAAGATGTATTTGGCTAAAAATTGTTCTAATATGGCCAGACCCAATACTTTACTTAATAGTCTTAAATTTTAATTGTAATATAATTCTCGGCCCTGTTTCAAGAACACATACATTCTTTTTATTAAACTAACATTTAGACTGGCAATTTATGATTTGTTTATAAATTAATTATTGGTTTAAAAATGAGTACGTCCTAATATTAATTTTCCAATGACATAAATAAATTTTCACTTGTAGCATCATAACCCATATACTTTGGGCCTTTGGTGCAGATATCCAAATATTACAAATATTTAGAAAAAATTTCTAATTCCTTATGGCAATCGTTTCATGGTAAATTTATAAATGAGGTTGGGCCAATAGGTAATAAAATTTCTTTGAATAAAATGAAAAAAAACATGTTTATACATTGGTTTTCACATAGACAGATAGACTGCTCTTGCCATATGTTGCATATGGTTAATTGGAATCGGTGTCAAAGTCGTAGAAAAAAAGCAGCAGAATTGGTCAGAACTGGTCAGACAAGATTTTGGATAATCAATATATTAGAATTAAATCTCAAATGGGGAAGGAATTTGATGTGCATCTAACCCTAACCCTAACCCGAACCTAAAACGCTGACCTAAAACACTCACCCTAACCCTCCTGACCAATCTTGATCTGACCAGTTCTGACCAATTCTGCTGCTTTTTTTCTGCGACTTTGACCGGTTCCCGGTTAATTGTGTGTCAAAATTTCCTCCATTTTAAAGAGAGCAACTGGTGTATTTTAACCATGTAATTTTGCCCTACAACAGTCAATTTACCTTCCTCACTAGTTTATAATTCAAACGAACGTCAATAAATTAAAATTATACAAAATATTGATGGCGCTATATTATTAAACAAACTTTAATCGCAGTTTTTACATTTTTAATTTTTATGTATTGTTTAAATGATATTTATTTTAAAATGCTGTTTTTGATACTCAATTCAATATTTTTTATTTACCTTTTTAAGATTATTTAATTTGCGAAAATTACTACTTTCTATTAGATCACCACTTTAGAATGTTCACATCAAAATGGTGGAAAAAAGGGTACACATTTTGTGCGTTGATGGGCAGTCTATCTAGTCTATGCCTTTTCAGGGTCAGCCCGAGGGAATATATTTTTCTGACAGGGCCGTACCATTTAAAAAAAGTACCTAGAAAAAGGAAACTTTAAAACACACTAACTTTAAATTATAAAAAAAGCAATGAATGAAACAGTATCCTTCGAGAGGTCCTATTTCATTAAACAAAATTTATACGATTTCTAGAAAATTAACAAGTGTACAAGATTAACAGAATCTGAGTTATTAATTAAAAATGCATAGAAACTTAATAAATATAGACCATTGCTTTAAATAAAGTCTAAGCAAGTAAACTATTAAGAAAGATTCTGCAGACAATATCATTAGAAATGCGCGCTAAATTAATATCTACGGAACAATAATTTGTTACGTTAGGCCATTATAGCTAACATACCTGTCCATTTTACGCAGATAATGTTTTTATTTTTAGAAATTTTTCTAATACAAGACTTTTGATCGAATGAATTTTAAATAACACTTTAAAGTGAGAAAAAACATATTAGTTAGGCAGAGGTTTTGTATAGTTTCAGAATTAGGTAAAATTTAGCATTTTATGGATCATCTTCTTAGTATAGCCGTGGAATAAATCGTTTTAAATAGTTTAGGTCTAATCTGAAATAAGTGAAAATTGTGAAAATATGATATTTTGTGCTTTCAGAGTAAAACCTTTAGCCAATATTAAAAGCGTTTCCCAAGACTAATCAGTAATTAGTCTCAAAGCCCCTTTTAACACGACTAATAAATATAATTTAAAAAAAAAACTACCCAGGAAAGTGTAGGGGAGACCGGGGACTAAATAACCATAAAAAATTAAATCGCGTTGTAAAAAAAACAAAAAATTATTTTTTTCCATTTTTTTGTTGGAACGTAATTTTAAGGTCTATTTTTACTATAGGAAAAATATTCGCATTGAAAAAATTTATAGTTTTCTTACAAATTAAATTTTGAAAAAACAAAAATCCTAAAAATTTAACGTTTTGGGGGATAGATAATTTATTATGTTTTCACTTTCTATTGGTAAATGCTAACTCAAATTATTAAACAGATTGTTTAATTGTAAAAAACACGGGGAATGCAAATGTAATATGGTTATATTTTACATAATAAAAATAAAAAAGGGTCATGATGACAATCTGACTTAAATACCCATAAAAGACAAATTCTGCAATGGAAAAATGTTTAAACAGTCTATTAATATTCCAAATTACACTAAAATAAATTATTATTTAACAAAATTATTGTTTTTTAAATCTTGACATTTGTCTACACATGAAAAATGGCTAAAACTAACCCCTCTCCGACTAGCCCCGACCCCTAATTTTATGAACAAACAATAATTTAATATGTTTAATTGCGAATAAAAATTTAATCATTAGACGGTTTTTATATAAAAAATATCCCTTTATATGATAAAAGTTCAATTTGTCCAAAATATAAAGCCAAAAAATTTTTATGTGTCAATCACAAAAATATGTCAAGGCTACTAAAAGCCTCAAAAAATCGTTTTTCCGCTATAAAAATTTTAAATTTTATTTTTATTCGAAAAATTTGTTTACTTTTACATAATGAGAAAAACACATATGGTGTAAATTTTAATTATATATCATTTTTGTTTTAAAAATAATTATAAAGATAATAGTAACCCCGGGCTACGACTAGCCCCGGTCTCCCCTAATATTTAAAAATATAGGGGCAATGATTTATTTAAGGTTAATTTGTTAATAATTGCCAAACAAAAAACATATTTAGATGAATCTATATATATAAAGAAACTTCCATAATTTTATAGGCAAGAAAATCAGAAGGGACATTGTTTCTTTACGTCCTCTTCCCCCATAATATATATGAAAGAACCGTAAAAGAAAAAAATTTAGCTCTGGAAGCAATTATAATAAATTAATAGCCTTAAACGACTAGCCTTATCATAGCCTATCTATCTTGACCATTAAATATAAGCACTATCCAGAGAACTGCAAAATCACTTTTTTTCAACCCGAACCCGACTCGACCTGATAATTTTTTTAAATTTTCAACCCGAAACGAAGCAACCCATAAGTTTTTTAAAATTTTAACCCGAACTCGACTCGGCCCCACCCGATATATTTTTTTAACCGAGTTTTTTTCGAACAGAAAAATGGGGAATGTAAAATTCAATGCACAAATTAAAGTGTTTGAAACTAATTGACACCACGATTTCGATTACTAAATTCTTTTGAATGATTTATTGAGTGGTGTATAAATATGGTAGTATCTACAATATCGGGTCGCAATTAATTTGAAATATATAGTTTTGCAAATGAACCATTTAATAAAATTAAACTTACTTTTAATTTGGTTTATAAATATATAATAGTTTAAATTAATAATGAACTACCTAAATACAATTTAAAAATATTAGTTTGTTTATATATTTTACCTTTCACCAGTCAATTTTAAATTTGCGTCCAAATTAAAACAATCAGATTTAAAGAACAAAAGGATTTTAATTAACTGAATAAAATGATCTTCTATTATACATTTAATATTAATCAAAAATATTATACTACATAGCATCAATTTAAAAGATACGTCCGGTGTATTTTACAATTTTATAGTCTTTGACCCGACCCGAAAGCATTTTAAAATTTTCAACCCGAACCCTACTCGACCCGAACGCAAACCGATGTCGGGCCGGGTCGGGTCCGAGTCGGGCCGGGTTTTGGGTCACCCGTGCATTAGCACTATCCTATCCCATCCCGTCCCTTATTACTTTCAAACCTTTTGCCATAGGCATTTATTGATAGTTTTTAATTTATCTTAAAATGTTCGTCGATGAATAAATTTAAAAGGTAAAGAAAGATTCATCACGTAAACTATCTCCAGGCTTGCTTTTTCACATCAATGAGCCTGTTTTGAATGGAATCGGGTCATGATGCTTGGTAGCATTATACATGGGCGTAGCCAGCTTTGGAATTAGAGGGGGGCAATAATGATTTAAGGATGCTTAGGGAGGGGCAAAATGAACATTTTTTGAAATTTTAGCCATAATTTTAATAAATTTCAATAAATCTTTGGATTTAGAGGGGGGCAACCGCCCCTCCCTGCCCCCCTGGCTACGCCCATGGCATTATAAATTGACAAACGTAATCTATTGTTTGATCGTTCCAGCTTAAAAATGGTCAAATACCTCTAAGGCTAAATTTTACATAAAAACAAATTTACTATCGTATATATACTATTAAACTACTCTTATTTAGCTAAAGGGTTTATTAAATTGTATTCGACGCATACATTATAACTTTTACGTATACGTGTTTGTATAGGCGTAGCCAGGATTGCCTTATGGGGGGGGGGGTTTCCAAAAAAAAATTTAAAATGGTACTATTAAATAAAAATTTATTAAGCTTATATACAGTAGTGACGGAGGTAAACCTATCTAATTAAGGGGGGGGGGGGTAAATTTGTGTCAAAGAATTTCGATTAAACAAAAACTTATTTGAATTATATAAATTCAATATCTACGATGGGTTTTTGGTCAAAAATGCGTTAATAATATCTTCATAGACGCAAATTGCAAAGAGCTCTTTCCAATTTTTCTGTTTGCGCTAACTAGAGCCATTGTTTAGACTAATCACTTGCATTGGCCTTTTAGGCTTAAATTTCCCACCAGAACCAATAACTGTCCCGCCCGCTCCGCTGTTAAAATTTGGCTTGTATCAGCATCTTCCTCGTAATTTAGAGGTTGAGATAGTTTTTTAGAGAAATAATTGAGAATTAAATTTCTTCTTATTGAAAAACACGCACTCGGGACATAAATTTTTTGTATAGATAATGTTATAATTAGTAGATTTCATCTAAAATTAAATATCAAATTAATTAAGATAATATATTATTTCTATATGCGCAACACACATTGTGTTTAAAATTTCAATACAAATGTGATTTTATGAAAAGTTTAGATTAAATTTAAACTTATGAAGCCTTAGTTGGGTAAGGTATTTTAAAATAAATTAAATTATTAAAAGGTGAAAAGCTTTTTTTGTTGCTGGACAATTGTTAAAAAAATTTTATGAACTAGTTTTCTCATAAGTTTCTACAAAATTTTTCACAGTTTAATGCATGAAAAAGGCATTTAAAAAAATTACTCCAATATGTGTCAAATTATATTTAAGCAAATGTTCAGTGTAAAATTCTATTAAATTGTACTTTAAGAAATTAATTTTGATTAAATACAGAAAACTCAACTAAGTTAGAGACTGTTGGACAATGCCTATAATTTTGCCATGCGAGACACAATAGAGATGCTTCTATATACTTTATACTTATAGTATAAGTATAATAGGGTACCTCCCGTTTCAATTATTAAAATGGATTTTAGGATTAAAACATCAATTCTATTACATATTGTTGTTACTTTAATGTAATTAAATTAAAATATTCAAAATTAGGTATAAACTGTATTATTTCATCATTATCAAATTTAAGGATAATAGGATAGGATACAAATTAACTATATCATTTAAGGAGCGATGGCTGCAATATAAAATAGGTTAAGATTTTTTGCTCAAATCTAATTTTATGTTATGAACTTGTGGCACATATACTTAATTAAAATTTTATTATAGTGCTGATGGCGTAATAAAAACATCTTCGGTTACATTTAAAGACCGGGCACATGGGCGCAGCCAGGATTGGATTCAGAGGGGGGCAATAATGATTTAGAGAGTGGCAAAATGTTGATAATTTTTTCAAATTTTAGCCATAATTTTACTAAATTTTAACAAATTTTTGGATTTAAATGCGGGCAGCCGCCCCCATGCCAATCTCTAAGCCCGAACTAATCATTAATTGTTTACAATAGCATGATTTATTATTTTAAAATTCAAACAAGTTATGTAACTTATGTTATATCTTTATTAGTTTTTTTAGGTTCTATCTGTTTGGATTAACTATAAACAATTAACGAATTTTAAGGCCCAATATGGATAGGTAAAAATGTGGGGGGTAGAGTTGAGCAAAATTAAAACAATTTTAAGCCTGACCAGGTTTGGGTCTAATATATTTGTTCAAAGACCGTAGCCGGGGGGGGGCAGGGGGGAGCGGCTGCCCCTACCTAAATGGCGAAAAAAAAAATTCAATCAAAGCAAAAACCCTCAAAAATTAAAAAAATTTACGTTTTGCCCCCCCCCCCTAATCCAAAACCTGGCTACGCCCATGCCTTTTTGGCTAATAAGTTACTTATGGCACTCTCAAAGTGCTGGTGTTCATTTAAATATTATGGGTGTCAAAAAAAAGATAAAAAGCACATACAGCATGAGTAATATATTTTTATCGGTTCGGGCTAATAAAAAGACTGATTGGGATTAGACTATGCATCTGGCATTGAAAATATATTAACCCACTTCAAACGCCTCTTTTTTCAAAAAACACGGTTGATTGAGTTGCGACAGGCGTTAATATTCAAAACTTTTAACATTTTAACCTTGATACCCATGCCATCATATCACACCCTTATCAATGAAAAAAAAACTGGGTGAGACTTGGTAAAAGTTGGGAGACGTAATGTGAAGCTTTAGTAAACAAACAAATAATACACACTTTGTCGACGATGTAAATAGTCTTTCTCTTAGTGACAAAAAATTATTTTTACGGGATCCAAAATATTTTAGCAGCTGATTTCGATTAATAAACACTAGAGAGTCGGTCGTAGGAAATAAAAATTTATGAGGATTTAACTATTTGCCAATAATAATTACACACATCATTCCCCTCGTATAAATCAATAAGCTAGTAACTTTCTTACGATAAGGCGCGAGACGCATTATAACAACTATAACTTTTGTTATTACAAAGTTTAATATGCGCGCATTTGCCATCATATAGTCTCGTTAAATTTTTTTGGCTGTTAAAATACTCAAAAGCTCGCCGAACACTTGTTAATTTTACTCTATTTGTGTACACTTATTCCGAAATCATCATTTGTCGTAACTTATTAACATTTTATCGCTATTTTCCACCCCAATTTACGATAATTCTATTAATTGTGCAAGGAAATTCCACGCTACAGTGATCCAAGTAAAATTCAATTATTCATACATAATTTCTATCTAGCTAAATTTGGCCTTACTTTAAAGCTAACTTTTTTCTATTAAACGGCATTGAGACTATCTTGATATAACATAAATTAGGGATTTAAAAGATTTAAACCGATGCATGCAGTATGTTTTTGACATATACGGAAGGAATTTCTGCAAATAAATTATGACAAAGTTATTGTGCAGTAAATAATCATAGGTTTGGTAAAATAATTAATAGTTTCAATAACCTTTGTAATATATAAGGCTTTTAACCTACGTTTAGGTTATGGCAATCATTATAAGAGGATTTATTATTAGATAGGAATAAATATTTAACAAAAAATGTTTACCTCGGGGGATAAAAATTGTTTCTTTTCAGTGTTAGTTTTATGATGTGTACATAATGAATAATTTGTAGGACTAATATAATATTAACATAAATGAATATTTGCTATTTTTATATCGTGTTTTCTTCATTGAACACCGATGCAACTATATTATAATTCATGAGCGTAGCCAAGGGGGGGGGGGGCAAAGAGGAGCGGCTGCCCCCCTCTAAATCTAATTTTTTTTAAAAAAAATTTTAAATTATGGCTAAAATTTTAATAAATGTTGATTTTGCCCTTCCCTAAATCATTATTGTCCTCCTCTAATTCCAATGCTGGCTGCGCCTAAATCGATTAAAGACTACATTCGCACCTGCTGACGGTCGTTTGACGACTTAATTGGCTATAATAGGATCCTTTTGAGCTACAAATTTTAGCCGCTAGCAGTAATTTATAAACCAGTGTTTATCGAAAATTTAACATTATATAACTAGTCCCATATTTTGCATAAAATATTAATATAATTTTGGCCAAAGGAAGAATGGATATTCAAAATAAAATCAGTAAATATTTGATTCCTTTTGATAAAATCGTTTAAAGTAAGGGTTCTATTAGATCGACTATGCCGTAATTATATGTGGCGTGCCATTAAATTTTAAAGAGCGTGGCCGGAAACTCTTAAAAATATAATTTTACTAAAATTTGGAACAAAAATATGAATGAGGAATTTAACTTCCGATAGTTCATTAAATAAATCTAGCTCGAAAACGGCATTAATTGAAGTATAAGGCTAAGTACACAATTATCGAGGGTAATTGATTTGCATTTTTTTTAATGGAAGCAAAAATCTACACTAATAATATTAACTAAAAGGTTTATATGGTTGGTAATTTTGTTTAGTTTAAAGCACTTTCATTACTTAAGATATTAAAATTTAAGGTTAAATTAAAAAACATCTTATATAAGTCCACAAGAAGGCTTTAATACAAAAAAAATTTATCACTATGTGCAAAACATTAATATATCTTTTCTCTATTAATAAAATATAATAAATATTAATTAAAAATAATTGATTTTGGTTACTTTTTAAACCCAACTCAATGATTTCCATTCTCCAGCTGAGGCTTAAAAAACTCCTTAAATTAGTGTTAGCCAAACGTCCACATATCTTTGGCCCGAACTGAACCGGCCCGTATCCCGATGTTTAACTATGGATAATATTACATTTGAAAAGTTATTTAATCATTTAACTATTTAATGCAATTGTCTATTATTTGGTAATTTTTGATAAGATCAGTATGATGGATAAAGAATTCAGTATTTCTTGCTTTATTCAACTATGTTTTCCTGATATTTATAATAATGTATAATCAAATTTAATTTTATTTAAGATGATTTAAAAATAAAGTATATTAGTTTAAAAAAAAAATTCTTAAGTTAATAATCTTTATAATCATAACAAAAATTTGCGTTGTTAGAATTTATAAGCAACATGATTTATTCTTATATCACTTTTTAACGTTTACATAGCTATTTTGAATGGTATATAATGGTATATATATGTATATAACGAGAATAATAATTACTTTATTAATTAATAATTATGGAAAAAAGCTGTAATTTAAAGCCTTTATAATTTTAGATAGAGTTGAGCTTATTAATAAAAATCTTTAAAATACATAATTGTAGTTCGGGCCGGGATTGGGATTCGGGAAGGGCTGGTTCTTCACGCCCCAATTGATTCTCAAGCCCACTTAGTATAGTATTATCAGAGCCCGTTTGGTAATTTAATTTTAATTTAAGATAGTCTATTAGAAGAATTACATAAAAATGGGAAAATTTTTAGAAAAATTTGCTAGATAACGCTACAAGCTTAAATTAAGGGTTAATTTTTAGGGGGAAGGCAGGAGAAACCGTAAACCCATCCCCAACGATTTAAAATCACATTAGAGTCCAAAAAATAAATATGCTGCTTTGTTTTATTTTTTATTTTGCAATTTTTATTTTTATTTGAATTTACCAATTATTACACAAATTTCAATTATGTTTCTAATTTAATAACTTTTTAAAGCTGCTTTCCTCGATTAAAAACTTATTTGGCTTTTTTGCAATATATTTTTCTCTTGCTGCTATGAAAAAGGCGTAAAAAATAATTTTCGGGGACAGAAAAATCAAAAAATTTGTTACTACAACAGACATGCTCGTAAGAAAAAAAAAGTTGAGCATTTACGTGAGAAAAACGTGATAAAATGCTTCATAGCTAAGCTCTTAACCTCCTTTTTTATATACCAGCCTGCCAATACTAATAAATTTTAATCCCATATAAATATTACAGGGATTTTAATCAATAAATTTGTATTCCTTGCCTAGGAGTGAGTGGGTTATTTATTGAATAGCTATGTTTATATAGTTTTCTTTACAAAATATAGTTTTCATATGCACATGTACTGTAATCTCTCAATAAAGATCTAAAATTTTAATAATGATGATATATATTCTAAAGTTTCTTTAACATAGTGGTCAAAAGTTTTAAAAAGGTATCAAAATCGTGTTTAAACATCATATCAGTTATTTTAAACCGTATAAATAAAGCGTGAACACATGGTCGTAGCCAGCATTGGGATTGATTTAGGGAGGGGCAAAATGATCATTTTTT
Organism: Gordius sp. MW1; assembly: GCA_964036665.1. Lineage (NCBI taxonomy): Eukaryota > Metazoa > Nematomorpha > Gordioida > Gordea > Gordiidae > Gordius > Gordius sp. MW1. The sequence goes on from OZ038529.1 coordinate 5,038,436, forward strand.
GAAATTTTAGCCATAATTTTAATAAATTTCAACAAATTTTTGAATTAAGAGGGGGGCAGCTGCCCCTCTCTGCCCCCCCCCCCACCCTCCCTCCTTGGCTACGCCCATGCGTGAACATGTATAGTAATTCTGAATTCTTAATATTCACAAGTTTATTTACTTTTTATATAATTGCGCAAACCTGACTTGATATATAACCAAATATCTAAATTTAATAATTTATTGCTTTGGCTAGATATTTTGCTTCTACTTTCGTCTAAATCAACTTTCCCCAACAAGTGGGAAAATAAGGTAATAATAATTTTTTTTTATTAAAAATCTTTATTAGGTAAAATCTATATATATGAAAATTATGTTTACACGGCACGTTTATGTTAGAGAATAAAGAGGGACACACTGTAGCTATACGTAGCTAGAGGGTTGCAGGGAGGGGCGGTTGCCCCTGTAATTATGGCTAATTTCAAAAAAATATTAATTTAAATCTCCTGCCTGAACCATTTTGTCCCCCTCGAACATAATCCTGGCTACGCCCATGCACTGTAGTAATTTTAAAAACATTCGCCAATGCTTTAATACAAAACTCGGGCCTTCGGCCCTCGTGGGAAGGGGGAGGGGGGAAGGGAAGGGGGAACGAAACTCATCTATACTCCGTATAAATGTATCATTATTTGCTATGCAATTTATGGGCGAGAAAGGTGGGAAGGGGCGAGAATGCCTAAAGGGGGGTATTAAATGCAAAATAATTGGACTGACGGGCATAGGGTAAATATCAATATTAACCAATTCCAATTAAAAAAATTAAAATTTCGATTCACAATTTGGCCAATGGTCATTTTTCCCATTGGTCAGTAGCCAGGACACGGTTAAAAAGTCGTATTTTCAAGGGTATTAACAAGAACAATATATTAATTTAATTTAAAAAAAAATTTTTTGCCCTCGCCAGGATTCGAACCCATATCAGTAGAGGCATAGGCTTTTGTAGGGGCACAGGGACCCATATCAGTAGAGGCATAGGCCCTTGTAGGGGAGGGCATAGGGTAATTATCGATGTTAACCAATTGAATTATTCATTACTAATTTTTTTTAGGGGAAAAGGTCATACTTTGGTTTTTTTAACTAATGGGTGTCAAAGGTTGTTAATATGAGACAAGCGAAAATACCCTAAAGAAGAGGGAATTATAAGAAAATTAAATATAAAACGATATTCTTGATAAGTGAAAGTGAGCAAAAGCTTTAAATTAGAGGCAAACTTGAGATTTAAGTATTTTAAATTAATTTTAACAATGCTTTGTTAATTGCTATTAAACTTAACCTTTTTGGTTAGTTCGCCTAAGTTAATATTAATAATAACAGTCGCAGTGGTAAACACGACGGAAATTTAAAATTCATATAGAAAATGTCAACCCTCCCCCCTCAATTAATAACTTCCGTTCAATACATCTACCACCCCCCCCCCTATATTAATAAATTAAAAATAATACTAACACATCTCTCTCTCCCATCTCCTCCATTTCCGCCCCCTAAACCCCCCCCCCCCCCCCCCCCCCGCGCTTATAATACTAACTAGGGTAATAAACTGTAGTTTAACCTTGGCATATAAAAATACTTATAACATATGAAAGAGTTAAGATAAGAGTATAGTGAAATGCAGTAAATTTAATTCCAATCATATATTTTTAAACGTAGCAAATACAAAACGACGGAATTTTGTATGCATTTAGTTAGTAACCATCTAAAAATATGACTTGCGCATATCAGTAGAGGCATAGGCCCTTCTAGGGGAGGGCATATAGGGTAATTATCAATGTTAACCTAATATACCAATTCAAAAACGAAAAAAATAAATTGCATAGCAATTAAAAATTTCGATTCACAATTTGTTCTTTAATATAATAAAATAATTAATTGAAGGATGGATAATTATTAAAAATATGCTTCTATGATCGACCACGTGATAAAAATAATTGCCCTCCTGTTTTTCGATTACAATTAAAATGGTTAAAATATTATCGTTAAGTTACATCAAAGACTTTAAAGCAGTTATAAAAAATTTATATATACATGTAATTTTTTTGATTAAATTTTTGACAAATGCGAATTTTATTTTTTCTAAACAAAATTTTTTTTACTTTTGCCTTATGGAAAAATACACATATGGTTTAAATTTTTATCATTATTATTTTAAAAAATAATTAGAAAGATACTTAAAAACAATTTGGCGAATGGTCATTTTTTTCATTGGTCAGTAGCCAGGACACGGTCAAAAAGGATATAAATACATAAGAGACGATTAAAAAACGAAAAAAAAATTTCAAATCACAATTTGGCCAATGGTCACTTTTTTCCATTGGTCAGTAACAATAGACGGTCTATAAATACATACGAGTCAAAAAAAAACACAAAAAATTTTTGATTCACACTTTGGCCAATGGTCACTTTTTTCCATTGGTCAGCAGCCAATGGGCGACCAAAAAGTCACATTATCAATGGTATTAACAAAAACAATATATTAATTTGAAAAAAAAACGATAAAGAATTTTTGATTCACACTTTGGCCAATGGTGATTTTTTCCATGGTCAGCAGCCAACGGACGGCCCAAAAGTCACATTATCAATGGTATTAACAAAAACAATATTTTAATTTGAAAAAAAAAACGAAAAAAAATTTTGATTCACACTTTGGCCAATGGTGATTTTTTTCATTGGTCAGTAGCCAGCGGACGGTCAAAAAGTCATATAATCAATGGTATTAACAAGAACAAAATATTAATTTAATTTAAAAAAAAATAAAAAAAATCGTCCTCTCCCGTGATTGAACTCAAGACCTCCAGGTCATAAAGCTGGCTCCAATAACTTGGTGGACGACGGACGGACAACAAAAAACGAGCCCATAAATTGCATAGCAATTAATATTGTTTAGAAGGGTAAAACAAACGAGATGATTTACTCTATTGATCGCTATGAAATGCATATTAAGGCATAATGTAAAAACCGTAAGCTCTCGATTAAGGTTTTACAGTCAAAACCGTTTAATTGCAAAGCTTTGGGCCTGAAAAAAATTCGCGATCAACCGATATTTCGCGATTAAACGATGGAAATAAAAGTATATGTACATTATATTAAATATTCATTTCTTTCGCAATAAAACGATAATTTATATAATTATCTGGTTGATTTAAGGACTCGAAAATGGTTGTGAATATCCGATATTGTACTATTAAGCGATTTGTCAATAAACGATGTTTTTGTTAAGATTATCGTTTAAAAAAAACAAAATGGCGTTTAACTTCGCGATTAAAAGATTTTCGCGATAATCCGATTTGCGATTAAGAAGTTTCGACTGTAATTAGTTTTTTTACTATGAACTATTTGGCAATGTTTTATACAACAGGACTTTGACATGTACCCTCTTACCTAAAGCTATACGATTTTCGTCTAAAATTTGAAATTGATTGCTAAATAGTTTAACGCAAGCCGTTTGATTTATAATTTATTCAGCAGGGCGCGAAAGCACAAACAATGAATCTCATTATTATCGATAGATTCTACTTTATAAATAGTGCTTAAGTTTGGCTCATTTTATTTTGACACGCCCTTGAATTTTTATTATTTATTTAGGCTATAAATTAGCTTTATCAATGTAAATAAAAATGGACTCTCCTCCCTCGTCCCCTGCACATAAAATCTCAATATTTGATTAAAGGTTCCCTCATAATAGGGTCATACCCAAAATATAATCCTTTTTTATAACTCTTTGCAGGTTACTAATCGTTCTTTCCGTTATTAGCGAAATTCCGAATTTTGATTGATAATTTCCGATATTTGTCTTGTCATCTAATATATATATTCGAAACATTTAAAATGTATAGATGGGGCCGCCAAACAGCAAAAAATAACGAAATCATCGATATTGAGATTTATATAACCCATTAGCTTTTCCTAATCAAAAGAGGGTGAAGTCAATTTAACATTTGCCTAAAAATTCGGATGTTTTTTGCCATGTTCAAAGGAAAAGTCATGCATTAAAGAAAACTTCCATCGTCTATTTGAACCCTAAAAAATCAATGTCCACTACGGTCTCCCTCAATCCAGAAGAACGCAATGAGAAATTTTATAAATGGTTGCAATCCTTTCCGGGCATCAAAAATTCTTATGCTCAAAGACAAAATTTTGACCATTGCCTCAACAAAGTTATGACACCCTTTCCAGTGGTCGAAAGTAAATTTTAATTATATTAAAAATCACAATTTTACAAGAAAATTTTTATAATATTTTTAATCATTATGCTTTATAACTTTAAAACGATCGCTTTTTCAAGGTATCACTGGAATTAAATAATTAAATGCATATAAACCTCTTAAATTCTTACGTTTAGATTCAATTAACTTAAATTTATATTTTATTTTCAAAATTTTGGCCATTTTTACTAGTAGGTGATTGAGGGCCATTCACCAAGCATATCTTAATTTGAATACACTTAGTATCAAATATATTCTAAACATTTAAAATAGATTACGGGACGGGGGGAAAATAGTTAACAGCAAATGTTATTTATATGCATTATTTTAAAAGATCAAATGCCGCTTTTTTGAACTAGTTTATATTTAAATTATTATTAGTATAACCGAAAAATCATTAAAACACATTGAAATTTAAAATTATTATACATTGCATTTTTTTGAAATACTCCTGGGACCAAATTTTAATAAAGAAACCTTGCAGTACCTACGCATAATTTATCCCATATAAATTGAATAAAAAAGTGTATTTTATAAGTCATACTTTTGTTGAAACTTGAGCGTAATGCAACATTGGCTATACATTTTTAATTTAAAAAATGAAAAAGTGGTGGATTTCAATTCTGTGTTAATATTGCTTATTTAAAACACAAAGAAAATCAATAAAATATATGTTATTGAAGAAATAGATATATAAAAAAAGAAATGATTACACTTGATAATTATTTAAAATTGTCGTCTTTTTTAAAAAAATAGCACCACCATCATATCTAACCTATAGGATAGAGCCTAACAAAATTAAATTTACTGAAAAAAATTGTAAATAATTTTCATTATATTTTAACAACATATTGAGATAATCACATGATTCACTATTTTTGCGGGCTTATCAAGATAATATGAATGCAGAAAATAATTACACAGTTTATGCCGTGACTCTATTTTTAAAATGTAGCATTATTTCTATAAGATGCAATATTAACACAAATCTTATATAAATTTTGTTATAAAAATGGCGTGAAAACGGAGCTTGCTTTTCAGCCTATTAAGATTAAAGTTGATTTGAGATAAATTACCTATTGCCTAAGCTCCTTTCCAATCAATAATAATTCTCATTTATCCTAAATTATTGGAAATGGTGTAGTAACAATAACAATTGTATGAAAAATATTTATTGATTATATCGGTATTGTAAACCCACTACTACACAACACAATAAATATATTTAATAGTCTCAGTTTTATACAATTCCCTACAGCTTATTTGAAAAAAACGAAATATAGGTGTTCTATTAGTTTTAGACCAACCCTATATTCCCACTAACTTTTAATTAATTTTAAAATTAATTATTTATTTTTAGATAATAGTTGCCTTAGATCTTTAATTAATAGAAATAAACTCTTTTGAATATTTTTTGTTTAATTTTCTCTTATCATTAAACCGATCCTCTTTCAAAAATTGCAATTATTCTTCAATAACCTCTATAGTTATTATAATCAATTGTTAAATCTTTTGATTGCGCTCAAATTTTAACAAGATAATCTATTATTCTCTCTCATAGATTTAATGTAAACAGGTATCATTTGTTGGGAGTGATGAAGATTGTTTCAAGGGATGACAATCATAATAATAATTAATGATAAAATTGATAACATCAATCCTCATTTTCTTTTCAGCTATATCAGGAAACAGGAAGGAAGTGTAGAAGTTTCATTATCCGCATTAATAAGATTAATTACAATTCAATTAATGGGATGGTTGATGATCTATATAATGTCTGTGCCATGCGTGCCATGCTGTATTATCTCGGGGGCGCATTACGAATCTATAATTATATTTAAGAGTTTATATTACCATGGCTGAAGCAATTTTAAAAGTAATTTTATCTTATTCCGGTTATAATTTATAGAATAATAAGTTTAATTATTTATATTGAAATATATAAAATAACGAATAAATTTGCTTTTACCATATAAACATTATAAATTATTATTAGTCGGGAACGAAATATGTGCTAATATCATTGTAAAAATTGTGTTGTTCATTTTGTTCTCATTTCATTTCTAAATTACCTCAAAATTAATATTTCGACATTATTTTTCGTAAATTATAGTAACTTTAAGAGAATATTATAAGCATATATTTAATCAAAATGTTTCATTTAATGTTTAATTTAAAAATTTAACAGCCTGATAATGTAAATAACAACTTTGAAACAATCAATTTTTGCTTCATTAGAGACCGTGATTTGTGATATGGAATTTTTACAAAATTATTTAAAATTAATTTAAATTGTTTTTAAAAAGAATGTTAAATGGTTACGTCATTTAAATACAACAGGTCAAAAAAATTTATTTCTACATAAATATGAATTTTAACTATATCAAATGTATGTTAAACAGCATTATTAAAATGACGAACAAACATTGTATTAAATACGAATTTTAGTCTGAATTCTCTTGCATTTTATTTGAATATATTTTTAATTTTTTGAAATAGCACAGCAACCCTTTAAATATTAATTTAATGATTTTTGTGCACATATTTACGTGTACTATTAAAATCGACCCATTTTAATCCATGTTCGTTTTTATTTTCGTTTTCAAATATTGATTATATATCATTTTCATTCCATAAAAGGCTCATTAATATTGACAGTCCCTGATACTATGCTAAGCTCATACAAAAATTAATTAAAATTTAAGAACCATATGGGGTCAAGATATTTGATAAAAATTTTAATTTATCTCATTTGTTATAACAGCATAAAGTTAGTTTATATGTTAACAGCATCCCTTGTCCCATATTACACCTGGTTAATTTACCTTCTAATTCTATATTGTTAATTTAATGATTCATCTTTTTACTGATTTGCAAACAAGTTAATTTGACTCATATGAAGAAATTAGGCTACTAACGGACAGCTGGGTCGACACGTGCTTTTGATTAAATTAGCACAAACATGGGCGTACGCAGGTTTTGAATTATGGGGGGGGGGCAGATTAAAATTTTCCTGCGACCAAAAAAAAATACTATCCAAAAATTTTCCTGAGAGCAAAAAAAATAAAAAAAGGTCACGACTATCCAAAAAAATTTCTCAGAGCAAAAAAAAAAATACCATCCAAAAATTATCCTGAGAGCAAAAAAAAGTCTCGACTAAAAATTAGGGGGGGGGGCAGCCGAGCCCCTCCCCCTTCTGGCTAATTAGAGGGGGCAGCCGAGCCCCCTGCCCCCCCCCGACTAATTAAGGGGGCGGCCCCTGCCCCCCCCCCCTGCGTACGCCCATGAGCACAAATGTCATTTAATCTATAAATTCATTAATGTTTCGTTATTTGACCACTTACTTTATTCACCGACTCTTTTATTTAAAATTTTAGATTTATGTTAAAGACTTTTTTGAAGGTCCTTTATTAAAATTGCCATGGATTGTGGGTCATACGCCAAATTAATTTTTAAAAAAATATAAAATAAAACCCAACTGATTTTGTTAAAATTGATTTATACCTCGAATTTGAACATTTTTTACGGCGTTATGTCGAAAAATCGTTATTATTAATTGCTATGCAATTTATGGGATCGATATAGATAGGGCCAATTGTATGGGTAGTGGCAAATACTCTTATAATTATAATTGGAAATTGGTAATACGGAAAAAAATTTAAAATTTTTACCCCTTATTTAGCAAAATAAAATTGATAAAGAAAATGGGAAGATGGTTGGCCTTGGCTTGTTTATTTTATAAATATCCCTATGCAAAGGCAATTTGTCGCAAATTAAAGTTCAATTAATAATTTGCTTAACATTCATTTTCTATTCCGGTCCCTAATATATGAGATGCAAATATTTCTAGCACAAGTTGCAATAATAATAATAATACTGCTAAAAATGTTCTAAATACAACCTATAATTTTAATTAAACTTTAATTATACTAATAAATTCACAAAGTAACTCCTTTTATGAAGTTATATGCAAGGTCGGTTAAATAAAGAAATTTATTGGCTCAACACCTATCTAGCTTAAATTATAAAATTCTTTATGTCTAAATTTCAATGGCACTAGTTTGTCGAACATACCTTTTTTATCGAAATGGTTACGAAACCTTACACCATGGCAAAAACTTTTTCCTGCAGACAAATTAGATCTTTTATGAAATTTTTTTGTCAAAATATATAAAATTACAAACATTTTTGAATATATTTTAGATTTATATAAACTACAGGATTAAACGTTAAACATTAAAATTAAAAATCAAATACGAAAAATGTGAGAAAATTTAGTTGTCCATGTTTTACGTAACTTATACTGTCTTTTTAAGTTTTTTTACCCTACCACTCTAGCTTTTTTGGGTGCAACCCTAAAATTCAATAAATAGATTCATTTTTTTGAATTTCTTTGAAAGCTACAATTAAATATCAAATATATGCAATTGCTTAACTTATTATTTTTGGGATGAGCACTCACCCCATACATTTTGAAATGAATCTATCCACTGATTTTATTACTATTAGATGGTTCTTGTATGTTTTGATATTAACATGTCAATAATAGGCAACCTATCGTTTCCAAAAAAAGCTTAATGGATTATTACTTTATAAGATTTTGTCATTTTTACTAACCCTTCAAAAATAGATTTATTTGTAGGTGCTTCTACGAAAGCAGCTGCGCCATTGATATGTCCTCCAACCTTTGACGGGTACGGGTGTTGGAATCAAACAGCTGCAGGGACTCGGGCTTACATATCTTGTCCAGAATATGTTATTGGCTTTGACCCCCACAGTAAAAATCATCATTTATTGATAAATTAATCTTTTGACGCCTGCTAAGATCGAACAAGTCTATCTATCGGTCGCCCTTTTGATTCATTAATGACGTATATAGGCCACAAATTTATTTGGGTCGGCTTTTCATATTTCTACTATACGTCGAGAATGTCAAATCTCAATTTTGCCCATTAAAATCCGGCAAATTTATTATAAAGGCGTTAGCGTAGGGTATAACGTAAAATATGAGGCACATGTCGTGAATTTAGAGATCAATTAATCAAAACATTAAGAACGCGACATTTATATTATGCAAGTAATATTTCATTTGCCTCCCAAGTTTTAAGAAAAAACTCGTAAATTTTTGTTTGTGATTACATGTCAAGAGATAAGTGTTTCAAAGAATATGACTTAAATAAAATTGATAAGTTAGTATTTCCAACCCTACATAAATTTTTACTAACAATTATAGACAAATTGAGTGGGAATCAAGGTCAAGATAAATAAAAGTTATTAAAAGATACTAAATGGTTTCCTTAATAAACCTATAGTTTTATTTTTTGCACTCTTTATAATCACTTTCTTGTAATTCATGATAAATTAACATTTTTGATATATTTATACAATGATTTCATATATTTGTTATCATAATGGCGAAGAGTTCTATAACTCCACATGCTTTAAATAAACTCCTTGCACTAGTTTTAAAAAAAATCTTATGTGATTTTAAATACAACTTTTAAATTAAAAAATTAATAAAATGATAGATAATAAATTAGGCGTAAAATTTTCATGGCAGCCATAACGATTGCCGCGTAGATTGGTCATTTATGTCCTAGTTTAAAATAATATCTTTGTTCAACCAAAAAATTCTTGTCTGTCACATTTCTAGGCACTATTTTATTTTATAATAATAAATAAGGGAAAGCGTTTAAAGATTGTTTGCCCGATGGTTCCTGGTTCAAACATCCCAAAACCCAGAAGATCTGGTCCAACTATACAACCTGTATCGACATAAATGATTACGAGGTAATTATTTTTTTTGAATTGACGTGCATTATTAAAAAAAGTTTTACATATATAGTGGAATTAATAAATAGATACAAGAACGAAAACATTTGTAAAAAAATGATTAAAACACGTTATCAGTTTCTTCATCTTCTTTAAGAATGGGCATTGAATCCATCAAAGAATAAAAATGGGATTCAGCGATCCATAGGCTCATGGGCGAAGCCAGCATTGGAATTAGAGGGGGGGCAATAATGATTTAGGGGGGGGGGGGCAAAATGATCATTTTTTGAAATTTAGCCATATCTATTTCAACATATTCTTGCATTTAGAGGGGGGGGGGGGCAGCCCACCCTCCCTTCCCCCCCCCCCGGCTACGCCCAAACAAACAGCTGATTTTTGCTTAAAAAATTATTAAGTAACTTAGACCGCCATTTTGGGTGGGGTTATTCCAATATGCGTACTTGTGCAGTGAAAAATTTAAAGGTTACGAAGAAAATATTATGAAAACTTTAATTATATTTCATACGTAAGTTTAGCTTAATTGTTTAACAAAATGAATAGCGTTTGTTTGTTAATATATGCCACAAACATGGTAGCCTCCAGCCCTTACTTATTGATTATCAGCTGATCGCTAGTTTATTGTATTATTAGCATGTGCGTAGCCATAGGAGGGAGGGGAAGGCAGGGAGGGGCGGATGCCCCCCTCTAAATCCCAAAATTTGTTGAAATTTATTCAATTTTTGGCTAAAATTTAAAAAAAATGATCATTTTGCCCCTCCCTAAATCATTATTGCCCCCCTGTAATCACAGTGCTGGCTACACCCATGATTATTAGTCTATGATTATACTATAAAATCTAACCAAAGACTTGAAAAGTATATTATTAATATGCGTTATTTTAGCTGAGGAAAAAGGTTGTCAGCATATACATAGCAGGCTACGCAATTTCACTACTAGCCGTTCTTCTAGGATTATTGATATTTTGGAAACTCAAGTATGTATTATGCCTAAATTTGTGTTCATTCTTACTCATTCAATATTTATAATAAATCTCTTTCAAACAGAATATAAGTTTTTTCTTAAATTTTAGATTAAAAACATAAAGGGAGAAATTAATTGACTTTCTTTAAGAAGTGGCCTATTGTTAGTGATTTTTGAGGTGAAATACTTAGTATTGTATAAAAACTACAAAGTTGCCTCACTAAATTAATTAATTTATGAAAAGCAAGTAGCCTACTCTGTGAAGGCGAAATGGTATGACACGAAAGATATTTATTAATTTTTTATGACAATAATTAATTAAAATGTCATTCTATAACCACTTTTTTAAGTAGCCAATCGCTCCTATTTGATTCCTTACTGTTTAAAAGTCGCATTCAGATCCTGACTGTTGTGTGAATGTGTTTTAATTAAATATTATTTGGCATGGTAATCTAACATATTTTGGAATTAAGTTTTTATTGCGACATAAAATTGGGTGATGAAAAATAACTGTCCACCCATGAACTTCATTTTATATTAATTTTAAAATTAATTAAATTCAAGGGCCAAATTGATTTTATGGTTATCAGATTTTGTGATATATAATATTTAATATTAAATTAGATGATTAACGATGAGTGCACAGAGCTGGCTTTTTAAAAAGTTAGTAATTAAGCGTTTCAGGGTACCCATAAATGGCGTAATATATATTCCCTCAAGGTAAATCCTAATAATAAAATTTAAGACGCATTTTCGACTTCTAAACTAATGTGTTACTTTTATACGCTTATTAATTTTAATTATGATACTTTTTTAGGCGATTTTAAGTTAAAAAAGAAAGCATAATGTCGTTTTTTGGCCTTGTAATTTACCAGAACTATGAAGATTATAAATATTTTTAGTAAATTTTCATAGAATTAATTTACATCTTATAAATAAATTATATTATAGTTACTTTATTTGTTAGACTAGATAAGAAACATACCATCCCTAATGGGGTGGTCTATGCACTTAATTAAAAAGTGCATTATGATACTTGTCAACCTAAAAATTAACCTCCACACCCTTATTAAATTTTTGAGTTTGCAAATTATTTATTCCAAAATTAGATGAGATTATTTGTTTATTTTTAAATTTTAAAATGTTATGCGAGGTCAAAAAATGATGTAAAGATGTTTTATTGGTATAATAAAATTTGTTGTATCCTAATTATTTTGCATGCTAGAATGAAATTGAAACATAAAAAGTTTGATCTAATGTTTTTTGATCAGTCAGTGTTATAAACATTAATAATCACTTAAAGTTATTTTTACATTTAATAATTAAATTTACAAATTTAATTTTGTGAAATATATTTAGGAACCTTAATTGTACTCGCATTCAAATCCATCAGCAATTATTCCTTTCTTTTATCGGGAACAATCTAACGCGTATTATTTGGCACTCCCTGATCGGAAATACCCAAATTTTAATCGAAAATAGGGTATGTCATTTGTTTGTATATTTGGAAAATGCTAATATTTAACACAATTTTAAAACTTTTAAAAATAAGGGCCACGATTAATTTTAATGACTTGAACACATATTAGGCACAGCCTACACTATGTCTCAAAACTAAACAAAATTTTAAGAAAAAAAGGAGTTTCAAATTTGTTAGGAATTAAAAGCTGCCTGAAGCTGATTATCTTATCAATAACCGCTTTTAGAATTAACATAAATAAGTTTGTCTGTTGAATAAAATTTTTATTATTATTTTTGTTTTTATTTTTAAGAGAGCTTTAGGCTTTATAAATTCAATCATTTTTACCCCCATACCTAGTTTAAATCCTAAGCCATGTTAAAAGAATTCATAATTGTTTCCCTATAACGGCACCCGGTCAAAGTAGCAGAAAAATAGCAGCCAAATTGGTCAGATATTGTCAGGATTCGTCAAGATTGTTAGAGTTAGGGTTAGGGTTCTAATTAGGGTTAGTAATACATCAGAAATTCCCTCCCCATTTGAGATTTAATTCTAATATCTTGATTATCTAAAAAATATTTTTCTGCTACTTTTTCATCATTTTGCTACTTTGACCATGATTCCCTATAACATTCAAACTAAAGTATAATTATGCTTTTTATTGACACGGATATAGCTTAATTTAGGTTATGTAAACTTAAGAGAGCAAATTTTATTTAGATTTTATAGTCACAAAGCACACAACTATTTATGTTTATACACTTTTTGGCAATAAATTTACCTAATTTATAGATCTCCTGTCAAGTGGTACACGTTTTAGCTCAGTATTTCATGTCCTGCAATTACATGTGGATGTTTTGCGAAGGCTTATACCTCCATACAGTCATAGTGATGGCCATGCTCAACATAAAGCACATGATGATCATCCTGTGCCTCGTGGGATGGGGTACGTCTTATAAATATTTATTCGAAGTTACATTATATAAATCAATAAGGGACACCGGGGCTAGTTATAACCCTTGTAATTATTAAAAGAATAACTATAGAATGTTAAAGTTTTATCCATATGTGTATTTTGTCATAATGCCTGTGTAAAAAATTAAGTGTATGGAAATGGAAAGAATAGAAATTAAAATTTTTATGGAAGAAATAGGGGTTTTGGGGCTGTTAGTACCCTTGATAAAATTCCATATTTTATTCATAAAATTTCTCTGGTTGCCTATTTTAAACTAATTTAAGTTTGTTGTAATGCGAAATTTTTTACAAAAAGAATGATTAAATTTTTGTTTGCAATTTTAAATGTTAAATGATTATTTGTACATAAAAATAGGGGTCGGAGAGGTGCTAGTGCTAGCAATTCATCATTATATCTCACCTAATAAAGACAGATTTGATTTAACAAAGTTTACGGTTATTTAAAATTTGCCAGAGACTAATCCGTTATTTTCTCGGGCCGGGTCGGGCTTCGGGTGGCCGGTGCGGGGCTCTACTAACATATTATTAATTTGCACGTTCAAAAGTTATTATAATCTTATTATTTTTATACTTTAAAGTGTTATCTACGTTATTTATGATTTTAATTTAAAATTAAATTAACAATAGCCAATTTTTAACTCTTTTAAAGCTATTATTTTTTATAGAAAATAAGCCGTAATTTTATATGTGATTTTAGGTCTACCGATACTATTAGTGATACCATATTTTATAACGAGGAAACTGAATCACCAAACATCAGCGTAAGCATATGCACACAAATTTGCACAATATTGTGAAATAACCGGTCAATTATTTTTTAACTTTAAAATTTTCTCGATATAAAGATTTGTTTTACTAATTTTTCATTTTAAAGCGGAAGTTTTTTTAAGCATTACAGTAAATTAAATTTTTAAAAGGTGTTGGACGGACGAATCTCATTACAAGTGGATCATAGACGGTCCCATTATCATATCACTCATTGTAAGTTAAAAAGCGATTGCATTAAATATTCTTTTAATTTTTTGAGAAAATAATTTTTTTTTGTATATTTAATAATTTAGGTCAGTTTTATATTCCTTTGTAACATAATACGAATCCTCGTCGCCAAATTAAATTCGTTCAACACTCCCGAATGCAACCAAACTAGGTAATTCATCTAACGGTGCTAAGATTAAATGTGATTTTTTTTTACTTTTTTTTCAATAAATAAAAAAATTGATAGTTTTTTAAGCAAAATTGTAAGTAAAATTCATATTATTTTTTGATTTCCAGAATTTTTTATTGTATCATAATAATACCCGCTATTGGTGTTTTAAGGTAATTTTCAATAATTTTTTTTTAAGCTCTAACTCTTAACTTGTCATAAAATATATTTTTACTTATAACATCAAGCAATTTGCAGTAAATTAAAGGAATATTATTTATGTGAGTTTAGAAAAGCGGCCAAAGCTACTTTGATATTACTTCCATTATTGGGCATCCATTTTTTGGTTATGCCCATCCATCCGCCCAAAGGATCTCGTTGGGAAGCCGTATACGAATATGTTTCTGTCGTTCTTGTATCTTTTCAAGTAAAACTTTCAAATGCTTTTTGATAATGTTCGAACATTTTATACTATAGTGCGCACGGTGTGAATTAAACAATTTTTTTTTAATTAGTCAAAATTATAATCTTATGTAAAAAAAGTTCAATTATTATTATAAAACCAATGTTATTATTTTGTTTAGGGTTTATTCGTTGCTGCCATATTTTGTTTCCTCAACAGCGAAGTAATTATTATTAAATTTATTAATAATTAAGCCGTAAAGTTTATTTTAGATGTTTACTAGAAAAATTGTTAAATTGATAATTAAAAATTTTGCATTAATTTATTTCATTTTTAAACTATCAAATGAAAAAAAAACAATTATCTTAAATTGGCTTTCAAATTGATATGGATAGGATAATGTAAACCTATTTTTAATAAAATTATTATACCCATTTCTTATTTATTTACAATTAATAAATTTTGGGCATTTTGATTTTTAAATTATTTATAAATTAGGTTATATCGTCTGTCAAGGCGATAATAAAACTTGCGCGTGAAAAAAAATTGGGTGCCAAAAAATATTCCAACATACCTATGGTAAACGGGACTGCTAATTCTTTACTAAGTTAATAAACAATTGTTTTGACCTTTCTATAATTTTATTAACAAATTTCTCCTTGAATTTTATCTACAATTCTGTTATTTTCTCCTAAACTTATATCAGAACATTAATTTCAAATGGCTCCACTTTCGTTTAGTTTTGCTGTGTGCTTTTAATTACTATGGCAGCAGAGCAGGACACGCCTTATAAATACTAGACTCTGTGTTCAGCATATATATGGCCCTACTTTATTGCTATTGACAAGAACGACGATAAAAATAATCGATTTTTATAAGAAGAAGTTATAAATATTTATATGCCATCGCGGCCATAACACTTCTTGGACAATAACTTTTATAGACAATAAGCTTAAAATGGCTTGATATTGTAGTTAAAGATTCCACACCAAACCCCAATGGCTAAAAATGTTAAAAAAATAGGATTTTTATAATAAATTATTATTGTTTTTGAAACTTAAAATTACTATCTTCTTTACATAATTACAGAGAAGTTTGTCTCACACACACACAACTACGAGCAGGCTCTCTAGTAAAGCAATAGACCGCTGACGATTGCAAAATAACAACTATACCAAAAAATTAAAAAGAAGACAAAGATGTATATATATATATATCAATTTATTTATTATAAGTTAATTTGATTTTTTTATAAAAAGTCGTTGTTTGTTAAAAATCTGAAATAAAATCTACTTTTATATAACGAAGTTCATCTAACTACAGTTTTGATTGAAGTATTTCTAAACTCGGGCATAAAATAATAATTGATAACATTGATTTAAAAAATTTTAATAATAATTTTTATAAAAATCTTTAACCCTGTTCAATCAAAAATAGTTCTGTCAATCTACAAATTTATATACACATAATGACGAAAACTAAATAAAATTTAAAAAATACGCAAGATTCAATTACGCTTAAGATTTTGATTTTGTACATTTTTCCTAAAAGTTTTTAGAACTATTTTCTAACCATTATTTCTACACATTATGGAAAAATGGGCTCTTTTAATGACGACAACATTTATTGTAGGCATTTAAACAAATATTAATCAATGACATAATGCCTAGCAAAAAGCTAAAAAAGGTTGTAGTACGATAAATTTTGATATTTTAAATTTGATTTCTGGAAAAAGTCAAGGTTCGTATGGTTTATTTCATCGCTTGCCAATGGTTTTATTTTGACTTTTGCCAAGTTTTTGCATATAACCACCTCGATTTCCAAACTTTCCTCCACTCTCCAATATTTGAAAGTAATAGCGTTGAAGCGTTTTTGTAGAAAATACATTAATTCTTCGGCAGAAAACGTTTCCCACTCGACGGAAGGCACGATGAGCGGTGATTGAAATTGATTACTTGTGAGGATTATCTTTATAATGTTTACGTATAATTTAAAAATTTATACTGCCATATTTAAATATTTATTATATTATATTCACGAGTCACGACTGAAAAACCATATAAATGCGCTAATACTAAACTGATGGCATTGATCCGTGTATGGAAATCGTGTTGGATTTAACGATTTCCATTGTGATCTTTACATTAAAGGCATAGACGATTTAATTAAAGTAATAATAACTCAAAGCTTTAATAGCTTTAAAGATTTTTTAAACAATTATTATAATCGTCATTTAAACTAATAATTTAAAATTTGCTATCCTGTTTAAGTTTTAGATTAGCATAAAAAATATGGGGACCTCTCATAGACCAATAGCACAATAGATTAGAGATCAGCTAATATATTTAAAAATAACAAGTTGGACAGGACGGATAACCAAAAACGAGCCCATAAATTAAATAGCAATATAAAGTAAGGGTTGTGGTTGCCATATATTAACAAACTAACTATACGGTATTCATTTTGTTAAATAATTAAATGTTAAACTCAAGTCAGGGAAGGTAATCCTTTAATGTTATTGTTATCCTTCCTTTCCTAAATTTTGTGATTCTGCACAATAGTATTGACAGAATGCCATCAATTAAGTTATCGAATATATTAAAACCGCACTTTATCCTTCCCTATTATAAATCTTTTTATTTTATCGTAATATTTGCGACTTTTTTATTAGGCAAAAAATGGAGTAAGAATTTTTTAAATATAATTATATCACAAAATAACTTGCAAATTTTTATAACACTTAATATTTATATAATTTTCATTTTCACAAAATGTCAAGGGAAAAATAAAATATCAATTTCCGCATTTAACGTTTTTTGAAAGGGTATTTATTCATTGATTAATTTTAGCAACAATCAGTCAATGCTAAAAAATTGCTAAAGGGCTTGTCTTAATATCGGATTTTGCTGCGCAGCAAAAATCGTTGTACGGGTTATAACATAGCCGTGTCTTAACTTCGAATTCACAGAAAATTTACATTTCAGACGCATAACATAACAGCGATTAATCTCAAGAGTTGAATAAACAAAAGAACAATTTTAACTATCAAAAACAAAATATTAATAATTACAACCGAGTTTGACCCATGAAATTGAATCGGATATTTGACAAAGATAAATCCGCGCCATTTGAATCTGAATTCGATATTAAGACAAGCCCTAAAAAATTATGAAATAGTTTCGACTACACCTGTCGATTGAATTGCCAGATTTTATATAGGATTCCATCCGGGGGGTATTTCAAAAAATTAGTCAGGTGCATATGGTAAAATTTATTATTTGTAATAAATATGGAGAGCATTTTAGACAATGTCTAATAAAAATTCTTATTTTTCAATAAAATAATTTAACTTGAAGAAAATTTTTAAATTTTACTTTTTTCTATATAAATTGAGATTTAGATAATTTAGCTTAATAATTATAAAAATTACGGCAATTGTTTTTTGGAAAATGTTAGCTCCAGTGTTGGGCTTGATTTCATCATTATAGGTATTGCATACGTAACTAACAACGGTTGTTATAACCTGAAACAGAAACAAGTTATTTTAATAAAATATAAACATCAAATTTTAACATCAAATTTCTCATAATTTTAAATGTTAAACTGCACATATCAAATATATTTAGCAAATGAATATTATTTATTATTTAGAACATGTTATTATCAATTACGCTCTTAAATAAATATGTATAATTATAATTTAATTTATGATTATTGTGGATTTAATATATATGAATATGATGTGACCAATAACTATTTATAAGATCTCAAGAGCTTTAAATTTAAAAAAAAATATAAATTTATAGTATTTCACTAAATTATAATAAATTTGTGCACCTCGCTTGGTCTAACTAGCTGAAAATCAATTTCTAGATAATTTAATACGGCCGTGTTATTTATGCAATATGTCGATGTATTCTGTTGTAATCCTTTTTCCGTTTTAATTATCCGATATATCGGCTGAATTTTCTAAAAAATAAATTAAATAAAGAATGATATTAACAAAGTTATTTTACAGGTGGATTTTCAAAAATAATTAAATTGTAACTATAGTTTTAACATAATTAGATTTATGTGTATAATTAGCTATGATCATTTGTTTGTGGATAAATTATACCTCAACCAATGTTTCCTGTGGCAATGTGTTCCCCGATTCTGTTTTAACATTAAAAAATGGACAATTTTATAGATTTACTACTCTTATATTTTCAATTTATTTAAAGTTGTTTTTAAAGCAAAATTGTTGTCAGAAAATAAGTTTGAATTTGGAGATGGGTTTAATAAAATTTGCTTTTATATTTGATTCTGTTGAATTTGGTGCTGGGATTAATTCAATAATTATATTAAACATTATGCGAAAAATTAAGAAATATTCTAATTATAAAGCTAATGAAATAAGATAATTTTTTAATAAACATTAACAGAATAATACTGAATTCTGGAATCCCCGCAAGAATGATAAGAAAGATCAACACAAATAAAAGAGTAGTAGCTCCCAGTATTAATAGTAACAATAATGATTGCTTTCGGAAGTAGCGACCCAAAATTTTGCTGTGAAATAATTTGTAGATTTTATATGCCATGGCACAACACAACGGTCGTCATGATTTCAACATCCAGGATTTCAAGGTATTTCTTTTTTATACAAATTTCTTTGAGGATATATTTTAATTATTAAGTAATAATTCTTATATCACTTTAGTTTTTATGGTTTTTACTTAAGGCTGAGAGTCATTTTATAAAAGTGCCGGGGACTTATAAAATATAACAAAGTATAAATAAACCTTTGATAATAAAATTACACCCCGCGGGGTATGAATAAAATGACATAAGAGTGCGATAAGAAAGGTATAATGCACTGCAATCTTAGCATACGCAAATAGAGAACAGCAGGCTGGGCCGAGTTGCTTGCCGACCCGGTTTTTGAACCGGTTAGGCTAAGAAGGCTGAAGGCCAATGAGAGATTATTGCAAATATAATTTTTACCGAAACTAACCGAGACATTTACTTTGTGATCGATTCATTTTAATTGGGTTTATATCAAAACTTTAGCTGAAAATCACAATTTTTAACAAACTTATGATTTGTGAATTTCTTAGGATTTTTAAGACTCATATGTTATTTTGCTCTTGATTCGCAAATTAATGTTTGAACATTTTTTAAGGATTTTTGATCAATCCTATTAGCTCCTCTCGAAACGATTTTAATGAGAAATCCATGCCCCCTCAAAATTTCAAGATTTTCACCTGGATTATTTTTAGTTTTTCGTGTCCTGCGTTTTAAATACTTTGTCAGTTAAAAGATAAATATTCTAGATATACGAGCTAAGTGTTATATTAAAAAGGACACCACTCGGTGAAATATTATGGACCATTATAAACAAAGACATGGCCCGGCCAGCTTGTATAATATTTTAAAGGCAGTGAAGTATTAGAGTTTTATTTAAAAAGTAAAACAGTTTGAAATTAGTGAGAGGCAATATCATGATGAAAGTTGAAGCATATTTTTAATAATTATAAAATAATTTATAAAGTTATGCGAACTCTTCTCTTTCTTTTTGGCTACTGTCCCAAATTTAATTTAAAACGATAGTTTTTAAAATTTGTTTTTACTAACGAAAAAAGTTAAAAAAGAGTCAGCTAAAATTCATTTAATTTATCAAACAATCTATAAATAATTTGACATAAATTCTATTGTTGCGATCATAATGAAATTGACTTGAAGTAATGATGTCGTTAAAGCCAATAAATAAATGAAGAAATTAATGTATTATGTAGATTCAAATGAATAATAACCATGTATTACGTATTCTTCACATATACATGGCCATTCAAATTTTGTTAGGGGACAGAGTGAAAAGATATTTTAGCAGTTATAGTTCAACATCGAGTAAATTACCCCTGAAACATGATTTAACAAAAATAAAAAACGAACTAGCATTGATTAATGCTTTACCTCGAGATTTCATCACTAAGAGGCAAAGTAACTATTTAGACCATATCAGACTGAAACATAGCTATGGAATCCCTTATCACATTCAGGGATCCTCCTACAGAGAAAACTCCAAAACTCCGCTAAACCGTAGAATTCGACGATCGTTGAGAATGAGACATGATAAAGAGGATGAAAGTAAGGGCGTTTATTTTGGGGAACACGAAATTGCAGATATGATTGACTTAGCTAACATGAAGCACGAAAATTATTATTCCAACGCAGCCGGGATTTACATGAAAGAGTATCTAAAACGTGCCTTAATTTGGCCTAACTCCACCACTGTCTCTGCTATTTCTTCGAACGACACTAGCAAAGGCAATGGTAGTGCTTTCTTGAGTCGGAGAAATGTTAGGATAGAAAACGGTTTACACAACTATCCCACCTTAAATCGAAAGGCTGTTGCTTTCAAAATGGCGGAAAATGCTAAAAAAAATTTGCTCGACTATAAACGAGAACGTTTCAACACTACTAAAGGGGCATCCGAAGATATCGTCGCTAACATCGAAAAGATTAAGGATTCTTCTTGGTCCGGAGGATCTGAATTAATTGATTCTCAATCGGTAATTAACGTGCATGATCACATGATTCCGTGGGATGGATTTAAGGCGAATGACGAAACTAAAGTGAAAAATTTGCTCACAGATATTCATTACCACATAAGGGGCTTCGATGATAAGGTGCAAAGGGATGCTTCGAGAAGGTTATCTACACTTTACAACTGGACAACCCCGATATCGACCACAATCTCAAGCCCTAAAACAATTTTAACCACGATAACCTTAACTGTTAGTATACCGTTAGAATTACACGGGGGTATCAATAAGACAAGTTTGAACATAGATCTAGAGATGAATCTCAGGCATGAAAAAGATGAGAAAACGGTGCTTAATAATTTGTTAAAATTTATGACATCCCAAGACGATTTGAAAAATGTCAAGCATTTTTCCATAGATAGGGAAAATGAGTTTGAAAATAAGCGAGAGGCGAATAAAAATGTAACAGCGGGATTAATAGTTAAGAATGACAATGATTCGAATGGAAATATGGATGATTTGTTTTCATCTAAATTCCTTAAACATCATAAAATAGCAATAGAACCAATAAAAAATTATCGTGAAAAAACTCCGGCAGTTGAAGATATGGATAAAGTAGAAATAAATGGAAGATTAGTAAATAATATTAGTGCCCGAGTTTTGTAAGTTTTTTTTTATAAAATAAATAGCAATGCCAACAATGCTCGCATTTTAAGATTTTTTTAAAAAGGGTCATAAATTAAAAAAAAAGTTTACAGCTATTTCGTTCTTTGTATATAATTTTGTTTCATAAATTATCTATTAAATTAATTAATATATAGAAGAGCGTATTTATAATATAAGCACATTAACTCGTACTTTTATACTATAAAGTGTTTTATTTGGAAGAGGGGGCAAAACTTCGGGGGACTGTTAGTTTATCGGAGAGGATTGTTATTCCGGGTAGGGAGATAAATTAAATACCACGAATTCGTATCAGACTTTATTAATCCAATCAATTTTCTAACGAACGTACAAATAATGGCGTACCAATAATTCCGAAATATAATACCCGTAATACAGGACACGGGGGGGGGGAAGAAAACACCAAAAACTAGTAATGAATATTTTTTGTGAAGACTTTTCTATGCGGGAAATTAATGAGAGTTTTTTCTAGTCTATTCCATCGGACTGTTTTATTTTCTTGGCGTCGTTAACCTGTTTTCCACCTTTTCGACCTCCTTCTTCGTTCCAATCCTTAATTTATTACCCATCCCTTTCAAGGTTTTCTGGCTTCTTTGGCCCCCTTTCGTTCCAAACTTTTTGGGATCCTAATTTATTGCCCCACTGTTCTCAAGGGCACGTTCCTTTTAAGTCTCTGTCCTACTATTCCAATCAAAGCTCCCAAGGACACGTTCCTTTTATGTCTAGGGCCTCGTTGCTCGAAGTAACTCTGCCAGTTTATATTCCATGTCTTGACGGGTTTTATGTTCTTTCCTAAATTTATAGCCTTCCCTCCGTAACCTCATTCCTTATCCAGGATACGACATAAAGATATAGAGTAATATCTAAAAAAGGGTATTTTTAGACTTTTATTAAGCTTTACAAAAGGCATTTTTTACAACATTGCATATAAAGCTTGAAAAAATAAGTGTTTTAATTTTTTTATCCAAAATGAATAAAAAAATAAAATTTGTGAGTCTTAGCTTAACCACGACATGCATTGTTTAACTCAATACTAACCACTAGTTAGCAGTGTATCTCTCACGAAATAAGGTGTTGACCCAGTTAAATTAAAAAAATTTCAGGCCAGAAGATCGTCAGGTTTTTTACCGTTCAAGAAAGCAATGTTCTTTAGCGAAAAAATAAAATGTTGGGCATTAAAGTTCAAACTCAGTTTGTTGTATTTAATTAAGTTGATTTTTGGACAATACGGAGAAGGATTTTTTTCTGTTCATCCCTCCCAAATATGATAAAATTTACCCAAACCAAACATTAAATTTCAAAAAGAATATTGATTTTATTCTTAAAAATAGTTTTAAACATATAATTAGTATGCTATTTAATCAGCAAATCAAATAACATTGCCAATTGTTGCCAGTTCTTTCATAGTTTTACCACTTTATCATACAAGGCTTTGTTTAAACCACATTATAAATCTGCAAAAAATATTTTATCTTACGAGAGCAGGGTCCCTTTTACAGAATTCTGTTGAGAAACCCTTGACCCTGGCCTTGTTTTAAACAAATTATCCTCAGGGACCCACTTAAGGTGTATGTGGCCCAAAAATGTTACGCTTTTTTTGCATAAGTAGGGAGAGACTGGATCTTGGTTATAGGAAGGATTTGTATGAGAGGAACAAAATATTTTGTCCCAAATGAGGGGTAAAATGATGGTTATTTAAACACTTTAGCCTAATTGGAAGCAAGGGTGATATTGGCTAGGTGTTAATAATGCTACCCAATCATGTCTTATTATTATAAGAGATTAGGAATTTTTTAATCATTAAAACAATACTGAATAGCTTTAATATTCAATGAAGGTATTAAGCTTAGTGTAAAAGCCTAAAGTTTAATTGTAAATTCATTCATGTATCCATTTCAGTCTTTGACCTAGAATGCAGTAGACTAATATTGATTTGTATAATCTTTAGATAACTTAAAAATATATGACTTACTATGTTTGCTTTTAAATAATAATTTATACTTTATCAGGAAATTATCACTCATGTGAAATTAGTCAATGTACAGCAGTAATGTATTAATTATTGAGTATCTCTTAAACAATTATAAGAAATTAGAATGATACTTTATATCATCTTTTATAGTATTGTATGATCAAGATTTAAAAGGTACTCTAGCAAGCTTGAAATTGTCTTTTAAAGAACCTTATATATACCATATCAAAAGTGAGGAACATTTAACAAAGACACATTAAACTAGTAAAAAATATTTTGATAGGGTCAATGTCAATATTCTAATATACTTGGACTAATTACTATAGAAAATAAAGTTATGTTTCAAAATATTAATGCAATTAAGTACAGAATAAATTTTATTAAAATAACTTTTAATATATACATTAAACATTAATCATCATAGGAAGTTTACAAAAAAGCTTATTCTTCAAACTTTGGAATAACAGGAGGTGGTCCGCAAGGTTGTAACATTTTCTCAATAAGGTTAAACTTTATCCGTGCTTTACTCTCATTTTTTGATATAGCAAATAAATTTGTTAGATCACAATGGCCAATGCAAGAAGCTAAAGTGTCTCGATGTTGATTAGTTACCCATTCCCATTTGCTTGTATCGGAATGACCTGTCCCTACGTATTTTGATTGCAAATGCTCTAATTGACTCAAAATATTATATCTGTCGCCCATTTTGTATGTTAATAAATTAAATAGGCTTCATTTAGGTACAATTCGTGATATGACTAAAACCTTGATTTGGGTACATCCAGTCTAATTTTTGTATGCATGAATCAAAAATTCGGATCATATGAAATATTTAATTTGTACATGTAAATATATGGATATTATAACATATTTTATTTATATAGTATCAAATAAATTAGATTTAATTGTTAATAATAATAATAGTTAATAATTAATGAACATGTGTTACTATCAATTGGTTTAATGTGTATATATAGGATAATTATAGTTAGAGCAAGGCTATAAAACGTTTATAATTATATTTAATGTTATATAAAACATTTCAATTACATTGTAACATATAAACTAGATTAAGCTGTTAATAATAATAATAGTTAATAAATGAACATGTGTTACTATCAATTGGTTCAATTTGTATGTATAGCATATGAAAAGCTAAAGTAATGCTATAAAACGTTATACATTTTATATCTGTTACAATATGTAACTTATATAACTAACATATAACAATAGTTAATGATATATATAAAATGAATAGGTATTATCACTTGTGCATATTCTATCTGTTGTAATATCTATGGGATTTAACATATAATAATAGTTATTCTATGTATATAATAAATAAATATTATCACTTATGTGTTTAATGTACAATATAGTATAAGTAAAATAAGCTTAATACAATAAAACATACTATTGTTACATTTTAAAATATATAGTGTGTAAATTAATGTATGAAAGTAGTTGAAAAAGTATGGTTACACTAACCTTTCGTATTTGAATATACCTCTTGGAATTATATCGTTACCTAGGATAGAATTTAACCTTCTAGGTAATTTGAATAAAGCAACTCGCATCAGTTACCTAGGCAAAAACTTAACCTTTATTATTTGAATATATAAACTCGATCGATGGTTACCTATTCATACAACTTAACCTTTATTATTCGAGCATTCACAACCCTCACTATTCATATTCTTAACCTTATTATTTGACCACTAATTATAATTTAAATAACCCCAATAGTTGTGTATATAAACAAGACGTTTTAAATAAATTCATTCACTTAAATCATTTGTAGAGAACATATTTCTCTACAAAGGATAAATTTTTAATAGTTCTTGTTATGTTATGTTAGAATTAGCAAGAATCAACTTAGACAATTTATTTGTATAATGTTAGCTGATATAGGATTTAATTATTGATAATAAACATAATTATGTCCTAGTCAACTTTAATAACGTCTATTGCCACATTTATCTTTAGTATCGGGAAACTTAAATGAGTATGGGTGATCTGTTAAGTATTTAAAGGTAATTAAAATTTTCTTGCGTTATTTTTATATTTCTCATATTTAAAACGTGAATATTATATATGCTATCTTTTAATATATGCCCAGTAGTATTAAAAGATTATTTAAAGCCGTTCCAAACAATTTATATGTTGGAGCTTGTATCAGCAAAAGTAATTCAAATTAATTTTGACAGGAGACATATGGGCAAAAGATTTTTTAGAGCGTGAAATTGATTAATAATAAAGATCATTTACTATTGGCATGCAACCAATATAGTAAAGACATTCCAAAATATTTGGTGAGATGATTTAATTTTCCTTAAATATACAATTAAGTCTAATAAATAATATAAGATGGTCTATGAGTAAAAATAAAACACATGCAGCGCAAAATATTAACATATTTTCAAGCTTGTATTTAAAAATTAAACAAATTTTATTTATTATTGTAAATCAATTTCATCATATAACGGGGCATCGTGACCTTGTAAGTGCATATAATTAGAGATGGCTGCAACACATGAAAATAGGGGCATAGGGTTAGATACATTTGTATATTGAGCTATAAGACGATTTATATTATAATTTATAGAAGCGTATTATTATTTGTTTCATACACTCTCTTGCCCTGTGAGATGTGTAGCAAATCAACATTAGTTTTTTCTTGCAGGCCTTGCAGGAAATGAACTAACATGTATATAGTAGGGTGGATTTGTTTAAGCCCACTTCTAAGCGCATTATGAAATCCTTCCAGGTGGTTGTTGGTACGGGGCCCCTCTGCATCGAGCCTTTGCCACATATCATAGGGGAACAAGGGGTCCCTCCCAAGCCCAATCTAGTTATTGTGGATGTACAAAAAAAAATTCTCAATTTCTCTATCGCCGCGCACATTGGGCTGGACCATGCAAAGGGTCATGACATCACGGATGTGCCTTCTCTTCACAAATGGCAAAGCTATAAAATTAAATATTAAGACATAATTGTAAAATAAACATAATGCATACTTTTAATGTAGTTAAAAATATCGTAAGTAATTTTGCCCTAAACACATTTAAAAAGATATTTTGATATGATAACTGAGAAACTTTGACAGATAAACTTACAGCAGTTCAATTTGAAATCTTAAACGTATAGTAATCATAAATCAATATCCCAGAGTTTTTAAATTTGTATCATAAGCAACACAAAAATATAATATATAAAATTAAATATTAAGACATAATTGTAAAATAAACATAATGCATACTTTTAATGTAGTTAAAAATATCGTAAGTAATTTTGCCCTAAACACATTTAAAAAGAGATATTTTATGATAACTGAGAAATTTTGACAGATAAACTTACAGCAGTTCAATTTGAAATCTTAAATGTATAGTAATCATATATCAATATCCCAGATTTTTAAATTTGTATCATAAGCAACACAAAAATATAGTAAATAAAATTAAATATTAATAAGACATAATTGTAAAATAATTAAAATCCATACTTTTAATGTAGTTAAAAATATTGTAAGGAATTTTGCCCTAAACACAATTAAAAAGAGATATTTTGATATGATAACTGAGAAACTTTGACAGATAAACTTACAGCAGTTCAATTTGAAATCTTAAATGTATAGTAATCATAAATCAATATCCCAGAGTTTTTAAATTTGTATCATAAGCAACACAAAAATATAATATATAAAATTAAATATTAAGATAAAATTGTAAAATAAACATAATGCATACTTTTAATGTAGTTAAAAATATCGTAAGTAATTTTGCCCTAAACACATTTAAAAAGAGATATTTTATGATAACTGAGAAATTTTGACAGATAACCTTACAGCAGTTCAATTTGAAATCTTAAATGTATAGTAATCATATATCAATATCCCAGAGTTTTTAAATTTGTATCATAAGCAACACAAAAATATAGTAAATAAAATTAAATATTAATAAGACATAATTGTAAAATAATTAAAATCCATACTTTTAATGTAGTTAAAAATATTGTAAGTAATTTTGCCCTAAACACATTTAAAAAGAGATATTTTGATATGATAACTGAGAAATTTTGACATATAAACTTACAGCAGTTCAATTTGAAATCTTAAATGTATAGTAATCATAAATCAATATCCCAGAGTTTTTAAATTTGTATCATAAGCAACACAAAAATATAATATATAAAATTAAATATTAAGACATAATTGTAAAATAAACATAATGCATACGTTTAATGTAGTTAAAAATATTGTAAGTAATTTTGCCCTAAACACATTTAAAAAGAGATATTTTGATTTTGATATAATAACTGAGAAATTTTAACAGATGAACTTACAGCAATTCAATTTGAAATCTGTCGCTTCGAAAAAGTCTCACGAAAAAGTCTCACGATCGTGAGACTTTGACCCGAAGGGCATTATACCGGTTGCCCCAAAACGAAAACCTTTGATCTCACAGCTGCCCCCCCTTGGTTACGCCCATGGATGCACACCTCCCTCCAAATATTTAAAATAAGAACTCTTTACATTTTTATTACTGTTATAGATCTTGATATTTAAAATATTCATGCCCAAAACTATAATTTCTTGCAAATAAATGCTGGGCTACATTTGCAGCTGTCCTGAAACAATATTAAACAAAAAATTGTAGATGCGTTGCGGAGTTTAATTATGAGGAATAGATGCTATAAAAAATGGAATCGATTATCTTACCAAATAAAAATAAAGGGTACTAACAATTTTTCCTGTTTTATCACTATACTATATTAAAGTGTGTATAGACACCGTTTGGAGGCTCTACTTCGTTTGTGACATGAGATAGATTAAAATGCAAGATTTTATGCAAGAGCTTCTCGACCTTATTGTTTGCCTTTATCTTGTTTCCTTATACTTTGGTTCCACCACTAATTGCTGTTTAGAAAACTTTTCTTATATCCATATATTTTGCATATTATCATTTTTCGATTATAAGATTTTTATCAAAAATTTGTCTTCGGATCTCGCAAGTTTACTTCTTATCGCCCTGAGCACTATTGACTTATAAATTGTCGAATAAGCCCGAATCATATTGTTTGGGGCAAATTTTTAATTTTATCTCAAAATAATTTATCACTAAATAGCGAAATTAATTGTTATTGATAGTTAATTTAGGAAGTTTCATATGCCAGGATATCAACATTATTTTTATAAAATAATCAACTTACCCAGATAATATGTAATTTATTACTTTGAAATGTATTAACGTCATCAAAGATTGTGTATAAAGGCATCCGAGCGTTATTTATATTATACCTAATGAATTTTACAGGAGTTCCCCTTACCCCTTTCGGTATAAAATAGATGATGAGAAGAAACATAGAACTTATATATATTAAAATTCCTTGACCTTAAAAAATTAATGCACTTA
The DNA here is from genome assembly GCA_964036665.1 of Gordius sp. MW1. Lineage (NCBI taxonomy): Eukaryota > Metazoa > Nematomorpha > Gordioida > Gordea > Gordiidae > Gordius > Gordius sp. MW1. The sequence continues at coordinate 5,068,002 of OZ038529.1, forward strand.
TATTGGCGATTAAGTTTGGACAGAAACGAAAAATATAAAATAAAGCAAGTTTGATGATCAGATAAGAATGGAGAATCCATTTCAGCTTTCTGTAATTTAATAACTAAAAAATATACAATTTAATCTTACAATCTTCTTCTTTATCGTGTTGAAAATCCCACAGACGTGGGGTAAGTTTTTAGCAGCCTCTTCCATCTGAGTCGCGTATATGCCATGCCAATTTCCATCTGTTTGACGTCCATATCCTTTTCGACCAGTCGTTTCCAGGTGGCACGTGGTCTGCCCCTTCCTCTTCTTCCAGGCACGTCCATCTCCAGCGTTCGCCGTGTGACATCGTCCTCGTCTCTTCGTAATACATGGCCGTACCACCGCAGTCGATTTTCTCTTAAGAAGTCCTTCGTCGCTTGTATACCCATCTTTGTCATCAAGGATTTGTTCGTCATGCGATCCAGCTTGGTGTAGCCTAAGCTCCATCGCACCATTCTCATTTCCGTGGCTTGCAAGAGTTTCTCCTCCGCGGTGGCTACAGCCCATGTTTCGCTCCCGTAAAGCAAGACCGGTCGCACGATGGTTTTGTACGCCTTGCTTTTCAACCAAATAGGTATCTTTTTATCACACATGACACCGGAGATGCTGCGCCACTTGAGCCATGCTTTCTTGATCCGAGAATGGACTTCGGCGGTACATCCTCCCTCTTGATGTAATAGCGAGCCAAGATATGTGAACTTATCAACCTCCGTGTATATTGGACCGTCATTTTTGTGCATTTGCGGACTACCGCCCATCATTTGCATGTAAACCGTTTTCTTCTCGCTGACCTTTAGACCGAATTCCGAAAAACGTTCTGACCATTTATTCGCCTGATGAAAAACCCCTTCTCTTGTTTCATCGCACTTACAATAAAATTTTTTAACCATTAAAAATCAATAATCTTGTTTAAATTATTTACTTAATTTTAAGGGTTTATTAGCCACCTCATATATATTTTTGAACCATAATTTAAAATGTTAGAATTAAATATAACAATATTGAATGTAATTTAACAGATTAGGAGGAAGGGCTGGGATTTGAAAAGCCTTTTTAAAAACCCCGAAAAAGCTCTGTGTTTCTTAAAGATATTTAGGGTAAATTCGGAAAAATTAATTTTTTAATTTCTTCATGAGCTTGGGGCTTGAGTCGGGCTCACCAATGCATGAGCGTACCCAGGGGGGGGGGCGGCTGCCCCCGCCCCCCCCTAATTTACGAGAAAAAAAGTTTTCCAATGCAAAAATATTGAAAAATTAAAAAAAATTATGTTTTGCCCCCCTCTAAATGAATTTTTAAACCCCCTAATTCAAAACCTGGGTACGCCCATGCACCAATGTCATAAAACAGAAATTATCGAGCTTAATTATAACTTTTGAACTTTTGAACAACTCTGCAAATTTTTGTGCTATTTAAATATAAATATTTTAAAATTATAATGTAAAACCAATGATTGATTTTTTTTTCAAATTTATACAATAATTTAGATTATTTAAATGAATCTATTATATTTTTATTTAGATACGAGAACATTTAGATGCGAATTACACAATTTAAAGTTATACATGTTTAGAATTAAAGACGGAGCATAATTTTCAACAAATTTGTATTTATATCAACAAAAATTTTGTTTTCAATCAAAACCCTTTGATTATTTCAAAATTGAAAATTGGGCTATAAAATTTACATCCATGAGCGAAAGATTCATCATTTTTATGGCTTAAGTAATGACAAAACTAATAAATGCTTAAAAGTTTGAACGCAATTCCCTATTTTTTATAATTATGGCGAAAATCGATGTATACTAACGGTGTTTTAAAAACAAATTCCACCAAGGGTAGATTAATAGAGTTAGCTATAAATTAAAATCACTTAATTGATAATGATATTTGCTGATTTTTGTATAACATTCCTTTGTAGATTTGAAACCTTTTTTTTTAAAAAAAGCTATTTTGAAGAAAGCATCTATGAAATTGTTGAATACATGGCTTTTGCAGCACTAAAGTTAAACTGCGAATTTTTTAAAGTTTAATATTTTATTTCCTCTTTGGACAATCAGTATAGCGGGAAAAGTTGTGTGGAAACTGATAAGCCTAGACTTGTTTTTAGTCAGAAATTTAATTCAGATAAGAAAGTGTTTTAATTAGCGAATTCATTTGAGAATCTCGAAAAGATATAAGGAAGAAAATTAACATAAAATTGCTCTAAAATTAGGGAAAATAATTTTAAATGTGCTTAAAAGAGGGGGGGGGTTCAACCTTGAAAAAACCCTTGACTACGCCCCTGTAGCATGCCACTATATATTGGTTATTTACCAATATTTTTGCAAAATTAAATGCACACTTTTTAAATCTTATCCATTTAACTAAAGAAGGTGCTTAACCTTAGATTTCATTTATTGAGTTTTGGACTTAAACTAGGGCGCGTCAAGGTGTCTGCTAATTCATATTATGATGTACAGAAACCAGTCATATCATAAGTACTACCCTATATTATAAGGACATTCAATGTCGATTTGGTGCAAACCGACCACCTGTATCTTATATTGTCATAGAGACTCGTATGTACCTTGGATCAGTGGATTAGTGGGTAGTCAAGTTTAATTTTTTCCCGAATTATATGGACAGTTCAATGATATTAATAGTACTTGTTGTATATATAAGAATTGTTATTTTATAAAATTAAATATATTACAAACACTACTATCGTATCCCTTGATACGTGGATGCCCCATTTCCCCCAACCCCTCGTAAAACAGTGTATCTCATTCGATTAATTACAACATTTATTGTTAGATTTCTTAACATTGTCGGATCTTTTGATCTTATACGAGAAGTACATCTGCCTATCAGAGGCATACTCACTGAGTAACCCCTTTTCCTGTAACTAGTAATATTTTTACTTTCTATTTAATTTCAATACGTGTGTTTACCCCCCCCCCCTCCCCCCGACGCGCTTATACTTATTTATTTATTTCTCCCCATATTTGATTGTTTATCAACATGAAGATTTTGATATACGCGTGTTATCTATTGATAATATTGATATCATTAATTTATTCTTGGAGATAAATAAAATATAGTGCTATGTGAAGCTGCAAATTCAACTTTATTTAAAGGCTTTAAGCCCGGCCATCTCCCAATTTCTTCCCTCAATTATTAAAATAGATTCCTCCAAATTCTTAATTCATATCCCTTTAGGGATGTGATAACTACCACCAAACATAAATATCTTTTTTATTCTTTTCTTATAGCATGTCATTTCGATTAGTTTAAATAAAGTATTATTCAGATTCAACAGTACACTTGTCAGTATTGCGCCCACAGAAATAGTATACCTTAATTAATTTGAGATTTAATTATTATAGATGAAAATCTATTAATTTTAAAACTTTAAAAAAAATTCTGTCCTTGGGGCGTATTTTAAATTGAAATGAAATCTATTTTTAATTATCTCTCTAAAAAACTATCCCAACTCTATAAATGTTGATACAAGACGAGCTTCAATAATAAACGTTATTAATAATTAGATTTATCAAGGCTTTTGACGCTTATTTTAGCGTTTTTTAGATTCCTTATGGGAGTGTTAATGCTACTAGAGAAGAGCTCAATAATAAATTACAAGTAATTAATATTAAAATGATAAATTTGCAAAGCGTTATCAAAGTTAATCTAACAACTGTTTTCTTTAGAAACCGAGTTTGTTAATTCTACAGTAGAGATTGATGATTCAACTAAAATTAATTATCCTCGTGGTTTAGTAACTTGATTATGATTATTACATAGCCAACTTTAAAGCAAGTTGGTATCGCTAAATTTAAATTAAAATTTCGGCCCGTAACTGGTCTTTAACCGTGCGGCTTTTTGTTTAAAAAAAGTGGGAGGCTTGGACGAGTTTTAAGGTAGTGGGCCGGCTTCGGTCAACAAAATTATTTAAATAATGTTTTTATTTTGTGTTATTTTTATCAAAATCCTATATCTTAGATATTGAATGCATATACTTTCAATAGGTTTATGATTAAACGAACTTTTTCACATAAAATTAAATCCCTCCCCCTTGGGCAATCCTGACTAAGCCTGTTGAACACAATCTTAATAACTTTTGGCTTAATAGTATATTTATCTGTATTTTTTGAACCTACCCTCCCCCCCCCTTTAGGTAATCTTGCTTACCATACTGCAGTAGATATATTCTTACGGAGTGTTAGCTAATTGTTTTTGCCAACAACACGCTCTGTGCTGTGCAGTCTGTAATATATTGTTAAGCGTTCCTTGTGTATATATTTTATGTTACATATGTTTTGTTCTAAATACATTACTATTGTCCGGTTGTTATAATTCCATATCCAAATAGTAACGATGATATTGAAAACTTTGTTCACAAGTGTCAAAACTGCCAACAAACTCGACCTAATATGGCCGAATCTCCCTTGTATTTATGGCCTACTACGGAGGAGCCAATGGACCGTGTACATATCGATTTGGCTGGTCCAGTTAACCACAAATATTGGCTAGTATTAGTAGATGCGTATTCAAAATGGCCAGAAGTAAGGATTTTAAATTCGCTACATTCAGATGGAATTATCAAGGCGTTGCGGGAATGGTTTGCACGGTTAGGAGTGCCTAGGGTCATAGTCACGGACAATGGGGGTCAATTTACGGGACAAGAATTCGCAATTTTCACAAGAGCAAACGGAATTAAACACGTTCGGACATCCCCATATCACCCAAAATCTAATGGCTTATGTGAAAGATTTATTAAGACTTTGAAAATGCGGTTTTACTCTACTTTTAAGACAAATCGAGATGAAGAAAAGTCGATTGCTCAAGTCTTGATGACTTATAGACTGACTCCCCATAATACTACCAGCGTGTCTCCCAGTGAACTAATGTTCAAAAGAAGAATAAGGTCCTCCTTGGACCAGCTACGTCGATCAGGTAGAGAGATAACAATAGATAATATGTGGAAGCAGAAATATTATCACGATAGGAAGGCTTTTTACCGTACCTTTGAGGAAGGAGATAAAGTATGGGTAAAAAATGAAATGGAAAAGGGTTGGCACGCTGGAGTAGTGAATCACAAAAAGAATGATTGGTCCTACGATGTTGGGCAGAAGGGCGAGTAAAGCGGAAGCATGCAGATCAGTTAAGAATAGCATTGGGGAATGTAACAAACTGGATAGGGGGTGATGACGAGAGTGAAGTACGAGAACAAGTAACCACGGCAATTAGTCCACGACCGCAGCGACGACGCCAACCTCCAAGAAGATACGATGAAGAATATTATTAACTTAGGGGGGACTATTGTAATATATTGTTAAGCGTTCCTTGTGTATATATTTTATGTTACATATGTTTTCCTTGTTCTAAATACATTACTATTGTCCGGTTGTTATAATTCCATATCGTAAATAAATACTACACAGTCATTTATAAACAACTCAAGTTTTACAATTGCAGCTAAATAATAGGGCATATGTGACGACATAGGCGTAGTCAGGAGGTGGCCGAGAGGGGCGGCTGCCCCTTTTATATCCATAAAATCTTAATAAATTTATCAATAGCCAAAATGTCAAAAGAGATTTTTTCCCTCCCTAGATTAATCGCCCCTCTCTAATTTCAATCCTGGATACGCCCATGTGTGAAGGTGTTATATAATTACCAATTCTGGCCCCATAGTAATTTTACATTTAATTTAGGACCACAGGAAAAGGGATCATTAAAAAAAAGATCCTAAACGCACCTCTTACGATAGACTATTTTGATGATAATGATATTAAAACTCCTTTAGAATCGGGGTCAAAGTCGCAGAAAAAAGCAGCAGAATTGGTCAGAACTGGACAGACAAGATTTTAGATACTCAATATATTTGAATTAAATCTCAAATGGGGAAGGAATTTGATGTGCATCTAACCCTAACCCTAATCCGAACCTAAAACGCTAACCTAAAACACTAACCCTCCTGACCAATCTTGATCTGACCAGTTCTGACCAATTCTGCTGCTTTTTTTCTGCGACTTTGACCGGTTCCCCTCCTTTAACTAGGTCTAATAGGCCTAGGCTATGTATTCTCGATTCAGAGTACTAAATAACAAAACGTAAAACGCATTTCTTAAACGTTCCATTCCCGAGCGCAATCATCGCGTTCGTTAATTTGTGTGTTATTGTTTACATTTTTTTAAATTCGCCATTTTTGCTTGTTCTAATTCATATGGTAACAACAACATTTTGTGGGAAAAGAAAGGTATGATAAATAGATATATTAACTATTTCCTAGATAAATAATTTTGAATTTTTAATCTTTTCAAACAAGATTTGTTCATTTATTCAACATTTTGTGGCAATAAAAAGGTATGATAAATTGATATATTAACTATTTTCCTAGATAAATAATTTTTAATTATTTTCTTAGATCAGTTGCAAAAGAGGTGGGAAAAATACATCAACCATTCAAATGTTCAACATATTTGTCTTATTTACTAAAACATCAATCAATAGTTAATTCACCATTGTTTCTTATTGTTTAAAAATAATAAACTGCAGCTGACATATTTGAGTGTTGTTTTTTTAGAGATTCAATAAATTTCAAGGTTTGCTGAATTTGGCTCAAATTTAAATAAACTGTATTTTTTAAGATAGCATGTTATAAAAAATTAGATTTGAAAATGCTTTTGACATTTTTATACGTGCATTTTATAAAAAATGAAATAGAAGATTGTTGGTAACTATCTTGAGTAACTTTTAGGTTATGACATCAGGTAAAAAATATTGAAAATGCTTTTGACATTTTTATATGTGCCTTTTATAAAAAATGAAATAGAAGATTGTTGGTAACTATCTTGAGTAACTTTTAGATTATAACATTTAAAAAATAAGTTTTGAAAATAGAATTAATAAATTGTTGGTAACCATACGCACAAAGCTTTTGCACTTTTAGAACATACAGGAATTCTAATACTACCAATTAACTCTTAAAATAAGAAAACAGCACTTATATTATGTGACTCTTAATGAAATATGTATAAATGTATTCAGATTTTTACAAACTAATATTTAAGGATTTGTCAGAATATGTATGCAAAATTGTAAATTGTTATACTAATGATTTCTAATGAAAATCATATTATAAATTTGATAAAATACTTAAATGGTCATTCTTATCAATATAAATTGCATAGCAATTAATAATTGTAACTCTCCCTGACTCACAAATAGTATTAATATGTTGAAACCCTAACAACAATAATATAAGCAACAACACAAGGTTTATTGTATTACACGGATAACAAATAAGGTTTCCAACCTCATTAAAAAAACCTATTAGATATATGTTATAAACTCTTAAATACAATGGTTAATCAACTATTTATTGATGTTTTATTAAATGAGACAAATATGTTGAACATTTGAATGGTTGATGTATTTGAATCAACTATTGATTGATGTTTTAGTAAATGAGACAAATATGTTGAACCTTTGAATGGTTGATGTATTTTTCCCACCTCTTTTGCAACTGATCTAAGAAAATAATTCAAAATTATTTATCTAGGAAAATAGTTAATATACCTATTTATCATACCTTTTTATTGCCACAAAATGTTAAATTAATGAACAAATCTTGTTTGAAAAGATTAAAAATTCAAAATTATTTATCTAGGAAAATAGTTAATATATCTATTTATCATACCTTTATATTGCCACAAAATGTTGTTGTTACCATATGTATTAGAACAAGCAAAAATGGCGAATTTAAAAAATTTGTAAACAATAACACACAAATTAACGAACGCGATGATTGCGCTCGGGAATGGAACGTTTAAGAAATGCGTTTTACGTTTTGTTATTTATCACTCTGAATCGAGAATACATAGCCTAGGCCGGTCTAATAAGAAGCGCTTGATAACATTAAATTTAATACAATACATCATAGTTGATACATTATCATCTGATTAAGCCTATCGAATATTTTTTACACAACAAATAACGATGTCTGTTGAGGACCATAATTACCTTTATATATCAAAAGTAAGCAAAATTTAATTGTGCTTAAGATAATAATCAATTAAAACTATTGTGTGTGCCCAAAAGCCTAAATTTTTTTTTATTTAAAAGTATGTAAATATAAACTTAACAAATTGCTGAAAGTTATATTTTATTAATATTTTTATTTATTTTTTTGAGCTAAGCTAGCTTGTGATTTTATGCCTGAGTTAGATTTTTCAGCTCTTTTTATAATTTCTCGCAGCTTTTATATTTTTATTAAGAATAGATTTTGCTTTTTGTGTTTAACTTATTACCTTACAAATATTTGGCAAAAATATTGTTCAGGGTATCTTTACTAAAAATAATTCAAAAGTTATAATTGTTGGCTGGAATTTAAGAATAATCTTAAAACATGTGATGAAAAACACATATTAGCATCTTTAAGTATAGATTGTGCTTGCACACCTCTAATTAAGCCTATTTAAATGGCCAAACTTCAATTATCACAAACATTTTAACAGCTCTTTTCATAACATTATTTATTATAAAAAAATTAAGCTTTCAAGGTTTTAAAACTCTAATTTTGATTTAGGTATTCTTGTATTCAGTGATGGTTATAGACATAATTACAATAATCTATAATCAAATGCTTTAAAGACTGTTAATTACAATACATTTTGCATATATTCAGCTACCCATCTATGGTGATCCTGTAAATATAAGTGAAGAAAAGCCATTGACTACAATGAAAAAAATTGAAAATGTAATTCTGAAAGTTAGGGAGACTCTATTAACGACTTTGTTGTTGGAGGTAACACATTTCCCATTTATTATCAAAACTATTTAATGCCATTAGATGCCTAAAAGATTTGATGAAAAAGTGCACAGCAACCCAGATCTTGAAAAGGGTAAGTTTATTCTACCCATTTTTTGGCCTATTGCTAATAGTTTCCATGGCATTGACATTCGTTTTTACTCTTTAAATTTTGATTGGGGAATGTATGCCTTATTAAAAAACTATGTAAATGAAGAGCAGACCTAAAACTAATGTTAAATTGTTTTAAAAGAGTTTAAGTGCAGACCTTTATAGGGAATTAAAGTGACATATGTGGGAAATTGTTAGGGAATTAATTAGACAAAAACCCAATTATAGACATACTTACATATTTTTTAGCAATAAAATATGTAAATGTTTTATGGTTATAGACATGTGCATAATGTTTATCAATCTTTCCAACTTCATACATTTATGAGTACACAAACCTTTTCAAGCATTTTTTAACCACTATATGAAGAAAAATATTTAAAGCTTATAGAAAAACTTTGAAAAATTTGAATTACACATTAGGTCAAATGCATGATTTTGCTTTTATTTGACTTTTCAATCAAATGGATACAACAATTATTCATATTATTATTGTTTCCCCTCATTAAAAATTAAGATCAATTGAGATGGGACGAATATCAATCAAGGATATAGACCATACATTTTTACATTAAAAAAGTTAATTAATATAGTTCCCTTAAAATATTTTGCAAGGTTTTCCTTCCCACTCACCAGATGGCAATAAAGCATGTTTTTACGGATATATAAATTTAAATTAAATTTATAAAGTATTAAGTTCCAAAATTTTAACAAAGGAATAATTATTACAATGGAAGATGAGATTTGTTTAACAAAAGTTACATTAATTTAAAACTTTTGAAATCCACTAAAAAATTTACATATAATAATTTTATGAATAAATTAAAAGGAAAATTTATTATTGAATATATCTTTTATGTACAAATTAAATAATTATAAAATTAAAAAAAAATCATTTATTAATTTTTGCGGGCGGGAGCTGGGCCTTATTATACCTAGACCCATAGTGAGACTTTTATTACCGTTCGGCCCCGAGCCTAATACTTTTTTAACAAAAAGCCCAGCCCATTTGCGAGGAGGGCAAGTCCCTATTTGTCTATATCAAATGTGAAATTTATTTTTTATGTTATGACAGTTTTTGAGCCTATTTGCAACCATTTTAAAAGGCTACTGTATTTTTTTGTATCTAGTTTACGAAATGTTACCGAGATTGGGACTCATCAGTTTGGCTGGAATGGGCGGAATTATAATGACAAGTTACAGTATAATTACCTAGAATTTTTCTTATTTTTCCCACAAAATTATTATATAACAAATAAATTTTCTCTTTTCATTGTTACCTTACTCATTTACCGATTAAAATATATCAAATGCGCTACTATAGGAATACGAGAGGGGATGCTTAGATTTTTTAAAGTTTTTCCTAATTATGGTGATTTATATTTTAAATTTGTTATAACGATGTATGCTAAAGATTAACAAATGTTAGGGATTAAAAGTTAATCCAAATTTTCTCACACATAAAAGTTGGGTTGTGCATGCTACATAGGCTGAATTTTAAATAGTTGTTCCGATCTCTATCTTTGCATAAAATTGCTTAGCCCCTAATCTGAATCTCAATGTATTAACAGAAAATCAATAAGTATGTTTAACTCTATTTAGCTCTGCTTTTTTGTATTTCTAAATTAAAAATTGCCTTTAAAAACGCATGCAAAACTTTAAAATATCGTAATTCACACTAGAGCACGCGATGAAAAAACCCTTCAACGGCTTCATGGCCGCAGCCATTATGAGCTACCTCTGCTTCCCTAACCAAATGTCCAGCCTGACGGCCAAGGAGTACAAGACGGTTTCAAAGTACGCTAACCGTAAGTGGGCCGAATTCGTGAAATCCCCAGATACACTCTACAAGTCTTAATGATTATATTTTCAAGAAAACCCCTTCTTCAATTATCGTTTAAAATTGGGAGAAACATTAACAAAAACGTCTGCGATTTACCAATAATTATTATGCTTTGAGAAAATCGAGATTAATAAGCGATTTTAGCTATAGCACCAAAAATATTATTGATTGATTAATTGTTTGTTCGTTTATTATTATTAAAACGCTCTACGTTTGCCATAGTCTCGCGCTAGTAGTGTGAAAATTCGTGTAATCCAAAGGGCGCTTCCTTAAACCTTTTACAGGGCTCAAAAAATGTAATATAGGGGAAAGAGGGCCAGAGGGGTATTATGGTTGAAAATAAGTAATGTGGTAACGTGTATGATGAGAGGAGTATCAATTGGGATGGGGTAGGTAAAGGTAAAGCCCGTTGAAATTGTATACATATAAATGGTGATGATGGAAGGTAAGGGAAAAGGGGGACGGACAAATTATATGTAAAAAAAGTAAATGACATTCGTCAAGGAAGGTGTGATAGTCTTTTTTCAAATTCTTTGGCTTCGAGTGCGAGCGTAAATAACGACGAAGGGCGGGCGAGCTGCCTAAGCCAAATTCGTGAGCTCCTTCACTTTGTAAATCCTCACGATCCAGTGTTCCGTGGTATAAGCTTCGTCGAGGTAAGTCAAGGTTATGTCCTTTTTACCGATTTCGGCGCTACGAACCCTATCGAAACCCGAAGGCTTTCCTAAACGATGGAGATAATACGTGCATACAGCAGCAGACATACGGTAAAAACGATATAAATATATACAAGTGAAATAAAATGCCCCAATATATTTTGAAGTAACTGATTAGAATGTTAAATAGCCATTTATAATATATTCGACTTTAGCATACTTATGCATAAAGGAGATGAGGCTAAATTCAAATTAAGGAAGCAACTGATCCGAATTTGCCGGGGTGGTAAAATTCATAATGACGTGCCAAGGAAATATCCGTAATAAATTAGTAAACCAATCTTTTTTATGTCCATCACAAATAAAAAAACACATATTCAAGCAAAAACATTAGTTCTTTGATTAGCAACTGGACATTAAAAGTATTTATTGGCAACAAAAATTTTTACCTTCTCACTTAAATTTTGAAAGTTGCTATAAAACAAGGTTCACTATGGTTTCGTTATGAATTATTAAAAATAATTATTTTAAAATACAAACAGGCCTATGTAAAAGTTTATTTTAAAAGTCTGTGAGAAATAACAAAGTACCTCCTTCAGTGTAAACCGACCCGAATCTGTAGTAAGATAGCTTGTACATCAGTGAGTTTAGCATGGTAGGAGAAGCCTCCTTGTCAATCTTGTATTCGCCCAGAGGCGTAAAGTAATCGGCTTCCTTGATGTGAGCCCCCTCCGGCGTACTTCCACCAATTCGGACCATCCATAGGAATTTGTTGATGTCTAAAAGAAAAAATAGATGGCGATAGAAATTGACGCTTTTTTGTTTGTTTGTTTTGAAACACTGATAAAAAGGTATGAGGAAAAGTGTAAAATAAATTGGCCCTGATGTAGTTTAAAATCAAAACTAGAAATCGTTTGCCTAAAATAGCTCCCAAAATGTAAGGACTTACCGTCAGAAGAATAGCCGACTAAACCACCAAATATGACCAAAACGTAATCCACATCCAGCTCTCGCATTATGGCGTAGGCGTCTTCTTCCTTCGAGGACATGGCCTAAACGCGTGCATACAAAAGTTTGCAAATTTTAGCGACAGAACAAAAAATACGTTGAAATTTGTAATTAAATGGTAAGAGGTACATGACACGCAAATCTTGAATAACAATTAAATTTCCGATAGCAGTTTGTCACACTAAGGTGGTCAGCTTCTTTAGATATTTGGATGGGGGATGGCGCTCGGCTATCTAGGCCTGACAGCCGTGTTGACGATGTGTTATATTTTACATGTGTTGAAAAAAAGTGCCGAAAGCGGGATTTGAACCCGCGAGCTCTTGTTTTAAGAGGCATAAATCTTTTGCTGTAACTAACACCAAATTATGCAGAGGGCCAGCCTATAAGTGGCATGCAAAATGGGTAACTGAGCTTTAATTTTCCGTGCCTGCCATTTACAATCATTCACATTGGCCCCCTAATAATTATTGCCCATAAAGAATAATAGATAATACGACTCCACCTAACGTATGATGTTATAAAAAAGATATCTAATTTAGAAATACTATACATATTTTAAAAAGACATTTTAACCTAGCGCGAACCCAATAAAGTTAAAACCCCGTTTATAGTAAGAATGGGGGGGGGGGGAGTTTATACCTGTCCGACCCGTGATATGTGGGTGTTGTTCCAAGTGTTGTTGTCGACCAAGACGGTTCGGTTAGCTATCGATGTAATTTGATAACCGTAATCCCACCAAGACATGATTTTGGCATCCTAAACAATCAAAGAAAAAGGCAATAGTGCATCAAGTTTATTTGCGAGTCTACATCAGTGCCTCGCATTTGCGACAACAATTTTATTATTTAAAAGGTGTTTAAAGTCGTAGTTAATGTAAAAGGTACTGCTATTGGGTCATTGGTCATCAAACAGAGCTAAAACAAAATTTAGGACAGGCAAATTATGAGGTTTGGACTAATTTTTAAAGGACAATCTAAATCCTAATTTAAATGTTACTGATACTATAGCTTCAATTTTCATTATTCCCTAAAATGAACATTTAGGGTCTCAATCCTCTTTCCATGAAATTGTTATTAATATCTTTAACCCTTTTTTGCAAAATCACAAACAAAACACAAACACACAGTTCAATGTCGTATCTCAAACTAAAAGTGTAGGCTTATCGATTAAATTAACACGGCACAAAGTAGAAAATATTTGGATTTATACCAAATATTTATTTCAATTTCTAAATATTAAAATATTATCAAATTTGAAACATTTGGTCGTAAGGTTCAACTAGTAGAACTAATTAAAAACCAAATATCCCCGAAAAACGGTCGAATTCAAAAACTCGACAAAATTTAAAAAAAAATGATACTAAGTCGATATTTGTCAAGCAAGTGTCATCATAAAGACACGGGGAAAGCAGAAAGGACAGCGCTCTTCCCAACAAACAAAACTATAGGTAAAATTTCATAATATAACATTTCAATTTAAGCCCATGAAGTCAAAGACGTACTCATATATCACCATATTATAACAAAATACATATTATATAATAATGGCGAAGATATGATGATATAAAACTCGCGAGAACTTACAGGTTTAGTGTTGTATCTCAACCAGGAGTAAGCCTCTCTGAAATCATCAAAGATGATGGTATCCCCGTGGGCCGTCCGGGCTCCCAGGACTATGGAGGGACTGGAGTAGGCTTCGGAAGTGACCCAAGTGCAATGGTAAGTGTACAACACGAAAAATCCCGTCAATATACTAACCACACCCAGCGAGATCTGAGAGAAGGCATGCGGGAAAAATTAATTATTAGCAAACGTAACAATCAATTTTTTTGTGTAAATTTTCACTATGAAAAACTATCATCAACCTGACAAGCTAATTTTTCGTCTCAACCTCAATTTCCGTAATATGTGAAGCCCATGAAAAATCATAAAACAAAAATTGCATAGCAATTAATAACGCTCGACCCTAAGCTAATAAGTAAGACGCTCAATGTTAAAAATGACCTCTTTCTTGAAGGGATAATTAATTTCGTGCTTCTTGCCGCCCCCGGTGCTTAGGCCAGACCCCAGGCCGGTCCCTGAATGGTGGGAGGAGGTTGAAGAAGGTCCGAGCAAATCGACGTCTTTGATGTAAAGTCTGAGGACAGTACTAGCCCCGATGGCTGACACTATGCACATGGCGGGTGAGAGGACAAGCATCAATCGTACCATGACACCCTGTGGCGAAATAACAAAATTTTGAAATGAATATATAAAGCTCAATTCGAAAAATAAAATGATAAAAGACATTATCCTACGATTACATATTTATTTTCCCGATTTGCGTGCGAACGCGATGTGAAGCGACCTACCTTCAAGATGGCAAACTAACATGAATTAACTTTGAAAAAACCTAACTCTACATCCTTTAAGTATGCCTGATTAATCTATTTACAACAAAAATTGGACGCTTGATATATTACATTTGATTGTCAAAATTTATGCCTTAATTTATAAATTAGATAACATTTTTAATAAATTGATATATTAAAAGGTTAAAAGCCTCTTGATTTAATTTAAATATAAAACGTTAGCTGCTTTTATTTAACCTAAAATTCAAATTAGAATAAGTTAAAGCAAATCGGTCGCCGTTATTTTATCGTAAAATATTCTTATACCTGTAAAAGAAAAATATTAACCTACCGTAAAGTAAACACTCAAGACGGCATACAGGATAATAAACACATTGCCCACGGTTAAGTTCTTGAAGCAATAATATATGCCAGCTAAATCAAGCATAAAAATTATGTTATAAAACAGGACAACACAGCCTATAAATGACATCATAAAGATACAAAAAAGTAGACAAAAAGTAATAATTATTTTTTTAAAAATGAATATGATATTAAAGTAGAATTGTTTTATTAAAATTTAATGGGCCCGCAAGGCAGTTGTATTGTAGAAAGTCTACAAATAAAAATAACAAAATTAGTATAGACCAGTGACAGATGACCGTTAACAATGTATCCAAATTACCTTAATCCAAAAGTCTCATACAACGCCTCACAAAAATATGGGTGGATCCCCTTTATATACGATCAAGTTTAAACACCATTTTTTAATCGAAAAAACTCTTCGATATTTAAAAAACCGATAATTCTAAATCTGTAAAAAGTCACGTCTTATAAAAGAACGGGCACTTATGCTTCAATAAAAGATAAAAATAAAAGAGTCAATGATGTAATTGGCGAAAAAGCATGGCACATCATTCTTAAAAAATTATGTAAAGTAGTGTTATAAAAACGGCTAGGTTTTGTTTGGTCGGCCTTTGGTTTAAGTCGACTAAACATAAACAGACCAAAAAATTTTCGGTTTTTCTTGGTCGACCACTAGGTTTAGTCGAAATTTGAAATAGTCTTGGTTAAATCAAAGGTCGACCAAGCAAAACCCAGCCGTTTTTACAATACTAATGCATAGTAATAGTGAAAATGCCACGTAGAACTTAGCATTATAAATGTTTTGGTTAATGTACCAGGCATGAGGAACATGAGAACTTGGAGATCGAAGTAAAAAGAGCTCCAGCTAGTGGGCTGATGCTCAGACACGGAGGCAATGATGGGAATATTATTTTTTGCGTACGAAGGGTCCAACAAAGAATAAAATCTACCGGTCCACGGGGCTATTTCTAAAAATTTTAAATTATAACAGTCATTATTATTGCAAATAAAAAAATTTATTGGTACATTTTTTTAACATAATTGGGTTGAAATAACTTTGAGAACCTCTTACAACATTATACATTATTTAAAACGTATTTAAGGGTTAAGTTCATAAATAAAACTATTTAAAAACTCATCTAATTATGCGACCTTTTATTGGAAGTTCTCCGTCACAAATAAAATATAGTTTGATGAGCCATTATTAAGCACTCAGTATCACGCCTACAAATTTGTCTAGTTAAGTTTCTAAAGGTCATTCTAAGGACTTTTCTCGGTTATTTGCTAATACTTAAGTCATTCAAAAGCTGTCGCAGTAACAAAGAACTGCATTTTTAATATCAAATACTTCTTTAAACTACCATAACAAAAGGGCAAGGCTGCTAACCACCTTATACATGCCTTCTAATACATACTGTAATTGTTAATGAAAGAATCGCATTATCTCGAAGGAATACAGCTATTTTTACTACGTATTAGGGGAAATTAAAAAAAGCCCTCAAAAACATTAAAATTCAGAGAAAGAAAAACTAACTTCCAGTGATTGTTAATATCAAAATGGCGACCCCAACGACGGAGAGTACGACCGTGATGCTAGTTTTGATCAAGAGCCCGAAAGTTTCTTTGGTCAGGCGTGACCGAGTGTAATTCACGAATTCGTAGATCTGACAAAGTCCGAAAACGCCAAACGCCTAATATAATCACAAAACCAAAAAATTCATTTAAACTAATTCATTTCCACTACATTTTTTACATGGAATTTTGGAAAATTGAATCGGCAAAATATAGTGGGGCAAAAGTTGTGCTTACAGCCAAGTGTTCGCTAGATTGTATGGGCTGGAATCCTACAAAAGGGATTTGCATAGAAAATAGGGTCCCCAGGCTATAGAGCTAAATTGCAGGAATTTAAAGAATTAAAAATTAGGATTAAAAAGTGTTTGGATGAAATTAATACAAATTATAAAATTAGCACTTATGTTGTTTTAAGTGAAAATAGACTTACCACGGTGAAGGCAACATATACTTTATGGTCAAACCGGCCGGTTATCATCAAAACAAAGACATGAATTGGGATCAAATTGATCAGAAAGACGTAACCTCCCCAAGATGACACCTGAATTGTAGCAAAGAAAATAAATGTACAGAGATATTTAATAATAATAAAATGTGATAAATCAAAAATAAGTCATAAGCATAAGGATATTTATTTTAAAAACCATTTTATAGGTAAAAAATCTGGCTAAGGTAGACACAATAGGAGAATTAAAGAAGTACTTGATTGTGGCAAAGTGTTAATGGGGACTTATTATTTATATTCTCTAAAAAATATATAATTTACAAACCATGTAAAAGTAGGCTAAAGCGCACATTGCAGCCCAAAGTATTGAACCAGTGTTGCAACTTTTAATCCAAAAATAATAAGTGAGTAACATGCAGAATATGGCTATGCCTTCATTATCATAAGATCCTGCAACAGAACGTGAAATGTAACCAGGAACCATACTCATTAAAGCCGCAGCAATCAAACCTGCTGCTGTATCCTATTTGAACATTTTTGTTTAAAAGTTATTTGATCAACAAATACCAAATTAATAATAAGGATAACAATTTTAGTTTAAAATTTAAATACATTAAGTAGTTTAAAAAATTAAAGAAATACTTTAAGCTCCTTTGTTAAAGCATAGGCAACTAATGTGGTAAAACTTGAAAACAACGGTGCCAAAAATACACACACATCTTTGATATCAATTGATATATGGAAAAAATTCATTCCGTGGTATAGGAGAGATGAAGTGACCATGAGGCCTAATTAATGTAATTATTTATATTGATGAAAAAAATTACCAGGATATATGGTGCCACCAATAATCCTCCCGAGAGGATACCAAGCCATATCATCAAACCAATTGTGAAATTTGTAATATCCTTCTTCTGTCAAGAATTTAGTAGTTCTGTAATTGAAATATGGATCGAATTCATGTATTACACTTTCGAAGCGTAAAACTGAAAATAGCCTTATAAGGAACGCTAAAAAATAGTATTGAAATAATTATTTTATAAGTACCTAAGATTGCAGCTATAGTTAAAATAGCAAACTTCAGTGCGGTTTCTTGTTTGTCAACAGACAGTCGTAAAATGGAATTAAATTTTTTTTTGATATCAAACACTACATTATAAAATTAAAGATCATATCAACAGAATTTACTTCTTAGCATCGGCAGTTTATTATTTAAAATGAAACGTGGTTACACACAACATGTTTATTGAGCGAACGGCTATATATAGAAAAGCGAAATAAAATCCTATTTAAAGTTCAACTGACAGTCGATTTAATTCGATAAAGGTAATATGCTTAATAAGGAAGATCCCTTTAAATTAGCTGATTTTAAAATTAACTATTTGGGAGTACTATAATTATTAGACAGGAGAACTGGGTCCCTGCCATTCAATTTATACAATAAAAAGCCTTTTTATATAAATATTGGGCAACTTGTGAAGAGTACAGGAGTTTAAAGGAACTTCAAAAATAGTTGACTCTGACTATAAATTAGAACAGGTCTACTTATCCTCATTAATTTACATTAGACAAATTTGTTAGTCGTGGCTGCGAATTTATTTTGGATCATGTACTTTCGTCTTAATTTAGTAAAAGACATAGCAGGATCTATCCTCTTAATCAAAACTTTGTAAGCTTGCCCTATTCACTTGAACGAATTCGTCCCCTACGATTCTTACGCAGGACCTTTATGTTCAGATACTCATCATTTCCATCCCAATTTAGTATATGTCCATCCGGGGCGTAGTCAGGCGGGACTCCCCCCCCTGGAAAAATTTGAAAAAAAATTATGATTAATAAATAAAGTAAATGCGTTAAATTATTATAGTTAAGTTACATAAAAGATTTTAAGGCATTATAAACACCCCTAAAAGATAATATGTACATTTAATTTTCTTAATTAAATTTTTGACAAAATTTTTCGAATATTATTGTGCAAATTGCTATGAAAATAAACTTGATTGAACATTTTAACCCCGTGTTTGACGCCTACAGTAAATGGCCTGAGGTAATTCCCATGACCACGATCACAACGGCAAGCACTATAAACGCTCTCGAAGCTATTTTCTCAAGGTTCGGAGTACCAAACACCCTGGCTACAGACAATGTTTATCGGTTTTAAAACACCTTCTTTAACTAACCTATCTAATTCCTCGTCAATTTTAGGTTTTAACATATAGGGAATAGGTCTAGGACGGAAAAACCGAGGGCATAACTCATCTTTTAGTTTAAGCTTTGCTTCATAACCGACTACCCCTCCCAATTTATTTTCAAACAAACCCGGATATTTTTTAATAATATTATAGGTTACAACATCATCGTCAGTTTGATTAATCTCGCGCAGTTGGAAAGGTTTATTAAGCTCCCAATCTCCAGCTAGCTGCCGTAAAATGTGAGGAAAGATTCTCAACCAATCTCTTCCTATAATGTTTTGACCATTTCCTTCCACGACGGAAAGAAAAAGTTGGTGGGTGGCGTCCTGTTCTTGCACCATGACTTTTGCCGTTCCTTTTATCGGAATAGTTGACCCCTCGTAACCCTTTAGAACAATATTACAAGGTTGAATGGCCAGGTGAGCCCCATTGGTGGAATTTATTAAGGTGACTGCTGAGCCAGTGTCGATTTCAAACTTTAAAATATGGTTGTTTACCTTCAACCCATAATATGGCCGGGAATTTTCTCCTAGATGAAAATAGTTCAATGACGAGACCTTGTTGGAGCGGCATATTTTCCCGATGTGACCCTGGGTATGGAATTTGTAACATGTTGCAAATCGGAATTTACAATTAGAACGAAAATGATTACCTCCGCAGGCGAAGCATTTGACATTCGGTATCGGCTGTTTGTTGGTCACCGTATGAATAGGTTCCAACCGTTGCGTCAATAAAAGACTTTAAAAACTCGCTCGTTCCATGGACCTGGCAACATCCAAAGCCCCTTGCCAGGTCAAATTTTCCACAATCAACAGACGTTCTACAACCTTCCCATTTAGCAGTCCAGCTACGAACTGGCCTCGTAGATTATCCTCGAGAGTTAAACCTTAATTACAATGGATAGAAATACCTTTTAATCTTGCCAAAAAAACATCAATATTTTCACCCTCCAACTGAACACATTTATGGAATTTATACCTATGTACAATAGGACTCAACGTGGGGGACAAGAAACTTTTCAGGGTTGACACAATCTCTTCGAATGTCTTCTGCAACGGATCCGTTGGTGAGAGAAGATTTATTAATAGTTCATAATTCTGTGACCCAATCACCGTAAGGAGCAGAGATTTTTTATCTCCGCCAACAACTAGATGATAATGATTAAACTGTGAGAGATAATGGTCAATGTAATCGGAAGGCACATAGGGGTGGAAATTAATCGAAGAAGGAGACCGCGCCATTGTTGAGTCTTGGTTTTGGTGAAGCCTTTATTCAAAATACTAAGAAACTATCTTAATAGTAAAATTTTTGTATATATATGTGATAGTGGGGTGAGACATTTACATAGTGGGGTGATAGTGGAATGAACGCGTTACATAGTGGGGTGATAGTGGAATGACGCGCTAAAGTAGAATTTGAATATTCTAGTGAAGTCTTATGCTGGCGCTCCGCATGATAGTGGGGTGATACGAGCAAAAGTAGAGTTTAGTTTATAACATCTAATTTGAATACATAACATTTACTTTTTGAATAAATTAAATAATATGTCTTTTTCTCTAATTCCATACACCCAATTTGGGGGATACGGGCACATAACAATCAAAAGCCCCCTTAATTTGAAAACCTTCACCCACATTAACCTGCCTGAACAACGCTTGATTATCCCCACCTTGTCCTTTAACGATTGGTTTAGAACGATACCGACCCCGTTTCTACGATTTAGTGACCCACAGTAGAATAGTTTGTAGCCTTCCTAACTCCCGAACTTTGGTTCCGTTCCACCTAGTCTCTTGTAGGCAGGCAATGTGTACCTTTTTTTAATCTAGCATTTGTACATTCGATGCTCTTCCGGGTCAACGTTTCCACATCCCAGCACGTTTTTCGCATTATTCCACAACTAATTGATTTCTTTAACTGCCTACGTATCTGAGTCGGCCTCGGCAGTAACCCTATTGTATTTCTCACATGCAGGGTATGCAGTGCGCGTCGTTTGTAAATGACGATTAATGTTTAATTAAAAACGAATAAAAGGGCGGACATTTGAAAAAAGTATGATAAAGGTCTATAGCTTTGTCCAAGACTTTTTATATAAATACTTTGCAGATTAGTATGTCAAAAAATTAACAAAGAAATCAGTGGCGTAGCGTAGGCATGACCGTATGTTTTAAAATGAAGTGAAACTTAATTTTTAATTATTTCTCTACAAAACGATCTCAACTTTTAAGATGGAAGAGGAAGATGCTAATACAAACCAAGTTTTGAAATGTATTTAATAATTTGATATTTTCAAGCTTTAACATGCTTATGCAAACTCACTTTAGGTTCTTCGTTAGATGCGAGTGTTATTAATACCAGAGAATAGCTTAATAATAAAATACATATAATTGTATAAGTAAATGATAAGTTTAAAAAGCGTATTGCACGCTTTATTTTTAAACTTATTTAAAATCTCTCTTAAAATTTAGTGTGCTATTGGTGATCAAATTCAATTAAGAATTATGAATTAAGTTCCTTATGATATAGTAAATTAAATTTTAAAGTGTGCTTTTAGATAATGTTGACATAGTCTTTGAAATGTTGCTGGCATTGGCAAGGGTAAATAAACTATCGGCATGCGGATAGCTTCTAAACGTTTGGCATAACTTTTTAAAATAACATTAGCCGGGCTTGGATAGGCTTTAAGGTAAGCAAACGGGTAGGGCCGGGCCTATAGATAGGCCCCCGGCCCCGATAGCAAAATTATTTACATAATGCTTTTATTTATATTTTAATGTATAAGAAATTGTGTGTTTTTATGATGTTTCTTAAATTTTATAATTATTTAAATTTTACAAAAATGATTCAATCAATATTATTTTTTCTTATACATTAGCCATAGAACTTCTGATTTTTAAATAAGTTGTAAATTAACATAACTACGTAACTCGTGTTAAATAAGATTAACCTTGCATAGCCTTCATTTATATTTGACATAAATGGTTTTATGCAGCTACAAATGCTCCTAGTAAAAGTTAAACAACGGGTCGCTTAAAAGAAATAAAAACCCGTTTATTACTGATGATTTTTTTATGTGTTTATTATTAAACATTTTAAATTTATAAAGAATCGATTATATTAATATTGACAAGAGTGCAATTAAAAAGCAGAAAACATTAAATTTTTTGTTGTTAAAGGTCCAGGCTGGGCTCGTGCTTGCAAAAAAGCTCATGCGTTGCAAAATAATAGCGGCTCGAGCTCGGGCATTTAAATTAATTTTATCGGACCCCGTCGGGACCGGGTTTTAACTTTTCATATTGTTAAATTTAGCTTCAATGCATATCTCTAGTGTACATAATACCCAAAATTGAAGAGAGCTCTTTGCAAATTGCGCTCTTGGAAGAAACACCACAGGGGCAATTGGGTCACAAAATTAAAAAAAATAATGTTAATGATTTTACTTAATACAAACATCATGTTGAAGACACTATTAATGCATGGGCGTAGCCAAGGGGGGCATAGGGGAGCGGCTGCCTCCCCCCCCCCCCCCCCTAAATAACAAGAGAAAAAAAATTTCAAGGCATAAACCCTTCCCCTCCCTAATTGAACTTTTAAACGTTTCGCCCCACCCCTAATTCAAAACCTGGCTATGCCCATGCATTAATGCCTTTTTTATCGAAAATCCATCTTGATATTGAATGTACATAATTTAAATTAATTCTTGTTGAATCGAACTTTTTGAGACAAATACCCCCTCTCGCCACTTTGGGCAACTCTGCCAACACCACTGATGAATAAAATCTTAAGAAATTTTTGTTTAGGTGTATATTTATCAAAATTTCTAAACCCCGCCCCCTTTAGGCAATCCTGCTTACGCCACTGAAATAAATGGGGTATAATGCTTTACGTTTACAGTTTGTCAACACACAGGAGTATGGCTAGAACATTTTTTATATAATGCTTTAAATAATTTAGGGGAAAAACTAAGATAGTATAAATTGTCTAAAAGGTGAGAATTCGCGTCGAAACTAGACCGAAATTTTTCTCAGTTGAAGCAAAAATTCTCATGAGGAGATAAGATTTTAATTTGGAGGCCGAGACGAGATCGAAACACTAAGTCGGATTGTCGGATTAAGCTCAAAATAAATAAATAAAGTAGTTTTTTCATAATTCTTACTTTAAATACAATTTTAAATATTTTGGAAGTTGTGTCACTTTTTGTAAAAGGTTTTTATACCTAACATTATTACAATTGTTAATTTCTCCCCCCTTGCATACTACGTATGCTGAATAGTAAAGATATTTGTTAGGCGTTATTTTGGAATGTAACCAAAAGACCATCTTATAATTTAAATTTGCGAAAAATATGATAAGATTGTGGTTTGTTTGCATTCCTATTTCTTTAAGTAATTATGGATATTTTTTATATATTTTATAGTTTATGCGCATAGCCTTCCCCCTAGAATTACAAAAGTTAGTAAAGATGTGTCAGTTCTTCAGGGTAATATTGCCAGACTTGATTGTTTTGTACAATATGTGGGAAATGATTACACGGTAACAATTGCTAAAATGTCGTAGTTATTTTGTAGGTACTTTGGGTAAAAATTGCTGAGATTAATGGGAAAATGGGTAATCCCCGTATCTTAACATCTGGAGGAACCCGGGTAACACTTGATTCCCGAGTAACTGTTAAAAGTGAAACCAATCAACAATACACTTTAGAATTGCGAGATATAAATGTTCAAGATTCTGGAACATATCAATGCCAAATTTCTACTGACCCAATAATACATGATGAAGTTAAACTGCAAGTTCTATGTAATCTCAATCACCCATATGAATTAAACTCTTTTATTTATTTGTAGATCCCCCCAAAATCATAGAAGCCCCATCAGATATGTATGCAAAAGAAGGGGATAATGTTACTTTATATTGTCAGGCAAATGGCGTGCCACAACCTGTTATATACTGGCAAAGATTACATGATGACATATTGCCTATGGGTGGTTTAAAGTATTAATATTATAGATAACCAAAAAATTTACTCTAGGTATTTGGGATCTGAAATGACAATACAAAATTTGACTAGAAACTATAGAGGAGCTTATAAGTGTGTAGCAAAAAGTGATATTGGTATTGATGAGAGGGTTGTTTCACTCTCTATGGAATGTAAGATTTAATGTCATAATTTGTTGTTTAAATACTATATTAACTTTTTAATATATATTTAACTTTTGTATCTTATTTGATTTATATTTATTAATTAATAAATTGCGGGTTTGTTGCAACACTCCTAAATTGTGTTGTTAATTATCTTATGTGACTTATATAACTCAGTATTTTGAATATTTATGTATGTTAGTTGCACCCAAAATCATAACAGAAAAACGAAAATTGTCAATATCAGAATATTCAGGCAAAAGAGTTTTGCTTGAATGTGATGTAGAAGGTCAACCAAAAGCAAATGTTCATTGGACTTACCAAAATTTAGAGGTAATAATTTAAACATTTTATTAGTTTGTCCATTATTAAGAAAAATTTTATGTTTTTTTAGCATAGTCAGATTTAATGATTAGTTAGGGATTTAATTTAAGTATAAATTAGCTAAACTATATGGATAATTTGTACATTGTTAACAAACTTCTTACTGATAGCTAGTGTAAATTGGAACAAAGCTAACATTATTAGCAAGGGGTTAGAGTATTTAAATTATCAACACAAATTATTTCAATTGTTTAGTCATTTGCTATGTATTTCTTTAAAAAAATTTATATATTCATCTTAAATCCTTATTATTCCAAGATTCATGGTCCCAACTACAAAACAACTTTATTAGAGATTGGTCAAGATACTGTGAGAAACCTTTTAACTATAAAAAATGTAGATGAGGAAGACTATGGAGTATACAAGTGCACAGCAGTAAATAACTTTGGTCGCGATGAAAAGAGATTCAATCTATTTAGTACTATTTTAAACAATCATATTTAAATCAATCTTTTAATTCAGAACCTGTGACAGGATACAACAATGCAAATCAACTTTTGAAGAGAACGAATATTATTTGGATACCCTTCCTTTGTATTCTTGCATGGTTTTTTTAATTTCTAGATTAAATCATTTGATGCATTCCAATAATCAAAATCAGGCATTAGCATTTTATTTTTAAATCATATTTTGTATTTTGATATTCATTTTTTAACTTTGACATTTTTATATTAAATTATTGTTTATCAAGTTTTATATGAATCTATTTATACCAAATTTTATAAAATAAACTTTGTTTTGTCTTAAAGTCTGTTATATCTCAATTCCATCCCTTTTTAATTAATTGTAAATACCATATCTTAACATTATATATAGCTTGAAATTTTCCCAAAAAATGTGTGCTTATGGTAAAAAAAATTTTATTAAAATTTTTTAAATTTACCTAATTTGGTTATTTTTTATTAAATTTTGATTTTAATTCTGAAACTACTGAGTAATTATAATTTGCGCATTGAAATAAATATGATATTTTTCCAATTAATGTGTAAATTTGAACCCCTCATATGTTTAGCTTGGACTATCTTACAATGCCAACTTACCAAACTTATTTACCCTTATATGTATTCAAGTTTTAGCTCATGCAGGGCTCTAAGCATAGAAACTATTTAGAAGATGTATATGTCTAATAACTTACAAATTTAACAACCAAGATATAAGTTATTACCATATTTGTATATAATAAAATTATATTATTGAGGAAGTTTAATTAGATCTCAGCTACTTTGTAAATTAGGGCATGACTTTTTTGCACTCTTGCTATTTTTCTTTATCATGATAAATATACCACCAAACCTTCTTAATTAAGCCAAGGAATTAGATTAAGTTTTAAAAATGTGTTTAATATCAAAATTGGTTAATTTGCAGCTCATTATAATTATATTTTAGCAAATGCTAGAGAAAATCATATAGTAAGCTTTTTATGGAGGGACAGTTTAAAGCAGCCATATATTGTCAAACAATAAAATTTATATATTAACCTGCTGAGTAGAATTTAAACATGACCAACAAAATTGTTTAATTTTACCTTATATGATGTAGTTATAACTTCTATCACTATCATGTTAAATTAATTTTCATTTATGCGGTGAAAAAATTTATTAATTTTGTAAAATAATTAACAATATTATAGATATATAATTAAAAAAAATTTATCACTGAGATTTGCCTCTGATATAATATTAAAGCATTTAAGATTGAATATAATTAAAAAATGATCTAGTCACATTAATTAATTGAATATAACTCAAAAATTTTATTAATATTATAAATAACATATAAAGCTTACAAACAATTATTCTAGGAATAGCTTTAATAGATTCAATTAATATAATATAGTATCATTTTTCCTCACACCATTCATTTTCTTTCCTCACTTGTTCCTCTTCACTAGGAGTAAAATCATTTTTAATGTTAAAAGTCTTTCTAATTTCTTCAGGTGTTTTGCCTTTTATCATATTAGCTACAGTTTTGCATGTGACATCTAATAAGCCCTTAATATCTAAATAATTGGCTGCTAATATTAACTCAAAAAGTGTTCCCTGATCAACTTTTAAAAAATCAGCATCCCAACTGCTGATATCATCTGTACGTTTTTCACGTTCTTCATCTTCGAGAGGAATTGGGTCATCCTTATGATGTGTCGCCCATTGAATAACCTTTTTGAGGATAGCAGCGTTTACATTTGGTAAAGGAACAATCTCTTCTTCCTCATCTTCCATGCCTAGATCTTCTAACATTGTTTTAATAGTTCCAGAAACTTTTGCAGTCTCAATTTCAACTTCAAATATTTCTCCATCGGAAGATTGCAGTTTAATAGCAGGCATTAAAAATTTTGTTCAGAGACGGGTCTTTTATCGAATTTTTAGTCATATGGTAAATTTCCAAGGCAAATAAACTAATAATTTTTTGATTAATAAAGGCTAAAATATGCCCTTTAAACAATTATACTCTAAAGTAGAATGCAGTCATATTTTTAAAAAAAACTAATGTAATGAACGCTTCTCGCTAACAAAAAATAATTGTAAGCCTTAACCTTATTTTAGATAAACCCTCTTATTTTCACGCTCTGATCTTAAAACGGGTAAGCTTTCCTTTAATTAAACCTAAAATTCTTGCAGAATATAGCAAGTTTCCCTAATAAAAAGTATAACCAACACTCAGGATATAAAATTATTATATTCTTTCATCCCCATTGAGGTATAATTAAATTTGCGACAAATAACAAGATAAAATTTAAGGATTCTTATATTTAAATTAACCTCGAGAGTATTCATGGGGTATTTTGGTACCCCACGCAAATTATAAATTTAAATTTAAAACGCAATTTAAGTCTAATGAATCTGGCCTTTTCAGTAGCTTATTATTTTATCAAGAACTAGGTTAGGTGAAAATTTCATAGGTTTTGGCTTAAAACTTTTTAAAATAGAGAAGCTTTTTTGGCTCGTGGGGGTAATACCCACGAATACTCTCACGTAAGTTTTTCTATATAAAAAAATGTATGTATTTTTTTATATGAAGATATCTTTTTCAATTTGTGTTTTAATACAGAGCATTCTTTTAATAAAAAATCACGTTTATTTTGATTTATTTTAAGGTATAGGATGTCAAGAGGTAAAATGAGGGGGAGCTCTAAAATAACCAAAATAAAAATGGGGGCCCAGAAAATTGTTAATAAGTTATGTAATGTTGATTAGATTTATATCAAAATTTATACCATCAATCAAAAGACCTTTATAAACATTTAAAATTTCAAAGGTTTTAAAGGAATACTTTAAAAGTTATAAGAAGTTAAAAAGTGGGGTAGAGTTATACCCCACGAATACTCTTGCGTTCGGGATTTTTAGGAATACTCTCGAGGGTTAAAGTCATTCTATTTTATACAAAGAAATTATAGTTTGATCGTATATTCAATAAAAAGATTAATATATCGAAGACATTAAATCAATCAGAAAATTCACTATTCTATCATTATTTCCCAAAATATATAGAGCATAGTATATTATGAATAACATAGTCATTACATAGACAAAACGCAAACATAAAATCATAATTTCTTTCCGCATAACCAGCTTACATTTAATCTTCAATCAATCTCCACCGTGGCATCCATTGTCCATCTTCCCTTCTCAAGTTAACATCATTATTATCAACCGGTGTATTAACTTCTATCAGTAATATCTTATCCATTGCTGATTCTTCTGATGCTACTGGAGTTAGACTTGATACTAATTTCTCAGGTAGTTCTAGATCAA
Source organism: Gordius sp. MW1 (assembly GCA_964036665.1). Lineage (NCBI taxonomy): Eukaryota > Metazoa > Nematomorpha > Gordioida > Gordea > Gordiidae > Gordius > Gordius sp. MW1. The sequence goes on from OZ038529.1 coordinate 5,096,616, forward strand.
TTATTTTTTCCTTTTTCTTACTTAATCAGCAAGCTTATGCGTTACTTTATCATCACCTTTAATCGTATAATTCACAAATCATCATTGGCTGGTACTCTTCCTTTGCATTACCCTGACATCAATTCGTGTTTTTCCCAAACCTGTTGGTTTGGCGTAAACGGCATGCTTATCCATTTTTTGTTATATAGTCGTTAGTTTTGTCTGATTCTTTTGTCCGTTTAGCATATTGGTCAGAGACTTGCCTGTAGAGCTATGCTCAAAAATTCTGCACGTTGATAGAATTTTCCTTTTAACGTTCTGTCCTTAATGTCCTCTTTGGTGGTCAGATAGCGACTTTAAATATTTGAATGCAGCTTTCTGCGCATCCATCTGACTTGGGATGGTGTGGGCAGGTCAGAATATGCACTATATTGTAATATTCACAGAAAGTTTTAAACTCATCTGTAAACTGAGGTCCGTAATGGCTAAATATTTGGCTTGGAACACCAAATCTAGCACCAACCTTCTAAATTTTTAATTAATACTTTAGAATATAAATTTCTAAAAAAATTCACCATAATTCACTTTTTAAATGAGCCAATACGAACTAGTATACTGAATTTATCGGTGCCGATTAGACTGCACGGGTGACCCGAAACTCATCTCTTTAAGTTAAAATTGTCTTTACTTTCTTATAAATAGCATCCTATATGTGTGTACACGCCCATCTGCACTGGAAATTCGTTCGAAGTAGAGGAGAGTTCTATGGAGACGAGGAGTAAACTTTACAAATTACATAGTAGTTTAAATGGCCTAAAAATGCCCTTAATTTGTGAACGTTCTTAGGAGTTGATGGCCCTTGTATGGATCGATTTTGTGACGACACTGTGTGCATGTCACATTTGTAGATTCGGAATTCTAGGAAACTAAGAAATTTACTGATTCCTCTAAAGATTTCACCTTAACCAACTTGGCCTCTAAACATGCTACTCAATTTAGTCGTGAGATTGCTTAAATGTTCATTACCATTTTCACCCGTTACTATCACATCATCAAGATATATTCATGTGCAATCTTTTAATAGTACATTATTACATCAATTAACTTCGAAAACTTGATCGTCTATAAAAAATCTTCGAAGGCAATCGATTGTGTCGATAATAACATATTTGTTTACTGATTATAAGAAAATTTTGAAATTTCTTCTACTTTTATTTGTAAGTAGGCCTTATACTAGATGAAAGAGTCTATCCAATTCCTTTTCTATGGAACTCCATTATTGGAAGGCGACCCAACGAGCTGTTCCTTCCTAAGGATTGATATTTATAAGAACTGGACTACTATTTATGACTGCCAGATTCTAGCAATTTTATTAAATTATACTTCTTCCCCGGTTTTGATCATAGTTTCCCCTTGAACAATATAAATTTTACGTTTTCTGGAAATCCAAATTTTAGTATCTAGAACAACATATAAGGGTATATAATAGGTTTTTTTAACAATGACTGGACTTAATTTATTATTCTGGTCTAGCCCCCCTAAGCAACTTATTTCTGATGAATATAAACAATAAATATCATCTGTTTGCCTCAATTTCATTTCCCCAATCTATTTCCATAATTTCTTACTTATCACCAAGACCTAAGTTTGCCATATTTGAGACGGAATGTAACATCATTTAACCTATCTACAATTGCTGCCCGTTTCCTCTAGATCTTTTACATGGTTGATGAAATGATTCCAATAATTACGCAATTATCGGAAACTTGATTAACCCGTTTATATCTGCATCCACGAGGAAGATTTCCCACTTTTTGCAATAATAATAATATATTTATTACGAACGTGTGATAGACCACAACGATAAAATTTAGAATAAATAATGTTTGGATCATGCTGACCAATGTTACCATGTGTAAGTTTACGAGTATCACTAATTTATAGATATTCGAAGAGTTGACTTCACTCTCGACCCTTTTCCACGATAATATTATATCCAAAATTTATAAAACTTATACTTTAGCCGCATTTATCAATTATATTAGAATATCCATATTAAGTGTAGTGCTCTTATCTTGGGTATCGCAATCCTGCAAAAAATCGATGGCGGAGACAGTCGTCCACACCATAATTTAATTTGTCAATTGCGCGGTTTTCTTCAAACGTTTCGTAAGATCCAAGGATGGACTCACCTTCCGACCGTGTAGATAAATTATAATTTACAAACTATGATGGTATAATTTGAGTTAAATATTACACGGCAATTATAAAATATCATCAAAAATCACATCTATTATTTTCTACGGAAATAAATAGTTTTTTACATTAAATACATTTGCGATTGCGAAATGTGCCAGGAAGACTTTTTAATTTATATTTATTTTGCTTCTATAGCACTAACGTTTTTTAAATGTTTCTCTAATCCATTCTAGTAGAGAATAAGGTTGTAGCACAATCTTCGAAATATCCACCTCATTTTTCCTCATTGAGTGATCCATTTTAGTCACCAGATTTAGATTTTACATTTTTATTGATAAAGTGAAAAGAGCTATACCAAACACATTAAAACAATCGTAAAATCATAGCTTATTCGATTTTCTCTGAAAATACAAAGCAGGCGATGAAAAGCAAAATGTGTAAATACAGAGCAGACGATATAATGTAAAACACAATTATTACACAATTGTAAACAATTTTAATAGTGTTAATCATTTAACAAAATGCAGTTATAATCCATGAGTCGCATGGGCGTAGCCACGGGAGACAGGGAGGAGCGACTGCCCCCTCTAAATCCAAAAATTCTTTAAAATTTGTTATATATGGCTAAAATTGTAAAAAATTATAGTTTGCCCCTCCCTAAATCATTATTGCCCCCTTCTAGCTCCAAACTTGGCTACGCTCAGGATGGGTCGCATTATAAAAGAACAGTGTTGATAGCATCAATAATAAAAATGTGATTTGACATTATAGGACTTTTAAACTTTTTAATATTGAATCCTATAACTCCTACCAATTATGGTTTAAATTTCAGAGTGAAAAAGCTCATAATATATGAAGTCGGACTAGATGAAACCCACTCTAAAGGATGGTGTCCAACATAAGCCTCTATCAGATATTTAAGGCATCCTCCTCAATCGACGTATGAGGCAATTTGTACCCGTGGGATTTGATATTTATATTGGGTTAACGCGTGCCTCACACCAAAAACGGTTAGTAAATTTCATTTTGAATAAGATGAGAGTAGATGCGGGAATGAGAATTCTGCTTGATTGAAAATTTAGGTGGCACAAACACAAAAATGAAGAAAGTTACACATAGCCTTATAACAGGAGGTGAGGTGGAATAGAGCTAGTGGAAAATGTTTATGTTTAGACATCGTCATGATTAAGTATGGAATTATGGAAGGCTTTAGTCTAAAAAATAAGGAATAGAAAAACAATATAGACTAACCATTTATACGAAATGGAGATAATTTATAATTACTTTCATAATACATAAGTGAAAACCACTTCATTTGAAATGGCTACATATTTCTTTATAAGGCAAAAGGACATATGGAAAATTAAGAATTACATGGTAATACTGGGAGAGGAAAATGCCAACAGGGCCTACATGTTTTAGACATTGAAATAATTAATTTTTGAAGTAAAGGTAAATGAACCTTTAATTTAACATGAAATGCCTAAGGAAACTTCATCAGGGTATAATTACTATTGGCAGTGTCTTTACTTAGACTAATAAACTTAAACCTCAAATGAAATTTGCGAACATATAGCATAAGGATATAAAGGTTTTATGATAAATCTAAATACACAAATGAATTGAACACTGGGGTAGAGAGATCAATCGATTGCATAATTGATTAAATAAGAAAGCTCTATATAAAAGCTAGCAGATTGAAATAATGGAAGTCAGGTATATCAGAAGGCATAAAATTGCGAAAACTGTCACTCCTATTAAAAATGCTGTGAAAACCATAATGGCTGGCAAACTGGATTATAAAGGGGGAAGGAGTCTATTAGCCAATTGGCCAAGATAAGAAAGATCAAGAGTTATGTTGTCGGGGTCATCAAAATTGTTAAAGGCGCGGAAAATTAAACTTAATTTAAGTCAAAAAAAGCGATGGAGAGGATATTTCGATGAATTTATGAATGTTTTCACTTTTTTATATAGAGCCCACCTTAACTATGGTTTCACTCTTTCGAGAGGAGAAACTTAGAGCAAAAGTGAAAAAGAAGCTCAAAGGTAGATATAGAATCTGACGCATAATGTGGAAAACCGATAATAACGAAAGTACTTACAAACAAGATATATGATCTAAAATTTCAAATTAAAAAGAGTTAATTACATAATTAAATATATACAATATATATAATATATATAAATATGTGCTGTATATTACATACATTATAATATACCATAATTATATCGTTATTACATATTTTAAACCCATCCATCTATATATTCTTAAGTATATAAACACTAAAGATATACATTTACAATTATATAAGCACAATATATGATTATAATTTTAGATATACATATATAAAAATATGAATAATAATGTTAGAGTATTATATTTATATATACAATTATATTAAGGATAGTTTATATTAGGTTAGAACATGAACGTTGACACAGGAATGAAACTAAACATTGATATTTATTAGTTAGAACATGAACGTTGACACAGGAACTAAATTAACATGGTAACCAACAATTGGGTACAAATCGATATATATATCGTTGTTAATAGAATCAATGAGAGTTGTAATAACAATTGAAATAAGAATATAAAGTATCAACACAACATTTCCCTTCGCCTACAAAAGCCTAAATTTCTTCTATTAAACGGCTGGGGGGTTTCCTAATCCTTTCCGATTTCCTTAGGATGGTACTACTTTCTTGTTCTTGTTCGTTTGGTGTTGGACCAGAAGACATGTCGTCAGAACTATCATCTTCCCCCTCTTCCGGGACCTGAGGATCAACAATGCTTGCCCGATCTCTCAACTGATCACCATGTTTTCGCATGTTTCTGTTTCGCGTTTCCACTAGATAGGACCAAGGTCCGTTGCGTTTAAGAATCTTTCCCGCTCTCCACCCGCTATTCATTTCATTTTTTACCCATACCAATTGACCCGGAATGAATTCTCTCTTCGCCGCATGCGCATCATGCCGCTCTTCCTGTTTATCGATTTTTTGTTCCATATATTTCTTCTGAGTGGGACGTACCCAGTCCAACGCCGTTTTAACATTTCTTCCAATTAATGCTTTAGATGGGGATCTACCGGTTGAAGAATGCTCGCTTATGCGATAGCTAAGGAGGACATCTAACATGCAGACTTCCGGGTCCGCATTATATTCGCGCGCCGCTGCGTAACGTGATTTCAACGTCCTGATGGCTCTTTCGACGAGTCCATTCGTTTTTGGATGGTACGGCGTTGTTTTAATGTGTTTAATATGATACTGATCACAAAAGACGTGCATCTCTTGGCTTCTAAACTGGGGTCCGTTGTCCGTAACTATTTGTTTCGGAACGCCCCATCTGGCAAACCACTCTCGTAATTTCTTTAATGTAACCTGAATGGTCGAACTTCGTAACTGCGCTACTTCAATCCATTTGGAAAACGAATCCACCGCCACCAACCAATAATATCCGTCAACTGGCCCCGCATAATCTAAATGTACCCTTTCCCAAGGGTTTTCAGTTACGTTCCAAGAATACAGAGGGACTTCAGGTCTATTACTTCTATTTTTCTGGCACCCCACACAATTCTGCACGTGCCTTTCAATATCCTTATCCATGTGCGGCCAATAAACATATAATCTGGCGATCGATTTCATTGCATTGATCCCTGGATGGCCCCGGTGAATTATTGACAGGACTTGATGCCTAGTCGTGACGGCACAATTATCAGGCCGTCTACAAAAATGACTCCCTTGTCATGCTCTAACTCATTCTTCCTGTCAAAAAAAACTTGAATATCCTTGTGGAGGTCCTTTTTGCTTTTAGGCCAACCTTTATCTATAAATCTTTTTAACAGTTTTAAGTTTGTATCCACGAGAGATTCCTTTATTAATAATTCCTCTGTTAAGTGTAAATCTTGTAGATTTAAAAGACGAATACTATTTATCGAATTGCTTTTGTAAAAATTGATCATATCGGACTCCGTGGCAGGGGCCGGTAAACGAGATAAGGCATCAGCACAACCGTTATCTTTGCCAGGAATGTATTCTATTTTATAATCATACCCCGACATTTTCCATGCCCACCTTATTAAACGGTTATTGCTGATTTTGGGCAATTCCCTTGAAGCCCCAAAAATCCTTTCCAACGGTTTATGGTCCGTGCGTAGCACAAACTTGCGACCTGATAAGTAAGTATGAAACTTTTCCATACCAAAGACTAAGGCCCTTGCTTCTCTATCGATTGATGCGTATTGCTTCTCACCATCAATCAACGTCCTTGACGCGTAAGCAATTGGCCTCTTATTATCGCCAATTAAGTGAAAAAGTACCGCTCCAAATCCATGTTCCGATGCGTCGCATTCCAGGATCAGCGGTAACTCATTTGAATAAGGAACTAACGTAGACTGCTCCGATAGCAAAGTTTTAACCTTTTGAAACACCGACTCCTCGGTTTGTGACCAATACCATTTAGATTTGATACTAGTTAATTTATGTAGGGGAGCCATTATACCATGTAAATGTGGTATAAACTTTTCATGATAATTGATTAAGCCCAGAAAGGAACGCAATTCCTTAACATTCTTTGGGGCTGGGCAGTCTTTGATGGCTCGTACTTTATCACTTGAAGGGTGGATACCTTCACTGTCAAAGGTGTGTCCAAGAAAAGTGATAGATTTTTTCAAAAATTCGACCTTTGAAAATTGTGCTTTCATGCCCACGGATTGTAACTTGCTCAGTACTTCCCTTACATTGTATAGATGATCCTGGTAATCTTTGCCCGTGATAATTATATCATCTAAATAAATACCCGTGTGGTTGCAACCACTCAAAATACTCTCCATGTATCTCTGAAAAATCAAAGGCGCACAAGATAACCCAAATGGCATTCTTTTGTATTTAAAAAAACCGACGTGTGTGGAAATAGTTAATAAATTCTGACATTCCAGAGCAATTGGTAGTTGAAGGTATGCATCACGTAAGTCAACTTTGGTATATAAATAACCATCCCGAATTTTAGCTGCTATGTCGTCAAACGTAGGAATGATGTGATGATCATTATGAATGAATGGGTTAAGAGTGACCTTGAAATCGGCACAAATTCTAATTTCGCCATTTTTCTTCCTAACGTTTACTATCGGCGTGCACCACGTTATTTTACTAACACTAGGATCCACTTTTTCAATGATACCTGACTGTACCAATCTATTGAGTTCCAGTTCAACCGGCTTCCGTAACGGGAAAGGAACTCTTCTCGCCGGGATCGCAATAGGTTTCGCTTCGTCCAAAAGCATGATTTTTACAACAAATCCCTGTAAATGGGTAGGAGTTTCATTGAATACCAGTGGAAACTCTTTGTTGAGATTAATTGATTCCTTTTGCACAAATTCCTGGTTGATTTTATGTATTTTAACTTCTTTAGGAATTTGGAATCCAAACTTAATAATCCAGGGCAACCCAAATAAGGGTACATCTTTGGATTTCGTAACTACAGCCGAAAGATAGTGCGAATTATGACCGACTTCCACGACCATATGAGTTTTTCCCATTATTTCGACGGGTTGATTTCCATAGGCTTTGGGAATCGCGCATTCATGAAGCGACGGTCTCCCTAAAAGCTGCCATACTTTAACATTAATAACGGAGACCTGCGCTCCAGTATCATAATCCATAGAAATCGGATGCCCATTAAGCCTCGCCGTAATGGTTAGACGTTTAGCATGTTGCCCAATCCGGTTTACAGAATCCGAAGATTCGTAATCAACAATCTGATTCAATGAACTTCGACAGCCAATGGCAAAATGTCCTTTTCTTTTACATTTGTAGCATGTGGCATTGAACGCTGGACAACGAAATTTGGGGTGTTCTTTATGGCACCTTGAGCAACTTACCGTTTTTCCAAAATGTTTATTTGATTGGTCACGTTGATTATGAGAGAATGATTCATGTTTAATCTTACAAAGCATTTCTTCTTTCTCTTCTTGTGTTTCGGTATCTGCCCTCTCCATTGTTAAAGCCATATTGATTACCCTATCAAAAGTTAACGGATTACCCACTTCATCTAAGGTGTCAGGAAATTTGGTCCTCAGCTCCAATTCTAGCCTCTTTAACTTAATTGCAAAAATAAAATGGTCCCTGCAACGTTCATCAATGTCAGATTTGTAATTACATTTGCTAATACATGTTTTAATTCTTCTGACTAATTCTAGTATGGATTCACCATTATGTCTTGTAATATTTAACAATTCAAATCTTGAAGCAAATACAGTCTGAGGGGGTTGGTATTTTAGGAATAACATTTTTTCTATATCTTCATATTGTGCATCCTTTAACTTAGTAGGGTAAAGTAATTGTCTAAGTTCTTTAATAGTATTGAGCCCTATGAAAGCTAGAAGAACCTTTTTCTTAACTGATGCAGTAGCCTCCATTCCTTTAATTTCCAATATGGATTCCATATTAAATATATAATCCTCAATTGAATGTAGTTCAGCATTGAACTCTGCTAAATGAATTTTTGATAACTTTGATTCATCCATTTCGAATGTTTCCTACAAACAATTAATTAATTTACTTGTTCCTCGTCGCCACTATTAGGTTAGAACATGAACGTTGACACAGGAATGAAACTAAACATTGATATTTATTAGTTAGAACATGAACGTTGACACAGGAACTAAATTAACATGGTAACCAACAATTGGGTACAAATCGATATATATATCGTTGTTAATAGAATCAATGAGAGTTGTAATAACAATTGAAATAAGAATATAAAGTATCAACACAACAGTTTAGAAGTACTATATTTATTTTTATATTTTTTATAAAATAGCCATAGTGTATTGAAATACTATAAATATATCTATTCATTATATATATTTACTTGTACATATAGGCACTATATATAATGCTATGCAAATTTATTTGTGCTTATATATATATACATAATTGTAATCTTTTAAACAATATTTACAATGCATATTTACTTATATATATGTAGGTACTCTATATATTATATGTATATATAGAACTTACTATAATAAATTTTTCATGTTTAGATTTAAAAGTTTTTGGGTCTCAGAAATACTATTGGGAGATGCATCATCCCAAATAAAGTCCCTCTCTTATTGCTTAGCTTTTTATATTAAATAGGCAGAACTTACCATCTGTTAGGTTTTTTAATTTCTAAATTCTAAAATTTTTAAGGTGTCTCTCTTTTTAAGTGATAAAATAACATATAAGTCTGTGAAAAATGATTGTTGCTTGACATAATTAGGCTTTTGCTTTTAAAATCTTAAAAATTTTGATTTAGATTCTCTTCAAGTAATAAAATAGCATATAAGTTTGTGAAAAATGATTTTTGCTTGACATAATTAGGTTTTTGCTTTTAAAATGCTAAATATTTTGATTGAGATAGTTCTCTTCAAGTAATAAAACAGCATATAAGTTGGTAAAAAATGATTGTTGCTTGACATAATTAGGTTTTTGCTTTTAAATGCTAAAAATTTTGATTTAGATAGTTCTCTTCAAGTAATAAAACAGCATATAAGTGTGTGAAAAATTATTGTTGCTTGACATAATTAGGTTTTTGCTTAAATATTTTCTTTTTGATAGTTACCCTCAATTACTAAGCTTGACATAATTAGGTTTTTGCTTTCAAAAAATTTTGATATAGATAGATCCCTTGAAGTAATATAACATAAGGTTGTAAGTTTGTGAAAAATTATTGTTGCTTGACATATGGTTTTTGCTTTCAAAATGCTAAGGAATTTGTATTTAGATAGATTCCCTCAGGTAACAAACATCATATAAATATGTGAAATTGCTGCTTGATACAGTTAAATTTTTGCTTTCAAAATGCTAAACATTTTATTTTTGATAGTTACCTTCAATTACTAAGCTTGACATACTTATGTTTTTGCATTTGAAGTGCTAACAAATTCTGATTTAAATAGTTTCTTTCAAGTAATAAAGCAACACATTTTAAACTTATTTGTATTTACAAATCAACTATAAATATTATTTATAAAAGTGTCTGTATAAGTAACTAAGTATATAGGTATAAATCTATAAATATTGCGCTTACATAAGTGTAGAGCTGTTAAAAGTTCCTTATAAAAAGGAACTTGTCAAGTTCCAGTTCCTTTGCCTAAAATGGAACTAGTTCCAGTTCCTAGTTCCTCATTTTAAAAAGGAACTAGTTCCAGTTCAGTTCCTTTTTTAATTTTTTTTAAATGTACAAACATCTTTTATTAATTCGTAAAATAAATATTATATATTACAATTTATAAAAATCATCAGGTAATTTTGATTTAACAGAATATTATTTTCAAAGTAGTCATCTAAAAGACATGTTCGCTTGTCTCCAAATAAAATTTTGCCCAAGCTAAATAATCTTTCCACAGGGGCACTTGATGGTAATGGCGTATTATATTTAATAAATAGTTTTTTAAATGGGGAAAACTGTCTAAAAGACTGAAATTCCGGTTATTAGAAAGCAAAAAACGTTCAATTGATTCATTCTTTCATCATTTTTTAATTCAAAAAATCCATTTTTGATAAATTAGGTTCAGCCTGTTGATTAGGACTAGGAATATGATAAACAGAAACCAATTAAAGGAAATGAACTTTATATAAATTACCATAAGTCGAAAAATTTATTTAACAAACACTACCGTGAATAAAATACTAAATAATATTTAAATTATAAATTAATTTAAAAAATTTTAATATAAATTGAAATTGGCAAAAGGAACTTAAAAGGAACTTGTAAATAGTTCCTTTTGGGATAAATTGAGAAAAAAAGGAACTAGATATAGTTCCAGTTCCTCATTTTAAAAAGGAACTTATTAGTTCCTTTTTTTTAAAAAAAGGAACTAGATCCTTTAACAGCTCTACCAAAATCAAATTATATCGTAAAAATTAAAAGATCTCCTGCTGTTTATTTTACATCACTTCCATTCTATGTCACGCTTGTTTACTATAAATAAAAATTAATTTGTTTTATTTCGTTTTTGTTAAATGGTATTATAAATGTTAGCATTTTAAAAATAGTGTAAATATATTTTTGTTGTTTTGGAGATATCCATAACTCAGTACCGAAATCACAATAAAATAAAATATACAAGTTACGATCCAAAATACAAATTAAGAAAGCAAATAACGTCCTCACTTTAACTACAAATTCTTTCTTATATGATTACTGATTATTGAAACAATATTTTATCTAATGTGAAATTAATAACATTCTAAGAATGTTTTTTATCTGCGCAATGAAAATTTGGATATCTTGTTCTCACGTGTCGATTGTTAAATGCTTGATTAAAATACTAACTTTTACTTTTTATTAAATGTAAAATAATATTGGATATTATTTTTTGCGCGACTTTCGACCTAAGTATATTGAAGAACAGGATAAGCCAATATGAATTACAAAATATTAAGCGTATTTATAATTAAAATTTTTATCCTTACAGAGCTCTTAAATTAACATCTATTTATATCTTCTGAACAGGCCAAAAATTTTAACGTTCCAACGGATTATTATGGTGTACCCGATTCCCCGCACCCTGATACAGCTCCTCAAGCTTTCGGTGTCGATCTGTATAAGTCTAGACCATCACTCAATTTTGGGGGCCATTTTTAAATGTCCACCACTTCATTGAAAACACCACCAAACTCAAATAGCAATCCTCATTGGGCCGGTTACACTAGGGTCGGGCAACCTAATACTTTTATACATGACAACGGTGAAATGAGAAAGGATGAACCCTTTAATCCGCAAACATGCTTAAACAAAACCGATTATTGCAATACCGATAATGAATCAACTTACATGGTATCTAACGATTTAAGACCATCTCCCCCTTACGAAATGAGCTGTGCCCACGAAAATGCCAGTAAGATATTTATGCTTTTGAGATTTACTAGATATTAATATTAAAACAGCATTGTATTTAAAATAAGCCAAGGGATGTAAACAGCCATGTGCGTAGCCAGGAGGAGGCAGGGAGGGGCGGCTGCCCCCCTGTAAATCCATCTTTAAAATTTTATGTAATTATGGCTAAATTTTCAAAAACGATCATTTTGTCCCTCCCTCATTATTAATCCACTCTAGTTCCAATCGTGGTAACGCCCATGTAAACAGTATAGAAATTAAGGTAAGTCAAGGGATATAAACAAAGTTTAATTAAAAAAATAAAGACTAAAATTTCAAATTTTAAAAATTATCGTGTAAGATTTAAATTTGAACTAAATCAATGTACCATAATTGAACTAAAAGAAATTCAATTTATAAATAAATTATTTATTTTGAGCAAAGCCAGGGATCAATGATGTTTATTTAGAAACGTAAACCATTTTATTAAAAAATAAAAAAAATTTAAGGAAGGGGGGGACATTTGCCCCTCCTTGCCTTACTCTGGCTACATCCGTGTCGATTATGATAACGATTCAAATAAACTAAAAATTCATGTTTTTCAACTTTTTTAGGCTTAAAAACCATACCACATCATCCTAGATGTGATCCAGATATATCAACTAACAAATCCAAAAGCGATCGTTTGGAAACACATAAACCACAAGGAACCCCACATAAAAAATGTAATTTTAAATGCAATTTCTTAAATGTTGTTTGTTTTATAATTCAACCTAAAAAATAAACAAAAAATTTGTGTTTTTCCTATTCCTATTCTTATTTAATTTTTTTTATTTTTCGGTTCATTTAGCTAAGTCAAGAAATAAAATTAAAAAAGAGAACGGTATCGAATCGTTAACACCTATATCGGGAACCAATGGACCAGATCTCATCATTATTTGGGATTTAGATGAACCACTTATCATATATAATTCCTTACTTTCACAAGTCTATGCTTCAAAATATAATATGGTAATATTTTCATTTTTGATCTACGTTAAAATCTATTTATCACTCTAAATTTTTAAACTATCTTACAGTTGTTTAATCATAGGAGACAAAATTTGTTTCTTAATTTATTTTTTTAAATTCATTTATTGTAATATAACATAGAAATTTTTGTTTTATAATGATTCGCAAAAAGCCCTTAACATAGGGGTTAGTTTGGAGGAGTTGTTGTACAGTATAACGGATGCCCAGTTATTTTTTAATGATTTAGAGGTAAAAAGTTATAAATTTAATAACCAGTTTTATAAAATGTCTAATTAATATTTATTGTTTGTTCATAGCAATGCAATCAAGTAAATCTAAACGACTTGGCAGGCGAGGACACTGGAGAAGATTTGAGGTATTTACTGGCATATTAACTTTAATATAATAGAAATTTTTCCCTCAAATTAAATAAAAATATAAACTTAGAATTCCGCACGCTCGGCTCGGGCAAATTAAATAAAGAACAACAATTTTCTATTGTTTAAATTACCTTAAATCGCTAGTATTAGGTTGGTCTTCAATTATAATCAAAAACTTTTAACTATCAAATAAAAAAGTAAGAGACTTGAACGAGGCTTAATAGCAAGGTCGAAGACCTAATATTAATTTGCTAGGCAATTCTTTCTATATTTTATAATTTAAAAATCTTTTCATTCTTCTATTTGCCATTTATTTAGTACTTATGATTTTGCCAACGATGGCCTCCTAACCCATGGAGCAAATGGATTATCTAATTTAACTAATCAATCATCAGATTCGGATGGTATTCATTCTTCTTCAGAGGTTTTTTGAAATTTCACTAAGACTGGAAGCGATAGTGATGTGGTGAAAAAACTAGCTTTAGATACAGAAAAATCCGTGAAATTTACAAATCATTCAGATACGACGTTGAAAGTAAATCAGTTTAGCAAAATTATGTAGCATACAAAATTAATTTGTTGCGAAATTATTGCAAAAATTTGATGATTTTTAAACATTAGAAATGTTTGGACCCGATGTGGTGCTGCACCGAGAAAATTTGTTCAACGAGCTAGAAAATTTCACCGATCATTGGCTAAGCATGGCTCAAAAATGCCTCACCCAAATATCAGCCAGGTATTTAGAACATTTGATTAAAAAAAGGAATTTTATTTAAAATTTTTAATATTAATCACGATTTGTTTTAAATAAAATTTAAACAATAGTAATAGTTATGATTATAATTGTTTTAATTCACAAATATCATGGAGAAAAGGATATGTGAACATTCTTGTTGGTAGTTCTCAGTTGATACCCACCCTAGGAACTAATGCTATTTGATTTAGCCCGACATTTCGAAGTCGAAAACATTTACAGCTCGGCTAAAACAAGTAATTATTCACATAAAATATATGTTAGTTTATATAAATTTGACCTTAAAATTAAAAAATACTATTCATGGCTCTAAACTGTTATTTATATTTTTATACTAACGTGGGCGTAGCCAAGGGGGGGGGGAAAGGCAGAGGCAGCTGCCTCGCTCTAAATCCAAAAATTTGTTGACATTTTTTTAAATAATGACTAACAAAATGATCATTTGCCCTTCCTTAAATCATTATTGCCGTCCTCCAATCCCAATGCTGGCTACGCCCATGCCTACGAATGTCTAATTATAACCGTTAATATCAGAATAATTAGGTAAATATTTGGAAAAAATTAATGTTCAACTTAAGACATTGATAAAAAAGAGGTCTTGAAAATTAAAAATTAGCAAAATAAAGGACTATTTCCTTTTTAGATGCATTTATCATTGATTTTGATAGCAAAACTATATAAAAAAATTTTGCCAGGTAAAAATAGTTGTTTTGAAAGAATCTACAATCGTTACGGTAAAAAAGCGACCTACATGGGTATAGGCGATAGTGAAGAAGAAAGATCGGCGGCTACTCAAATAATTTAATAAACACTTACAATATTTAAGCGAATTTATTACGATTTTAAACGTATTATCTGATACAATTTTTTTTGTATTTTTCATCGTTTAGTTGAACTTTCCCTTTTGGAAAATTTCATCCACTTCAGATTTAACCGCTTTAAATCATGCCCTGGATGTGGGATTACTGTGATACTTTTGACCATGTCGCCTACCCTTCTCGTGTAATGTTCTTCCTCGTTTAATTACTTTAATTGTCATTTAAGTCCTTCGTTATTATTCATTCGAACCCGAAACAAAAATATATGCGTTAAAAATTTATGTGGTTTATTTGTTAAAACTATGCTTATGCACAAGCCATAGAAACGAAGGATACAGGGATAACTTTTTACAAACAATAAAAAGTGTTGAACCTTGATAATTTGTTTTTAAAAACAAATTTTAGCTTAAATTAATGATTAGCCATTTATATGATAAAGTGCTTATCATCTAGGTAAATATTATTTACAATTTTACATAATCATAGAATATAAATCCAATCTAATTAAAGCAAAACCAGTTATAATGGCTTTTATTATTTCAATCAAGGCTTAAAAGTAGGCCTGAAAACAATTTTCTAGGCTTTGTGGGCCTCGAAATCGCCTAACAAATACTCTTATATTTGGATATCATATGAATGTCTTGCATAAAAACTTTGAATATTTTGACCTTCAAGAAATCTGAATAAATTGATTGAATACGCTGATATAAATACCACGAGTGATGAAGAAATTTTGATACTATAAAGTATAAACAAATAATATAATTGTAAGAAAACTATCAGTTTGTTTAACCACTTTATGTAGCGTTTTCATTTTCATAACTCGCTCAAAATGGATTCATAGTTGAAAACCAATAGCTACAATATATTGTACATTGTAACGCGCGTGGGGCGATTATTGGGCTCATGGGCGTAGCCAGGTTTTGAATTAGGGGGGGGGCAGATTAAAAAAAAAAGGTCTCGACATCCAAAAAATTTCCTGAGAGCAAAAAAAAAGGTCTCGCTCGATGACCAAAATTTCCTGAGAGCAAAAAAAAAAGTCTCGACGTCCAAAAATTTTCTGGCGACCAAAAAAAAAGCAACCCTCCTAATTAGGCAGTGGGGGCAGCCGAACCCCTAGGGGGGGGCAGATCCGGCTGCCCCCCTCTGACTAATTAGGGGGAGGGCCAAACATATTTTTTTTTAATTTCTAAGGGTTTTTGTATTGAAATTTTTTTTTAAATTAGGGGGGGGCAGCCGCCCCCCTGTCTACGCCCATGATTGGGCTAATTACCAATATTGAGCCTAACAACTAGAATTCTATTTAGGTCTATCTGACTCATTATTATGATTAATGTTTCTATCAAATTAAGCCAAAAATTAGAGGGGAAAAACGAAGAACGTCAATGAATAGTGATGCGGAAAAACCGAGAAAAATCTCGGTCTCGTCTCGTCTCGTCTCGAAAAACCGAGACGAGACGAGACGAGAATTTGAAAAATGGAGTCGAGATCGAGACGAGAATTTTGATGTCGAGACGAGACGATACGAGATTTTTTCGGCGAGATCTCGACTTTTTATTGATTGTTAGATTTTAGTAAATTGTTGTGTATTTTAAATTGCATGATTTAAGGTATTAAGTGTAAATCAATATGTATGGTATGGAATATATTTGATATTAAAAAAATTCCTAAGTGTAGTAAATATTATATATTTTTGCAAAAAATTTAAAATTTGGCAATCATTTACCCAAGCATGGTTGATCCTTAGCGTATGTGAATAATTTTATAATATATTTATCACATATTTGTATCCATAGCATTATTGAATATTACAAAATGTTAGGCTTAGAATGAGTTCTGATGGAATAGTAAATACTACTAAAGCATATTGAAATTTCGCAGTTACTCATCCTGCATGATGCGGTAATAATAAATTGGTCGTCACTCAGTTCAGTTTGAATAGTTAAACAAGTTAAGCTAAGGTGTTCGAGATTTTTGAGCACCCGCCCAACGATTTCAAAAGTACAATAGAATATTTAATGACACCGTAATAGATTAAATCTTAAATCAAGAGCTTCCTAGAAGTTTTTATGCTTCAACTAATAGTAAACCTTCCAAAATTTTGAACCTTAATAAGACATTATGTGAATACATAGTTTTGTCATATGCATTACTTTTCACATTATAAGCTGGGTTGGCAGGTGCATTCAAATTTACTAAAGTAAATAATTGTGCAATATAAAATGAATACAAGAACCTCTACTGTATTCGATAAATAACTATTTAATGGCAAAGTTAGTTAGAAATTTAAAGGTAATTATTTGGAATATATAAATTAAAATACGTGCACTTTAATCCTATAATAATGGTGCTTTTACTGTTATTTTTATAACGTTTTAATATGGGCAACTAGTTACCAATTCTGTAAATAATAAAATTATCATTAAAAGACACTCACTCTTTGTGGTTTATAACGCTATAGTAAACATGCAATAAACACTATGGGCTATAATTGATGATGGTAATATCAATGGACTTAAAAGTTTGCCTTAAATATGTTAAGGTCTACTTTGAAGCTTTAGCCAGGGTTAACGGGTCTCAATTTGGTCAATTGTGCACTAAGTCAACTATAATCGAACTTATAATTTTCTCAGTCTATTTTGAGTTGACAAACACAATGAATTTAATACAAATGTTATAATTTGCTAGAACAATAAAATTTAATTTTCTATACTTCGAAATTATTTACAGTTTTTTAATCTGCAGTTTCCATAGAAAATGTTATCCTTATGAATTAATTCATATCTTTATATTGTCAATGAGATGTCGTGTGCCGCTGAATCAATAAAAAGTTTGTGTATTAAAGTTTTTCAAAAAATATAAAATTTTGCCATTTGGATTTTTTAACATTTAATTAATATTTTTAAAAAAACAGGTGAAATTTGTATTCCGTATATATTTTTTACAAAAAATCGAGACGAGACGGAGACGAGACCGAGATTTTTCTAGACCGAGACGAGACGAGATCGAGATTTTAATAATCGCGCCCGAGACGAGACGAGATTTTGTTTTCGAGACCGAGACGAGACGAGATCGAAACACTATCAATGAAGCCGTATAGTTTTTATTAAGTGTGTGCAACTCATATAAAATAATTTATTTAATTGCGAGTTATATTTGTAAAGGTGGGCGGTACTGTGGATTATTCTCGTTATGACTAAGGGAGCAAAGGGTTGAAAGGTTTGGTAACCTCTATTTATGAGTATGAAATTGCTTTTATTAATTCATTCCACTTGTCAACAAAAAATGTTCTTGTGACATCATCTGGAAAGCGGTTAGCGAATTATGAGTCGTGGGGTATATTTAATGAGTTTATGACCAGGTAAGTGCTATGTCTTGATTAAGCCTTTTATTTTCATAACTTATTAATCACGTGACACGAGGTCGTCCTCTTCCTCTCATCCTCGGTTCCTCCATGTCCAGTATTTTTTAATTTAAATCATTCGCTCCCCTTCTTAGTATTTGCCCATACCACCTTAGTCGATGTTAGTTAACATTTCCGCTATATGTTGAATGACTATTTGGTCATGAGAATGTCATTCGTCATATGGTCGAGCACCCCAAACTCCACCGTATCATTCTTATCTCTGTGGCATGTAATAGCTTTTTTTCCGTTGAGTTTAATGCCCATGTTACTTCCAAATATTGACACTGGTCTTACGATGGATGTGTAAGATTTGCTCTTCAACCATATTGGCATTTTCTTGTGGCGCATTACACCGGAAATCTTTCACCATTTAAGCCATCCTTTTAGGTCCGGGTGACTACTGTTGCAATCTTGATGTAGCATCGAGCCGAGGTTTGTTAACCCGCCTACATATAAGTTCTTTGGATGGTCATCTAGCGATGGGGTGTTTTTAACGTTCATTTCCATGTATACCATTTTTTGATCGTTGATTTTTAAACCATACATAGCTAAGCGCTTTGACCACTTTCCGACTTCTTCAAATACTTTCTTGAATAAGTTCTGACCCTTCTCAATTTTGAGGATTAAGAAGTCCGACATCGTGACTTTTTTTCTCCCTTTTCTTGGTCAGTTTGTACATAAGCCTATCGCCCCCTTTATAGTCCAGTTTGTTTGCCATCTCGATGTACGCGACATTCTTCGCTATTGCAACGGCCTTTTCCTGGCTCTCTTTGCCTCCCTATACTCTAATCCTCCGACATTTTTGATTTATGCTACCGTGTTTATAGATTTTTATTTCTTTCGATGGAATACCTCCCCACCACCATATTTCCTTATTCAAAGCTTTGCCTCATTTGGTCTATCTTAGAATTCGAATAGCTTGAACCATTATGTCCTTAGTTAGCGTCTCCCAATTGTCGTCTACGTCCCTTTGCAATTTCCTTGAACCAAAGAGTGAGGAGGGTTTTTTATAATATTTATCGTGTCTACGTATCCTTTAGCGTTTCGTTTCGAATTCGAGGTTTATAAACCCTACTTTTTTAGGGAATACTTTTCTTTCAAGATCCATCACAAGTAAACGATGTTACCTGGCGATTTCTTCTCCCGGTATTACTTTGCAATCCTTGATACTCCATAAGTGCTTTAGGCGATAAGCCGATAGTCAGTTTGATTTAAATGCTTCTTACTTTTACAAGTCACAATATGAAATTCGCGTATTTGAAAATAGGTATTAACGATCGCCTATCATATTGGGATACTTGGATAAGTTTTCCCCCTTTCAGACCATGCCCATGGCCTCCATGATTTCGTTCATCCCCGAGGCGATCTTTTTCTACGTGAGCGTTGAGAACTAAATAATTAGCCTTTCTTCCTGCCCTATTCCTTATATTTACTGTTGAGTCTTGGTTTTGGTGAAGCCTTTTTTCAAAATACTAAGAAACTATCTTATTTTTTGTATATATATGTGATAGTGGGGTGAGACATTTACATAGTGGGGTGATAGTGAAATGAACGCGTTATATAGTGGGGTGATAGTGGAATGAACGCGCTAAAGCAGAATTTGAATATTCTAGTGAAGTCATATGCTGGCGCTCCGCATGATAGTGGGGTGATACGAGCAAAAGTAGAGTTTAGTCTATAACATCTAATTTGAATACATAACATCTCTTACCCCTTAAGTGATTCCATATCTTTCTATAGGGTTTCGGATTCGTGTAGATCGCCGGACCTTTATTTCTGGTGAGGGTATAGGTGAATGAGGGGAGTCCATACGATGGGGTAGAGGTGAGGGCGGGGGTGTGTTGGAAACGGGCATGTTATCGCTATCCTCATCATGTGGTAAATTAGGCTGTTGCGGCATGGTGGCGTCAAGTAAATCACCGGGATCATTTTGTGGCAGATCACCCGATATTGCATGCGAAATGTCAGCCCATCGATCTTCATTGTTTAGCGTGTCTGCGTTATCTAACGATTTTCTAAGATGATCACCATGTCTCTTCCATAATGCCCCATTATCCATTTCTATCATGTATGATACTGGACCTAAGATTTTTACTATTTCCCCCGTTACCCATAATTGATCATTAGTTGTGAAAGTTCTAATCCATACTCTGTCTCCAATTACAAATTTCCGTTTGATAGGTGCCAACTCGTCTTTGTCACGCCAGTTACATGTGGTTTGAGTAAGTTTAATGGACCGATTGGTTGAATTTTGATTAATAGATTGGCTGGAGTTAATCCAGTTGTTGGGTGAATGGTATTCCTATAAGAAAACAGAAAGTTATATAATTTATCGTTTTTAAAATTCCTAGTTTTGTTCAAAAACTCCTTGAATGTTCGGACAAAACGTTCAGCTTCTCCGTTGGATCGAGGATGATACGGGCTGGAATATGCATTACGAATATTATTTGTTTTGCAGTATGTTTTAAACTCGGCGCTTGTAAACTGAGGTCCATTGTCTATAGCCAGGGTGTTTGGTACTCCGAACCTTGAGAAAATAGCTTCGAGAGCGTTTATAGTGCTTGCCGTTGTGATCGTGGTCATGGGAATTACCTCAGGCCATTTACTGTGGCGTCATTTACAATTAGATAATAATACCCATTAAGGGGTCCACAAAAATCGGCATGTAACCTAGACCATGGTTTCCCAGGGTTTTCCCATTTTTGAATGGCTAATTCTGTTGTCCCAGTGAACCATTGTTGACAATCCGTACAGTTTTGAACATAACCTTCTATTTCTTTATCATTCCCCGGATACCAGAGATGTTGACGACCCAAGATTTTTGAGCGACTCATGCCTGGGTGTCCTAAGTGGATTAGTTTCAAAATAGTTTGCCTTAATCCTTGAGGAATAATAATTCGGTATCCCCAAAATATAGAATCAGGCTAAACATTCTCCACTTTCTTTAAGGTGGTGAGTTCTTTTGGGACCCGGTCAAAACCGCAGAAAAAAAACAGCAGAATTGGTCAGAACTGATCAAGACTGGTCAGAACGGGTCAAGATTGAACATCTGTTTATTGATATGATGAATTAAAATGTAAGTTTTAACCTATCTTTTATTCATAATTTATATTATAGATGTTGTATACTAATACTTCCATGGATATCATATTATATTTACAATTTTGGAAATAAAGGAAATAGAATTAAAAGTTTTAACCTAAAAATCTATTCATAATTTATATTAAAGATGTTGAATACTAATACTTCCATGGATATGATATTATATTTATAATTTTGGAAATAAAGGAAATAGAATTTAAGTTTTAACCTATCTTTTATTCATAATTTATATTATAGATGTTGAATACTAATACTTCCATGGATATGATATTATTTTTAAAATTTTGGAAATAAAGGAAATAGAATTTAAGTTTTAACCTATCTTTTATTCTTAGTTTATATTATAGATGTTGAATACTAATACTTCCATCTTAGATTGGTGAGGAGGGTTAGTGTTTTAGGTCGGGGTTAGTGTTTTAGGTCGGGGTTAGTGTTTTAGGTTAGGGTTAGTGTTTTAGGTCAGGGTTAGGGTTATATTGATTATCTAAAAGTCATATTATTCTGCTACTTTTTAATCCTGCTACTTTGACCCTTTAAAATGTTTTGCCTTTACACTCATTTACGTTTTTTTTATAAATATTTACTAGATTATAACAGACCAATTTTATTAATATTTACTAAATTATAACAGACAAATAATCAAGTGGTAATAATATTTAACATTGCATCTCTTTCTTTATATTTTGGATAACATGATATTGTTTTTAGAAATTGAGATGGGTCTATTTCACTGTTAGTATAATGTTCTTTTAAATTATTGATACAAGATTCTTTGTTGATTTCTTTCTTAGATTTTGGGTTTATTGTTTTTCCTTGGTTTATTTTATAGATATTTGAGTTAGTTTCTTTCTGTATCTTTTTGAGATAATCAATAAAATGATAAATATTGGGTCTGATGATTTTTACCCATATTAGCTTTGATGTAAGAATATTGACCAAGGGTCAGTACCTGCCCACTTCTTGAAGATTTTTTAAATTCTAACCAAATATGCATTAAAATCTATATTTTGTATACTTATTCTCTTCTTGCTCAAAAATGAGACAAATTCTTTAAAATAAGACATGAAAATAACAATTAAATATATGCTGTTTTGTCGTATAATTCTAAAATGTCTATGCGCTTCGCATTTTCCATCCCCCTGACTTTTTCTGCTATTTTTTCATAATTCTGCTATTTTGACCCGATTCAGTTCTTTTTGCCGTTGTTGGTACATGATTAGTTCTGGAGTAACTTTCTTGGGCCAGCCATGGAGTACATAATTATAGAATTAAATATCTATAAAAAATAAATTTGCTCAATGAAGATTTATATACTATTGATTCTAGTATATTCCATCAGGTAATAATTATTATTACCCAGATGTTGGTATATATTATGAATCTCATCAATTTATACTAACCTACTATAATTATATAACTATTCCCTATCATTGGATTTTACCAAATATATCAAACACACTATTAAATATGAAATGTGACAATCAAGAGATTATATCTTACCCTATTATGGATATAATAAATAAAACCTTAAAACCTGTGATTTATCAACCAACAAATTTTAAACTGGATAATGATTATCTCAAAACATTCAATTATAATCAAATGAAAATGAATTCTACAATAAAGAATGATGATATCCGACCAAATAAGGTTAAAAAAAGATTCATATCTAGTATATTGGGTGCTTTATCTATAGGATTAGGATTGTATAATAAAGTTAAAATAGATAATTTAGATGTTAAATTATCAAGATTAAATTTAGAACATGAAAGGATAAGACAATATATTAATAATGATAAATTTAATCATCAACAAACAATTGATTACTTAAATGATATGAAGATTTTCTTTAATAATAAACTAAGCTACTTAATATCTACAGATGACTTAATAGCATGTGAAATTAAAAAACACTCTTTGGATTTATTTATAACCAATTCAGATCTCAATATATATAATGGCTTTTAAAAAGATTATAAACGATGTCATAAATGGGGATGTAACTCCAGATCTTTTACAAGTACCTACATTAAACAAACTTCTTGCAACCAACAATTACATGCAGAAAACAACAGATATGAATATTCTATATATTTATAAATTTTCAAGGTTTATATTAACCAAATATGATTTAAATCATAATATTCTAAGTGGATTGTTAATGATTTTCATAATCCACAAAGAAAATATATATCTTACTTATATTATATATGCGGTCACTAATAAAGATAATGCTACTTTCAATATTGGAAAATCTAAACTTGTATCTAATATACATAATGATCAACTGATAATAATTGATATAAATACCGATATTGTGAGACTAAGGATACAATCACCCTATGTCCTGATCATTGTATAAGGATGATAGAAAATGATGACTGTATAATAACTCCTGATAAAGGAAAGAATGTTTTACTAAAAACAATAATATAACAGTATTATCTAGATCTAGCAGTTATGGTGTCTTAATATCCAATTGGAATAAATGTACTGGTTATAAAAGAAACAATCAAAAACAGAGTACTTTTAAATTAGAGAATTCTAATGTTTTTATAAAATTTTCAGATTTTGATTTTTTGAGTTGTCAAGATAAAGAGTATTTTGGCACTTATTCTCTGGAAAAAGAAAATTATGAAAATAATAATATACAATTATCCTTGACTTTGAATCCTTGGAATATGACTATATTAAAGACTACATATACATATAATAAAACTATCAACTACAAAGAATTTCCTGAAATAGATCAAATTGATCACCAAACACATGGTACTAGTATATATCTATATATCATTATCTTATATATTACTCTTATCATAAATTTTTGCCTGATAATATGGAAATATTACTGTTTATTAAGTTATAAAAAATCCATAAAATATGTTAATGATAGAATAAATTACAAAAATTTGGTAAACAAAGAACCTTATGAACAGTACATATTACATAATTACAATATGTTTTTGACATTTTTATTATTATTAGTATTATTTTTTTTATTTTTTTTAAATAAAACTTTATTGGAAAATAAGACAATCCTTTTTAATATTAACAAAACATCAAAAAATAGAGTTTACAAATTGCACAACTTAAATTATGAATCCACGCCATTGTTGAGTCTTGGTTTTGGTGAAGCCTTTATTCAAAATACTAAGAGACTATCTTAATAGTACAATTTTTGTATATATATATGTGATAGTGGGGTGAGACATTTACATAGCATATTTAAATCTAAAAAAATGCAAGAATTTTACAAAAATACAGCTAAAATTGTGAAAAGTTTCTAAATAGCTTTTGCCCCCTCTAATTTAAATGTTGGCTACGCCCATGTTTATCAGCTATAGAAAGGTCAGATAAGAGTTTAAAAGAAATCAATTGTCAGTTACATTAATTTTAAACTAAATATATACTTGTTAATAAAAAAGTAGTACTGAAAATTGTGTCTCACTCATTTAAACAACTTATTGCTATGCAATTTTAGGTTATTTGTACTTATTAATAACAATGTAGCATATTAATGATTTATAAAACCTTTTTTGTAGTTATCAATTTATATCTATGTTTTAATCTCTATTGACCCTCTATTTTTAGTGGGCTTGTATATAAGATTCAGAGCTTATAGAACCTTTATAAATTATACAGTTTTAATAATTTCCATGTTTGATTTGAACTAACAAATGATGATAACAAATAGTTTATTCTATATAAAAAATACATCATTTTAAATAGTTGAAATTCAAAACACGTGGTAGAGATTTGTTCACAGAAGATATTGTTTGAGGCTCTTGTCTTTTTTGGTTCACTATGTGATTATTCCCTATGTACAAAATAAATTAACATAATATTATTATTACTTTCTATTCTGTTTTAACCTGAACTTCTCTTAAATCTATTCTGTTGTAACCTGAACTTCTCTTAAATTTTAGAGGCAATATAATATTTTTCACATTTCCACCATCAAAAGTTCCATTGAGGCTTATAATATCTATATTGTATCTAAAAAATATTTAAAATATGTGTAATTGTTCTTACCATTGCACAGCTCAATAACTAAATTGAGCAAAAAAATGATATGGGTGAAACTAAAAAGGGAATAAAATTAAAAATTGGCCTATCGTTGTTTGTTTATTTTTAATCAGGCTAGCAAAAATTTACGAACGCGGATGCGTTGTTTATTTTCGTTCGGTAGGAGAACGTTTAACCAACGCGTATTTACGTTATGAAAAATGTCATTCAAAAGTGGAGAATGTTTAGCCTGATTCTGGTTGTATATTTTGGGGATACCGAATTATTATTCCTCAAGGATTAAGGCAAACTATTTTGAAACTAATCCACTTAGGACACCCAGGCATGAGTCGCTCAAAAATCTTGGCTCGTCAACATCTCTGGTATCCGGGTATTGATAAAGATATAGAAGGTTATGTTCAAAACTGTACTGATTGTCAACAATGGTTCACTGGGACAACAGAATTAGCCATTCAAAAATGGGAAAACCCTGGGAAACCATGGTCTAGGTTACATGCCGATTTTTGTGGACCCCTTAATGGGTATTATTATCTAATTGTAAATGACGCCACAGTAAATGGCCTGAGGTAATTCCCATGACCACGATCACAACGGCAAGCACTATAAACGCTCTCGAAGCTATTTTCTCAAGGTTCGGAGTACCAAACACCCTGGCTATAGACAATGGACCTCAGTTTACAAGCGCCGAGTTTAAAACATACTGCAAAACAAATAATATTCGTAATGCATATTCCAGCCCGTATCATCCTCGATCCAACGGAGAAGCTGAACGTTTTGTCCGAACATTCAAGGAGTTTTTGAACAAAACTAGGAATTTTAAAAACGATAAATTATATAACTTTCTGTTTTCTTATAGGAATACCATTCACCCAACAACTGGATTAACTCCAGCCAATCTATTAATCAAAATTCAACCAATCGGTCCATTAAACTTACTCAAACCACATGTAACTGGTCGTGACAAAGACGAGTTGGCACCTATCAAACGGAAATTTGTAATTGGAGACAGAGTATGGATTAGAACTTTCACAACTAATGATCAATTATGGGTAACGGGGGAAATAGTAAAAATCTTAGGTCCAGTATCATACATGATAGAAATGGATAATGGGGCATTATGGAAGAGACATGGTGATCATCTTAGAAAATCGTTAGATAACGCAGACACGCTAAACAATGAAGATCGATGGGCTGACATTTCGCATGCAATACCGGGTGATCTGCCACAAAATGATCCCGGTGATTTACTTGACGCCACCATGCCGCAACAGCCTAATTTACCACATGATGAGGATAGCGATAACATGCCCGTTTCCAACACACCCCCGCCCTCACCTCTACCCCATCGTATGGACTCCCCTCATTCACCTATACCATCACCAGAAATAAAGGTCCGGCGATCTACACGAATCCGAAACCCTATAGAAAGATATGGAATCACTTAAGGGGTAAGAGATGTTATGTATTCAAATTAGATGTTATAGACTAAACTCTACTTTTGCTCGTATCACCCCACTATCATGCGGAGCGCCAGCATATGACTTCACTAGAATATTCAAATTCTGCTTTAGCGCGTTCATTCCACTATCACCCCACTATATAACGCGTTCATTTCACTATCACCCCACTATGTAAATGTCTCACCCCACTATCACATATATATACAAAAAATAAGATAGTTTCTTAGTATTTTGAAAAAAGGCTTCACCAAAACCAAGACTCAACAGTAAATATAAGGAATAGGGCAGGAAGAAAGGCTAATTATTTAGTTCTCAACGCTCACGTAGAAAAAGATCGCCTCGGGGATGAACGAAATCATGGAGGCCATGGGCATGGTCTGAAAGGGGGAAAACTTATCCAAGTATCCCAATATGATAGGCGATCGTTAATACCTATTTTCAAATACGCGAATTTCATATTGTGACTTGTAAAAGTAAGAAGCATTTAAATCAAACTGACTATCGGCTTATCGCCTAAAGCACTTATGGAGTATCAAGGATTGCAAAGTAATACCGGGAGAAGAAATCGCCAGGTAACATCGTTTACTTGTGATGGATCTTGAAAGAAAAGTATTCCCTAAAAAAGTAGGGTTTATAAACCTCGAATTCGAAACGAAACGCTAAAGGATACGTAGACACGATAAATATTATAAAAAACCCTCCTCACTCTTTGGTTCAAGGAAATTGCAAAGGGACGTAGACGACAATTGGGAGACGCTAACTAAGGACATAATGGTTCAAGCTATTCGAATTCTAAGATAGACCAAATGAGGCAAAGCTTTGAATAAGGAAATATGGTGGTGGGGAGGGATTCCATCGAAAGAAATAAAAATCTATAAACACGGTAGCATAAATCAAAAATGTCGGAGGATTAGAGTATAGGGAGGCAAAGAGAGCCAGGAAAAGGCCGTTGCAATAGCGAAGAATGTCGCGTACATCGAGATGGCAAACAAACTGGACTATAAAGGGGGCGATAGGCTTATGTACAAACTGACCAAGAAAAGGGAGAAAAAAAGTCACGATGTCGGACTTCTTAATCCTCAAAATTGAGAAGGGTCAGAACTTATTCAAGAAAGTATTTGAAGAAGTCGGAAAGTGGTCAAAGCGCTTAGCTATGTATGGTTTAAAAATCAACGATCAAAAAATGGTATACATGGAAATGAACGTTAAAAACACCCCATCGCTAGATGACCATCCAAAGAACTTATATGTAGGCGGGTTAACAAACCTCGGCTCGATGCTACATCAAGATTGCAACAGTAGTCACTGTCCGGACCTAAAAGGATGGCTTAAATGGTGAAAGATTTCCGGTGTAATGCGCCACAAGAAAATGCCAATATGGTTGAAGAGCAAATCTTACACATCCATCGTAAGACCAGTGTCAATATTTGGAAGTGAAACATGGGCATTAAACTCAACGGAAAAAAAGCTATTACATGCCACAGAGATAAGAATGATACGGTGGAGTTTGGGGTGCTCGACCATATGACGAATGACATTCTCATGACCAAATAGTCATTCAACATATAGCGGAAATGTTAACTAACATCGACTAAGGTGGTATGGGCAAATACTAAGAAGGGGAGCGAATGATTTAAATTAAAAAATACTGGACATGGAGGAACCGAGGATGAGAGGAAGAGGACGACCTCGTGTCACGTGATTAATAAGTTATGAAAATAAAAGGCTTAATCAAGACATAGCACTTACCTGGTCATAAACTCATTAAATATACCCCACGACTCATAATTCGCTAACCGCTTTCCAGATGATGTCACAAGAACATTTTTTGTTGACAAGTGGAATGAATTAATAAAAGCAATTTCATACTCATAAATAGAGGTTACCAAACCTTTCAACCCTTTGCTCCCTTAGTCATAACGAGAATAATCCACAGTACCGCCCACCTTTACAAATATAACTCGCAATTAAATAAATTATTTTATATGAGTTGCACACACTTAATAAAAACTATACGGCTTCATTGACGTTCTTCGTTTTTCCCCTCTAATTTTTGGCTTAATTTGATAGAAACATTAATCATAATAATGAGTCAGATAGACCTAAATAGAATTCTAGTTGTTAGGCTCAATATTGGTAATTAGCCCAATTATGGGCGTAGCCAGGGGGGGGGCGGCTGCCCCCCCCCCTAATTTAGAAAAAAAATTTAATACAAAAACCCTTAGAATTAAAAAAAAAAATATGTTTGCCCCCCCCCCCCCTAATTAGCCAGAGGGGGTCGGCTGCCCCCACTGCTTAATTAGGGGGGTTGCTTTTTGTTGGTCACCAGAAAGTTTTTGGACGTCGAGACTTTTTTTTTGCTCTCAGGGAAATTTTTGGTCATCGAGCGAGACCTTTTTTTTAATCTGCCCCCCCCCCTAATTCAAAACCTGGCTACGCTTATGAGCCCAATAATCGCCCCACGCGCGTTACAATGTACAATATATTGTAGCTATTGGTTTTCAACTAGGGTGAATCCATTTTGAGCGAGTTATGAAAATGAAAACGCTACATAAAGTGGTTAAACAAACTGATCGTTATCTTACAATTATATTATTTGTTTATACTTTATAGTATCATAATTTCTTCCTCACTCGTGGTATTTATATCAGCGTATTCAAAAAATCAATTTATTCAGGTTTCTTGAAGGTCAAAATATTCAGAGTTTTTATGCAAGACATTCAGATGATATCAAAAAATAAGAATATTTGTTAGGCGATTTCAAAGCCCACAAGCTTAGAAAATTGTTTTCAGGCCTACTTTTAAGCCTTGATTGAAATAAAAAAAAAGCCATTATAACTGGTTTTGCTTTAATTAGATTGGATTTATATTCTATGATTATGTAAAATTGTAAATAATATTTACCTAGATGATAAGCACTTTATCATATAAATGGCTAATCATTAATTTAAGCTAAAATTTGTTTTTAAAAACAAATTATCAAGGTTCAACACCTTTTATTGTTTGTACAAAGTTATCCCTGTAATCCTTCGCCTCAATGGTTTGTGCATATGCATAACAAATTACTAGAACGACATAAATTTTTAACGCATATATTTTTGTTTCGGATTCGAATAAATAATAACGAAGGACTTAAATGACAATTGTAATTAAACGAGGAAAAACATTACACGAGAAGGGTAGCCGACATGGACAAAAGTATCACAGTAATCCCAGATCCAGAGCATGATTTAAAGCTGTTAAATCTGAAGTGGATGAAATTTTCCAAAAAGGAAAGTTCAACTACATGATGAAAAATATAAAAAAAATTGTATCAGATAATACGTTTAATATCTTAAAAAATATATTGAAATATTGTAAGTGTTTATTAAATTACTTGAGTTGCCGCCGATCTTTCTTCTTCACTATCGCCTATAACCATGTAGGTCGCTTTTTTACCGTAACGATTGTAGATTCTTTCAAAACAACTATTTTTACCTGGCAAATTTTTTAATTGTATATAGTTTTGCTATCAAAATCAATGATAAATGCATCTAAAAAGGAAATAGTCCTTTATTTTGCTAATTTTTAATTTTCAAGTCCTCTTTTTATAAATGTCTTAAGTTGAACATCAACATTTTTTAAAAAATCTATTAAATTTTTATTATACTGACGGTTATTATTAGACATTACTTTACAAAATATAAATAACACTTTTAAGCCATAAATAGAATTTTTCAATGTCAAGGTCAAATTTATAAAAATTAACATATATTTTATGTGAATAATCACTTGTTTTAGCCGAGCTGTAAATGTTTTCGACTTCGAAATGTCGGGCTAAATCAAATAGCAATAGTTTTCCTATGGTGGGTATCAACTGAGAACTACCAACAAGAATGTTCACGTATCCTTTTCTGCATGATATTTGTGAATTAAAACAATTATAATCATAACTATTACTAATGTTTAAATTTATCCAAAATAAATCGTGATTAATATTAAAAATTTTAAAATAAAATTCCTTTTCTTAATCAAATGTTCTAAATACCTGGCTGAAATTTGGGTGAGGCATTTTTGAGCCATGCTTAGCCAATGATCGGTGAAATTTTCTAGCTCGTTGAACAAATTTTCTCGGTGCATTACAACATCGGGTTGAAACATTTCTAATGTTTTAAAATCAGCAAATTTTAGCAATAATTTCGCAACAAATTAATTTTAAAAATATTCCTTAAACTAATTTACTTTCAACGTCATATCTGAATGATTCGTAAATTTCACGGATTTTTCTGTATCTAAAAGCTAGTTTTTTCACCACATCACTATCGCTTCCAGTTTTAGTGAAATTTCCGGGAAATTCTGTGGAAGAATGAATTCCGTCCGAATCTGATGATTGATTGTTTAAATGAGATAATCCATTTGCTCCATGGGTTAGGAGGCCATCGTTGGCAAAATCATAAGTACTAAATAAATGGCAAATATAAAGAATAAAATGATATTATAAAATATAGAAAAAATTGCCTAGCAAATTAATATTAGGTCTTCGACCCTCCTATTTAGCCTCGTTCAAGTCTCTTACTTTTTATTTGATAGTTAAAAGTTTTTGATTATAATTGAAGATCTACAGAATACTAGCGATTTAAGGTAATTTAAACAATAGAAAATTGTTGTTCTTTATTTAATTTGCCTGAGCCGAGCGTGCGGAATTCTAAGTTTATATTTTTATTTAATTTGAGGGAAAAATTTCTATCCTATTAAGGTTAATATGCCAGTAAATACCTCAAATCTTCTCCAGTGTCCTCGCCTGCCAAGTCGTTTAGATTTACTTGATTGCATTGCTATGAACAAACAATAAATATTAATTTAGACATTTTATAAAACTGGTTATTATAGTTGATTTAATAATACAATAAAATTAATAAGTTTTTACCTCTAAATCATTAAAAAATAACTGGGCATCCGTTATACAGTACAACAACTCCTCCAAACTAACCCCTATGTTAAGGGCCTTTTGCGAATCCTTATAAAACAAAAACTTCTATGTTATATTGCAATTAATGAATTTAAAAAAATAAATTAAGAAGCAAATTTTGTCTTCTAAGATTAAAAAACTGTAAAATAGTTTAAAAATTTTCAAAAATGAAAATATTACCTTATTATATTTTGAAGCATAGACTTGTGAAAGTAAGGAATTATATATGATAAGTGTTTCATCTAAATCCCATATAATGATGAGATCTGGTCCATTGGTTCCCGATATAGGTGTTAACGATTCGATGCCGTTCTCTTTTTTAATTTTATTCCTTGACTTAGCTAAATTTTAAATTAAAAAAAAATTAAATAAGAAAAATAAAAACACAAATTTTTTGTTTATTTTTAGGTTGAATTATAAAACAAACAATATATAAGAAATTGCATTTAAAATTACATTTTTTATGTGGGGGTCCTTGTGGTTTATGTGTTTCCAATCGATCGTTTTTGGATTTGTTCGTTGATATATCTTGATCACATTTAGGATTATGTGGTATGGTTTTTAAGCCTAAAAAAAGTTGAAAAACATGAGTTTTTAGTTTATTTGAATAGTTATCATAATCGACACGGATGTAGCCAGAGTAAGGCAAGGAGGGGCAAATGTCCCCCCCCCTTTCCTTAAAAATATTTTTTATTTTTTAATAAAATGGTTTACGTTTCTAAATAAACATCATTGATCCCTGGCTTTGCTCAAAATAAATAATTTATTTATAAATTAAATTTCTTTTAATTCAATTATGGTACATTGATTTAGTTCAAATTAAATATCTTACACGATAATTTTTAAAATTTGAAATTTTAGTCTTTATTTTTTTAATTAAACTTTGTTTATATCCCTTGACTTACCTTAATTTCAGTACTGTTACATAGGCTTAGCCATGATTGGAATTAGAGGGGGGCAATAATGATTTAAGGAGGGGCAAAATGAAAGTTTTTTGAAATTTTAGCCAAAACTATATCAAATTTTAAAAAAAAATCGGGTTTAGAGGGGGCAGCCGCCCCTCTATGCCCCCCTGGCTACGCCTAAAGTTCCTTATATCCCTTGGTTAACCTTAATTACAAAGCTGTCTCATAATATTAATTTATAGTAAGTCTCAAAAGCATAAAAAACTTACTAGGACTTTCGTAGGCACAGCTCATTTCGTAGGGGGGAGATGGTCTTAAATCGGTCGATACCAAGTAAGTCGATTCATTATCGTTATTGCAATAATCGGTTTTGTTTAAGCTTGTTTGCGGATTAAAGGGTTCATCCTTTCTCATTTCACCGTTGTCATATATAAAGGTATTAGGTTGCCCGACCCTAGTGTAACCGGCCCAATGAGGATTGCTATTTGAGTCTGGTGGTGTGTTCAATGAAGTAGTGGACATTTCAAAATGGCCCCCAAAATTGAGTGATGGTCTAGACTTATACAAATCAACACCGAAAGCTTGAGGTGTTGTATCAGGATGCGGTGAATCGGGTATACCATAATAATCCGTTGGAACGTTATAATTTTTGGCCTGTTCAGTAGATATAAATAGATGTTAATTTAAGAGCTCTGTAAAGATAAAAACTTTTATTTATAAATACGCTTAATATTTTGTAATTCATATTGGCTTATCCTGTTCCTCAATATACTTAGGTCGAAAGTCGCGCAAAAAATAATATCCAATATTATTTTACATTTAATAAAAAGTAAAAGTTAGTAAGCATTAATTTTAATCAAGCATTTAACAATCGACACGTGAGACCAAGATATCCAAATTTTCATTGCACAGATAAAAAAACATTCTTAGAATGTTATTAATTTCACATTAGATAAAATATTGTTTTCAATAATCAGTCAGTATATATCATATAAGAAAGAATTTGTAGTTAAAGTGAGGACGTTATTTGCTTTATAAATAATTATAAAATAGTTAATTGTAAAAATTCGTGGATAATTTAAAGATATCTATTGATTTATATATATCAGGATTCTTTGTTTAAAGGATAAAAAGCTGAGAAAGTATTTTAATTTAAAGGAAAAGTCATAAAATTCAATTGTGATTTATGATTCTACCTCGATTGGTTTGGAGATATTGATTTCGGGGGAATATAGTGAATCGTTAATTGATCGCTGCTTAGCAAAGTGGCCTAAATCATATTATAGCTTATATATAATTTAATATTTAATTCAAAAAAAAATTATTACAAAAAATATAATATATTTGTAACAAAAAATGATAAATTAATATACTTGGGGGCGGCCAAACGAAATTCATGTTCTGGGGAACATTAGGTGCGGGGTCTTCGTCCTCTGGTAAATATGTCGGAACGTATTTATTTGAGGATTTTAACGGAAATTGCGGTTGTTGATTCAAGCCTACATGTAAAATTAAAACAAATAGTATAAAAAAAATTATTGAGACATTTAACTGTAAAGAGAGACGAAAGTAGTCAACTTCAAAATGAGGAAGTTTAGGAATCATCAGTGTCAATGTCCATAGTAGTGTTGTAAAAACGGGTGGGTTTTGTTTTGTTGATCTTTGGTTTTAATGGAATAAACATAAACGGATCAAAAATTTTTTGGTCTATTCATCTTAGTCGACCCCTAGGCTTAGTCGAAATTTGAAAACCACACCAGAGTTGACCGTTAGTCCTGGTTGAACCAATGGTCGACCAAATGAAACCCGGCCGTATTTAAAAATTTGTCAATAGCAACAAAATAAATTTTAACTTCTATTTTTAAAAATGAGGTAAGGCGTTTTCTCAGTTTTAATGAATTTTTTTATAATTAACGGAGGTATTTTTTTTTAATTTTAGAATTATATCTTAAAAATGTGACATTTAAAATAGTTTCATATAAATATTTGTCCCGATCTATGAAGAGTTAGGTAGTAATTTTTAATTTTAATTTAAAAACCGTGTTGATTAATTTTAATTTAGTTAACCCTTTAAAAAGTTGATTTAAAAGAATCAAATTTTTTAAGAATCGAAATTATTTTTTTTCGCATTGCTAGCTTTGCTTATATTTTTATAGACATAGCTAAATATAAGAGAAAATTATAAGATGTTCCTAATTATATGCAAAAAAAATCAATTGAAACTTTCAGAATATGCTATACATTTATTAACCTTTACAACAAATATAAGATGACATATTGGGCTGCCAGTTAACCTCTTCGGCAATAAAGCAATAATTTGATATATAAATCTGTAACAAGTATATAATCTTTCGAGGAAGAGGCAACAAAATTTTATCTTTTAAATTAATCGCGAGTTCTGACCACCTAATAACTTGGGCAATGGAGAGTTGTAGCCATAGACTAGATAGACTGTTCATCAACGCACAAAATGTGTACCCTTTTTTCCACCATTTTGATGTTAACATGGTAAAGGGGTGATCATATAGATATTAGCAACTTTCGCAAATTAAATAATCTTAAAAAGGTAAATAAAAAATATTGAATTGGATACATGGGCGTACGCAGGGGGGGGGGGAATTTTAAAAATACAAAAACCCTCAAGAAAAAAAAAATTTGTTTTGCCCCCCCCCCTAATTTTGCTCTGCCCCACCCTCATTAGGCTCTGCTCCACCCTAATGTGGCTCGGCTCCCCCCCTCCGAATAGTCGAGACCTTTTTTTTTTTTTTTTTGCTCTCAGGAAAATTTTAGAAAAAATTTTTTTTTTAATCTGCCCCCCTCTAATTCAAAACCTGCGTACGCCCATGATTGGATAGATATCAAAAACAGCTAAAAATTAAAAACTGCGATTAAAGTTCGTTTACTTAAATAGCGCCATCAATATTTTGTATAATATTAATTTATTGCCCTTCGTTTTAATTTATAAACTAGTGAGGAAGGTAAATTGACTGTTATAGGGCAAAATTACATGGTTAAATACACCAGTTGCTCTCTTCAAAATGGAGGAAAATTTGACACACAATTAACCATATGCAACATATGGCATGAGCAGTCTATCTAGTCTATGGTTGTAGCACATTTTGGTCAAACATTAAAAAAAACGCTCGGTTTAATCATCAAGCCATCTATTAAAACAGACAAACGGCTATATAGAGAGGCACTGACCATTTAGAATCCAATTTTTCGCGTTCCCATTGGGGGTTAGCTCTAAATGTTGCTGAGCTGTAAGACCGAAGTTATTAGGTCCCTCTGGATCATAATTTACCCGTGGCATAACTTGCGGCTGCCAATCAGGTACCATATTTTGCTGATGTTGTGGTAAATAATTGATGGTAGAGCCTGGGAATCTATTGTGCGCTATAGTGTATTGATCGAGCAAAGCATTGCTTCTAGAAGACATTTCGGGAGGCCCTAATGGGATAAGGGCCCCTTGAGAATGCTGACTTGGCTGATGATCTGGGACCTGGGGAGGGCCCGAGAGTTGACAAGATGAGTTATTAATATCTTCAGGTACTGTTTGGGGCATGTAATAGACGTTGCGATATTCCATTCGACTATTATAGGTTTAGCAAAAAATATATTATATCCGTATACATCTATTAATTTACAAAATTATTTTTACGAAATTTATAATAACTTGTGGCGATTTTTTGGGACAATATACTTACTTTTTAAAGTAGCATGCTGCCATTTTTGAAACAAAGAATTCTCGTCTTTCTCAATGGGTTGAAGGCATCGATTCTAAAACGTGAAATAAAATAAAATTTTAAAAACATAATTTTATGTTTGAAAAGATTTTATCTTAAAAGTTGTCAATTTTAATAAACCTATTTAAAATTTTCAAGTTAATAACGCCATATTTTTTAAGAATATTTAAATCCTACGTTAGTCATTTATCAAAGGACATAGGTTAATTTGTCTGTCTTTTGTTTTTACCCAGATACGTGTAAGATGATAGCATGTTTAACAGCAAAATATTTCTTTATATTTGCTTTAATTTATATACATGGGCGTAGCCAGCTTTGGAATTAGAGGGGGGCAAGAATGATTTAGGGAGGGGCAAAATTTTGGCCATAACTTAAATAAATTTTATTTTGGATTTAGAGGGGGGCAGCCGCCCCTCCCTATCCCCCCTTGGCTACGCCCATGTTTATATATTACATCTTATAAAATTACATGTCAAACATATACATTTTGGGACGCGGGTCTAAGCTTCTATTAAATATTGATGAAAAAATTTACATTGGACCTTTCCAAAGTTCTATTACCACTAAATTAGTTTATAATTTATATTATATTGATCCTTGCTCACTATTTAAAAAAACTTTACTTAATGCCAGGCAAGTTGCCATTTTAGAGTATTAAGTGTGTATAAACAGTTACTAGTATTGTATGGCAGGTGCCGATTGCATTTACAAAAAATGGATTTTCCCATAAGCAAATCCCCTCTTTTCCCCATTTCTCATAGCATCTTTTATGCAAAATTTCAACAAAAGAGTTTTTAATCAATAATTTATAAGGGGGGAGGGTATAGGATAAAAGTTTTTTTTGAAAAATAACCATATTCTCTTTAAGAGCAGTAGCCTATATATTTAGTGCGCATTTCTTTTAAACGTATTTATGATTATAAGAATCAAACAAAGCGAAGCTTGAAAGCCGATATCATCCCTCTCTTCAAATTAGGCAAGCTCATAAATGTTTTATTTACTTTGTAGTAAGGACTAGGTCCAGAAATCTCTTTAAATTTATTAGGTTTAAATGGTTGAGGCAAAATTAAGAAATTTGTCATTTTTTTAAGTAAAAAAGCCCACAAAATGTCAACAATCCGTTAAAAATATTTTAAATTAATATAAATTTATCCACCTTTCATGGAAGTAATGAATGTTTATATTAGAAAAGTCGATTTGACATATTTAAATATATGGTATATTTTAGAATGTTTGAATTTTAATTAAGTTCACTCATTTTTACCCAAAATCGCTTTTATATTTGTAAATTAAAATGGTGATTAACATAGTTAGTAAAATATTCTTCTTTCAAACATTTTTTTTTGTATATAAACTATAAATTCAATAAACATTTCCTGGTCATAAAATGGATGTTAAACGTTTCAATTTTAAAACATTTCAATTAAATACTCTTAAATAGTGTTGTAAAAACGGCTAGGTTTTTGTTTGGTCGACCTTTTAGCTAAGAATAAGGGTCGAATCTGGTCGATTTATCGAATTTCGACCAAGCCTAGTAGTCGGCTAAGAAAATCAGACCAAAAAGTTTATGTTTAGCCGATCAAAGGCAAAGGCCAACCGAGCAAAACACAGCCGTTTTTACAACACTACTATACAACTCATTTACAATATGTGTGGTGTACACGTATTAGCGCTTAAATCTCCAATCCTTTAATAGAAGGAGGGATTAAAATTTACGAGAGTATTAATCATTAATTAATGTCGATACTCCCCAGCTCTGGCTGGAATGTCTCCTAATGATTTAATGTGTTTTACGTTCACTCTGTCGCTAATAAGATCTCTGCCAGATGATGCCCGTCATTAAATAAAAAATACATTAAACGACGCTTCTTTTTACACGGGCAGGCATTAGGCACGGCATCTCAGGTTTCCGTGTCACGCGTCGCACCTCAAATATACTAAAAACTAAGAAATTTAATAGCTCACCACATAGTTAATTTTAGTGCTTTTCATTTACTAGCTATGTCTGTGTAAATGACATTTTAATTGACTTTAATCTTTTTCATCATTAATTAATAGTGAGCTCGAAACAATTTTTTAATCATTGTTGTTCGTCGTATTACCTAAAATTTGCCTCACTTTTATGTTGGCTGATAAGGATCTTTTTTCCCCCAGTATAATAATTATAACATTTTTATATTGTTGAGCGATTACAATACACTCCTTAACCCATCACCACTTGTCAAAAAATGTCAAGTGAAGCATTATGTAATGTAAGGTAATGTGTGATAATGCATATAATGCATTTCAACCGTTTAACTATTAACTAATATTTGAAGCGCTGTCGCCAAATGCTATGTCAATTCTTGTTTTGTCGCTACCATATAGATAAAGGAATTAATAGTTATACAGCTGATTAAGACGCTACCCACTTATGTTTTAATGGCGACTTATAAATTTTTTTTTGTGTATTTCTAGGTTTAGATGCAGTAATTATACTTAGATTTTTAACGGTATAATACATGGGCGTAGCCAGGGGCTGACAGGGAGGGGCGGCTGCCCCCCTCTAAATCCAAAAAATCCTAGAAAATTTATTGAATTATGACAAAAACTTGAAAAATTGTTATTTTGCCTCCCTAAATCATTATTGCCCCCTCTAATTCCAATCCTAGCCACGCCCATGGTATAATAACTTCTATTTTAAATTATTATATTGTAATTTCGATATCTCCACAAAACTAATCAATATATTTAAATCTGTTTTTAAAATTCTTACATTATAGGTACCATTTAGCTAAATCGGAATAAAACAAATTAATTTTTAAATATTGTAAACAAGGGTGACACTAGAATGGAAACGATAAAATAAACAGCGGGCGATCTTACGTTATTATGTAAAAAGGTGTATTTTAGATTTTAATTTTTATGATATACATTAATTTGGGTATAATGAATTATGCACATCTTCGAATTAACAAAACAAAAAATTTACATACAGTGAACCCGATTATTATAGTATGCATAAAATCTCATAGGTTTTAGCCAAAATCTGTATATAATACAAAATTATTTTTATTTATTGAAAAGAACACAAGAATGGAAGGGTTGTTAAATTAACAGCGGGAGATCTCAAGTTATATCTCAAGACATAGTTTCACACAATATGGGCGAACTTGTAAAGTCTATTATCAATATTAAGGACCCCGAAGTACAAATTGAGTGCATGTTGTGGATATTAATTAACCCTGGTAGTGTTAAAAATGTTATAATTCTCATAATAACAATAATCAAGTATTTTACAAATCACAATGTGAAATAATAGATGTAAAGGCGTAGGATTAGTGGTAGTGGTATGTTATTATAATCAAGGACATGCTACCTTAGGTCAAATGAAGACTTTCTCAGAAGGACCTAGTGTGAGTATATTGTTATACTGTGACAATAGTATAAATTCTTTAAAATGACTATTTGTAATCGCGAGAACAAATATTTGTAATCTTGGTTTTGGTGTTGCCCTTAACCTTTAGTGACTTTGATAAAATGATTTATATTATGTAAAATTAACTAATTTTTTTTGCATTATTTCACATGAAAATTTTTTAGAAATTATTCCCAACGTTAAGAAATAAATGAGATATATAGGTTTAAAATGAGCTTATAAATTATATTAGCTAAATAGCCACGCGAAATTAAATCGCACAACTCCCGTCTCAAAGATACAATTACCAGCTTTTTTCATAATTGTGGAAATTAACAAGAGCAAAGTTCAATTATTAATTGTAAAATGATTTAGTATATTATTATAATTATCGTGTCCTCTGCCCTTAAATAAACCTTAACTAAACATTATTTTTATATTTAAACTCAAGGGCTAGCTAGGCGGCTCCCCCCCTTTAAATCCAAAAATCTGAAATTTATTAAAATTATGGCTAAAATTACAAAAAATAATCATTTGCCCCTCCTTAAAATTTTATTGCCCCTCTATTTCCAATGTTTTACCTAAAATCATTAATCTTTTAAATTTTCATAATTCGCGGGTAATTGGGTAAGTGATTCTCGATCTTAAAAATAATACGAAACTAACAAGTGCAAAAGCATGTGGAGAATTTAAAAATGGCAACAGACTTAAGTTTTGTTAATGAAAAGGTGCGCTTAGGTGATAATACAAATCCCTAACCATAGATAGATTATTACTATGAT
Organism: Gordius sp. MW1; assembly: GCA_964036665.1. Lineage (NCBI taxonomy): Eukaryota > Metazoa > Nematomorpha > Gordioida > Gordea > Gordiidae > Gordius > Gordius sp. MW1. The sequence continues at coordinate 5,137,397 of OZ038529.1, forward strand.
TGTGACCCTGTCGAGTGTTTTTGTAAATGTTAGCTAGAAATTTGATCTGCTTAAAACCTCTTCGCGACAAATGGCTGGTAAAAACATTGCTAAGGTGCAATGTATCATCTATATGTATGTTTGTGTGGCATTGAACAAGTAGTGGAGATTATCTAGTGTCCTTAAATTGTCCGGCTTTTAGGTAGATTAATACAAAAGGAAAGGGTTTAAGGTGTGTGTCCAACATCATGTATAATTTGTCCATAAATTTGTAAAGATCATTCACTAAGACTAGGAATAATAGAGGGAAACGAAATGTAAAAAACCTGTAAATCATAGATTAATAAGGACGACTATGTAGGTATTATATTGTAATAATAGACAATAATTGTATGGTGTGGTTGGACATTGAATAGCAGACAAAGCGGCTATTAAAACCCTCTTCCCCTTTCTCAAATAGATAACCAGAGCTTATATTTTGCAATAAAGTTAATTACAGCCCTTATCGACCATATTTTTATGAAACATGTAAATGACTTACATTATTTTCATAAATAACTATCTTATCGGTATTTAGTAATTAATGAGGGGTTAAATACACCTTTAGATGGTAAGTCCCAATTCAAAAATTATAATAATTAATTCATCTGAAACCTGGATTAAAAGTTTGTTCAAGTTCTGTTTGTCAAATTGAAAAAAAATTACATTTTTAGCAGGTTTTGATATTTTTGGAGTCTATGTAGAAGTGCGATGTAAATTTTTTGACTTTGTCTTAGTGAATAAAACAACAAGATTAATAAAAATTAAGGATTACACTATTCCCACACCATTTCTGACCATGGTAATAGAGTAGGGTGTTGTTATACGAGAGTTATTTACTTAAAAGATTATTTACATTGCAATGTAATGTTTTTTTCACACGGATTTTTAGAGTAAACATTAGCGATTTAATTAAAAGAAGGGAGAAAGAAAAAACAATTACACAAATTACATGCATCAATTAGTGACTATTAAAAGTAGGGAAGAGGTCGAGAAGTCATCCAATAAAGTTTTTAGGGGAGAGGGGGGAAGTGGACTGGCGCCAGGAATTGCTTTAGAAAGACTGCAACGGAATCAGTTAGTGAGAATTGATTTAGGATCGTAGATAATTAATGCTCTTTGCCTCCGTTACCCTGCTGCCTATTATGTGACTTTTACAGTGAAAGAAGGAAGATCTATCATATCAACTACTAGATGTTGTTGTTGTTGTCGTAATTGGTTTTAGGCAGAAAATTGATGAGGACCTCAAGCTGGTAGAATATTTGTGACCACACGGCAACACAATTAAGGAAGTCTTATCATTAGTGTTCAGTTCACTGAAATTAGGTGATTTACTCGTCATTGTCGCATTGTGTAGGTAGAATAAAAATTGATTTATGCTTTTGTTAAGTTTGGTGTTTTAAAAATTTGGCGTACCTTGTCACTCACTGAGCATTATATTTTACAATTTTAAAGTTAATTGAAAAATTTTCCTAGTTCTGAAGCTTATTATTATACTTTTTTAAACTTATTTATATTTTTTAAGTTAATTGCGGTATACTCCTAAATGGGGTTATTATTATCTCCTTCAAAATATGCCGATAAGCTTATAAAATAATTAGAATCATTTTGATTATGATAGATGTGCAATGAAAAATGGGTCTATGGTATCAAAGATTGGCTTGGGGGTAGCCAGGTTGACTGGGGGTGTGGGGGATATAGTCTGGTAACGATTTAGGTAGGGGGCAATGATATTTTTGGTACTTAATTTTGATGATTTTTTAAGCATATATATGAATTCTGGATTTAAATGGGGGTGGGTGGCTCTTTTCCCTCCCTCTGGCCCAGGTCCATGAGGAATGAGAACAGTTTCAATAAATTTTTCAATATATTAGTCAGCAAGCCCCCCCCCCCCCCCCCTCAAAGAATTTTTATTTAAGAAAATAAAACCAAAGAAAGATTTATTTGAACTGTGCTTTCGTAAGGTCCAATTTATTTAAAAAAAACAAAATGACATAATAATATGTTAAGTTTTTCAACAAAAATAGCTAATGAATATATTTATTATCCTAGTAAATTGATAATATTGCAATTAAGAATTTAGTATATTTTAATTATTATAAAACTAATTAAACTATAATTTTATTAATTTTGCTCTAGTATCATTCAGTTTCATTCACCACTTGTTTAATCTAATGACGCGTTTATAAAATAATCCCAAAAATTATTTAATGCTTAATTTCACTTAAACCTAAATTATTATTTACCAAATCTAAAAAGTTTATATAATTTGGTAATAAGCAACTAATTGTAAATTATGAAAATTAAGATAGGTTTCAAATAAAACTAAGCTATTTTTCGACTTAGGTAAGATGAAACCGTTGGAACGGGAGTTTTTTTGGGATGATACTTTACCATGATAAATATGATATTTTAATCCTACCCATATAAGACACGTGTAATATAATATTATTTTATATAAACTAATAATATACTTGCACAACAGGCTAAACCGCACGGTCTTGATTTCGTAGAGAATATTTGAATCTTGTTGGAGATAATAAAAATGAGGTAGTATCACTTTCAGCCTGTGTAAATTTAATATCTTTAAGGAATTAAAGGATCAAGTGGTTACGAGTTTGCTTGAAAAAGGAGACAAATTTAATCGAGTAAATAGATCCCTCCTTTATGTGATACTAGGAGGATTAAGAATTTTTTTTGAGATAATAATTAACTTTAAAACTGACACTCAGTGTGTTATGCTTAAAGATATGTTATAATTATAATCAATACAGAGCTATTGAACTGAAAAAGATTTAGTATTAAAAGATTCCTATTTGTTAGAACTTGCCTGTCACTCATAATTAAATTGACATCGAGGGTTGATTAATTTAAACATGAAGACGAGAATTAATAAGCTAGAATGTCACTAGGACTAGGCAAAGGTTTCCGAGCTCTATAGGTTTGACTTGACACTAAATACATACCTGAATAAAAAAAAATTAACTATTTTTTAAAAAGTTTGTGTTAGAAATCATTTAATTTTTATTTTATAAATCAAGTTTCATGGGGAGGGTGGGCATTTTAAAGATCATTGAAGAGGAAATTATAACATTTTTTTTATCAAAAATTTGCGTTTTAGATGTCAATAGCGGAAATTTTTTCCATTTAATCCTTGAGGTATTTTGAACATTATAGGAGGGGGAATTTTCAACTCAACCCCTATCTCCCTCGAAAAGACACTTTAATTTAAAATAAAAGAATCAAGAGACAAAGTTTAACCAAATCAGATAAAATTAACATTGAGGCTGAATAGGGAGGAAAGTCTTGAGATTATTCTTTGAAAATTAAAAACTTAAATTTTTTTATAATAAATTTTTATCACAATGCATGCTTAGTTCAATTATTCAATTTTGAGATTTTTTTCTTAACAACCACTTGAAAAAATTAAGGAGATGTGTTAAATGTTACAAACTTCACTTATTTAAATAACAATTAACTAACATAAATCTTTGTTTTTTAATTGAAATAAAACTAATAATATGTAAAAACAATAATTTATTTATATTGTATTAATCAACAAATTCCTAAAAAATATTAAGTTAATTTTATTTAGCCAAACTTTACAGCCACGTTTAAAAAAGTTTTACGAATTAAAAATAAATCAATATATAATAATGAGAGTGATTGTGAAAGGGAATAAAATATTTGTAGACAAGGATGTATTTTAGTAATTAAACCTTAACATTGATTAATTATCAGTTTTTATAAAAGTAAAATAATTAAAATCTAAATGTATTTTATTAACATTTCCAATCACACTCAGTTTTAAATTGCTTACTATTTTTTTAGCAAATAAAAACTTTAGTTTATTTTATTAAGGTAAGTATACATATTTGTGAACATGAATGAAATCAATAAAAAAAAAGTTAGGTATTATAAATATTTGGGAAACATTCCGATATTGCTATTACAAATAGTAATGCCGATTTTTTGTCTTATCAAAAAATAAGTTTTTGATTATAATCGATAGATTAATATATTAGCCGTATCCATAACATAATCAATGTTTTTAATAAAAAGCTTAGCGTGAGCGTTAGTGCGTTTTTGATCAAGAAAAGATCTTTTCCTACCTAAGCAAAAACATGTCAAAATTAAATTATCCAATAAAATATGAGATATCTTAGTTTTTTAGCAGCCCATTTTATGTGGGTGAAGTTGAATCGTGTAAATTGATAAAGTGCTGTTTTTATATTATAAATAACACGCATAATTAAAATTAGTGTCCAACATGTTTGTAAAAATAAAATAAAATATTAACTTCCATAACGTCACCCAATAAATTATCGTATTATTTTTAATTATTGGAAAGGGAAATAAATCAAAAAGCCTACGAGAAGCTTATTCAAAATAGGGCCTATTTTATCTTAGATTTCTTTCAAGAAATGATAATAACTTTTTTAATCCTAATTTTAGAGGATATATATAGTTTTGTTAGCAACAATCGGTTTAAAATGCATTAAGTAATGGTATCTAGATTTAATCTCACATCACATGTTTTATTTTAATATGTTTATTCATATTAATTAAGTTAAAAAAAATTTTACAAAAGAAATGTTCTTTTATTAGCAAAATTTTCACAGTCTCTATAAATTTTTCACAGCAGTATCTATACTTTCAGCTCATTTTTAAGTTAAGAATTTGGTAATCGTCGAAAATAGACAGGGGCAAATTTTATTATCATGAGATCATAATATACATAGCATATATATTAATGGGCTACATGGTATCGAACGATTAACTATAGTTTTTGCTAGCAAATTTAACCTATTAAAGTAGATGAATAAAAATTGTGTCTGAAACACGATACTCAAGCATTTCCTAGTTATTCAAACACTTCTATTATCATCGACAAAAGGTCATGCCTTTATTTGCTAAACTATTCGCAATTCTATTAATAACCAATATAAACTAATATTCCAATTACAAAAATAAATAAAAAAATTTATAAAATAAATTAATTATTACTAAGAATGTTAATAGCCCTCTCTATGTTAGAAAATATATTGTGGTTCAAAAATAGGTATTAGATTATTTGAATATTGAGTGAAGAAGTGGCAGGGGTATGTGAGATTTAACTAGATTTTTTGGTTATTTTGCTGCCAGTCCATTTTAAATAAGAGTATTCTTTAAAATAGAAGCTTCAAAATTAGAGGTCTATAATCTCATTTTCTAGTCATTAGTACGTCCCTTTACTAATTAATTTTTGATAATATTTTACTAAGGTGGGTAAATTAAGAAATGAATATACCAAAATCGTCAATTTTTAAATATTTGGGACCATATTTTAAAGTTGCTTTAAACTTACACATGGGCGGAACCAGCATTGGGATTAGAGGGAGGCAATAATGATTTAGGGAGGAGCTAAATGATCATTTTATGAAATTTTACCCATAATTTTAATAGATTTTAAAATATCTGGATTTAAAAGCTGCCCTCCCCCTTGGCTACTCCCATGAACTTATACATATATCATAGAACCACTATTTAATTAATGTTTTGATAAAATTCGAGACAAAAGCTGTTTCCCTTTCTCCAACAATCAACTTTGAAGCTTTAATAACAGTGCCTAAATGATTGGTTTAATTATAGTTTTTATTTTAGGTTTATAAATCGATTACCAAAATGACTTCAGGATCCGAAAGCGAGAGCGAGGAGCTGAAAAGGATATCTAAAAAAGCTGAATATAACAGTAAACCCCGCCGGGGACAGAATAAAGAAGAAATCGAAAAATTTCAGAAAGTACATGAAACCATAGCCTTTCAAGCACAACAACTAGCTAGTGGGCCTGTCAGCCCTATTGGATCGCCCACCAAGAATTCCCCATTACCATCAGCACCCACCAATATAACCCGTGAGGCATACGACAGATTGTCCTTGGCTCAGCAAAAATATGCTAACTCTCTGGTTAAACAGACAACCTTCGAGGGGGAAAAGTTTGAAGATTTAAAATTAAAAGAAAACAAAACTAGTGGTGGTAAGGGTGAGAGGCCATCATATGCCGATATTGATTTAGCCTCTAAAAGGATAAGCCTTAAAAAAACAGTGGTACAGAAGCCTGCCGAGTCAAAGAACAAGCAATCAAATTCTAGTTTTGATGGGGAAGGTGCGCGGAGGAGTTTGAAAAAGGTTGACCAACGTAAAGAATTAGAGGACAGGTTAAAAAATTTCGGGAAATTTGTTACTTTCAACGTAGGAGGGCAACTTTTCCCCCTGGAATCTAGGGTATTATTTAAAGAATTCCCTACCAGTCTATTGACTAAAAGCCTTTTAGAAAATTTGGACAGCCAGAATAATGACATGGTTTCAAAAGATTCGAATGGCCACGTGTTTTTGGATAGAAGTCCTGAATATTTTAGTTATTTGTGGACTTATGTAAGGGACAAAATGGCCCCACCACCTCTATACTTAATGGAACGCGTAATTCGTGAGGCCCGAGATTTGAAAATGGATGCAATCGCCCTAAAATTGTATCAAATTTTGGGGAAAAATTACAAATTTCATGAAGAAGCCTTAGCCAAAACCGTTCTCAAAAGTGTGGGTCAAAAACCAATTTTTAAAGAATTGTACGGCGAAATTAAACGTTACATAACAACGTATCAAAAATCTCATATTTTGCCTGCCAAAATAGTATGGCTAAATTTCAGAGGAGATAAGAAAGGTGATTTGAAAAATGAGATTCAAGAAATTACAGCTAGTCAACCTGAATTATTAATAAAGACGCTTGTGGCAAGAAATATCGCCATAGAAGATGAAGTTTTACCGAGCTTAATAAAATTGCTAGCACTTAAATTAGCCCGAGAAGGCTATCCCGTTACAGCAATACATGCTAAAGGAAGTAATGGAGTCGATAAATTTGGACTAAAATTTTTATATTCATGCTATACTGGTCTTCCCTGGACTACTGAAATGGATCATTTAATTTCCATGAGGCATAAACTATGCAGAACGTTCGAAAATCTTGGGGTGCTACAAGATTTCTTGGATGAAATTAATCCCAGAGTTTGATTAGTTAAGGCTTTTAAAAATATGAAAATAAACTAGTGAAATGATGTAGAAGATGTTTTTTATGTTTTTGATTAATTTTTAATCTATTAGATATAACTGTAGAGTCATGGGCGTAGTCTGGTTTTGGATTGAGGGGGGGGGGGTGGCAAAACTTTTAAAAGTTCAATTAGGGGGGGGCAAAACTAAAAAATTTTCAGTTTTTGCATTGAATTTTTTTTTCTCGTAATTTAGGGCGGGGGGCAGCCGCCCCCTTGGCTACGCCCATGACTGTAGTAAAAGTTTTTTTGCCTGAAAAGATTACTTAAAAAAAGGGATCTCATTTGTATACAAAATTACAGTCATTTCAATTGCTTTTATTCAAACATTGACACATTTAACTTTATTTTCTTGGCTTTCTTCCATAAATCCTTCTTTATTAAAACCCTGAGTAAAAGCATCTCAATTTGAACGACTATTTAACTTTTTAAATATTGCTCTATATATAAATCCATGGGCATAGCAGGGAGAGGGGCGGTTATCCCTCTTTAAATCCAAAAATTCTATAAAATTTAATGTGATCATGGGTAAATTTTGAAAAATTATCATTTTGCCACTCCCTTTCATATTGCCACCCTTAGTTATAATCCTGGCTACGTTTATGTATAATTCTATTAACACGTTTTAATTTACTTTATTAGAAGCTGAGCGCCCTTGCGATTTAATGGTGGTATACTATATAATTATAGTTGGAAATGTTATGATTATAAGATATTAATTGAAAAGCGCTAGTTTACGTTCTCGCCTTATCTTAAAAATGCAATGTCAACTTTAGGTTTAAGATGAATTCTATTCGGTATTTTCATGATAAATTTTCAATAATATTTATAATAATTATTTGTAATTCCAATAATAATGAAGTCTAAAATTTGCAGTGTAAAATTGTATTAATATATTATTCACAATTGAGCGTAGAAGGGGACAAACAGTTGAGCAATGTAAAATATTATGACAAACTTTTAAATGCAATTATTAAATTTTTGTAAAAGTGCCCCTTTAAAACTCCCCCTTAACTATACCTTTGTGGATATATTAAAAAACGCGAATAATCTTGAATAAATATTTCAACTCTTTGTAAAATGTAAGATAATTGTTGGATATTAAATGCTTTAAAGGATAAATCTGAATATAAATGCTGAGAGTTAAAATGCTTTCTCTTCGTTGCTCATGGGTTCAAACTGAAATCGTTGGCCAACCAAGTTCCACATCTCGGAAACCCGAAAGGGGCTGGAACCATTTGGTCCAATTCCCCGATCTTGAACATGACACTCATTCCACCCATCAAGTGGAAGCCCAAATGACAATGAAACATCCAAAAACCTTTTTGAAAATATTTTATAATAGTATATACTATATTTTATTTTCTTATTATGTTACTAAATGTGCTTTAAGGTTATATAATAACGCACAATAGCTTAAAAGTTGTAAAAATTAAATAAAAGTCGACGCGAAAACAGCTTAAAAAATACTTTAATATGATAAAAAAATCTTGGACGTAGCCAGGATTTAAATTTGAGAATGAATTAGGGAGGTAAAAAATGACAATATTTCTTCCTGATTTTGGGCCATATTTTTTTTAAATGTTAATGAAATTTAGAATTTGAGGGGAAGGGGACAGCTGCCCCTTCCTCCCTCCAACTGGCTACCCCCATGTCCGTAATATTATAAAAGTCATTTTTATTTATAACAAGTCGCTTAATTACCAGGATTATCAGCATAAAATCTGATAACTGTAAAGCCACCCTCTGGAACTCCTACGGTGTCCTTGTAGATGGGTGATTTAAAATTTCTCACAATTTGTCGATTTTGATCCAATCTTTTGACCTAAAATTAGCCAATTCATTCGTATTAAGCTTGAATAGGCTATTTTATTTATAACCTAAATTTTAGTGTTTTTTTTGGTAATACAGATTTTAATCGACATTAAAGTTTTTACATCTTCAATGGTTGTTGTTTGTCCAAGTCTGACTTGAGCTAAAACGGCGAAAGCATGGCCATGTAAATGGAACGAATGGACATCTCTCCTATTATTAAGCCCTTTGAAAGGTATGACAAAAAACTGATTAATTCACATTGAGTTGATAAATAATTTTTATTGTATTACGTTAACATTTTTCCAACGTGTAAACATATCCATAAAGAGTTTTTTTATTTTTTTATAATTTGACATCCGTATCTTAAATCCCCGCTTATATAATTTTAAGATATGCCAGGCTCACATCCCTACAATAAAGTTTAAAAAATGTGGTTGAAAGTATACATTTTATGAACATATTTAGAAGTCCACCATAAATAGCTAATTTAATCGCGATGCGATGTGTAGTGAGAATTTATTAATGTTATTGATGTGCTGGATAAAAAGAATTAATTTACCTTCATCAACAATTATAATTTCTACGACGTTATTAAGTCGGATCGGGTAGAGATTAACGCAACTGCAAAATCTGGTAGAACATTCAGGATTAGCCTCCAAGGTACAGAATTCACTCTTGGGGATTTGATTGTATTGAGTCAGCAAGGGAAAAGATGGATGCATGAACGATATGTTATTTACGTTTGGAATATCTTAAAGTATTCATAAAAAACAGTTATTTTATCAACTGATAGATTTTAAACAAAAATTTTTGGAGAGAAACATTGTTTTTAATATTTTAGAGCAGTATAAATATAAAACAATAACATGCTTGCTTTATTATAAAATTATTAACGTTTTCAAATATGTTGAGCAAAGATATAAGCTTACTATTGCCGATATAACTATCAGTGAACAAATTAAATCGGAAACGTGGATTAGCTATAGGTTTTTGAAATTCATAAGGCAAAGCCCTTAAATCGGTGAGGCGAACATATGAGGGATTTGTATTGAAATCAGCTTTTTGTACGGGATTAAAAATCTTTGCGGGTAATAAAATAAATACATCATAATTAAAAATTTATTATGTTTTGAAACACATATGCTAGGTTAGTTAACTAGCTTTATTTCTGCATTTCCAAAAAGTTTAGACTATACTGGTAATTAAATTGTTGTAATAGTATGATTTAATTAACCGTTAGGGAAGGACATAACCTCTTTGATATTTAAATATAACCCTTGTATTTGCTTAACGAAAGGTTCCAGTCGCTAATTATAAAAACTTTATCATATTTTTTATATTATTATTTTAAATACTTTTTTAGTGTCATATAATAACAGAATAATAATTTTTTTAAACCTCACGATAATAAATTGTATTAAGACCAAACCATAACTAGCATAACCGATGACTAAGTATTAAGACATCATTTTTTATAGCTTTTAACCAATTCTCCCGAAGCAGGTGGTAGATCGGTTTCAGCATACGTTAGAACCGCGTCTGACATTTGTTTAGCACGCATGGCTGTAATGGCCTCACTCAAGCTAATATTATCATTCCTCGTGTATATTAGATAGGAGGTGGCATTACCAACGTAGGATTCAGTTGTATTCCTACATTCACCGTCTCCTATCCAAGTCATGCGATAAACCAAGGTCGCTCCTCTAAAGCCCTCTTGAACTATCATTCGTGGATTTAATGGCTCCAAAAATACATCATACCTTTCAGCTGCGAAGATATATAATTTGTCCACTGTGACCGGCCTAAATGCATACCCATCACCCTTAACAACTGTCATTCGGTGACCTTCGACCTATAGCGCGCAAACAAAGATAAATTGGACATATGATTTTAATCATTGAATTACTATCAAAGAAGTATAAAGTCATGGGCCATATCAAATAAGGCGAGGAGGGACAGTCGCTTACCATATATTAAAAGAAAATTTTATTTAGCACAATTATGATTATTTCAAAAAAATGATCCTACATTCCCTGTCGTAACAATTTAATCTTTCTCTTAATTAAAGAGGCTACATCCACATTTAAGACTAGATATGACAGCTGTGCGAAATAAAATTTAAGATTTTAACCACGACCTAACCCGAAATAGCTGCAAAACATCAGGTCGCGTTCTAGGATATATGACATCACTATGTAGCAAGTTATTTAAAAGTAACCTTTAATGAAAGTGGGCAATACAAGAACCCGTTACTGATGATACGTAAATAAGGTTTTTGCCCGAACGGTCTGTAAACGAAATATGAGGGAGGCGATACACCGAAAAGCCCTTGTCTACCATTAACGATTACAGACGCTATAGTTGGCCCGGTTCCTCGTACTAAGTAAGGCGGAGATAAGTTTGGTGTCCAATCTTGTATTACAGCTAAACGATTCCTATCATTTTCAAACTCAACGTATTTAGGACCGGCTCCAGGAAATTTATTTCGTATGAGCAAAGATCCTGCCAAACCTTGATCCCGCAGCAAAGCAGAATGGGCATGCCAAAATGTGGTTTGCGGAGGGTAGGCACGGAATTTGTATTGGAACGTGGTACCGTACAAAATATCACATTGACTAATCATTTGGGTACCGTCCATCCATGGCGTTTCATAATGATGAATGCCATGCCAATGTATAGTCAAAGATTCACCGCTCAACAAATGATTTGTCACGTTAACTACGATTATGTCATTCTCGCACACCTGAGTTTGTTAATAAGCATTACACACAACATGTAAACCAAATATAAATATATCTAAGTCGTTATAATCACTGTAATTCATCATTAAAAATAGTCTATATTGAGTATTGACATAGGTCGTCTCGTTTTACTTTGAGTGAAAATATAACATTCTACGGATAGCTTGCTTTACATTTGAGTTCTTTCTTTACAATACATTTTAACACCTAACAATGTAGTCCTATGCCAAAAATTTAATAGGATCAACTCTAAAATTGTAAAGCGACTCTAGAGATTGGTAGAAAAGGTAATTTACATAATTATACGCCTAGTTATAATATGGTTATTTACCCTGATTTCTGGGCCTGGTAACATTTCGTTAACGACGAACAGTGGCCTTACCAGGCCATCAGCAATATAGCATCCAGGTCTATAACAATCCTCTGCTACAGTTGGACAATTCCCACATGTTCCAGGCACCCAAGTTCTAGAAAAAGTCGCTACCAATGAGAAAAGGCATTCCATTCCAGGCTCATTTTCTATGCACGGTCTATCACATGGATGGTTGCTAATCCATTTTTGTGCGTAGCCATATTTGAAATAACCTGAAAAATGCGGTAACATTCATAAGGGGGATATTTGAAAGTTAATGATTAATGCTCGTGCGTAGTATTCAAATAATAAATCAGCAATGCCCAGCTGGACAAATGAGTCTTCATATTAATTGCAAGCATTATAAACTATTATATAAGCTCTATAGCATTAAGACCGAAGGCCTCTTTGCTATTTTACAATTCAACTTATCTAACACTTTTTTTAGTTGTATCAGTTTTAAATTAAATGGTGCGTACTACATTCCTTTCAAACAATAAGTGCATCATTTCACTACTACTTAGGTAAAGACTTTAGATAATTATATTCTCTCGAATAAATAAACCCTACAGGAGTGAGAATGGTACAACAGAAAAATACCTCAATTTAAAGGTTAAACAAAATAGTTTTGTTATTATATTATTGGTTATAATTGAGGTATTAACTGAAGCTATCGCCATTCTTTAATTTTATAAATGAATCATACATAAAAACGTTAAATCTAGATTGGGAAGTTGTTTTAATATGTTTTAAGTGGTGTAAAGTAAATTATTATGGCCAAGGACAATTTTTTATCCCCTAGGTTATAAATTACTAATGCGACTTTCATAATGTCATAAATTTCTTTATACCGTTTATTAAAGACAGTACGATGTGACTAATACAATTATAGACAGTTTAAGGTTTTGAGCAACGATACATAATTATTATATTTTTAAGATAACACTCATATTTTAGGAAGTTTAAATGAGTAAATACCATAGGAATAGTAACGGGGATGCTTTTAAAAGTAATTATAGACATCGCATTAGGACAGCCTAAACATATTTTTTGACTAAATACCATTAATTAAATAAAATTACAAGAAATGGCATTAAAATTGTATTTGTATATACCAATAATACAAAAGCACTATGCAATGACTAGTAAGGATGCCAAAAGAGAAGCGACACATAATATATATTTTATAAGTTGTTTAAGTAGCTAAATAGGTATAATTTGATTTCTAACTATATTTCTCTCTTTAACCTACTATTATAAAAATATGAAAAATTTATAATCGATCTCAAAACTTTAAGTATAATGAAATAAAAATAATTCAAGATATTTCGTCGTTAACAAGTGCACCAATTCTTATTAATATATATGCAATATTACAATTACCTGATAAAATAATTTGTATAAACAAAACGATCTTATACATCTAGCGTTAAATAACTAAGGAATAGATAGGCAAAAATAGCTAAATTTATATAATAAAAAACAATGTAAGTAAAATAAATTATGACTACTTTTAAAATGATTATCAAGGTTGACCATTCGGTGTTTTAAAGTCCATGTCCTTTTAGATGGGAAAGTTAATGTATGCAAACACTTGAAAAAATGTTTTTTTGTCTCAGCCTTCATTAACACTTTTATTTAAATCAGCCTCTTAAATATTTAAAAGAAATATATACACATGAAATTTCAGGTTCATAATATTAGCCTTTAACTTGTCATTTTTGTAAAACCATAGCTATAGCAAGCTTGTTATTAACAAAGAAAATAAATTATTGAACTGATTTTATGTTTAAACAAATTGTGCTTTAGTTGTAAGTGACATTTAATCTGGCAAAGTCTTTAGTAAGACATAAATGATAAAATTAACTTTGGCATTGATGTTCAATTTCGGTTTCAAACTAGCTTAAATGGATAATAATATTTAATTATTTTAACATAAAGGTTGAATACTTTGAAACATTGGCGCAATGAGGGTAAATTTTAAAAATATGTTATTGAGTGAATATATTAAAAAGGAGTGTCCTGAACTTTATAAGGTGGACATAAAAATTTTAAATACATAAAGCAATTCATTATTATTATGATTAGCATAAAACAATTTTAATCAAAGGTAATATGGTGGGTTTTATACGATTTAAGTCATGGCTAATAAGAAAAAATAAATAGGGCGATCATATTATAGATTATCGTGATGAGCGCGAAGTGATGCGAAATCTTCTGGTAATTAAATGGAGACCACAAAAACTTTTTTTTCTATAGTAGTTTGTCGCACTTGCTGATCAGCACCTTCAAGTAGTTTTACCACGTATTCATGCACTTACACCAGCTTCCTTTAGCTCGTACCTTTTTAAGTTTACATCTATTTTAGGTTTCCATGTCAGCATAGGCCTCCCTCTCTTTCAATTAGACTTGCACTTTCTTGATACGTCTCACCAGGTGACTATCCTCCCGTCTATCCAAATGACCATACCACCTCAAGCATTACAACTAACTTTCTCTAAATCAAAACTACATTTACTTTATTCTTTATCTCTTGATTCCTTAACTTGTTTAATCCCAAGATCCATCTTAACCATCTCCATTGTATCCAAGCTTTGCTCTTCCTTTGCTCATGTCTCCGCTCCATACGTTATCATGGGAACAATAATTGTTTTTTTAATTTGAGTGGTAGGAATTTGTCACACAAGGCACCACTCAACCCTCTGAATTTTAGCTAGCCTGCGTTTATTTTTGCCTTAATTTCGCTTTCCTTACCACCTCACATTACTCTAGAATCAAGATATTTGAATTCCTTCTTACTTGCTTAAACACCAGTTATCGATTTGCAGATGTGTTTCTTTGTATTTATTTCCCGACTTCCATATGTATTCAGCTTGTTGACTTTAAGGCCATTATTCCTTCTATCCACACTTTTACCCGCGTTGCTAATTCCACACATAAACCAGCCACACCACTATAATCCGCAAAGAGGATTGCCTAAGGTGATTCGCGTTTCAGGTCCTTAGTTATCCAATCCATCATTGTTATAAAGAGCAATAGACCTAGTGCCTATCCTTGAGGCATACCGACATTTAGACAGAATCCCATTTGTGTACCACTGGATATCCCTACTTCAGTTTTTGAGTTACTATACATATTTTTTATTAACATGATATAAGCACCAGGTACACCATTGAACTCAGGTTATAGCAACTGCCTTAAAACGTTATCGAAAGCTTTCTCAAGATCGATGAAACACATATGAAGATCATTCTGTTTTCCTATATGATTCCATACGAAAGTTGACTTTCCAGGCATGTACCCTTATTCTCGTTCCTCATTTTAGATTATATTTCAAAGTCCAGTTTCTATTAACTTTTCCCACGCCTTTATTGTACTCGTTAACTTTATCCCTCGATAGTTATTGCATTCTTGTACATCTCCCTTCAATTTATAGATTGGAATATAGCTTTCCCTCCAGTCATTAGGCATTATACCACTTACGAACATTTTGTTAAACAGCTTTACAAGTAAATGTACACACAGGCGCGTAGCCAAGAGGGCGGAAAGCGGGACTTTTCTACCCCCTTGACCAAAATTAGAAATTTTTTGATTAATAATAAGATTAAAATGGGTTAAAATATTATAGTTTAGTTGCATAAAAGATTTTGAGACACTTATAAAAGCCTGGAAACATAATATGTACATTCAATTTTTCCTATTTAATTTTTGACTAAAAGCATGCACCCACCCAACCATTATAATTTTCCATCATTAATTGTAAATTATGAAAAACTTGTTTTTATCTAAACACCGTTCATTTAGCTGTACTAAAAAATGTCAAGTAAACAGATTGAGTGACTGTATAATTTTGCTTATTAGCAACTTAAGAATTTTTTCAGGTCTTCATATAATTTTGCTTTGGTTTCCGCCATTATTTAGTTTTACCTAAATGATAATATTTTCTGCCAGTTGAATAACTCGCATAAGGTCCATGTCCTTTTTTAAGGTATAAAAGCGATAGTAAATGCTCTGATTAATGAAGAGAAGATATTTTTCCCAAACTGGTTATATAGCGCCTTGAAGTTTCGCATATATTGTACGCGAAGTTTATTTTTGTTACATTATAAATAAAAGTGGCGAAAATTTTTTTTCTTCCCCCTTGAGAAAATCCTGGCTACGCGCTTGTTTACACATAAGGGCTCTAGAATTTTGAAGCCTTTTATATGTATATTATTAGGTCCCACCCACATGGTCATCTTTTTAAGCACCTTGTTAACCTCTTCTTCTACCACTTCTAACTCTGGATCATACTCATAGTCTTATTTTCGCAATGGTCCGAAAACCCATTTTCATTGTTTAATGATTCTTTTTAGTATTCTTCCCAACGGTCTATGATGATGATCCGAACGCGTGTTGCCTCGTTGTTATGGTATTTACGTTTACAACACACTTTTAATTTGTTGCAATTTTGTAGATCATTCTTTCCCCTTATTTAGTATTTAACGTGGCATTCAAATTTTTGTAGATATCTGTTTTAGCCTTGGCCACACAACATTTTGCTTCATTTTTATTTGCATATGCCAATCTTGTTTGATCAATCCTGTTGCCTGACCATATTTTAACTTGACTAGGCGTTGCAGGTCTTTGTTCCACTAGCAAGTCTCTTTATTCATTTCGCTCCTCATCGTACCGTGTTATCTAAATTATTCACACGAATCGTTTCGTTTGCATTCTGATAATCGTCTATCTGCAACAGATTAATTATTTTACCGGTGCAAGTCGGAACCATTTGATTTTTCCATCAATATTATTGCTAGAAGTAACATTAACACCGTCTATAATATATTTTCTATAGGCTAAGCATTAGTATTTTATAAGACATTATGTAACATGTTGTATGCGATCTTGATATATTAGTAATAAATTTTTATTTTAATTTTTTTTTTAATTGACATGCTTTATTAAAAAAAATATTAAATATAAAGTGGAATTAATACAAAGACACAAGAACGAAAATATTTATAAAAAGAATGATTAAAACACATTATCCGTTTCTTCATCTTTAAGAATGGGCATTGAATCCATCAAAGAATAAAAATTGGATTTAGCAATCGCAATTGATTGTCTTAGTAAGAAACTATTCGATATTTTAGAAGGGGGCGAGCGTTTATTGAGTTCTTTAAAAAAATTTAATGCGCTCTTTCCGAACGTCCCTGAGCACGACGAGACGATAGGAATAAAAACGGAGGTTTCCGATAAAGCTGAGTATTTTAAGGATTTGCGATGCTCTGCCGATCCTAGGGGGTCGGGAGTATCGTTGGAGGGGGCAAACACAATACAGGTGTAGTCCCATTTTAAGAAAAGGCCTTTGTCCCATGGGATAAGTGATGAACCGTCAGGACGCATCCGCCCTTCGAGAGAGGGATCTGACGGTTCAAGGATGGAAGGAACTTTTGCCCGTTTGAGGGCAGCTTGAAGCAGTGTATTTATTTTTTGGTGCCTACTATACCGGCTTTTGTTAAATTTACAATGCAGAGGGTGACGCACTTCCTCATCTACAAGTGCATTACAAAGCCGGCAGGGGTATGGGGACGTGTATTTACAGCCCAAGCGGAGGGCTATGTTGAAGGACAGGGTAGGATTCTCTAAAAACATTCCCGAAAACTTACTAGGGTAAGCTTCAAGCCATTCATGACCAGATTGGTCGAAAGCCAATGACCTAAGATTGCAATGCTGTTTGGCGTCGCATGTCGAGAGAAGGTAAGCAACGGACCGCGACACCAAACTTGCATCCAAATCTTTTTGGGCATATGATTGTGGAATGTCAACTCCTAAATTGACATTCTCATTCCATAGAGATAAGGCTTGATTGATAGAGGGGTTGAGTGAGAAAGGGACAAGGTCGTTAATAGATTGTTTAAAAGAAAGGGAGAGGAAATAAAGGCGGCTAAGGAAATCGCGGTTGGGGAACGAATACCTAGACCACCAGATTTTGTGGGAAGAGTGGCTTGAAGCCAAGTATTCGTGTTAAAAGAAATATTTAAAATTAATTCAAGTGTGGATTTAAAAAAGTGTTCATAATTGTGTAAGACATCTTTAAATAAAAAAGCTTGCGTGGAGCGGAAGCAGAATAAAATTTTGCTAATGTTGTAATAATTTTTTATAATGTAAAAGGAATGATGAGAGGACATAGATTTAAAAATGTCTAATTTGGTTTTTAGAGAAGAAAGGTTTTTGTCTAAAAATTTTTTGAGGCACTCAGGGCCCCCGATAGGTGCGCCTAAAACATACATATTGTCTTTATTAATTTTGGCAAAGTCAAAAAACTTTGGGTGAATATTATCCAAGTCAGAATATATTTCACTTTTAGAGGCATTTAGACATAAGTTTAAAGTGGAGAAAAAAGCATGTATTACATCTAGTGCTTGGACTAGGTTGTCAGGGGTGCCAACAAGAGTGGCGTCATCTAAATACCAGACATTGAGGGTGGTTTACAATGTTTGTTAATTTCGTTAATTAGGTGATTTATAGCCAAGCAGAATAAAGGGGGGCCTAGGGGGTCACCTTGTTGGATCCCTTCTGCGGATTCAAGGAAGAATTCTTCAAATTTCAAAATCGAAGGACATCCGTAACTTGAAATGATGTAGTGGGTGTATTGGGGAAATATCTTGATAAAATCGTTAATGAAGGCTGTGCGGCGAATGCTATTGAAAGCATTTTTAAAATCCAGTTTTATAAAGGAGTCACCCAGAGGGAGGTGTTCCAGGGCTAAGCGTGCGGCATGGGTAGCTATCTCGCACCCTCCTTTTATTCCAAAGCCTAGTTGATGCGGAATTAAAGTAGGGGACAATATGGGTTTGATCGCCGAACAAATTAATTTAAAAATAATTTTTCGAAAGACACCGCCGATAGCGATAGGCCTGGCTGAATTGTCGGCCTTTCTTATAGCTAAAAGCTTAGCTCCAAAGACTATGGGTGTTATTTCTTTAGGTATACTCCCATTGACTCAAAGGTTACAAAATTTGGTGAGTAAGTCTAGTAAGATGGAGGAGTTATTATTATCAATTGTTATAAGATCTTTTAAAAAAATTGGTTTTATGCCGTCGAGACCACCTGCAGAATCCATAGGAAAGGATAAGATGGCATCTCGAATGTCGGATGACTTAAAAGCAATATCTGAAGGTTGCGAGGGCGATAGGTAAGTTGACGATAGACTCTGGGGATGCTTGAGAACCATTTCTTCATATGATTTTTGTGAAGGACTCAAAAATGAATTGTCTTCTTCAAAGGTATCTCATTGCACTCTTGATGTTGAATGAGTGAATTTTCCTAGAGATTATATCCGCTTTTTGTTTGGGGGTTAATATTTGGGATTCCTTTCTTTTCATGTTATAAGCAGGAGGGCTGTTTTGACTGTCAAAATCTAAAACTGATTGTTTAATATTATGAGTGATATTTGCTTCCTTGTCTTGAGGAATGGATAAAATGTAAAAAGAGAATTTAAATAATTTCTCCCAATAGGATAGGTTCTGAGGGAGAGAAATAATATTGTTAAGTAAGTTTATTAAAAATTGTTGCATGCATGTTCGGGCCCCCCTTGGAATTCTGGATATAGTTGGTGGGAATGCCTGAGATAAAAAGGCTCTGCTCCATGTCATGTCATTTTTTTCATTTGTGGTATAGTAGGATTGATGAGGTATTAGATCAGGAATATCTGCACCAGAAGGGCTGAAATTAATATTATCATCCAATATTAAGGTAGATGGTGGACATATAGTGTTTGGGGGAGCGAGCTTCCCTGAGGAGGGGCATTTATTTTTAACAGGGCCATGTTGTAAAAAACAATTTTTTTGTTTAATGAGATATTTCTGGAACACAAGGGGCATAGGGCTTTTAAAAGGACCATTTAATATGTATTAGAATTTTATCTCAGACAAAAAAAATACATTCAGGTCTACACTGATGATTTATTGTAAGATTCTGAGTTATTAAGTATGTTGGAAAGATGGTATGTAGTAAGGAATAATTAGTGAAATCATTAGTAAAATTGCTTTAATTATGTGTGTAGATATATAATTTAGGGATAAAAGTACGTGTTGCTGAATTTGTAGAGAACCTTGTTTATTATAAACATGATTAATAATATACCCATGGGTTATACTTTAATTATGGGTACTGGTAAAGAAAAATTAATTGTAAATAAATATTTACTAAGAATAATACTATGTGAATGAAGTTTCTGGAATTGAACGTATAGGTGTAAGAGAATTTGTAATGAGGTGATATTTGTATGCACCAAATATAAGAAATATCCACCTTTAGATTTTTGGCCAATTATAAAAGAATGTCTTTCCAAAAGAATAGTTAGGTGTCTGTCTTGGTTATTCCACAAACTTGGTTGTAAAGAAAGCATGAAAACATTATATTAGATTAATCTCTCAGTTTCATGGCTGTGTAAAGTTTTGTAATTGCGAATATGTAAATTGCAAGAGATATAGAAATGTATAATAGTGTTTTAAATTCTCGCATTGCTTCTGTATATGCTTCTATATTAGTCTTGCTAGGGAATAAGGATGAGGGGATAAATGTGATGTAGATAAGTTGGAAAATATTGAAAAGTTATATTGTTATTTAAAGCATATTAATCTTTAAACTTAGAATAGTGCAAAAATAAAGTAATTTTAGTTGTACGTGGGCTAAGTTGTGCAGAGCTTTCAAGAATATATAACTTTGTATTGGTTATATTGATTTCAATTTGGCAGAACAGAACCTTTTGCCATGGATTTTACTTCTGAAATCAACTTAAAGGGTTTATAGTTGAATGTTGAACAAATTTAATTTTTTATATTTTAGGTGAAGGGCTTGAAAAAATTCTAAATGTCAGTAGCATGGAAAAAAATTTTCAATACAAAAACCCTTAAAAATTAAAGAAAATTATGTTTTGCCCCCCCCCCCCCCTAATTAGCTAGGGGGGCAGACTGACCCCCTGCCCCCCCCCCTAATTAGCCAGGAGGGCAGGAGGTCCGGCTGCCCCCATTGCATAATTAGGGGAGTTGCTTTTTTTTGCTCGCCAGAAAATTTTTGCATAGTCAAGCTTCTTTTTTTTTTTTGCTCGCCAGAAAATTTTTGGATAGTCGAGTTTCTTTCTTTCTTTTTGCTCGCCAGAAAATTTTTGGATAGTCGAGTTTCTTTTTCTTTTTTTATGCTCGCCAGAAAATTTTTGGATAGTCAAGCAAAAAATTTTTGTTAAAAAAATCTGCCCCCCCCCTCCCCTAATTCAAAACCTGGCTACGCCCATGGTCAGTAGCATATTATTCTCGTTTCAATCCCGATAAAAAATTTTAAGCAGCGTTATGTTAAATTTCACAAGTATACTAAACAAATTAACGTCCCTGAAATAAAATAGTTTCATTCAATTTTTGCTTAATGTTAGTTTTAAATTTTTCGTTAAAATTATAAATGGGTATTTTTATATAATTTTAATTTCTATGCAAAGAGTCTTAACGTAAAATTTGAAATTTTTAGGTTTGATAAGATAAACAATGAAGAATAGTTTTGTAATTCCTCGTCTATACAAGTATTTGAGAATTAATTATATTCTTTTAATCTCTAGAAAATTGGTTCAGATAAATGCTAATTTATATAACTTTGGCTTAGAAGGTATTGGTAAAGGCGATAAATTGTTGAACAAAAAACAAAAAGAATATATATTTGGCCTTAATTCAGTTTACTCTGCCCTTAACTCTACAAAACGCAAGCTTTTGAAGGCATATATCAAAGATCAGAAATCGATAGAGACTAATTCATCATTAAAAAAAATTCAGCATATTTTGATGCAAAAATGTGTACAAGTGGAGTATGTTAACAAGGATATACTTAATCAATTATCATTTAACCGACCTCATCAGGTTCATATATATATATTGAACCAACTTGTTCAAACTTTAAAGGGCTTATCTTAATATGCCTATAGGGAGTAGTGATGGAGGTTGATTCTTTAGACTATGTTACATTGAACATTGATACCTGCTTTCAGCCAAATAATATATTGCTATGGATATATCTTTATAAGATAAAAGTAATTATGTTACCATATTTTTTTATAAGAGTTAATTAGTTTGATTATATATCAATTAGTAGTTAGAGTTCGAAATTATCTCTAAAACCATCAATTTTCTATTTAACTTTTTCCCATGTTATAATAATCTAACTGTAAAAAACTACTTTTTATTTTCATGTTGTTTTGATTATTATTTTACAGTTTAATTTTTAACCTTTGTAAATTTTTTACAAAACCAAAACTTCATTATTGATTCACCTACGTAGTACATATTAATAATGCTTTACAAGTATTATTAACCTTTTAAAATCATCAATATTTCACCAGGATCCCATGAATTTGGGGGCCATTTTGCGAACTTGTTTCTTTTTTGGAGTCGATAGAGTTATAGTTAGTGCTACCGATTCATGCTCTTTGACTCCCGTGGTAAGCAAGGCCAGCTCAGGTGCTATGGAAATTATGGACTTATACAAAGTCAAAGATGATTTACAATTCCTTAAGGTTTCTAAAATATCTATTTATTATCAATCAATACTATTATAAAATTCCTAATTAAAACTTAAACCTTATATGTAGAAAAACACTTAATGCAGGCAAATTTCCAAGATAAGTGAGTTCTTAGGAATAAGTCTTAGACTAAATTTTGTTAGTATTTAATGATTGAAAGTTTTGTTAATATCGTAAGAAAAATAATTTGTTCAGTTTGCATATAAATTGAAAAGCTATTAACACTTTGTATGTTGGGTGGGGTCATAATGACCCCAAGCTGTTTAAAATTGCTGTATAAAATAAATTAGTGAATATTACAATTTCATTTTTTCAGTAGCTTAACAATTACCTTAGAATATCTCTTCAAAATTTGGCTAGTTTTTATCCAATAGTTTTTAAGATAGAGGGTGTTTTAGATGCCCGGGTCTTCCACGACCCCATCTTCCATAAGATTAAAAAAAAATTTCAACATTTTTTTTTGAAAATATTATTAAAACCCATTATTGTAAACCCATTTGTGAAGAAATCTTTTGTATACATTTCTTTTTATTTAAAATATTCAAATTTTAAGCTCTGATTTTAACATGATAATTTTTCCTCATGGTATTGCAAAGTGCTTATTTGTGTGATTTTTCCCACATTTTTTGTTTTTTTAATATGTCTTATCTTAAAAGTGCAGTATTTTTGATAGTTTTTCGTCTGAAGATGGCATATAATAACAGTTATAAAATTTTATCAAGTAATTCTTGATGATTGTCTCTACATGAGTAGTCATGAATTTGAGAGTGAGTTAACAGGGGATTAAGATGAGAAGAGTTAATTAAGCCTAACAAAAATAGTTACTTTTATAGGAAACTAGATAGGCCCCGGCAAACGTTGTTTTCCCATTTGCCCGGGTGTATTAAATTATGTTGGAATTTTAGGGCATATATAATGATAAAGGGGTTATTGAAGTCAAAATAAAGTTTGATGTCTATATGTTCTACTTCTATTGTTCTATTTCCGTATACAGCGCAACGCGTACGAATACTCGAAAACTACTGGACCGATTTGGCTCGAACAAATCTTAAAACATGCTCCGGAGTGTCAGGAATAAACTGTGAAATTTTGAGCCAAATCGGTCTGGTAGTTTTCCAAAATTGACGGCGGCATATATATATACACACATAGTTTCATTTTTATATATAAGATAACTTAATAGCTTTAATTATATGATATATTTTAAAGGGAAAGATAATACTAAGTGGCACAAAAATTGTCCCAATAAAAATGTTAGAACAAGGAACATAATTTTGTATTACATTTAACTGGAGTAAAGTTATATGAACGGGCAGCCAAAACTCCTCTTGATTGTTTTAAAATACTTATTGCAGATGAAATAGTTAAGGGTATAGTGAAATTTAGCAAATTTGTGACTATATAACTATACATATAAAATGTATATGTAACTATTTTTATAGCCTCATAAAATTTCTTATGTAAAATTTTTCATTTAAATATTGCCCTTATTCTTAATTTTTATATTTTATTATGTATCTGTATAATAAATTTATAAAATAATATTTAATATGAGTTGAGACCAAAAGTAACTTTTTTTGCCTTAAAAAATAAAAGGCCAAAAATTGCCCAAGTTTGAACATCTCTATTTTCTTTGTTATTAAGTTATTTTTTTCCCAATTTCCCACGTTTCAACCTTCTTTTACATGATCTTATTAATTAAACCATAAAATAAAATATATTTTTTTTTGACATGAGTCAAAAGTCAGTAGGAAAAAAATTGTGGGGGTTGCTCTAATTATAAATATAAAATTTAAACCACTTGATTAAATAGCCAAATTAATATATTAATATTCTTGCAAATTTTGACAAGTTTATATTATAAACATCTAAGTTATAGCTATTTAAAGTTTGGGGTAATTATGACCCCATATACCATCCGTGTTAGCATTTTTGCCCCAACCTACGAAGGGTTAAAATAACTTCTTGTTCAAAAATAACTATTAATGGAAAATATATGTGCACATTTTAAATAGTTAGGCTAGGCGTTATAGGAAGTCAATAGTGCTAATTTTTATTAATAAAGTTTTCAATTTTTTTTTATGTTGCAATTACAAATATAGTTTTTGTTGACAAATTTTATATTTAATAGATATTAATTTTTTTTAGAAATTAAAGGAATATGGGTGGCAAATTTTTTGCACCACTGAGCCCCCGAAAAATTTATACGATTCGAATAAACGCGTTTTAACGACCGATATAATGCCCAGTCTCAGCAAACCTACAGTTTTAATTTTCGGTAAACAAAAAAAATTATTGCCTAAATATAAAGGTGACAAAACTTGGTATAGAACATAAAAACAGAGAATCATATATAAAATTTAGGGAAATATTTATATAAGCTACTGTTAATTTAAAGTACTATCATTCTATACATACTAGGGAAAAGGTGCGAATCTAACAGAATCTTTAAAAGTTAAAATCAATGTTATCACGTCTGGCGTTAGTTCCTGAGTTTAATAAATGGGCGAGTGCATTTTGTTAGTCATATTCATATCTATAAAATGCTGTATTGAAAGACTAAGTTGTTCGTACTTTCGCTCATGAATAGTAAAACAATAGCCCTCAAAGTTTTATAAAAAAAATCATAATTAGGAAACGAAGGAGCTGGAGTACCCGAGAATATCAAACAATTTTCCGATTCATACGTTACTATACCATCCGGAAATCCTTCGGAGACCGGGAGGCAACTAATAGGCAGCTTAAACGTTTCGGTCGCCTTGGGTATATTTAATCTTAAAAATTGCTAAATTTATTAAAAATTTCTATATCGTCTCATTTAGGGATATTGGTACACTCGTTAACTAAAAACAAAAGGGTAGATGGAGTATTTAGGAAATAATAAAAATTCAATAATTTCAGAGAATATGTTCGTCGCGTTAAAAAATGTCGTTCCGATGACAGATTGTCGAATTTATGATTGCTAAGCGCTCCTTCACAACTTTTTATTCAAACTCTTCTTAACTTCTCCCAAAAATGCGTCAGTGGTCAGATAATCCTCAGGCGTCACCCTGAATTGAAAGACGTTGAAATTATAATGAAAAGAACGTTAAATAGTATTACTTTTTAATGTCGCCTTTGATGCACAAAGCCAAATCCTTGGTCCTCTTGCCCGAATCAACCGTTTCGACGCAAGCGTTCTCGAGGGAATGACAAAATCTGTGCATTAAATGTGTGATAATTCGCAGATGTGAATTAAACTTACTTTTCGAGCTGAGCATTTTGGTCCAACTTAGCCCGATGCAAGAGTCCCTTGGTCCATGCGAATATACTAGCTATGGGATTGGTGCTCGTGGGATTACCCTATAATCACAGACGTTTGTTCAAAAATTTTAAAAAAATCAAAAAAAGTCGCACTTGTCTATTTTACTTAATTTAATGTTTTATAAAATATTTTTGCCTTTTCGAAAATTAATATACTAAGAAGGGTTAGACTCAAACTGAAAGCTGGTTGTGGTTTCTTTATATATTATAAAAAGATGTGACTTCACTGTTTTAAAACATCCCTAATTATTATATTTATTAACCCATAATTTTACTAATACTATAGTCACTTTGTCAGTGAAAGTTGTATTTTTAAAGAGCCTTCACTAAACCACACAATATGTCAAGGCCTACTAATTAAGATTATTCCCCCTAAATATGAACAAAATAATAGATGAATTGCAGCCAAAATTCGATAACAATTCATTTAGTGATCAAGTTCGTTAAAACTTAAAGTGTAAACCTTTGTATTTACTAAAATATTATCTATGGCGGCCTTCAGATCAAAATATTTTGGGGTTGGAATTGCTATTGACTAAAAACGAAGGGTATTCAGTTTCAGGGAACCTAAGATGAATGGAAACGGGCCTATTATAATGAATTGTTAAGTCCAGGTTGCAAAAAGTAATTTCCTAACTGGTGAAGTTATAAGTCCCTCCTTCGCAGGACGAAGGATAGTTCCTCACCCCTTATTACCTTTTGGTGTTCCCTATAGTGTCTGGTCACGGTTCCGTGAGCAGCTTCTGATTCAATAGTTTTGCCGTCCGGACAAAGGAGAACAGATGTCATGAGTCCGAGCGATCCATAACCTTGAGCTACAATGTCTGATTGAACGTCACCGTCGTAATTTTTGCAAGCCCACACGAAACCGCCCGAAGATTTGAGCGCTTGAGCTACCATATCGTCTATCAATCGGTGTTCATACCATATACCCAACCCTTCAAACGATT
Source organism: Gordius sp. MW1 (assembly GCA_964036665.1). Taxonomy (NCBI): domain Eukaryota; kingdom Metazoa; phylum Nematomorpha; class Gordioida; order Gordea; family Gordiidae; genus Gordius; species Gordius sp. MW1. The sequence continues at coordinate 5,164,207 of OZ038529.1, forward strand.
TCTTGTAGTCCCTACAGGCATTTTTGACAAAAGTTGGAGTTTTTTTTGAATATAATTAGACCCAACAATTAAAATGGGAGTGGATTTAAAGATTGAGACTTGTGTAATAAATTTCTTGGTCTAAAAATGTTATCCTGGGGGAGGGGGTGTTTTAATTATTCCTCAATAGAAACCATGGTTGATTAGCACATTACTACGAGCTGGGCTCTAAATAACGTTACCATTTAAACAGTATGTTATTAGAGAAAATCAAGTGATAAAATCCACCGAATTCAAAACATATATTTTTAAAAAATTAACGTGAGTGGTTGTTAGAAATTTGATAAAGCATAATTTAAGCCTCCAATTTTTGGGCCTATTTAGAAATCACAAAGTTATCAAATTCAGTCGGGTTAAAACAAAACAATTCATAGGTCTGCTTAAAAATTCAAAATTATAAAACAAGATCCTAACCCACGGTGACCATAGTAAAAATAATTAACTTTTCGTAAAGCTCCTGAAAGATATCTTTAAAGCGTCCGTCGTATCGCTTTAAAATAGTATTTTTCGTGCTCAAATAGAGTGGCCACTTCTTTTGCAAGGCGTACTGGAAACTGGCGTGAGCGAAGCTAGAAATGCTCTTGAAAGCGAAAAGAAAACCCATTATATTCTCTTATAAAAAGTTTATTCCAAAGCTTTCAACATTATACTCTCATTCTATAATGCAGGTATTGAGCTAATAAACAAAACTATTTTTATAAAGCCGAAAATTAATATTTGAAAATCCTGAGGTAGAAGATGCCCAAAAAGTATGCAAGAGTTGACTTGAACATTTCTCTCTCTCCCCCCCCCCCTAAAATTAATGTATTAAACTCTCTTTATGAAAAACATGGTCCATAATCATGGGCGTAGCCAGATGAGGGGGGGGGGGCAGGGAGGGGCGGCTGCCCTCCTCTAAATCCAAAAATGTGTTGAAATTCATTAAAATCATGGCTAAAATTTGAAAAAATGATCATTTTGCCCCTGCTTAAATTATTATTAGTGCCCTCCCTCTAATCCCAATGCAGGCTACGCCCATGTCTATAATTGTGCCAACTTAAGCAAATAGTCGATTAGCAAATCGATGACCTCATCAAAATATACATGCAATCACATCTATAGACATAGTAAAGGTTATATAGATGGATTTATTTATGTATTACGCTTATATATGTTTTAGTATTTTAAAGAACAGTCTCGTTTAGTATAAAGAAAGTTGCCTTCAACTTACTTCGTCGGTGTTGTACATGGCTAGGGTAACACCTTTGCCTTTGAAGGTGAAAACTTTGAATCTTTGTTCCGCCTTACCCGATTGGCTCGGCTTAAAAACGAGTTCCAAGGTGCCCGGCTCATTGATAACAGTATCCGTAGCCTTGTACTATAATAAATATAGCAAATATTAGGGCTAGAAAAAACAAACAACATTTAATGCCCCCAAGCATTTTTCTTACGCACGTTGCGAAGTGCCCCCTAAAATATATGAGACAATGACTTTTTTACACTCACTATTAGATAGAGCCATGGACTTAGCCAGGGGGGGGGCAGCCGCCCCGCCCCTTAAATGATGAAAAAAAATTTCAATGCAAAAAACCTCAAAATTTATGTTTTGCCCCTCCCTAATTAAACTTTCAAACGCTTTGCCCCCCCCCCTAATCCAAAACCTGGCTACGCCCATGGATAGTGCTACACAGGCGGCCCAAACCTGCCAGCGAAGATATCGGGCCGGGTTAGTTATAAAATTTATAAAATATTTGGGCTCAGGTCGAGCTCGGGCAAAATAAAAAATGTAACCTGGGGACGCAACACTAGTAATTTTTTACAAGTAAACTGCCAAAAGTTTAGTCAACAAATCCTAGATGTTTAAGAAACATCTGAAAACGCATTACGGCATTTTGGTGTACAAAAATTAACTACAATCTATAAAACATTTTTCAAAAATGAATGTTTTTATCCATATCTCACTCCTCATTACTATGCTCCGTTTTTGATTTTAATTTAATAACCAAAACATTATTTTAAGGATATTTTGAATTTGAAGTTTATAACAATGATCGCGATTATAAAAAGATGATATTAATATGTAAGTTATTTTAACCTAACTTATCTAGACATTTTTTTCCTAGTATAATTACTTTCATTTTGAAGTAAAATATCAAAGATTTGATGTAAAGCAGCTGACGTTAAAGAGATATTCAAGAAACGTTCAGCAAATGTTCACTACCATAACAAATTTTTTTTTCTATTAAGTTCATACTTTAATAATTTAAGTTATATTGAATTATTTCAGCAAATAATATATATTTATACAAAAAAATATAAAATTTAATTATAAAGAAACTCAAATACATTTGGGGGAGCAATGCTATAAAATATGTTTTTTTATTGTTTTATCTAGTTTTATTATCTCAATTATGAATTTATGATCTTTATAATTTTAAAACAAAAACTATATAAAAATCCCATGATACCATTGACGCTGTTTACAATTATTCCAAGATGGTATACTTGATGGTAAAGGTCACAAAAGTATTATAATGCTTCACTGAGGGAGACTTTAGATTATTATAATTCATGAATGTTAACAAGCTAAAATGACCTATATTATTCCCAACTAGCACAATAGAAAATAAAATCTTAAGAAAAATATTCTTACTAAATAGTTTTTTAATTCTTATCATTAAAATTAATAAATTTTAATACTCATGGGGCAAATTCATTATAACAAGGAACAAAAAAATATTAATTGATATATTTTATCAAAAGAAACAACATTTATAGCAAAGAAATATTTATAATTAGTATTATAGAAAGTAACATTATTTTAAAATGAATACCTGATCTCCAAAAGCATGCCTTCCTATAACTATAGGCTTAGTCCAGCCTGGAATTATTCTGGGGATTGATTTACATACAATTGGTTCTCTAAAAACAGTGCCTCCCAAAATATTTCGTATGGTTCCATTTGGACTAGGCCACATTTTTTTAAGTTTGAATTCTATAATAAGATTCTTCTGCATTTATATCTACTAAAAATACCTTTAACACGTTCTTCATCAGGTGTAATAGTTGCACATTTGATGCCCACATTATATTTTTGAATTGCGGCTGCTGCATCTGTTGTTACTTTGTCATCAGTCTTATCCCGATTTTCTAAGCCAAGATCATAGTAATGAGATTGAAGTGATAGATAGGGAAATATTAGCTAAAATATTTAACTTTGGTTAAAAAAATCAAAATTACTTGTTCTTTAATATTTTTCCATATTATCCTGGTCATTTCATCACCATCTAGCTCAACAATTGGATTTTTGACCAATATTTTTTGTGACGCTTGATAAAATTACTAGTATAACAGTTATAGATTACCATTCCTCCTTATAATTTTATTGCATTGATAAAGAAATTGCAAGTTTGATCTCACCATTTTTGCAATTGTACTCGTTAAAAATCCCGCCTAACCGCAATAAAGGTGATCAATCAGGTGTTTGCGAATGAATCCGGGTCAACTGGGAAACATGAATCCTACTCAATTACTAACTGCTCAAACGCTTCAAATAGCGCATTTTGGTACATATTAAAATTATAAAATACATGAAATAAAAAAAAGTCATATAAAATAAACACAACATTTTTTCAATAATTAAAAATAATGTTTTTTATAAAACCTTATTTAAAGTTATGATATAAGTAAGTATAGGTGTAAGAGTATAATATTATAGCATAATAAGAAACGGTTTTAGATTCACTCACCTAGGCTTTGATTGTATTATTTGTGATCATAAAAAGTTTGTTTTGAGAATGATTAAATATATATTTGAATAATGAATCATCTTTCATACATTTTTTATTTTATAAAAAGTGAAATGAGTGTAAAATTGTAATGCAAATTTTACAATAAAATAATGAGTCATCAATCATAGTTTTTTTATATTATAAAAAGTTAATTTAGATTTACTTATCTAGCGTAAAGTGTATTAAGAAGTTCAATTTTAATTTGGGGAATAAAATTTACTTAATCTATTTATATTTAGAATAAGTTTATATTCTTATTGGATAGAATGAGACTTAAACAATTAACGAATGGTAATAGTCTAGATTTGTTTTGTGATCTAATTTTGATATAAATGACATCTTTTTACTTATGGAAAGCAATATAAAGGTTTGTAAACAAATACTGTCAATTGCTTCTGACAAATAGATATGTGATGAAGGTGATAATGAAATTCCTACTTTTAGTTCTTACTCAATTACATCTAGAATATATGTAATCATGTAGCTTGCAAATAAGATCATGCCACCTTAACCTAATACATTCAAATGTTCTATTATTACACATCTTAATTAAACATCTCATATTCATTTTATAATTATACCTTGAGGTGATATCAAGATATATTACCTCCATATATCATAAAATAAATAGGTCCTCATGGTTAAATATTAATAACTGTTGGTTCACATTTATTACTTTAGCACATCCATTATTGTTCATAAAATGTTTAATAAAAAATTATAAGTCCAAAAATTTTGAAAACCCACCCCATCCCCATGAGGCAATCTTTTTGTCTAATATGTAATGCATTACTCAGTATAAATTTAGGGGATCTTAATTCATTTAATCTATTTATATCTAGCATAGGCTTTTATTAGATGGAATTAAACTTTGATAATTTATATTACAAATGATAATTTCCAGCCAAATTTTTGAAATTTATAGTTCCTACTTTATTTAATATGTTGTTATTATATCAACCATAAAATTAAAGTTATTTTTGTTTGTTACATTTAAAAAATGAAATAGTTCCAATAACTTGTTACTTAACAGCTCTACTTATAACTTACAAACTGTAATAATTTATAACATTAGATGAAAATTATCAGCAATAACATATATTGGACACAATCACATAAATTAAAAACTTTATTGCAAAATAGAACAATCCTTTTTAATATAACAACATAAAAAAATAGAGTTTACAAATAGCACAACGTAAATCATGAATATTAATGAAGGCACAAACTATGGGATGTAAAAATGGTGGAAGGCAAGGCATGAGCAAATTGAGGATGACTAGAGACACAATCTATACAAATTATAATATATTTTTTTAACTTACAACTATGAGATGTAAAAATGGTGAAAGGCAAGGCATGAGCAAATTGAGGATGACTAGAGGCACAATCTATACAAATTATAATATATTTTTCTTAAACTTACAACTATGAGATGTAAAAATGGTGGAAGTAGATATTGCACTGCACCTATTTTGTTCCATTGTTATCCTAAATACATCTAGAATACGTTAATGATGAATTTGTATTCAACTAACTTACTTATGTCTAATGTTTGAAGAGGCCTACTAGCAGTATTAATATTCAATATTTGTTGAGGTTTATCAATGCATCCATAGTTTGGATAAGCTATATATAAAATAAGTGCAAATAATTATAAATTACTTTTATGTGGGATATTATCATGCTAATGGGTTAAGGTAAAATTTTCATTTAAGTAGAAACCTCTTCCAGAACAATTACTACATCGACATTTATAATAAACACGCGTATCTTTTCCAATATTGACTAGAATGTATTCAAAATTTTCATAAACTATAATAGGTTTTTTTCTATGGGATAATATAAATTTAACATTAGACATTTTACACTTTAAAAATTAAAAACAAACGGTAATATCAGCTGCGTTCTGATGTGAGTAGGTGAGTTCTGGTAAGAATAGGTGAGTATAACTGATGAGTAATTAGCAATTGAGCATGTAGGGGGAAACATACAACTGAACAAAAACGATGGATGGATGTCGTTGTTAATGCTTTTAAAACATATGAACATACGCTTGTAAAGTTAAATTTGCATAATGCTATAACTTTTATAATAAATATAAATATAAAAAGTTACAAATCGCACAATATTAAGCTACTTAACGATAATGCATTAATGTGATAGATGGTTTTATATTGGAGTATAAATGGATAACCCTAACTCTAACCCTTACCCTAACCCTAGTAGGTATGCGCAGCCACTTTCTAATTATTTTGTTGAGATTAGGTGGTTGGTGTTCGGCTCACTGCTAGATTGGGGAGATTAGATGAGATTAGAAGGTTTTTTCCCAGTTGACCGTTTCTGAGTTGACTTGAAAGGGTTTGCGAATGTAATGAAAGTGGTAGCGTTAATATAATTATTGCCACGTTTTCATTAAATTTATTTTGTAATTGTATTTTTAATGCATAAGCTTCTATATTAAGCATAGAAAAACTTAGAAGCCCTAAATAGCTTCTTTTATGAATATAAAGAGAAAAAGTTAAGCATTCTTATCTTAATTAATTTAGCATTTGGATCATGATGATATGTATATTTGAAAATGTGATATAAAAATGTATTTTAGGTATAATAAAGTATTTAAAAAATTAAATCTTTCATAATTTCATGTTGAAGCTGTATTCTGGCTATTTCAATTCAAAAATGAATGAAATATAGAATTTTATTATGATAATATAGGGAATTTTTAATGTCATAGAAAGCTAGTATAATTAGATAGAGTAAAAGCCAGGCATTGAGACTAAAAAGTTTCACAAAATGGAAAATCTAATAAATAGCGCTTATTGTTCTTATGGTAAAAAAATGGTAATGTTTTACAAATATTATTCTTTTATTTGTCACGGGTATGGTAAAGAAACGGGCTTAGTTGAACGTAAAGTTGAAGCTAAAATGACATTTGAATAATGAAAACTCAATGAGTAAAATTGTAGCGAAAAATATTTAGGTAAGAAGTGTGTTTTTAGTGTCCTCTAGATGGCAAGTTTATTTTATAAAAGCTTGTATAAACCATCTAGAATTCTAAGAAAATGATCTGGTCAAACGGCAATCGGTCGGGAACTTCTCGAGATCATAGCGGTCAAAGAAATTGAGTTGCATTTATATATATAAAGTAAAACAGTCAGCTGTGCATTTTATATAATTATTAGAACCAATATACAATTTTAGTGCATGCATAAATTAATAAGGGCAAGGTCTTTTGATGATATATATTCCAATTAAGGGAACTCAAATTACCTAGCTTTTATATTTAAATAGCAGACCTAAAGAAATGGCTTCTACCCCTTTAACCCTTTGAGACCGGTCCATATGAATCTTCGACAGATTTTTGTAAAATTTGGAAATCTCGAGTGACTTTGCACCAAAAGAAAATATTGAGAAAAAAATTTGAAAAAAAAATATATTAGTACTGCCATTTTTAAGGTGTCGTTTATTTCATACGATAGGAATCCGCTGTTTATATTACAATAAAAAATGCAAATTTTAAGCAATAGCTCAAGCAAAAATTATTTAATTATGAAATAAAACTGATTATAATATAAATTATTTATTGACAAGTTAATTTTAAGTCATATATTTAAAAATTTATTGCAAAATTTAAAATCACAAAAATATGAAAATATAGTGTTAACAAGTTACGGAGTATGATATTGAATAAAACAATTAATATGTAGACCGATGTTGCATTTTGTGCATATGATTTTCGCGGATTTATGGCAAAGGCCACACCTCCTTTGTGTGGGGTTCTTTGCGGGCCAATGCTCCCGATTATCAAACCGCACCTCGGCATAAACATTGCTTGTACGCCTTGGATATACGGTCGTCAATCGCGGAATGTTCGGAACAGATAGCAAACGGACTGTAATCTTCCGCAAAGAATTTAAAAGGGGAATCCCTTTATGAACTTCCCGGTATAACAGCCACGAATTAACGACTGCAGCGTTAAGACAAAAACGTATTAGGGGCCAATACCATTTATTTGATCGTATTCCGACACGATATGAGCCACGAAACTGGTCGAAAAGGTCAACACCCCCCATTCCCTTATTGTATTCGCTGATTAGGGTTGGTTGAGGAATGGTAATCCTACTCTTGGCTGATCTGCTATACCTAGTGCACTTCGTGAGTGTACTTGCTAGGCTATCTGTTCGATTTGTTGCCAGGGTCACCTGGCTATTATCATTCCATCTATACAATTGTATATTTGTATCCTTTGCCCTAAGAACTTGCCAGGCTCCCCTAGGCGCTCTTTTTAGATCTTGGAGAGGGGCCTTTTGAATCCTGTCGGCTCGTATTGTTCCTGTTAATTGAGTTTAATCTTTCGCCAACTCTTCCAATAATGGTAAAGAATTAAAAAAGTTATCGATAAATATGTGACTATTTGATGGGACAAACCCTGTAACCAGCTTTTTTACAACGGCGGAACCAAGGGGTACTCCTGGTTCTCGTTCCTCACGTCCTTCATATAATTTGAAACGACAACAATAACCATTGGGCTTGTTCAAGCACCAAAACTTATACCCAAATCTTATGGGCTTACCACGTATAAATTGCTTTAAATGAAACCTACCATAATATGGTTCCATGGCTTCATCTAAAGAATATATTGTGGGATTAGGTTCAATATATTTTTCGAATTTTTTGTTTATATAATCCATCAAAACATTGACCTTTTTCAGGCTTCCAATTTCCAGGTTGCAAGTGTTATCCGAAAAATGAAGATATTTGACGATCGCTTGAAAGCGATCTCTGGAAATACAATTAGCAATGGCTATGTTATTAACATCTGCTTGCGTTTCCCAATACAGACGTTTTTTAGGTAGTATAGAGTAGCCTGATACTAGTAAAACACCAAGCAATTTAAACATTTCCTCACAAGTCACTTCAAAGGTTTCATCACTATATTTATATTTGACATATTTTTTACTCTCTTTGCATATGAGCTCAATTAAGTCAATATCCCAAAACAATTGAAAAACTTGTAAGGGTGTAAGAGAAGATTTTTGTATTTCAGTTAAAATGTTAGGAGCATTCTTTTGTAAATTTTGTAATTTAAGTTTTGCATGTTCCTTTGTTTCTGGCACAAGTTTAATTGATTTCCATGTTAAGAGTTTTTGCTATTTATAAGGATTTTCTTTTTTAGATGTGGACACTTTGTTTATAGATGGTAACAGCATTTCAGTGTCAAGGTGATTTATTTCATTATCATTGTTTGTTATAAGCACCTCAGCTTTCTTTGATAATACACCAGGTCCTAATTTATGAGGATCATTAATAAAAACTTCAGTTTCATCTTCTGAAATTTCATCATAATCTGTATCATAACCATCAACAGGTGGAATAAGGGCTAAATCAATGGCTTGAACGTTGCTCAATAAAGTACTATGTGATTCTAAAAGTGTAAGGACTTCTTCTGTATTTAAAAGCCTATAGTGTGAAATTACTACATCAATTTTTAAAAGCTTATATAAATATGAAAATATGCTTAATATTGTATAAATTATATATCATTTTAAAAAGCATTTTTTATAGATTAAGAATATGCAAATGTAATTAGTTAAATGTTTATATATAGAAGTTTATTAACATATAATTACAAAGAGTCTGAATTTTTCTAATTTATAAAAGTACGCTTTTTTTTATTGGTTATAGAAGCCATTTAATAAGGAAACAAAATAATAATGATCCACCAGGAAGGTAGAACTCAGTTTAAGCTTTAATAAAAACTACGTTTGATAATAGAATAAGGCCTTTGAGGTTTAAAATTAATAGCCTGAAAATAGTATATTTTGCGTATGATAAATACGACGATAGTCCTGAATGGGTTCCTGTTTGTTTTGGAAGAAAGAATCTCTATGATCCTTTACATCAAAGTCGCTGGTTTACTACACATTTTAGCTAATTTTTATCATTATATATACTCCCATATTAATATTTAACTTTATAAACTTTATTAAATTGTTGGTAAGCATAATTACAAGTTTTAAAAATTATTGCATTTAAACGCTTCTTAGTATATTCTACCTGTTCTAATTGAGGACAACCAAAAAATAAATAAAGAATAAATCAAACCTAACAATGTGGGTATTATTAAAGCTAGTTGCGCTATTTATTGAAAAACAAATGAAAATAATCGGTGTACTTTTATTTAATTGTTGTAGCAATCATTCCTCAATAATTAACTAGACACTATGGTTTTGTTTATCAGTTTTTTTGCTTCAAAAGAACCAACAGTTTGTTCTTGTAAAAAATATAAATGCCCATATATTAAAGATTCTGTAATGCTGGAAGAAAACAAATTAACATTTGATTGCTTGGTAAAATATAAATTTATTTAATATTTATCGTAAATATTTAATTTTTCATATTCACACTTTTATAACATTATATTTTGTTCTAGTACTTGGGTAATAAAGAAATAAATGTCAATTTGGACAAAGTAGCTATGGCCCAAGGTGCAAAAAATGAAATGTTATTGAAAAAGGGGCAGGAAGAGTTCCACAATATTGTGGTAAGAATTGTATTCAAATAATAACCTCACTAACGCTATTTAATTTGTTAGAAAACACCATTAGAGAAAATGGAAATGCATCTACGCGTCCAACAAAATAATATATTGCTAACCGAAAAGCACGTAAAGGTACTACCTTAAACAGGCACTCTTTTACATAAAGATATTTATTTATATCATTCTAATAATTATAAGAAAACCAATAAAAACTTATTAGATAAGGAAGTGGACAATATCCAGAATGATAAATATCGCGCAGGATAAAATAGCAGCCATTTTTTGGAAGGGGAATGCAATGGGTGCAATGGTATTTGACATAGGCGAAAAGTGCTTTAAATGTCATGTCGTATTCGCCTACAAACTGGTGAGTGTTTATGGGACGTTATAATTAATCATATCTAAACCACAGGGCAATAGGCTAGGTCACGCATTTGACATAGCCTTCAAAATGAACGAATCCAAAGAGGCCGTAGGTCGTCATTTATTTGACGGAACGCGCAGTAGTGAATTGGTAAGGGCAGAGAGTGATCTCAAATATTGGCTCAAAACACCGATTCCTTCGCAGGAAACAAGCTCGCCGCGTAAGTTACCAGCCACGCCTGCTATGGCCGAATCTGCAAAGGTTGATGATGTAGAGTCACCGGATTATACCTATGAAACGATCGATAAACCATCTCCAATCCCGATCATTAGTCCTTTAAAGTGTGTCGTAGAAAAACCGATTAAAACTCCTAGTCCATCACCCAAGGAAGTGCCTATTGCGCTGAAGGCTTTATCCCCGCCACCCATTATTGTACAGGATTTAGATGATGGAATAGGTGAAAGGGAAAAAGATTTGCAAACGGTCCTAAATCCAATGATAAGCTACATTGTTGAGGGCATGGTGCCATTAGAACACGCTCATAAATTAAGGATAATAATGGATCTTTGGTGTACAGCTCGAGATGACGACTCAGTGCCATCTGCCTTGAATCTAGACTTCACAAAACATAGACCGGGCTTGGGGATAGCGGAACGTGATGTAGGAGCGAAAATTTTGATGGCAAACGAAGTTAAAGGGAAAAATGGTGAAAAGGGAATAAGTTTGGTGATGGATATTAAAAGGAATTTTGAAGATACTGATAACAACGTAAAAGAATTTAACTTCGACCTCAAAGGAAGAAAATATAAAGTTATATGTGAAATTGAAAAGGCATAATAATGATTTAATATATTTCTTCAGTATATCATTTATATCTTTGGCAGTAGAGTATACTAATAATGATTATAAATTTAATACTTACCTCAAAATTTAACTAAATGCTATGATGGTAATAATTTAATTAAAAAAATAAATAACATTTTTAGAGTATATATAATTGGTGATTAGGCAACATAATATGCATTCGACTACCATCTTTATTGATTAAAAGTTTCAACAAAATACAATTTAAATTAAATATAAAGTGTAAATTACTAATTATAAATAATGACTAGAAATGAGGGAAAAATAAAAAAATGAAAGATTTAACTAATATATCATTAAAAATTATTATCCCATACATAATAATAATAATATGTATATATATGTGTGTCGTGTATATTATTATATATATAGGAACATATATATATATATATGACGTGATTAATTGTTAATTGTTGATATCAATAATTACTTTTCGACTTTCGCAACATCGAATAACTTATAAAATCCGATAATTACGACATTAACTACTCATTAATTCATCCTCTCTCCATAACGATCGAAAGAGAGGCTTTGGCTACAAACCCAAAATGACATAGTAGTAAAATCGTATAAATCATATAAATAAGCGTCGACGGTATCGCAAAAAATTAAGTTAAGTTTGCCTAAATTTGGGTGGTGGTACGAGGGTACAAACACAAAGACGCGCTAGACTAGAAATGGTGTGACAAAATGGGCGCCTATATGCCTGTGTGCGGATAAAATAAAAGGGTAGTTGTAAGATAAGGTAAGTATTACGTACAACAACAAGAAATCATTAATTGTAGAAACGACAAATATCGCAGGTCCCGCTTGGCACCGGACACCCAAGGGTTACTTCTTAGCCAATATATCGCGTATACAAAAAAAAGTATCAAACGTGTACAGGTAATGGTTGTATAAAATGGGAATGAGCAATGTGAGGGTTCATATAAAAAAAGAAAAGTGGTGTGATGATAAAAAACGCAAAGGTGCTAACATGAGATATAAATATATATATATATATGTATGTAAAAGAACGTAAAAAAAGGGTAAATGTTGGAGCCACGCAAAATTTCGAGAATATCACAACTCAATTAAATCTCTTTTTATCTAGCAGGTAAAAAGGTCGTACTACAAAGGATAAATGGCCATGTCATATTATTACTTGTACAACAAAAATATTTAATCGAAAATAGGTTATAAAATGAGGTATCATTTAATTGTTTAATTTTTTCAACGAAAATGGCTGTTGTTTATAAAGGGGTATGTATAAATGTGTGACGCCTGCGATGATCGCAACCTTGTGTGTAATTGTCTACTAGTAAATGTCCTTAGAGTAATATTTCTATTCGGAGTGTGTGATGTTTGAGCAATTTGGTAAAATCTTAAGGTATATAATGGAACGATAAAATTTTATAAGCATGTTCCACATATATGATACCTTGTCGATTTAGGCCAAAATTAAGTAATTGTTTTAAGAGGTGACGCATTTAGTTTCACGAAACAATCTTCTAGCTGACTACGCATTTTCTATGACCTCTCGGGCCCCTGTTATTGCATATAGTTAATTGTTGAAGTTTTGATGTTTTAAGAAAATATCACAATTATTAATGCCTAAGAGCTCATCGATTACTCAAGCGTTCTTAATGCTCCCAACGCTTTATTAAATACTAGTTCGTGGGATAGGTCGTAGTGGGTATAGGTCGGGGAATGGCAGTTTCAGAGGAGCTTGTTGTAGCTGTAATTGAGGCCGTTTGCTGTTGATACGAATAGGGATTGATCATGTATGGATGAGTAGGTATCCCTCCCGTTTGTTGCTGACCCATGGCCGATGAGCGTTGGTGAAAAAGGTACATAGAGGCAGATGGGTTGGCTCCCGAACTTTGAGTGTAAGCCATAAGACCCGGGTGATAAAATGAGGTACAGGCGGTGGAGCAGCAGGATGCCGCAGAAAAATCGAAATGATGCCTCTGGAAAAAATGATGCGGCGTCACTATGCCGTGTGGCGGAGTCTCCAAAGGAGACAGGGGAGAGGGTGATGACATTGAAGTAGGTCGAGTTTCGCTTTGAGTTGCTGGAACGTTGCGAAAGGAGGTACTAATGTTATCGCGCTCCTCTTCATCGCTCTCCGTAAGTATTGGGCCAAACTGGGGCGGTAAAGTAGAAGTCCTTTCAAACGTTCTACCAACCCCACCGGTCATTTGTTGGCCTGGTTCGTAGTAAAAATAAGGGGAAAATGGCTGCCCCGACATTTCTATTCCCGTTGCGGCGCGCTGTTGACCTTCTTCGGAACGCTTATCAAAAGGGGGAGCGACTAAATGAGAGGCAAGTGGAGTGGGAGTCTGGGATTGTGGAGAGGAATGGCGTGAGGAGTGGGAAAAATTGGATGAAGACGACGAAAAAAAGCCATGTGGCTCGGCCTTTTCCGCTCGGGTGACTCCAGCACCAGGCAAGATGTATTGCTGAGCACCACTCAACGGCGGTGCCATTTTGTTATGGATGCTTTCTTCTTCGAAAGATGATGATTCAAATGATGATGTGAGAGAAGATGTCGTAGGCAAGGTACTAGCAAAGAGTGCGCGTTTAGCTTTTGCTTTCATCGTTTTCGATAGCTCCCCTCCCTCTGCTTCACTAATTACGAAATCACCCGGCATTTTACGCTTCATTGATTCGTGTTGAGTGCTTACGGAGGCTTGGGCCAGAGGTGGTGTCGAAGATTGATGAAAGTGATATGGACTAGAGATTTCAGCCGCTTGGACTTGGGAGGAAGGAGAAGAAATTTGTGGTTCGATCTTAGTGGATTGAGCGGTAAGGGGAGGGGGGTGAGATAGGGGGGCAGATGTTGAAGCGGGGCCCATTAGAAAGGGCGTAACAAATTGCAAGCCCGCAGCTGCCGCAGCGGCAGCTACTAACGAATGGTGATGGGCCACAGCCGAAGGGTGTTGTAAATGAGCTCCAGCCCCGCCCGCCGCGCCAGCCGTAAAAGCGTAAGCGGCAGCAGCTGCAGCTGCCATAGCAGCACCGGGGGGCGGGTTTATGCGTTTTTCCTTTTGACGACGATTGCAAAACCACACTCGCACCACCTCTTTCTCCATACCTAAATCGTCGGCTATGGCCGTGATATCTTCCGAAGCCGGCTTCGGGTTGTGCATAAACGCCTTTTCCAGTGCCACCCTGATGGACGTGTCGATGCTAGTCCTTTTTTTCCGTCTCTTACCTGCACCTTAATCAAGGAAATTGTTTTGAGATTTTAGGTACATAGCTTAATATAGTTAAAAACTCAGCTTTTGTCATACCCATTAAGGAGCCTCCGGTAAAAAAGCTACTCGAAGAGGCGGCGCCACTCCCCAAAGCCCCTGCCAAAAAAGAAGGGGATAGGGGTGATTGACTAGAATAACCGGAAATAGCACTTGCTTCTTTAGACGATGTGCTCAGGGCTGAAAAGGCCGACGATGTCGATTGTTGCTTACCCAGTTGACCCTGTTGAGAACCTAAGGATTGAGATTGGGATGATAGCAATCCACCGGATGAGGACGATATATTGCCGGCGGTGGCTGAGTCTGCGTCTTCCAACCATTTAGCGAGGAGGGGCTTGAGTTTGCACATATTTTTGAAGCTTAAGTTAAGCGCCTCAAAACGAGAGATGGTGGTTTGACTAAAATCGTTACCATACAATTTGCCCATCGCCAAGCCCACATCACCTTGTGTGTAGCCTAAATTAAATGGAAATATGAAAAACTTCGATGCATTTATTACCTAGCTTGATTCTCCTTTGTTTAAACATTTTAGCGAACCGCTCCAATTCCTCCAAATCCATTGTATCTTCAAGGAGTTCCTTAGTTTCGCCGCTCTGCTGTGCAGCCTTCTAAAATAATGATGGACACATAGCACCAACTCATTCAACAAGCATTTGAGAATTAAAATGATCGCTGTTTAGCAAAAAATTTATAAAATCAATCGCGTGGCCACTTAAAATACTTGTTGATAATGGAGAGGCGATGGGGAAGGTAACGCCTGAAAACGCTTGTGACCAGTTGAACCTTGTTGAACTTCCGATGGATATTGCTGCGATGAAGCGGCCGAACTACTTACACGAGTTGGAGCGCCGCTAGTCAAGGATGCTTGCGATCCGAAACGTGATACGCCGCTTGAGGTAGAAGGGTGGACGCACGTAATGCTTTCGGTACAGGACGCACCTATTAAAGGTGTAGTGGGAGGTTGTGGGGAAAATAGAGCGATCGACGTTTGGGTCGGAGAAAAACCTCTAAATATGGTAGGTGGTAGAGGGAGAGAAGCTGCGGGTGGTGGAGACGCTTGTTTTCGCGTGGCGCTCAGGATGCTTTGCTGTGCCGCTACGTGTTGCTGTTGCAATTGGTGGTAGTAATAAGCGGCAGCTGCTGCAGCAGCCGCGGCGGCGGGAGTCAGCTGAGGTGGAGCGCTGGTGTTCACCGATTCCACTGTCGTTGTGATTGTAGAGACGGGCAGCGAGCTTTTGGCTTGAACTTTAGTCGTAGCATGGTGAGCGCTGCTGTGTCCATGCTGCTTAACAGGTCTACTACGACGGGTTGAAGAGCTCGTGGTGGTGGTAATGGCTGAAGTGGACGCTAACGCTTGAGTCACGAGCGCGGGCGTTGAAACTAAGCTCGAGCTGGTTTGAGGCGTTGAAATATCGATAGAAAAAGAAGGGGGTTGGGCGATGTTGGTAGTAGAAGGAATAGAAACTATGGTGGATGTAGCTGTTGCTGGCAGTTGGGATTGTTGAGAAGAATGAACGCTACTTCCACTTTGAATTAGCCTTGCTTGGAGTTCGAGGTGCTGCAAAAAGCTCTAAATAAAGCGTTAAACGTCTTTTAAGTTTAATCTTTTGCTGCGGTTAAAACATTTAAATACATTTAAAATAGAGTACTGTACATATTTATCACTAAATAATCATATAATATAGAGAAATATTAATTTTAATGAGTAAATAAATATATCACCTGATTATGAATCATTAATTGTTGTTGAAAATTTGGTGGAAGGGCGCCACTATTAAGAAGGAGGAATTGCTGAAATTGTTGTTGCTGAAAGTTTTGTAAATGCTCAATTTCTTTTGGTGTTAACGAGGATAAAACTGATGGAAACTGTAAAAAAAATAGCAACAAATTTAAAAAAATCGTCTGCTTCAGAAGTTATCTTATTTTCAAAAGGTTACTGTATTAAAGCGATATAAGAAATTATATGAAATCTTTTATAAATTCACTTGATTTATTTGATTAAGTAGAAGTTGTTGAAAAGAGGTTGGAGATTGATAGCAGCGAGCAATGCTTAAAGAAGAACCAGCCTTTATAAAAAAAAGCAAGCTAAATCAGCAAACATGTACAGAGACTAAAAAAAGTTAGCACTACATATATTTAAAATCCTGTTTAATAGCTAATTTTTTAATCATTCGAAGAACTTATATTATCACAAAGACAGAATACCTTGATATACTCTTATCAAAATAATTCGAAATTACATTAGCTTGAGTGACAACATTTTTTTAACAGACTAACCGCTTGCTGAGTGCTAGTTGGTGGTGCTGTACTCTGAGACGACGTAGTTGAACAAGGTGAGAGTTGAACGGGAGAAACGGGTTCGCTTTTAATGGTCCCTCTGCCATACTTAGAAGAAGTGGTTGAAGGACCAGGTTTATACTTATCAAGGGAATAACAACTATCACCGGTCCCCCCGGCCTCTAAATAGGATTCCAAAAGGGTGGTCGAAGGTGCTTGGTGAAGTGGGGGCGACTGAGCGATATTTAATAATTGTTTGGGTAACAAAGAAGACGGCAAAAACGATGATAACGAAGAAGATGTTGGCGGGCTAATGTTTAATTGTTGAAGAGATGAGGTCTGTGAATAGCAAGTTGTTTGAGCATCGTAGGTCGTTGAGCAATGAGTCTTACAGGGATTTAATTGTACGGTTGTTGAAGCGGACGAAGGTAGTGGGCACTGGGGATTCTCTCTGGACGTTAGTTTATCCTCCCCACGCCCCTGCACCCTCGTTGAGGGCTATACATGCAAAGTTATTGGCGTAGTAATTATCTAACGAGCCTTAAACACGAAAAATCACGGAATGTTAACAAGAACAAAAGTAGAAAGATTATAATGATCAATTACACCCAGTTTAAAGTAAACAAATCGTCTGAGATTATTCAGAATCCAAAGAAAACACCGAGCATGTGAATGCTAAAGATATGAGGGAGAGTTTCAAGAAAGTAACTTATATATATATATATATATCGTTCTCGCATGCAATTCCAGCATTAAAATGGGAAAAGCAATTGTATGTTTCAGTTTATAAAAATTGCGTCATGTTATAGAGACACGGCTAAGCTATAAATCGGCTCAGTCTAAAATCACTCACTACAGCAAAATTTGGGCAACGCTTATATATGAGAGCTCACGTCTATAGGCAGGGGCGATTGGACGGTAGGCGAACTGCGACTACTACCACTGGCCCCTAGCAAGAGCGATGAAGGAACGACCGCGTACATCATCATGAGGCGCCAGGCTTCGTCCAAGCCGTGCACGGCGCTCCCCGACAGCAGTGAAGAGGAGGAAGCAGCCATAGATCTACTTGTATATATACTACCCGCTCCAACACCTATTCCGGTGCTGGGGTGGGTAGTTGCTTTGCTACTACCGTTATTACTGTTACCACCACCACCACTAATTTCGTGTTCGCTTCCCCCGCTATGCGGTGAAGAACTGATCGTTGGGGGCGGAGTTGTCGTTGGACTATTACCGTGCAGTGCTGTAGCATCGTATATATGATTGGTTGAGGATGAGCCCGGACCCGTTCCACCACCACCGTTGTCCGATTCGGTGTGCTCCGAATTTACCGATTCCTCCATTGTACTGGTGGCGACTCGTTTTACGCGTTCCTTTTCTCCCAACGAACGCTTCCCATTGTGATCTGTAGACGAGAAGCAAAAGTATGTTACCACCAAGGTTGTAATGGCCGCATATGTGTAATTGCCAAAATAAAAAATAGCGCTTACCACAACATTTAAGGGGGGGGGGGGTGGAGAAGGCGGTGTATTTAAACATGTAATATAAATGAAAATCATTAAGATTTTTTATCTTTAAATCCCGACAGGTATTTTGGACAATATGGGATGGTAATTCTTCCGTAACCTGCCCTTGAAAGAACCTTATCCAGGGGCATGCAGAAGACCTTCAAAACTTTAAAAATTATTATTTTAAAACTAATGACAAATTTTTGGCACTCTTAAAATTAAGATATAAAATTTTATACATTATAATCTAGTTTAAAACCTTTAAAAATATTATTTTGTGTATAAATAATTACAATTGTCTAACTGTAAGTAGCTTGATTTTTGCAACTTCTTCTCTGTACAATATTAGTCACAACAAAAAAAATATATAATAAAAAAAACATTATTATTTTTTTTAAACAATAGCAATACATAAAAAATCTGTCTAACATAAATAACGAATTAAAAAATACCAAGCTTCATATATCATCATATTTCTTTCTTCGCGGTAATCTTTGAACATGAAGCAAAGTTTAATTTAATTAAAAAATTTTAAATTTATAAGTAAATATGACTTTTATACATAAAATAATGTAACTTTAATATTTAATATAGATATTTCTCAGAAATTAGCCTTATCAAAGCGGCTAAAAAAGTCTCCATTACTTTAAAAACGATTAGAAAAAATTTGTTAACATTACACTTAAAAAATAACTATCCCCATAAAAGCGACAATATTAGCAAAAGTCTCTAAATAAAATTCAAAATATAGCAATAAAATTTTTTAAGTTTAAAAAATATTTATGCGTTAGTAGACACGTGCCCATTTGGTGTTCTAGGTATCCAGAAAGATATAATAACTTTAAAAACAACCAAATAGAAGTGCACAAAAATTTTCATGGATTTCCCATAGTTTATATTGTTAAGATAACATAAAAATAGACCCCTACACTACACTCATTACAATTACTTTATGCAAGTTCTAACAATGTCTTGGCTCATATATACCCAATAACCACCGAGGGCTGGTAAAAAACAAGCAATATTTTGCTCCTCCCTAAATATTTGTGAAACTTTTTGTCTCATCCCTATTCGTCAGAAAGATGAGCCTAACGGAAGTCTAAAAACACATAAGGACCACTTTACTTTGATATATGGTTGCTTTGTTGTTTGCAAGTTGTGCCGAGTCGCCGTCCCCTTCAAAAGTTCCCGCTTTGAACGGATATATGTCAGCTAAACAATAGAAAATTAATTTCAAATTTATAAACTGAATAAATGAAGTCCATACGGCTTTAATTTAAAAAGTTTTTCTAGCCACGCAAGAACAACGATATATAAATTGAGGGACTAGCCAAACTTGGTGTGATTAGAATATTAAATGATTTACTTTAACCGTTTAAAATAGCGAGAGTTTAGGTGCAGGCATCGAGCGAAAGGGTTGAGATAAAATTGTTTATAACAAATATTTAGTTTTTTTAAAAAATATATTTAGACATTATTAAACATATACTTTAATATGTGAGAGCCAGTTTAAGTTAATGAAAGAATATTAGGTGTAAAAAAAATCAAAATTTTCCTTCATTTAAATTAGAGTGGTATTGTAAATGGTAACCCAGTTGAACAACAAACAAAGCACACGTCTAAACATAGCTTGGATCTCATTTAATTTCCCTAATTGGATGTTTTTTAATACGATAAATTATCATTTCCCACCCCACCCCCCAGAAATCAAATGGCGATTGCGCTAAGCAAAAGTATACCACCATCGTTATTATAGTTGATTGATACTCAAATATAATAAGTACATATGCAAAAAATGCGCAACCACAAAAATGCATGGGGGTTAACAAGGAGTTTTAAATGGGAACTAATGAATGATCGCTTTAAATTAAACCATGCGAAGATCAAAAAAAGATTGAGAAAGGATTATTAAGTAGCACGTCTTTCTTTGATCGTTGGAGACGGGGGAGACGAAATGCACGAGACTATGGAGCAAGGGCACAAAGAATAAGACGGGCTTGTTTTGATTATTATTATAAACCAAGCACGCTGGACACGTTGAAGTGATTATAAGCCCACCAGCCTGGGGTAGTAGACCTTTTAGTACGAAACCGTGGTGGATGGGGACACACCAGGACACTGCAGGCCAGGCAGACTATCACATCTATTCCCAAAGAGAGAGAGAGAAGAGAAAGAGGGATAGAAAGAGTTGATTACTATCGATTTTTGGCCGTGAACCTTAGTTTTGGAGGACAGCACACGACACTCACTGAATGGCAGTCCAGAGTGCATGAATATACATATAGGAAGAGGAGCGGGGGGGGGAGAGAGCCTATGTTGATCATATCGATAATCGGGTCGTCTTCGAACAAAAAGGGTCGCGCCAGACAACACGCACTATACGGCGGGTGAAATTAAACAGGCGATGCGCGTCCAGCATAATGTTATTTAAATTAATCATCGCCCATTTCCAATTGCCCCCTGCCCCCCAACCCCCTTCCATCTGTATTCAATTCCAAAATGCGACTCATATACCTAGGAATAGAGGTCTCGGGGGTGGGGGGGGAAGACAAGGATAGAAGTATAGGAAATGGGATGAGTGTAGGATGGTACGCATGCTTAATCGTAATAGATTCATTTACATAAATTAGGTAATAATGACGAATTTTTTGGGGATGAAGCCACACGAGATCGTGTATATATGCAATGTGTAGAAAGAATGTCCGAGCACTTTGATTGTATCGGACGAGAAGGAACGAGCGGGACAGACTTACATTTTTTACCTAAGTGTGAGGGGAGAGTCTAATCCTTATTATTGCATAACAAACAAATCAAACAAATTATAGACCGAAAAATCAAACGATATGAGCTTTAATAATTTTCGTAAAAATCACCCATGGTATAAATTGCATAGGTTCCACCGCAAGTCTGAATCAAAAACGGGTTCCGATCTAATTTTAAAATATGACCCTCCAACCTTGCAATGCACACCGTGCATCAACATATAGCCCCTAACAAGCACCTTTATACCTACCCGACTTTAGGTCAAATCATGCTTCGCGTGCACCGTATAGGACTCTAAACTCGCATTACCCCTACTATTCCCGTTAAAAGTGTTGGAATAGAATATAACGCGCGAAGCGAAAAAAAGCGAAGTCAATTTTTGGGCTAATTTATCAAACTCTTCATTATTTCTCTTAATATCTTTATATTCATCGTGAAATTTATCATATATCAATGGTATTGCAGATAAGATCGTAATTATTCTATAAATACATAAAATTATATAAAAAAACTCGGGCCTTCGGCCCTCGTGGGAAGGGGGAGAAGGGAAGGGGAGTAGGGGAAGGGAAGAGGGGAAGGGGGAACTCTTCTATACTCCGTATAAACGTAGCATATTTGCTATGCAATTTATGGGCGAGAAAGGTGGGAAGGGGCGAGAATGCCTATAGGGGGTATTAGATGCAAAATAATTAGTTAATTAGTTATAGGCCCTTGTAGGGGAGGACATAGGGTAATTATCAATGTTAACCAATTCAAAAACGAAAAAAATTTCGATTTATTTGGCCAATGGTCATTTTTTTATTGGTCAGTAGCCAGCGGACGGTCAAAAATTCATATTATCATTGGTATTAACATGAACAAATATTAATTTAATTTAAAAAAATTAAAAAAAAAAATTTGTCCCCTCCCTGACTTGAACCCCACACCTCCAGTTCACAAGCCGGCGCTATAACCACTATACCATGGTGGCTTTAAAATTGTAGAAGTTATTATGTTATTTATATAGATAATGAAATAATAAAGTTGTGTTTTATGTTTAGAAAATCAATATATTTCGTCGGTCAGTAGCCAGCGGACGGTCAAAAAGTCATATTATCAATGGTATTAACAAAAACAAAATATTAATTTAATGTTAAAAAAAATTAAAAAAAAAGTTTTTTTTAGTTTTAAAAAAGGGCTAAATTCTTAAACTACCAGCCCGATTCGCTCGAAACTTTACCCGTAGGTGCCCAGGGCGGCCGGGGGTAAAATAACCTTTTCAGATTCCTAAAATACCTTTTCATTTTAAAAATATCGGACATTCCTGCCACACGTGCGGTGTAATATCTATGACACGTAGAAAAATTTTACTAATTATATAAACTTACGCGCGCCATCTAATAAAGTACAATTCGTGTTTGAATTTAATAGTAGATTCAATTTAATTAGAAATAACGGGCTATGATTATACCTTTGAAGGAGGTTTCGAATTTTGTGTTAGTTTCTATCGATATATTTTATCGTAAATTAGAATCTAATACCTATATTATTTTTTTAAATATTACTTTTTAGGTTTTCTATGAAATCACAATCTAATTAAATGAAATATATTAACCCAATAAAAAAATATATAAGCATTTATAAGGTTAAAAATA
This sequence comes from Gordius sp. MW1, assembly GCA_964036665.1. Lineage (NCBI taxonomy): Eukaryota > Metazoa > Nematomorpha > Gordioida > Gordea > Gordiidae > Gordius > Gordius sp. MW1. The sequence goes on from OZ038529.1 coordinate 5,187,206, forward strand.
TATATTACATAGTTGGCTGTCTGTTAGACCATCTATAATAAATTTTTAGGTTATATATAAAATTTGGCCAATGGTCATTTTTTTTCATTGGTAAGCAGCCAGGACACGGTAAAAGTGGATATAAATTCATAAGTCAAAAAAAACGAAAAAAAAAATTTTCGAATCACATTTTGGCCAATGGTCATTTTTTCCATTGGTCAGCAGCCAGGACACGGTAAAAGTGGATATAAACTTATAATAGTCAAAAAAAAACTAAAAAAAATTTTCGAATCACATTTTGGCCAATGGTCATTTTTTTCCATTGGTCAGCAGCCAGGACACGGTAAAAGTGGATATAAATTCATAATAGTCAAAAGAAACTAAAAAAAAATTTTCGAATTACATTTTGGCCAATGGTCATTTTTTTCCATTGGTCAGCAGCCAGGACACGGTAAAAGTGGATATAAATTCATAATAGTCAAAAAAAACGAAAAAAAAAATTTCGAATCACATTTTGGCCAATGGTAATTTTTTTCCATTGGTCAGCAGCCAACGGACGGCCAAAAAGTCATAATAGCAATGGTAGTAACAGGAACAATCATAATAGTCAAAAAAAACGAAAAAATAAACTCGGATTCACATTTTGGCCAATGGTCATTTTTTCATTGGTCAGCAGCCAGCGGACGGCCAAAAAGTCTTATTATCAATGATAGCAACAAGAACAATCATAAGAGTCAAAAAAAACTCCGGGATTCTAACCCCAAAACTAGTTAAATTGCATAGCAATTACCAAAATTTAAATATAGATATACTTATGCATTAATTTAACGTAGCAATTAAAACCCGACCCCGCCCGAAAGCGAGGGAGATAGAGATGAGGGGTGGGGCACCTCTTGATAGAGATGAGGGGTGGGGCACCTCTTTCTCATGCATTAATTTAAAAAAGCGATAACCTAATATACCCAATGCAAATAGATAGGGAGGTAACGGACAACGGACAACGGACGGACGGACGGACACCAAAAAACGAGCCCATAAATTGCATAGCAATTAAAATACATACATACCAAATTCAATTCTAATATCGCGCGCGAAAAGTACAAAATGATTTGAATCTTATTTTTGTTCGCTTTTTGCCGCGGGCGAAAATAATCGTCTGCGGTTTCACCACAAACGCCTCCTATTTACAATTATTATTTTCGTGATATATGATAAATTTCACGATTAATATAAAAACATGAAGAAAAAGAATGAAGAGTTTGATAAATTAGCCAAAAAAATTCACTTCGCTTTTTTCCGCTTCGCGCGTCATCACGAACGCCCCGTTATTCCCTAAGAAATATAACAGCCATTTTTGATTTAAATTTTAAATAAAACCATTTTAACGATATCTTTCTGGTCCCACATTTCCACTCCAGCTCAAATAAGTCCCGTTGCCTCCGTTAACTAATTTATGCTAAACGCTCCACGCCTCCTCGGCCTCTACCCTAACACCCTAACCTTGAAAAGGGTTGCAACATTAGGCAGAAAAAGGGAAATTAACAAAGTAATTATGGTACCAGGGTAATTATCTGTGTCTAGCGAGGGAACACTAGATTAGCAGCCAAAACATGGGGAGTACGTTCATCCGAGATAAAAACGACATATTACATACATAAGGTCGTACAATAGTACTCGGGGGGGGGGAGGGCGGGTGCGTAAGGAGTTGAGGGGTTATGTGCAGAGGTGATATGTGTACCTAGAATATTCTATTTTATCATGCAGGACGATATAAATTATTTATGCTGTTCCAGGACCCGACTTAATTTACAATTAGTTCATTCTTCTGTGTATAATCTCACGGGTGACCCACTCTGTAAATCGGAGATTAATATAAAAAAGAGTAAATTCAATTCAGTACAGAGAAAAACCACGTACCGTTTAATACTAGGAGTCGCAACTATGTTAGTATTTTTTTATCCATCCAATGAACCAATATATTGTATTACATTTAAATGTACTAAATAATAGCAAGTAAATGTAAAACTAATTAAACACTTTAAGTTGCATTAGTTTTAGCTGGCACAATATATAAAATTAGTCTTAAAGATTTATTATATTGACTTAATTTAATATAATTAAAATGGTGGTTATCCTAAAAACGATTTCCCTTTCCTGAAAGTTTTAAAGGCATAATGGTTGTCTAAATCGTCCCAGCTAAATTCCATATTTAAAAGGAAGAATAGTCAGTGTGCGTAGCTTCTGAGTCACTCTTAAAGTATGATGGGCCCGAGCCTACAGCGCAAAATAAAGCCAAATCAGATCTAAAACTTCTGAACCTTATAAAAGATTTAAGTTAAAGACAAAGGTAATGCCTGGGTTAAACACATTAAGGCCAAATATCGAAAAACATTTAATAACAAACTCCTGTACAAAGGAATTTAGGAATTAAAGAGAGCGTAGCTCTAGCCCTCCTCCGAAGTTTAAATGCATTGCTGTTTTTTAATTCTAGAAATATTTAACAGTTTTATATTGTTGAAATTTATTACTAATCAGGTAATCAATAATTCTCTATATCAAACAATTTTTTTATATTTTCCAACGCGATCCGTCGTTTAAAATTTTTTAACTAGTCGCAGTAGTAGTCGAATCCATAAAACCATAAAATGACAATATAAATTCTTAAAAGCCTTATGCAAGGTTAAATTAATTTAGTAAAGGTCATATAGCTTCCTTAATTTTGAACCATATTAACAGATCAGAATTTTGGGGATAATTTAAAAATTCGGAGTTAATTTTATGAACGAATGATCAAGAAAAATATATTGATTAAATGATCAACGAAACCATTAAATAGTTATAAAACATAATAATATCATAAAACAAACCATTGTTTATACAATATAAAAAACATAATTTAGCGGGGCGGAGAAGGGCTTTATATATCCAGGCCGGCCCGCAATATTATATCAAACAAAAAATCCGTCCAGGCTTGAGCCACGAGCCAGGCTGAGCCGTGCAGATTTTTAACGCTTACATAAATTAACTTTTGTTAAGTTTATCATGATAAGAAATAAATACATTTAATCAAAGCAATAAATATATACAAAAGCGTAACATTCAAAGAATCCTAAATCGAAATCATCACACACCTCCAGGCATAATTTTGCTCGATAATTGAAATTCTCATACACAACCTCATTCCTAAATTAACCTAAACTTCCGCGCTGGCCATTTTAAATAACGTCGCCATCGACTATTAATAAATATTAATTAAATCCGCTTCCCAAAACATCTAGGTCTCCTGAATATTTATGTACGCATGCCACGACCGACGCGAGTATTAAATCAACTAAATTTAATTAAATCAATCAAGTCTTGACTCAAATTAGTTAAAACTAAACCACTATTCGAATCAAGCAAATTTTCAATTCTAAAAGCGCCACAAAAATGGCATTATAAAATTAAAAGAGGGAGGGGGGGGGGTCATGGGCTGCACTGCATCGAGGGAGGTGTCTGTCCAAAAATGAATACGTAGGGTGAATACATTAGAGGAGCGATTTTTTTATTCCGTTCCCAACTTGAATATTAATTAATCTAATCATGCATTTGCTACATTGTTACACCCAATCAAACCCCATCCACGGTCCCACATAGTATTAAACCCTTTTGCAGGAGCACATTATTTTAATTAATATTTAATTTATTAAAATTGTAAGAACACTAATTTAGACAATAATATAGAGTAATTTAAGGCCCAAACCAATTTTACGATAAAAAAGGAGTTGTTTAAATCAAAAATTATTTGCAATATCCCGAATTTCACACAATTACAGTAATGTATAGAATAATTAAAGCTACATTATAAAACAAGAATATTATCTCTAAATCCCAAGATATAACGGTAAAAATTGCATTGAACTTACAACATGTTGGTGAGAGCTGAGGGATAGGGATAATGATGGGATCCAAAATGTAGGTGAAAAGGGTGTCCCCACTCACAACACTACGGTCAAGAGAATGGTGGGAGTAACAATATCTACTTGTCCAACCTAGTGACAACATGCAAAGGGGGAAGGGGCACTAAGGCTAACAGGAGTGTGTGAGTGTGGGGGGGGGGGGTGAGGTGGTATATATAGGCGTCGCGAGGATGCAACCCAAAAGGGTAGGGGTGTATACCGATATGGTCGATTAAAATAATAATTAGTTAGACTGAGTTAGTAGTTAGAGGAAAGTGTAAATAAAAGCGATTTTAAGTTGGATAAATAATAAATTGGGTAAAATTAGTGCGAAAATGATTGGAATTTGAGTTCGACAAAAGTCAGTGCACTCGAACGACCAGGAAAACGCTTATGGGTATAAAGAAGGCAAAATATTCATTTTAAAGCGGGGGGGGGGGCCTCATAAAATAATCATTTTAATGGATGCCAAAGCAATAGGGCGCGTAATGTAATCACATATTCATGAAATATAACCAAAGTGTTGATAATTCAATTGGTTTAAGGCGAGGGGGTAGCTAGGAACAGCTGCCCCTCCCCTAAATCCTAATTTTCTTAGCAAAAAATCCTAATTTTGCCCCTTGCCCTCTTTGCCATAATACAAAAGCCCAGTTTGAGGCATTTCGCCACTTTTTATTATGTATGAGCGGGACAGTGTTTAAATTTAATTCACTTTAAGGGAGGAGCTAATCAATAATTTGGGTGGTAATTTTGCAACAATTACGATACAATTACAGAGCTTGAATAAATGATGTAATCTAATTTCGCTAGCGCATAGCAATCACTTAATATAGTCCAATCACGGAATATAAAATAAAACTTATATCCTTTAAGAAGGAGCGGCCTTTTAAATTTAATCAACAACAATTAGGATAGTTTTAACAATTATAATTATGGGAAGATGTTGAAGATTTAAACTATTTAAATTCGTCAGTTTTTAATAAAATAATAAATAAATTTGATTTTATATAAAAAAATTAAGTTTATGGTTCAAAACACTATTTGCACATTGGTGGGTTTGATGCTACGGTACTTAACATGGGCGTAGCCAGGGGGGGGGCGGCTGCCCCCCCCCTAAATGGCGAAAAAAAAAATTTCAATGCAAAAACCCTTAAAAATTAAAAAAATTTACGTTTTGCCCCCCCCCCCCTATTTGAACTTTTAAACGTTTTGCCCCCCCCCCCTAATCCAAAACCTGGCTACGCCCATGGTACTTAATTCTTTTAAAGTGTTCGACCCTTCACAACATAAGTCAAAAGCTCTGCCAAAGTAAAAATAACTAAATCGAGGACCTTTTCGCAACAAATTAACAAAAATCTAGTTAAAAAATATACTGTTTCAACACAACTGAAAAAAGCAAATGTCTCAATTACGTCCTTTTTTAATTTTTACAATCCATCGCTTTAAAATTGAATTTTTTAAACTAGTACTAATCAATGTTGAGATGACATTTAAATTAGGGAGGGGGGGGCGATAAAAAGTTTAATAGTGATTTAGGGATTGCAAAATGGTGATATTGAAATTTTAAGCTATAATTCGTTGAATATTATCTAAGATAAAAGGTGAGGGAGGGTGCAGCTGACTCTTGTAATGCCCATGTTGCGACGTGTTGGCTTAACAGCGCCCTGCAAAATCATTTTTTTCGCAGATCCCGACCTGACCCAATTATAAATGTTGACCAAAACTTTCTTAACCAAGTATTAAATTTAAGAAATGTTGAAACCAGCAGCATTAATAAATTAGTAAGATCTTTTCGAATGATTTTTGACAAAATGTGCAAAAACGCATGACAATTATAAAAACACTTTTTCAAAATCCAAAACCGACCCAATTTTTAATTATTTAGTCTGGTCGGATCGGATCAGGTAAGACTCTAATGTGTTTAAGCTTGTTTTTGGCCTGAGATATCCACCTCTTCCCCAACAATAAATGGCAACTTAGAATTGTAAATACACATAAAAAATACGTTTAATAACCAAACTAAACGACTTGTCCCTCAAAAATTGTTGTAGCCAATATATTCATAAAACCAAATATTTACATTAAAAGAACACATTGAGGTTATTTTTCCTTTAAATTTATATATTTTACTTATATCAATTCAAAAAAATCTTTAGCTATGAACTATTATAGAATTTTTAAAATTAAACGACATGAAATAAAGTATCGGATGCGTGGCCTAAATTGGTATTTTTACTAACAATAAATATTATGACTCCAAATAAAAAATTACTTCTAGCGAAACAAAAATGATATCACCTAAATTATAATAAAAAATGTCACAAAAAGTTTTTCCGCGGCCAATTGCCAAAAAAAGCAATAATGCTGCGAAGAACAAAAAAATTAATACCAAATAAACCAACTATTTATCAATGAATAAAAAAAACTTTCATAATTACGTATTACTGTATTATAAAGCTCCTCTTAATTTTATTTTAGTCATTGAGAAAAACGAAGGAGAAAACAGTGAAACTCATCAATAACCTGTTTAAAAAACAAACTTGTGATCTTAACAAAATCAATCAATCAGTTTTTATATATGTAACAAATATCGATAATATTTAGTATTTACGGCTTTTGTAGAGGTTGGTTTCTGATTATAAGATGCGTTAAGAAGTTTTAAGTGTTCATTTTATACACGATCAAAAACAAAATGGGAAATGTAAAAATTTACAAAACTGTTACGTGTTAAAAAATGTGTCTCATAAACCCGTCATCGAGTGCGTCTTCAAATTGTAAAATCCAAGCAATTAGTAAATTTGAACCTTGAAAATATTAAAAAAATTTAAGAGGCACGATTACTATTTCCTATAAAACGATCAATCTTACAAATAAGGTGCTTTGTAAAATAATAGTATATACTATGTCACAATAACGCTTCAGCACTTAAAATGCGCTTCTAAGGCACTCTAAAACTTGATTGAAAGGCCCAAAAAACTACTCAACATCATCCTAGGTGTCTCCTTTCTTTCTAAAATAAAAGGGAATTTTACAGTTTTTAAGGGGCACATCGAACAACACTTGAATTGATGGGTAAATACGACATAAGCTATGACTTGTATTTTGTCAAGCAAGGCAGACTGAGTTTTTTCAGAAACATCGGTAAGTATCATGCACGTAGCCGAGGAAAGGGGGAGGGGGCCAATTTTCATTTTGAATTTTTCAATAATTGGGTGAAGTTCGGAAAAATCACCATTTCGCCCCCATCTCCCTTATATTAACCTGTCTATCCTTAACCCATGGGTAGTATCTAAATCAGAGGTCAGATTTGTTAGGATTTTTGTGCCCGAACCCGGCCCGGTACGATTTTATAATTGATCTGCCCTCCCGAAACATTCTATTTGTCCGCCCGGCTATGCCCGAATTACAACAGCTGCCCCAACTGCCCGGCCCGGGTGTGTTTTAAAATTTTTAACACTAATATCGTTATTAAAAAAAATTTATCTTAATTTTTGAATTTTTTGGATAAAAGCTAGGATTAACAAACATCATACAATCAAAGTAAGAAGTGACAAATTATACACAACAAAAACAATATAATACATTTTTTTAAAAAGAACATTGAGCCCGAATTGCCCGAATCTTGTGATGGTGCCGGCCCGGGCCTGCCCGAAAGTCAAAATTTACGAAAGTTGCCAGGCCCGGCCCGGCCCATTATCTGGACTCCGATCTAAATTAAAGGTCTGCAAATGATTTGGGCCCAAATCCTACACATTAAAAAAAACTTTCTTACCGAACGAAAATTAACATTGATGAATTGAATTGATAGTCAAAAAATTAGAATCAATATCGAAACACAACGGGATGCGTCTTTCTTCAAGTAGTTAGTCAACCAGTGTTTCTAGTCCTATTCGTTCAAGATTACATTTTTTTTATCTTGTTAGCTCTGACATGTAAACTTCTATTTTAAGCAACCTAAAATACTTAAAAACTGTAAAATATCTGTAAAATTTTATTACGAGATAAAAAGTCACCATGCAGAAATAGTATCTTCTCATGAAATTCATTAAACATTTGAGATGATCGCATTATTTTACGTTATATCTTTGTCAATAAAAACATTTAAAGTCAAAACATTTTTAAAAACGTTGAATTCCCTACCTACCTACAGTGACTTTAGCTTTTAATTTAACTTACACTTGCTTGTACAAAAGCATACTCTCTCGCTCGATTTTAATCTAAGAGTGGGGTGGGGTAGAGAACTGCCAAGTCACTTTTTTTCAACCCGAACCCGACCCGAAAGCATTTTAAAAACTTCAACCCGAACCCGACTCGAAAAATTATTAAAACAAATTACTTTCGAGCGCAAAAATTGCGGTGTGTAAAATTAAAATGACAAATAAAAGTGCTATTTTAATTCTTACCTCCTCCAGATCCTCTGCTATAACACAATGTAAAATTATATACAAGGTTCTCCGTTATGATTTGTATTCTTTTAAGGGGATGGGGAAAAAAACTCATATTTATTTATCTATAGTTTCCTAATATCAAGTAAATTGCAATATTTTATAGACTTGAGACAACTATTTAACATCCATTTATTATTATTATGAAATCATTATTAATATTTTATAGCTGATTATAATAAATATGATGAAATTTATAAAGACTGTTTAAATGTTTTAAGTTTGAAGTGCAATTTAAGATAAATAAGATAAATTCATTTGATATGAAACCTAAAAATAATTCTAAGGTATTGTAAAAAAAATATTAAATAACTATAAATTTGCAAATGAAACATTTATAAAATTATAACTTACCTTTAAGTTGGCTTTTGAATATGTATTAAATGTAATTTAAATTAACGATAAGGATTAGCTAAAACTTCACGGTTAACACAAAAAAATCTAAAATATAACTTTATTAAAATAATTTACCTTTTAATAGTCAAATTAAAAACAGGAGTAATTTATGTAGTTTGAATTAGTGATGAGAATTAGCTAGCACTTCAGAGTTCGGAGTTTTAAAATTAAAAAAAGAGGAAGAATTAAATGAACGAATAATACAAATTAGTTGTACATTTCGATATTTAAACCACTCTTTGCTTAGCAATTAACATTAACTAAAAAAATAGGTCTCGCGTGTTTTTTACAATGTATAAACCTTGGACCCGACTCTATAAATCCGACTCGAAAGTATTTTCAAATTTTCTACCCGAACAACAGCAAAAATATGAAAGCCATTATAACTCATTTCGCTATAATTAATTTAATTAATCTGTACACTTAAATTATCATAATTTTCATCATTAACTATGCAACAAATTTTAAACGAGCTAATAATGAGCTTTTTATAATATAAAAGTTTGATCACTAATTAAAGTCTTAAATTAACTATTTTTAATGAACATTTCTTGCAAATGTAGACATTAATGATACTTTAATGTTAAAATAAAATAAAAAAAATATTTAATAAACCATCGAACTCCCCCCCCCCCTTTCTTAGCCCCTTGCGTCCAGCGCCTCCTCCCCTATTAGTTTTCTTAGGTGTAATATTCCCCTCACTGTTGGAGGTACTGCCTTAAAAATAGTACTTTTTGCCTTAATTTTAACAACTCCTTTTTATCTTTATATAAAATTATAATCCCTTAACTTATATTTTATTTTAATCCTGAACAAATTACATATAACCAAGAGTTTCATACCATGAAATAAAACAGGTATAAAAAATTTGCAGATTGGCCAGTTTTAAAAGTACTCCTGAGTTTTGCGCTTATACTATACTTAGTTTTTAAATTACTCATAGATTATCCTCGTCAAGACATTTATATTGATGACATTAGCAATTTTCGCAAACTATTACATAATAGCTAAGCGGAAATATGGTTTTAATACTTGTTGTTTCAAAATAATCATGATAAGCTTCAAATTGTGCAAATAAAAATTTTTCATATACGTAATTAAATTATAGTGCTAGTAGAAGCAATCAAATATAATTTTCTCCTAAAATGAAATAAGTGTGATAACTAAAGAGCGGATGTTTATGCACTAAAAACTGACATCTTAAGCGTTTAAAATAAGCTTTTAAATTGTTAGTTTAATTGTAAAAAAGTAAATAAGAGAATTTGAAAATTTTAACTTCAATTTAGGCGAACACATAAATTTATGAATATTGAAAACAATATAGGGTTATATATAAGCAAATATGTGCGAACCTAAAGAATATCACCCAAATAGGATTTTTTTTTAATTTTCAATTCAAAACCGCTTTTAACGCCTAAATTAAACACACTGGAAAAAAGAGTTTTATTTAAGCAAATGAAAACACGACAATAAATTAGGTATCGCCCAAGTTGCGCTAGCAACATTTTTGTTTTTCTTACCTATAAAATAAAATATTAGCAACGATGTTTTATTTGCCTTATTTTTTAAACTTCCCTCCGCTTTTTCGCCCATAGCTTTAATAAAATTATTCGAAATAGTATGCTTCACTATTTTATTGAAAACTTAAAAAATAGTTTTGCCATTTCGTCGAAAAACGCGGGAATTTTGGGAGCCATTAGAAAATAACGACTCATAATATATTAGATGCTTTAAACTTCGACATAATTGAAAATACGAAAAATGTAAACTGAAAAATATTTTTAAAAAGTTAATGAATGGATAAGCATTTTTAGGTACAAATCACACCTACATCTTAATAGAGAAAATAAGTTTTTGTAAAAATTTCTGTCTTGAAATAGAATTTTTTGTCTAATTATAGATCTATAAATACATGTCCTAGAAAACTGAAAAGTATTTATTCAAAAGCAAACATCGCTGGAGGTGTATTTTTTAAAATTATTTTATATTATTCATTTATAATTGGAGGTAGAGAGGTCAAAAAATACAAAAATTGCTGATATAATACTTTCGGCATCTGGCAAAGCTAATTTGACAAAAAATAAGGAGGATATAAAGCGTTATAGGACTTATTTGAATTTTCATTTAAGAAATTAAATTCCCAAAATTTAGACACTTTTCCATCAATTTAGTATTACAAATCAATTTTAGAACAAAAAATTGGTTAGCTTAATTAATTTTATTACCCAAATAAACTAAAATAAGTAAAGATTATCTCCAGCATCAGCGGCCCTTTTTTAAGGTGCCTCTATATAAAAATTAAAAAACACATAAATTCCGTAAGTTTAAACTACTTAACTTATAATAGGTTTAGATTGGGTTTATGGGCGTAGCCAGCATTGGAATTAGAGGGGGCAAAAATGATTTTAGGAGGGACAAAATGAACATTTTTTGAAATTTTAGCTATAATTTAAATAAATTTCAGCAAATTTTTGGACTGCCCCCCCCTTAGCAAAGCCCATGATTAAGTTAGTGGTCATTTGAAGATTTAATTCCATCAAAGTAAAATCACCGCATTTAAATAATTTAAGGCGGGAATTTTATTTGTTTTTCGAGTTTTTTTTGAAGTATCCACCAATGATACAAATCTTTTGTTGGGTCCAATAATTCAGGGAAAAACATTGCTGATCAATTAATATTTATGAAGTCCGAGTATTAGTCCAGAGTTTATTAGGAAATCAAGGGCAATATATTGGCAAAAGGGATAGGGGAAGGGGGGGGGGGAGTAATCGAGTAAGTGTACTTGAGGGCTAGGCTAGAGATGGGATTGAAAGGAGAGAGAGAGATATGATCTAGAGCAGTGGTTCTTAACCTTTTTATACACGCGACCCCCCAAATATTTTATAATTTGTTTGCGGCCCCCCCATTTTTTTCATAATAATTTATATTTGTTATATTATCTATAATATATTGATTTTCTATTATTTTTTCATTTTATTATATAATAAACATAAAACACAACTCTATTATTTCATTATCTATTTAAAATTTAAATAGATAATGAAATAATAAAAACATAAAAACTTCATAATTAAACATAAAAACAATGTTTAAAATAAAAAATATATGCATTCGGAAATATATTTAATGAGATTTCTGCTGCTAAACATCTTCAGCCAATTTGTTAATTCTTGGTTCAATTGATTGTAATGCTATCCTCATGCAGGAATCTAGTCGCAATCGATTGCGTTTTTTAGTTTTTATACCCACCATAGTTGAGAAGCCTTTTTCACACAAATAGGTACTAGCGAAAGGCAGCAAATTTTGAATTGCTGCTGAAAATAATGGAGGATATTCTGCACGAATTTGTATCCAAAATTGCGGCAAACTTTTAGTTTTAAACAAAGATTTTAAATTACAATCACTTATTAATTCTAATAATGAATCTTAAGACAACGAGTTCGAATCCCCTGGTGAGTATTTTTTCTAAAGCTTTTCTGAATATTTTTATTTTATTCTAAAAAAATTTGGCGACCCCCGGCAAACTTCTCGCGACCCCCTAGGGGGTCGCGACCCCCAGGTTAAGAATCACTGATCTAGAGATAGAGGGGCATGTGCGTAGCTTAGATATGGGTCGTCTAGAGACGAAAAAGGCAAAATAATAAATTTTTTAAAATTTCAAATACCTTTTATTTGAACTTCATAGGTGTTTGTACACTTGGTTAAGGACTTACTGAGGTTAATTTGTGATTACCAGTCTAAACGACCAAAAACTTATAATATTTCATCTAAGAACGGTTCTACGTAAAAAAACTTATAGAGCCCAGACAGAGGTTTGCAAATAAAATAGAGTTATCCAGCACAAAGCTCAATTCAAAAATTTTAAAATACGCCTTGCACAAAATTTTTCCCCGACTTTAAATTATTATCCTACACACTGATCCCAATACCTAGCTCAAAGTCGGATCAAATTAGGTTTGAAATAAAGGTAAATTTGATTATTAAATCTCAATGTGACATTGGCTGGTTATATTTTTAACCATCATAGTGGCTGGTGATAAGATAGTATATTCTGTGGTGCAAAAACTATTGATACTTTAGCTAAATATGAGACATTTAAATATGGCACAAAAGATAAGACTAATGTTGGCTTCAGCAGGACAAAATTAGCAGGCTATATAAAACAACCTGCAACTCGCTGTTAGTAACACATTAAAAAAAAGATATTATAAACGTTTCCGTTATAATGGTAGTTATCAGGGGCCAGAAAGCACGGCCCGGCCCGCTGCCTGTCCCACCCGGCCCGGGCCGGATGGGACAACTGTCTTAAACTAGACTTTCGGGCGGGCCCGAGCGGGCATTATAAAAGGATTCGGGCAATTGGGGCATTTATTTTGTTTTGGTATATTATTTTGTCACTCTTTTGATTGTATAATATTTATTAACGTATGTCTTATCAAAAAAAAATCCTAAATTAAATTTCAAATTTTACAAGTATATGACAACATGAATGGTAAAAATTTTAATTTCGGGCAGGGCAGATGATTAGGGCATGGCCTGACGGACACTTAGAAGGGTTCGAGCGGAACCGAGCGGGCAGTTTTAAGTTAAGACCGGGCCGAGTTCGGGCAGAAAATTTAAAAAAATCTGACCTCTAGTAGTTAAATCTTTTACACAGGTTACTAGGTTTAATAGGGCTTTACCATAGGGAAAATTGCTATTTGCAGTAAAAGAATCATGTGTAATTTACGAATAGTAACAAAAAAAATTATTAAAAAACTGCTTTATTGCATCGATAAAATAGCAGTCAATATGTGGCGAAAATTTTGGATGGGTTTCCAAATAAATATAAAAATTAGAAGCTTAAACTTATTGATAGGAATTAAGATTAGTTGAACATCATTTTAATTAAATGACGAGAATAAGCCTATGTCTTAATTATGTGAAATGTCGCAGAAAAACTTAGATTTTCGGTGTTTATTGATCGAAATCAAAAATAAGGTAAAAAGACACATTTTAAATTTGACTCGCCATGTGTTTCTTTCAAAAGGTCAATAGGGGGAACTACCCCTCAAACTGAATTTGTAATAATATCTCACGTCCTAATTAAAAAAAATTATAGTAAATGACATGTATATTGCTAATTCTATAAAATAAATCCAGGAGATTTGAATCCCACTTTCTGGACATATTCTGATAGAAACCTAACCGTACTATATTATTATTATCGCTCAAATTATATCATGACAGATTTATCAAAAATTATACTATTTGGGTTTGTATCTATCTTATTTTTAGGCAGTTTCGTCTAACCAGGTCAACTTGTTGTAATCCAGTTCATAAATAAAAAAATAGGGATAAATTTAAACGCGTTACAAAGGGGACGCCCTAATATAGGTATGTTTAGCTAACATCGATGTAACCGTAGCTATAAATCCCAAATTTTATAATCGCCCCTTAACTTTCGGTTTAGGGATTAGAATAGAATGTATAATTAAATTTTTATCGTTATCATAATAAACTTTCACGTATTAAAGTTTTTTTTTGCTAAAAAGTTTTAAAAAGAATGGATTTTTGGGTTGAGTCGACGTTAAGAGATGCTGCAGCAAAAGCAGTAACTAATTAATCTAAAATATAGACCATTACCAAAAAAACAAAAAAATCCATAGGAATACAAGAAGGGGAAGGGTGACAAAGCGTCTAGCCCCCCAATGATTTAGGGCACTTCTGATTGATTTATGGACACGCAGGAAGCAATTGTAACCTATCAAGATAGCTCGACAAAGATCCATCAGCGTCTAACAACTCTAATATCATTAAATTATTAAATGCAATAGTAATTAAATCAGGTCTAGTAGGTGAGGCACGTGTGTTAAAAAATATAGAGGACACGAAGGGAGAACAGAAATGGTACGATTAAAATTTAATGCTAAAAGCTTTCTCTCGCCTACCCCCCACCCAGCCCCCATTCCCTGCCGTTGTGAGGGTGGGGACAGAGCTATTTACCTTCAAAAAATCGGGTTGAATCCCGGCCCAAATTTTATTAGGGTTCGGGGCACACACTAAATGAAGTATATATACTATCATTATTTTAATCGCGTCGTTCAAAACATAGTAAGGCGAGGTGATTGAAACTTATAAAAACACACAAACAATCGATTAAACTTTACCCTAACTAACCCTATTTCGGGGTGGGCGGCAAGGCTAGGGGCGAAGCCAAACTGCTTTAGGGCTTAGCAGTAGTGCGGAGAGCGGACCAGTGAAAAAGTTCACGGCAGCAATTAATTAACTCCGCCACAATTAATCATAGCGCAAGGTAGGGTGTGCCTAGGCTAGGAGGACTACTAGACATTTAATTACATATTGCATCGTGTATCGCGTGAAACTAGTATCGACATGGCTCACTATAAATGACATAGGAAGGAGGGGAGGGGAGGGGAAGAAGGGTCAGGATAAAAACAACAATATTTTCAACTAAATTGCTGTACTACCTAAAACCCTTAACGACCCCCCAATGTCAGGTAAATCTAATCATGTTAATGATCCCAAAATAACGATAATATAAAGCTACACCGCTCCGCCACGTAGGGGCACGAGGGTGTTAGTTAGGGTTGTTTTATAAATTATTAATCGATGTTTCATTAAGAATCAATATATATTTATGAGTTAGTTGTGCGGGCAGCTATGCACAGACGCGGTCGGTACGCGAGTCATACTAACTTAAGGTATATATATTCCATAATTATAGGGCCATTTTTATGGGCAGAAAACTTATTTTACCTATCCAAAATTTGAGATATAAACAACTGCTTTTCCAAACTTTAGCTAGCGAGCGGTCTAAAACAAAATTGTGGTTAAAACTGTAAAAAATATTATAAAATCAACATTACTTGTATTTATTACCTTGGTTCAATTTTAAAAATTTAAAAGCTCAACAATTGTGTTTTAGTGAAGTGATTTTAAGTCGGGTTATTCGAATCGCCATGATGTTGAATTTAAATGACACAATTAGAGGTTTGCGAGGTCATGTGACAAATTATGATATTGAGGCTGGACCAAGGTAGTTGAGTTTAAATTTAATTTCCATAAAGTCTTAAGGCTCGTCTTAATATCGGGTTTTACTGCGCAGCAAAAATCGTCATACGGGTTATAAGTATAACATAGCCGTGTCTTACCTTCGAATTCACACCAGATTTACATTTCAGACGCATAACATAACAGCGATTTTGTAAGATGCAAAAATTTTAAGCTTAAATGTTGTAAATTCTTAAGTTTTTAGGTATCAGCAAAGTATGGATTTAATCAAAAGTGTTGGAATAGACAAATAAACTTTTTTAACTTGAGAATCACCATGGAAATTTTAAAATCCAATACAATTTTAATCCATGGCTCTATGCCAGCTCATTAGTCTAACATATTTTTGCATCTATCATCATGGGCCTAGCCCCCTAAATGACGAAAAATAATATTTTTCAATGCAAAAACCCTTAAAAATTAAAAAAATTTATGTTTTGCCCTCCCTAATTGAACTTATAAACGATTTGCCCCCCCCCCCCAATCCAAAACCTGGCTACCCCCATGTCTATCATACACAATTATTTGTAAATAAACCTCGATTAATGTAAAAATAATTATTAAAAAATTAATAGGAACATTTAAGTTTGACTAATGAAATTGAATAGGATATTTAGATAAATATAAATTGGCAAGATTTGAATCTGGACCCCAAAGACAAGGCCTTAGGTGTTCAAAATCTGGGATTTTAACTCTCGATCTTATAAAATTCGGACCATGGGCGTAGCCAAAAGCGGGGGGGGGGGGGGGGAGGCAGGGAGGGGAGGCTGCCCCCCTCCAAATCCAAAGATTTGTTGAAATTTATTAAAATCATGGCTAAAATTTCAAAAAATGTTCATTTCGCCCCTCTCCAAATCATTCTTGCCCCCCCCCCCTCTAATTCCAATGCTGGCTACGCCCATGATTCAGACAATTAATAAGGTCACAGTTGACCTATTGACAATCCCCATTTAATCATCGACAATTCAAGATGAACTTAAAATTGGCAGGGGTAGGAGAAAGGGGAAGGGACAATAACAAAAACAAGGTAATAATAGTATAAATAATGGACCGCGATTCATAGTGCATGCATGCAGGCAAGGAGGGTAAGGAAGGAGAGGAGAGAGATAAAGAAGAAATGGGGACGACGACGACTGTCTGGCTTATATATAGATGATGATTGACTTACAAGAGTGACCATTGGAGAGAGGCAACCCAGGGAGAACGAAGAGGTTAAAAGGGCAGTAGAATGAACTTCACGCATACCCTCACCTTCCCCCACCCCCCCCCCCCCCAAAAAAAAAAAAATTATAAATAAACAGGCTTAGTAGCCCCTACCGCCCTTATATCCAAAGCCGCTCTTTCCCGTCGAGCTTCCATCCACTTAACGCAGGTAATAAAATCGCGACTTACTAGAGGCAGGGCTAGGATGGTATTTAGTATCAGGGATTGGGCTGGCATCGAACCCAAAGTATAGTATATGTTTTTATGCATTTATTAAGAGATTTTTGTGGGTTTTGTTCCACATTCTTTGTACCGATAAAGTAAATTTGAGATGATATTAGCAAAAATGTAGGCGTATCAATTAAAACAATTCTAGTCATTTTAGAAATTAATGCATCAGTCGGTAGTGTATAAAATATTTTTAATCAGAACAATATAAATTATTTAGTAGTAGTAACAATTCGAAATAAACTTTTACGATTTAAAAAAAAAATATCGAAAACAAATAATTTTATTTAAATAGAGGATAAGTAATTATGGAAACAAATGATAGAAATTGAAAACAATAAATGTGTCAGGGAACTAAGGTCCCTACTTATAAATCTAAATTATTGATGGTATAATTTAAGGATAAATCTTAGTTTTAATTTTGTACTTAAAGGAAAAGTACACTTTACGGTTGCACATTAGATTTATCTTACTTTTAACGATAAAAATAGAAACTTCATAAGCCAGTCATGGGCTTAGCCAGTATTTGGATTAGAGGGGACAATAATGATTTAGGGAGGGGCAAAATGATAATTTTTTGATGTTTTAACAAAAATTATATTAAATTTTTAAAAAAATAGGGGGCACCCGCCCCTTTGCACCTCGTGGCTACGCCCATAAAGCCAGTGATTCGAAACTAGATTAATATTGGCCTGGGGCGGCAAATTCATAAACTCTACGATTGCAAACTTATATTTAAAAAAAGGCCTTTTTTATATATATTCTGTTAACCCGTACAAACATTTTTTAAGATATGTTTGCAATTAATTTTTTAAAAGTAAAAAAGTAAAAGTTACGATTTAAAGCAACAGTAAGAGAGTTATATATTTTAAATTAACTCTTGATTTGTTTTATATATAATCAAAATCGACTAAATATATATTGTAACAGCCCTTGATAATATTAAAGGCAAACAATATTTGAATTTGATTACCGTCTCTAATAAATTTCAAAAACTTCTACTGCCATAAATACCCATTTGCACATTATATTTTTAAGCATAAAAAAATATAAAAATTACAAAAAAATAATCAGACATTATTGGCACAATCTTTGTATCAAATTCAAAGTTATTAAATATTAATAAAAATAAAAAAACAATAAATTTTGTGTAGAATCAATTAAATTTTGGGTAGTAGAGGACTCGAATAAATAATTTCATTTACTAAATGTAAAAATTTCCTGCAGTATTAATGATATTAACGCTCTATTTTCTAAAAATAAAGTTGACGGGAAAAAACAATGCTTTGCCCTACATATAAATTTTATGAAAAGGAGCTTAAAATAGTAGCTAGTTAAATATCCTGGACAGGCTTAATCTAAAAATGTATAAATATATGTATGAGACTGATTAAAATTGATCGATGGGCCGTCTGTGCCTCGTAGTTATAATAAAAGAAATTTAATATTATATATTAAGAAATCATTCCAATCCAAATAATGCTTTTTTCTATATATATCTTAAAGTAAACTGAGTAAATTTCATAATATACAAGCACCGCAAAATATAAAAAGGACAGTTTTTAATTAATATATAACATTATTACGAAAGTAAATTCAACGACTAGCAAACATCAAAGAGAATGATTGACTCATTTAATTAACTTTTAATTAAGCAATACCAAGACCAATATATGAAATGTGTCAATATTCTTAGAAGCTAATTAAAGAAATCTAAAATAAAAGCAAGAATTTGACCATCATCCTTAAGACCAAAAAATAATTAATTTCAAGTATTAGTAAATACAAAATATGGGAAAATAAGATATACTAACGAAAGAATATGTTTGCCATTTAAGTAATGTCCAATTTAACCAAGTCTTTAATAACAGAAAAATTAGCCTTTGTGTTATTTTCTACGAAACTCATTTTTTACAGTCTTTTGATTTTTCACTTTTATTGAAATTTAGATGGAGGGAAAATCAATTCGACACATCAATGATAATGATTGAAAGAAATCAACGTGGCCCAGGTCTGGCTAAAATCTTAAGCCTGTTAGATGATCAACGGTCTTTCTTATGTAACCTATATTTTTTAAAACTCTAATGTCAAAATTAAACAATTTACAACAAGTATTTTTAGAAAATTTAAGAGTTGTTTATAATTTGATAAAAATTTAAAAAAATTTATATAAAAAAGGCATAATAAATATAAAAATCATTTTAATCTATATTCCCCCCAATTGCTCAATTTATATTTCCTTTTCCAGTCAGCCAACTTAATTACCTCATAACTATTACCTACCTATCCTCCTTAGGATTACGCGTACTGGACGGCTCCCCAAAATTCCGCAACCTTATATTTATTTATGGCCTCTAAAATGAGCCAGGCCCTCCCCAGGGAATGGAAAGAAACCAATATAATATCTACCCCCCCCCCCTCGACCAGACCAGACCACGTTAAATAGATCCTAATTATTATTTTTTCTGGACTGGACACTACTGACAAAGGAATTGGTGTTGGTCAATCGAATTGCACGTCGAAAAGTATAATTTATTACCAGCCACACTCACTCACGCACACACGCGCACGTTCAACCGTATGAGCAGTGGGCAGGCACCTTCTTATGGGTAGCAGTCTTGCTTGGGTTTGATTTAGTGATGGGTCAAGGCACGAGGCTTATGATTGAAGTTAGTTGCAACGTAGGAAAAGAAAATTAATCGTAAATCATCAGGGTTGCCACTGAGACCGCAAAAAAACATAAAAAACTTGCACAACACGATTTTCATCTAAATTTTGTAAAACTGAATTAGTCGCAAATCTGTATAAAGATTTGCTCAAAATCGCTATTTCCTATAATAACCAATATGGGTGGGGGGGGGGGGGGAAGGGGAAGGGGTTAGGGCGGGAAAAACTAATCTATTTTTTCGACCGTAACAAAAGCTTTTTCGATGTGATATGGTCATTGTGGGACAAGGCGTTTTTTTCTTTATAGTTCTGCTATAATAATAATAATCTGTTTCACGCCCACGGACACTAAAGATAGTGGCGCGGTACATTTTATAACTGGTTAACTCAAAATCTTAATTTATTTTGCTTCCCATGCCTTAACCCTCCTCGTGACTTTATCGGACGGTCTCAGCTATTACATTTAAAGAAAACGAACGCAAAAGGTGCACACTTGAAAGTAGAGAACTCCACGGGTGACCCGAAACCCGACCCGGACCCGATATCGGATCGAATTCGGGTTAATCATTTTGAAATGTCTTCGGGGTCGAGTCGGTTTCGGATTAAAAAATTTTAAATGCTTTCGAGTCGGGTTCGGGTTGATAGAAAGTGACTTTAAGGTTCTCTACTTGAAATAAAGCAAAGAAGCTAATTTAGCTGAAAATCGGAATTTTATAAAAGAAAACGCGGGGAACACAAGCTATTTAATGGCAAAAATTTAGAATAATAATATTAGTAAAAATAGGTAATGTTAGAAGTTAAAGGAGCGCATATAGTAGTAATAATAGTAATTGCCAATTTTATTTAATAGAGCGGAGAGGCTGGGGTAGCCTTATCCTTAATTATATTTATTTCGGAAAGAGAGAGAGAGCGAGATTGTAATCTCTTCGTCAAAAGGCACGAGGACCAAAGCCTTAACACTAATCTCTAACAGACATAACTGGGGACACCTCACGTTACGTCTAAGTCTACTATCGGGGATCAGGAGTCACAAAGGGACAAAGGAAAGGGTTACTTGATTTGAAGGCTAATAACGAAATAACTAAAATCCAATCAGCATAATAATTAGGTGGATGCCCATTTATATTAAACCAATTGGATGCCTCATTTATGGTAATAGACAAAATTTCGCGAAATTAATCAAATTTCGCCATTACAGTAAAGTCTATGCAAGAGTCTACCACAAAACTAATTTTTAAAACCCTTTAATACTTTGCAGATCAATCAAAGCATGATTCATTTAGAGTTTTAATCTTTTCTAAGACATTAAGAAGTGCCCCAAATTTTTCAGTGTTGTTACTTTTTAAATTTTTTGAACTGTACTTGAATATTAAATACTTTCAAAATAATCATTAATCATATAGTTTTAGATTGAGAGGACAATTTATAGTGCAAAACAATGGTAAATTTTTTTAATCGACTGGCACTGATAAATGGCTTACACCCTTCATTCGCGTATGTACACACCAGGAAACTGTGTGTGTGTAAGAATAAGTCTAATTAGACCCACAAAGGGTATGTCAAGGGTGGGGGGGGGGGTGTGGGTGGCTACCAAAATTTGTCACAAGTAAAGCCCCTTGTTCCGTCCGTGCTATAAAAAGAAGGAAAGACGGCGAAGTGGAGAAAAAAATGATCAATCATATTAGAGATATCGAGCTCTAGCAAGGTCCCCACCGTCTACTGCACCATACTACAAAAGAATTATAATACGTTTTCTCTCGTCTCGCTCGAAGGCTAAAACCCGAAACCCCCTTTGGCCAGGTTAAGCGTTGCACAGCCCGACACGCGTCCACGTGCATGGTTGTTGTACCACTTTGGACTATAAATCATTTGATAATTGGTACATTATGACTCTAGCCAAAAATAACACTAAAATTACCATTATGCATGTGAGTAAGCCTGTATTAGAAATATGGAAAATATCTATTATAAAGTTCGCCCTCCAATTGTATAATTTTAAGCCATGAAAACGTGCGAAAATAACTTTTGTAGGAATGTGCGAAAATGTTAGTGGTGAGAAGGTGGGAAAAACACAAGAAATTACATCGGACATGGCAGTTAACGGTAAAATATATTTCATGCTCACATTCACATCTTTCTTACCAATTTTCTTAAAATTTTCAATGAATTCGGCCAACAAAGCTTAAATCAACTAAAACTTATTTATTAATAGCCTAATAAATTTTTTTAATGGACGAACATTCCCCTGTTTTAAAATATAAAAACTTAATTGACCTATATACCCAAAAATAATCTCAAAGGCTTTTTCTACATTAAACTTTTCATTTAGGCTGATGTTAAGATTATATAAAAATTGAAAAAGGAGCTAAGAGCAGCCCACGCCTCCTCCACCCCCCAGAAAAAAAAATAAAAAATAACTCTAAAAATTCTTCTAGATTAAATTATAATATTATTTCCTATTTGCGTCTCCCGCTCCCCTAACTTTTCACTACGTCACTCATAACTTTATAGATGCTAGTTTTTACCGTCAATCAAAAGTATTGCACTTACTTACCACTGACAGTTGAGCTACCTTTCATATAAATATAGATAAAAAATCCCCAACAAAATTCATTACAAAGTAAATAGGCCTGTAATAATTGAAGTGAAATAAATAGAGCCTCGCTTCGTAAAAACACTCTTCCTTCATAATAAAAAACCTATATTTGTCATTTTCACAAAAGAAAGCGAAATAAATACTTGCGAAAAACAGGATATTTATATTTTTGTCAACTAGGCTACTACAGTATATCTAATAACAACGAAAACTTTTAAGTAGAATTAGAAAGTTAATAAAAATAAAAAATTGCTTGATAGTTTGTTAGCTCAAATTATAGATCTAGAGGGCCCATATAAATTCGCGAAGCTGTTCTTATTTTTTTGAAACGTTTATTAAATTTAATTTAAAGTTTTGAATTGTATATTAATTTAAATATATAATTTTAAATAATATAAAGACGGTTAATTTCATAATAAAGCTCTTAAAGTTAGTAACCAAAGTTAGTTTTTACACAAATATACACTTTCGTAAAGCCTTGTTTACAGACAGCCACTAGACAATCTCTCAAATCAAACTTATTAAAACTAGATTTTATTCGGCCAAACTCGCGATTTTTTAATAATCACATATCCTATATACCCCTTACAAATCTATTTGTATCAATCCTATTTTAAGAAGACTAGTGTATAAATATACACAACATTAAAGAAATATAAAACGATAAATACAAATTTTATCTTTGTTGTCTCACATATAGGAAACGACCTTAAATCATTTATAGGTCCTCGAATCACGAAAACGATTCAATTGTGAATTTAAACTTTAACCATTAAAGAAATAAATCACGAAAAATAATGAAAAAATTTTTAACTCACAGTTTTATACGACAATCCCTGAGGGGATAATAATTTTTTTTAAAAAATCCAAATATTGTGAGTCACTTTAATCATTTAACACTCGATTGAGTGTCGTAATATATAATTGATATCAAATGTTAAGTATAGTTAATAAATCATATGAGATCAAGCAAAAAATTGTGCCCTGTTCTCCTTAAATCCTAGAATTATTTGTCAATTAGCCACATAATATTTTTAATTCCGTAAAGTTTCTATTAATCCTGGTAAAAATGGTTAAACCAATGGTTATACATTAATATTTAAAAAAAGGGGTTAATGAAAAAATTTCAAAATTGTGTTTATGAATGTATCTCCTATCATGGGCGTAGCCGAGGGGGAGCAGGGAGGGGCGGCCTTACCCCTCTTAATCCAAAAATTTGCTACATTAATCTAAAATATGCCTAAAATTTTAAAAATGATCATTTTGCCCCTCCCTAAATCATTTTTGCACCTCGCTAAATCCAATGCTGGCTACGCCCATCTCTCTTATAAACAAATGGGTATGCCAAATGTAATTAGACTGTTTGACAGCCACCAGTAGGCTAAAAATTAGCCATAACAAATATAAATCACCTTTTAAGCAGATCATATATTCGCTACCTTTTCTGAGCCATGATCAGCTAGAAGCAACCGATCTTTGTCTTGATAATAATAACTTATGCTCATGTAGACAGGATTGTAATTTGGGGGGGGGGGGGGGGAAATGATTTAGGAAAGGGCAAAATGATATGTTTTTTAAATTTTAGTCATATCATATAAAATTTTTGATAATTTTTGGATTTAGGGGGGGAAAGGAGCTGCCCCTCTCTGTATCGCCCGCTACGCCCATGCTTATGCTCCTAAGCGTAGTCAGGAGGAGGCAGCTCCCCCCTAACTTAAAAAACATCTCGATTAAACCAAACTATAGTAAAAGTTTTAAAATATCATTATTAAAAATTAACTAAGCCCTATGCTTAAACTTAATACATATTACGATCGAGATTCGAGACAACGCCCTGCTTAAGCCAATATGACCCATATCCATTAATGCTTTAGCATCAAATAGTCTTTCGGGTTATGACTTTTAATCTAGGCGTAACCAGGATTTAACTTCGAGGTGGGGCAAAAATAATTTAGAACAAGGCAAAAGAATGTTGTTGTTTTTGAATTTACACTATAATTTTCATAAAATTTGTAAATTTATGGGGGGGGGGGTCACCCCCTAGCTCTACACTTATAACTTTCACCATGGATCCAAATTGATCCCAGCTACTACGGACGACTAATCCAAACTTTCGTTACATCTATAATTGTAACGTGAATTGTGTACACGACGACCCGATTGGTATCATATGATCGCAAAGTACGGACTTTAAGCCACGCGGCTGGTATACAGGAGGGGACACACCCGATGAGCAGCAAAACGGGGTACGAAATTGGGACTGTATGCCAAAGGGAAATTGATTTCATCCCTCTATCGATTTTGTATGTCCCCTTCCCATATTATTTTATATGTGCGTGTGCGCCTGCGTGTGTCCACGTTAAAAAAGGGCACGGGTAGACGACGGGTTAGGTTGATGTGTTTAAAACAAAACAAAAATTAGTATCTCCGGAAGGAGTGAATAGCATCTAGTCCTGGGCTAGACCAAAATTGCTTATTCGTTTGGGCATAGATGGGATGAAATAGGGAGGGGGGAAAGGGGGGGGGCAGCATGGAGATGTACACCTGTGATTTTATTATATTTTCAATGAGTAGGTCAGCTAATTGGAGCTCGAAAGCTTTTCTTACGATCGAAACAACTAGCCTCAAAATTGAGTGAACCTATAAGTAATAATATAGCAAGTTTAGGTAAATTAAGCGAATTTCTGCATTAAGTTTTTGGGGCGAATCAAAATCTATAAGTAGGCTTGAAAAAGTAAGTTATTATAATACAAATTTACAGAGCGAAAGTTCTTTTTTAACATCAGAACATGGAGAGCAACCCAAGCAAGGAAGCGTTTTTATATTAATTAATATAGCCTTCGATTAACTCTGTACAAATAGAGGCTAACCCCTAATGAATCAATTGATAAATGAATCGCTAAAACTAAATGCTTCAAAGGCGGTAGCTCACCTTAGACATTTCAATTGGTTATTAAGTTGTGAACATTTAAATGGGAGAAGGTTGAAGGTAAAAATCTATTACCTCAAGGGTCCATGAAAAAGGGATTTCTTTATAATTCAAGATTTATAGTCCAGCCGATGCGCTGATCGAATATTAGGTGATTTGTAATTGTTTAATTTCAACGCAAAATTATGAAAATTTTTCTAGCTTCGTTGCGAATCCATTAGAATATTCCCAAAATTAGTAGAATTTGGCACATGGTTTTCATGGGGCAAAACGAAATTATACGGTTCTTTCGGTGTGCCATTTAAGTTAAGGTTATACTTTCGCAAGATCATCGTTAAAATCTTCATTAGAATTAGGATCCGAGGAGAGAAAACATTTTTTCGTGATCAAAAAAAATTTTTACGGGAAAAAATCAAATGCGTATATAACTCTATCTATAAATAACTATTTGAGAGTCGACGACGCCAAAAACACATTGTACAACCATAACACTTAATATATTAATAGTATATATATTTATATGATATGATAGTAACGTGGAGAGTACGAATTGGCTACGCCATGGGATATATTGGACATTGGGGGACTCCAGCCATACCGCCATACCCTTCCCTTCCCAACTGACCGTCGTCAACCTATTCTCTTCTCATACGTCTCTCTTACGAGGATCGACTTCACCAAACACTCAGGGAGGAAGGACACGGGTCGAGCATATAATTTAGAGATTGCCTCGAGATAACCTTCGCTACCCTAAAATAGACTCCCACCCTTCCTCTAGGTCACTCACGACCTTATAGGATAAATATGTTTATAAAGTTACATTTAGTCCAAGTCGAACAAATCCCCAAAAGAGAGTAAGCCTATTTGACTACATTTATGACTTCTATGAGAGATGCTATTAAGTCCTAAAAAATGGATTTTCTTAGAGGGCCCGAGCATAAAATGCTTTATTTTTATTTTTGGCAAGACCAGAACCCGAGCCTGGCTCGATTTTTTGAATACAAATTTTTTAAGCAAACTTTACATTTAAAAATTAATTTATCATATAAATAAGAAATGAATTAGAATGTTATATTCGTAATTTAAGACAAGACAAGGATAAGTTTGGAATGAAGAATCCAAATTCAGTTTATACCATTTATTCAACAATACATTTAACGCAATAATAAATATACATTTATTTAACAGTTTAAAATAAATAAACTTTTTGATATATTTATTTTTTTATAACAAAAGTTCTAATCGCTTCTAATAATATATAAATTATTAAATAAAATGTGCAATTTTGATCAAAAAGTTATTTTATATCGAAATGGGTTAATTTAAATCTTATTTATTAATAGTTAATTGGCTTAGGTCTGATTCGGAACGGGTAGCCCCATCAGGGACCTGAGCCTCAATTACTCATTAAATTGTGTCCGAGTCCGGCCCGAAACTCTCTCAAACCGGGTCCGGTCGGATGGCCCGTGCAGACCTTTACCAACCGCCGGTAAAGGGCTTTACATAGGAAGGACTTACAATTGAGAGAGAGAAGATATATGTATTTATAGGCAAAAAGATGTTAGGATTAAAAACATCTCTATCATAACTAATGAACGAAGGTTGCCTCAACAAAACAACAAATCATGCCGCATAAATGAATTACTATTTTGCGTCGGGTTTGTTTGGTTAAAAGTGATAGAAGACTCACGTATTAGCATATAAAGAAGATTTATGAAAGCGAACCTTTAAAATAAAGGTTGAATGTAAGCAGGCGCGTAGCCGAGAGGGCAGAAAGTGGGAATTTTCTACGCCCTTGACCAAAATTTGAAAATTTTTTTGAAGGTCCATGTCCTTTTTTAAGGTATAAAATTGTTAGTAAATGCTCTGATTAATGAAGAGAAGAGATTTTTCCAAAGCTGGTTATATCGCGCCTTGAAGTTTCGCATATATTGTACGCGAAGTTTACTTTTGTTACATTATAAATTAAAGTGTCGAATTTTTTTTTGTATTTTTCCCCCCTTGAGAAAATCCTGGCTACGCGCCTGAATGTAAGGAATGTACTTCTGCCCGACTAAGAACCACCGTCAAAAGCTAATATTAAATTTAAGCGGATAATAAAGAGTGGTATCCAGTAAACCCTAATTCATGGGCGTAGCCATGGTAAGGGAGGGTGGGGGGCAGGGAGAGGCGGCTGCCCCCTCTAAATAAAAAATTTCTTAAAATTTTGCCCCTCCCTAAATCATTATCGCCCCCCCCCCTAATTTCGATGCTGGCTACGTCCCTATAAAAATTTAAAGCAACTTTACAATATCCTCACTTATTAATGTAATATCACATCAATAATATAAAACTATAAATACATGTATCGACTCATTAGGTCTAGTTTGATAATTTTCAATAGAAGGTTTGGAACAGAATTTGGTAAAGTCAATATTCTCCAATCCATTTTAATCTAAAATATGTATTTAAATTTCACAAAACCACACTTGACTCAACCCTAGACCCGACGTTAATCGAACCACCCCAAAATTAACAAATACTCCATTTAAGATCAAGAAACTTATTAGACGCGCGGACTATATTAAACATAAATGTTATATTTTTTTAATGATTTATAATTATGTATGTGAAAAAAGCATGCTAGAATTCTGCACAATCAATTTTCGACCCAAACCCGACCTAAATTTTTTTATACTGTTAACCGGTGGGTGAGGTTTCGGGAGACTCGTACAGCACTGGATTAAAAATAATAGTTAATTTCGGTAGCAAGGGTTATGATTTGCCCCGAGCAAGATTTTAAGATGGAAAGAGAGGCAAAAAGCAAGTTTAACTCAAGTTCAGAAAATAAATATTAAAAAGTTCGAAAGAACCATAAATTTAAGCCAAAAAACTTAGTGTATAAAAAAAAGAACCATCTTGTCACTCTGCCACCCCACGTCGTCAAAAGAAATTGCACCGCTGCCTTGTGGCTACCTTTAGCCTGTCTCCTGATGTGATTTCGAGAGGCACAAAATTCTCAAAAATTACAAAAATTAGGAATTTTGATTATTTTTATTTTACTATACAGAAGTTAATGGGGAAATAAAATAATATGGACAACAGCGACGACTAAACGATCTCGATAGTTATAAACATTTCCTAATTTAAAAAAGCAAATGCTAGCAAGCGGACTAAGTGGTGAGCTAAAAAAGGGAGCCAAAAGGAGGCACAACGACCCCCGCCCCCACCGGCCATTAAACCAAAG
Organism: Gordius sp. MW1; assembly: GCA_964036665.1. Taxonomy (NCBI): domain Eukaryota; kingdom Metazoa; phylum Nematomorpha; class Gordioida; order Gordea; family Gordiidae; genus Gordius; species Gordius sp. MW1. The sequence continues at coordinate 5,215,866 of OZ038529.1, forward strand.
ATTATTATAAATGTAAATATTTAAGATTTGAAAAACAATTCTTCACTAAAGTTAAATTATCGCCGAACTTTCTTTTTCAACCAGGGTATTAGAGCATTAAAGCGAAAGTTGATGCCTCAACCTAAATTTAAAATTCAAATTGCAATTAATGAAGCTAAATTTTATATTCAGCACATCGAGTCGCTTTAATCCGGAATTTCATTTGGAGTTCATCAAATGCCACATTGGACGTCAACGAAATCACTTCTAGTTGAATTCGATTTTGATTGCTTTTTATCTCTACCCTTAACATTATTGATTGGCCAGGTAAATTTTCTCAATACGGGTATAAAAAAATTTTGTATTTAGAGGTGCCTGGTTGGATGGAGTTTGAAAATAGTTGATTTTTAAGACTTTGATCCTGCCTAGAATTGGATCAAACTTGTTAAAATCCAGATTTCGCTAAAACCGTAGCGCCTAGATAACGGGTCTAACTTATATTTCCTAGGAGCCATTATGCTTATTCGGTAATTAAATATAAAAACTCGGACCTTCGGCCCTCGTGGGAAGGGGGAGAAGGGAAGGGAAGAGGGGAAGGGAAGGGGGGACCACTCATCTGTACTTCGTATAAATGTATCATATTTGCTATGCAATTTATGGGTGAGAAAGGTGGGAAGGGGCTAGAAAGGTGGGAAGGGGCGAGAATGCCTATAGGGGGGTATTAAATGCCTAATGATTAATTAATTATTTATACAAATTTTCCATTATAGGCAAAATGCAATATAGGCAAAATGTAATATAGGCAAGGGTTAGGGTTAGATTTAGTGTTTGCATCTAGTTGCGTATTACATTACTTTTTATGGCCTTTAGTGATTATGGGTCTAACAAACATTATATTATAAAACAACACAATGTTAAGAATTTGCAGAATTGTTGGGAGAAATTTTTTGTTGAATTTGAACCATTTTTAATTAAAAAAATCAAAAATTTGGCCAATGGTCACTTTTTCTCTATTGGTCAGTACCAATAGATACTCTATAAGTCAATGATAGCCAAAAAAACGGAAAAAAAAATTTTGATGCTCACTTTGGCCAATGGTCATTTTTTTCCATTGGTCAGCAGCCAGCATACGGTAAAAGTGGATATAAATTCATCAGAGTGAAAAAAACGAAAAAAAAATTTTCGAATCACATTTTGGCCAATGGTCATTTTTTTCCATTGGTCAGCAGCCAGGACACGGTAAAAGTGGATATAAATTCATAATAGTCAAAAAAAAAACGAAAAAAAAGTTTTCGAATCACATTTTGTCCATGGTCATTTTATTCCATTGGTCAGCAGCCAGCGGACGGCCAAAAAGTCATAATAGCAATGGTAGGAACAGGAACAATCATAATAGTCAAAAAAAAAACGTAAAAAATAATTTCGATTCACATTTTGGCCAATGGTCATTTTTTCCATCGGTCAGGAGCCAGCGGACGGCCAAAAAGTCATAATAGCAATGGTAGTAACAGGAACAATCATAATAGTCAAAAAAAACGAAAAAATAAACTCGGATTCACATTTTGGCCAATGGTCATTTTTTTCATTGGTCAGCAGCCAACGGACGGCCAAAAAGTCTTATTATCAATGATAGTAACACGAACAATCATAAAAGTCAAAAAAACTCCGGGATTCTAACCCAAAAACTAGCTAAATTGCATAGCAATTAAAAGTAAACAACTTTATTTATGTTTATTATATAACATTGGTCAGCAGCCAGCGGACGGCCAAAAAGTCATAATAGCAATGGTAGAAACAGGAACAATCATAATAGTCAAAAAAAACGAAAAAAATAATTTCGATTCACATTTTGGCCAATGGTCATTTTTTTCATTGGTCAGCAGCCAGCGGACGGCCAAAAATTCTTATTATCAATGATAGTAACAAGAACAATCATAAGAGTCAAAAAAACTCCGAGATTCTAACCCCAAAACTAGTTAAATTGCATAGCAATTAAAAAGTAAACAACTTTTATTTATGTTTATTATATAAATAGTTAAATTGCATAGCATTAAAAGTAAACAACTTTTATTTATGTTTATTATATAATAGATAATTTAACAAATCTTATATATAACACACCGAGGGAGATAGAGATGAGGGGTGGGGCACCTCTTATGCATTAATTTAAAAAATAACACAGCGAGGGAGATAGAGATGAGGGGTGGGGCACCTCTTTCTCATGCATAATTTAAAAAAGCGATAACCTAATATACCCAATGCAAATAGATAGGGAGGGTAACGGACGACGGACGGACGGAAGGACACCAAAAAACGAGCCCATAAATTGCATAGCAATTAATAGAAGTCAGAGTGAAACATAACTTTGCAGTTTGTATATCAGGGATTAAATTGTTCTCATGAAAACCAACTAAATTATTTAAAATCCCTAAACCATCCAGCTAAATCGGAATATAACATTCACATTACTTTTTGTACTTAAGTCTTGAGCTTACATATCGTAAATAACTAATTAAAAATGTAAGCCGTCCGTGTCCCTTACCATTAATAAAGGTGAGATGGAATTCCGAAACCAAAATTTTTTCGGAGAGGGGGTAAATATACCCCTCCCTGCCCCGGACAAACTATCCGAATTTATAATTGGAAATTAAAAAAAAACTTTTAAACAACCTCCCAACCCCAAAGAAAAATACTAATTAAAAGCATTGTAATAATGAGGCGAAATTAAAATTTGTATAAAGTTGTCAACTAAATTAAACATAAAGAGAACGCTATCATTAAAAACATCTTGTAATCCGTGCTCGAATGATATCGTTCTCTCCGCATCGCGCCTCCTTTATACTAACGACAGCACCGATGTTTAAAGTGGGCGAACTTAGAAAATCACAAAAAATTAAATTTTGGGGTAAAGAAAAGAAATAATTGATGACCCGCCGGCTTGGGCGCTAGGACAACTGCCACCTCTGACTAACGAATAAAACAAAACGTTTAAAGACAAAAAAGAGCACTCACTACCCGATCCCTGCCCCAGCCAAATCTTTTATAATTAGAGAATATATCGTTTCGTCACGCGCGGGAATGATATATCAAATGGGGTTTTCAAGCGATGAATTACGACATTGAGCCTGAGGATTAAAAGAATTGTGTTGAAATATAAACACTTTTAAGTAAAGCCGACGCCTTAATAAGTCAGGAATCAGAGTTCAGACTGGCAATCTCAATCGCCGGATTTAAAGGAACTTTTAATATTATGGAGAATATCAAAATTATCCAAAAATAATTATATATTAGTCAAGACTAACTTGATTGTGAAAATTTTTGATTAGAGTCAATCTAAAACAAAGGTTTTAATTTTAACAAATCGAGTTACTCAGTTTTACATTGTGTTGATCTCTCATTTCTAATGAAGAAGGGTTAAAATCAAGGTTCAAAAATAAGTTCAATCAAAAACCAGTTTAATGATAAGACAAGGGAATTTTGATCAATCAACCTTAAACTATTATTTTAACAAATTAATTAAGATGTTAAATTTTGAAGAAACTTTTTGGATTTAGATGGTAGCAGTCGTCCCTCACTGCCCCCCCCCTGGCTAAGCCCATGACCAAGATGCCCTATCAACTCGCCCAAAACAATCTTGCCGAATTCACCCTGGGACATTAACGAACATCTCTCCATTGTCATAAACTAGGCCCTAAATTGAGTACCTTCTATGATAATTATCAATTTTATTATAAATAGTACCTAATTATTAACTTTAATCCGAAATTGAATGGTTAATATGCTTAATTGTTGGGGGACATTTTTTAACATTGGGACATTCAATAATTCGGCAAGATGGTTTTCGGCAAGTTGACGGGCCACCATAGAATGTATACCGTATTTATCCGCCATTTTGAAATATGCACATATCAATGCACAAATTATACCAGTTAAACAACATACAATTTAAATATACCACAAGGTGAGAAAATCTATACTACTCATCAATTCTAAATGTATACCATATATTGTAGATGCCATTTTAATAATTAATATCCCTTTAAACTTTAATTTAATATAAATTTTTCTGACGATATTGTAGTTTATGATCATACTCATCAACACCATTACACAGGCGAAAATATTAAAAAGTTAAGCAATATTAAAAATGGACTGAGTAATATTGTTAATTATATTCTGTTGTTACAGAATTTATTAGTCACCAATATATAAACAATCGCAGTTTCAGCAATTTAAAAAATGGGGCAATAGCCCCTCAAAAAGCAAAGTTTTTAGGGTCTTGACTCTTGATAAATTTTAGGGTTACATTCTCCTTATGCCTATACTTTTTTACTGCACACACATAATCAAATAAAGTAACATTCATCGTACTTTTAAAAACAGCTGGTTTTGTTTAATCGACCTTTGATTTAACTAAAACTACCGATCGACTCTAGTATATTTTTCGAATATCGACTAAGCCTAGTGGTCGACTAAAACCAAAAACAGACCAAACAGAACCGAGCCGTTCTTGCAACACTACAAAACAAGCAGTGTAATGCTTAAGCCTATGGGAATTATTCGAAATTTCGAATTCGATTCTTTATGCTGAAATTGGTATAAATATTCACTTGCTGAGATTTGAAAATACGAATCGAATCTGTAAAAAAAAGGTTTTGAAAATCTATTTACTTTATATTCGTTTTATTTTTCCGCATATTAATTATTTTTCCAGCCATCAATTTTAAATTTTATAAGCGTACACAATTTTTTATAAATTAAAAAAATGTTTTTTACAAATAATAACGGCCTCAACTTTTAAAACATTTTCCAATTTTTTGGTAACATTTTGGATTAATCGTTATTTAATGTTTATTATTATTTTTGACCCTAACCATTATACTTTAACATACATTGCTAATCTAAATCTAAATAATAATTTTTAATATGCATTAATGCTATATGCCGAGATCTTATTGATATATGTACCAATATTAATTTATAATTAAACAAAATATTAACACGATAAATGAGTATCGCAAAATAAATAAAAAGTAAACTTTACTGCTCTTTAGGGGCACTTTTTAATTATAGGTTAAATGTAGAAAATTTTGAGTCAGAGGTCAGATTTGTACAAATGTTTCCGCCCGAACCGAGCCCAATCTAATTTTTTTAGCTAAATTGCCTTCCCGGGCCGGCCCGATGCTTTTTAAGTTTCCGCTCGACCAAGCCCGAATTATTAGAGTTGCCCGAACTGCCGGGCCCAAAATGATGATTTTTTAAATTTTTAGCAGTAATTTTGTTATATAATTGTAAAAATTTTAAATTTATTCTCGGTTTTTTTTGGATAAGAATTAGGATTTATAAATATTATACAGTAAAAAAAATGATACACGAGAATAAATTAGATACTATATAAAAAATCTCATTTAGCCGAAACGTCTCTGATTTCGATACTGAAGAAGTAAAAAAAAATAACTTGATGGGACCATTTCACATATGATTAATAATCATACAATCAATAGTGTAACGTGTAATCATTATTCAAAAGTTTTTGTAAATCAAAACCTGGCTAAAAAACAACTCTAACTTGTTTCTGAGATATTCTCCTTTTGTTCGCCCTTAAAGTTTTTACTATCAAACTTTGTATTCTTATTTGATATCTTTCGCATTTTTCTTAAAATGTAAATTAAATATCACGTAGATGCGATTTTTAGTATCTAAATAAACTTAGAAAAGTTAGGAATCGAAACCAAATCTAAAATTTCTTCGAATCGAATTCTAAACCTCATTTCAATATTCGAATATCGGATCGAATTGTTTTTTAAAACAAAATCGCCCGAAAACCAGAGGTGGTATTTATCAATGATTAACTGCCATTTTTCGGCGACCAATTTATCAAACTAGAAAACATTTGCATTCATACCAATACTACGAACAGTACACAAGGAAATAAGTGGACGGATACTCAGGTAAATCAAACAGAAATTATAGGGGAAAAGTTAAAATATATCAATTTAGAATTATATTGATCTCCGTGCCTGTCGATAAAAACGCAAATATAATCAGAGAGCTTACAAAGCTTTATTATATGGAAACAAAACAAATTTTGTATGAATTTCGCAGTCTTAAGGGCCGGACATAATGATGCCCAAAAGCTGTTTTTTGGGGGTTTGAGGATTTGGTGAGAATTATTCCAACCTAAAATGTAGAGCCATGAAAAAACAAGGAAGATCAATTCAAGAATATGTGACTAGATTAAAGCGAAGAACAAAACTTTCGAAAGCTGTAATCATTGCAAATTTTAGGAAATATTCATAGTTATTTAATCTTCTCGGCCATTATATCATTTCAAATGTGATTTCTAAGTTTAATTAAATTGTTTTTAAATTATAAAATATTTTAAGAGCATAACGAACGAGTTGGTTTTCATAATGGCTCAGTTCCGTTGTTTGGTATGAATTGGGGTCAAAATGCCACAGTCCGAAATGCCACACTGAATATCACGAAAAATTAAATCTCAAATGGGGAGGGAATTTGATGTGCATCGAAACCTAACCCAAACCTAAAACGCTGACCTAAAACACTACCCAATGGAAATTATGCGCTTGCGCAATGAGTAATTGCGAATCTCACGATCGTGAGATTCGTGGCATTTCGGACTGTGGCATTTTGAAATGATACCGTTTGGTATAACTACATAGTCATAATCATATATAACACGTTTTTATATTTTAACTAATATACCAGATTGAATCTTAAATAAAACAAAGTTGTGGTAAGTTAAATTCAAAAGAGCATAGTTCCTATTATTTAGAAATTAATTGGTTTTGCATATAAATTTATAAAGGTAGAGGGGATAAAATTCAAAACAAAATAATTAAGAGTATAACGACGCATAGTGTTAAATTAGCCTTTCAAAACATAATTTAGCTAGTTAAATAGGAATTAAATAAACCTATTTACAATTTATGTTTATAGCATGTAAAGGCACTATATTATTTGGATTAAGACTATTTCCATACAAAAGCCAGCACATAGCTAATGTTTTTAAAATCGAAAAATCCAACATACTGCGCATTATTTATGTTACTTTACTAACTAACTTAATATAATAAAATTTCATTAAATTTTGTTTCACAGTTTATGAGCTCTTAGGAATTAATTAGAAATCCACCGGCAACCATAAAAATTGCTTAGTATTACATTACTACATTAAAATATTAACGTTCAATTTTCAATTCATCTGTTATAACGAAACAAGATTATTAACGGCTAATTTTCTTTCTAAATTTCAACTTTTTGTTCACTTAAATTAAGATCTTTTGATGTAATTGAGTACTTTAAAAACTTTACAAAAATCAGTGTTATCTCAAGTCTAAAATTTTTTAATATTTACAATAGTTCCTAAAATTTAAAAACGTTCTTTCATTGACGCGGGGCAAAATGATCATTTTTTGAAATTTTGCCCTATTTTTTTGTAAATATTAACAAATTTTTGGATTTAGAGCCTAAACTTATATTTTGTATATGATTTTCAGGAACAATAAAAAATAAATTACGAGTGCCTGCTCAGCTGCAGAATAAGGTATTATTTTCATTATCAACAATATAAAGCAAAATTTGCCCGTTCTTAGCTATGAGTGAAGGCTTACAAATGGATTTGAATCCATTGCTAGGCAATATGTTTCCCTCTTCGACCTGGTAGGACATCTTTGAGCACCTTTGGACGTCCGCTTTTAGACACCTAGGAAATATAAAAATAATACCAAGATATGTTATGAAAATAGTAAGGGCAATTTATTATAAATAATCATACTCCAAAATATTATCTCCAATTTATTGTTTAACTTAATTATTAACGTTGCATCAAAATCAAAAAAAAAACCAAATCCGTCCATACAATCTATCAGAGTTTTCGTAGTTATCTGCCATAAGGGTGTTAACCAAATAATTTAATAAATAGACATGGGCGTAGCCAGCATTGGAGTTAGAGGGGGCAATAATGATTTAGGAAGCGGCAAAATGATCGTTTGAATTTTAGCCATATTTTAACAAATTTCAACAAATTTAATTAAAATATTAAGTGCGTTAATATAAACGTCTATTAAACGTCATATCGATCAGGAGTCAGATTCCTATAATTTTTCTCCCGGAACCCGATCCGATTTTAGAACTAAATTGCCCGCCCGTCCCGTACACTTTTAAGTGTCTGCCCGGCCATGCCTGAATCATCAGATCTCCCTGAACTGCCCGGCCCGAGAAGATGATTTTTTTTTTAATTTTAGTAATGATTTTATCTTATTTTCCAAAAGATTTTAATTTGATTCTCGATTTTTTTTGATAGAACTACGATAAGTAAACGTTAATAAAATCAGTTAAAAAGAGACAAAATAGTTCACTATTAAAAAATCGCATAAAGCCCGAATTGCTCAAATCTTGTTAGGATGCCCGCTCGGGCCAGCCCGAAAATCTAAATTTACGAGTGGGCGGGGCGGGCAATGTCTGGCAGCGGGCCGAGCTTTTCTAGTCTCTGATGTATAAATATACCGCCACCATTATATAGTTCAACGTTATATCTCATTTTGATGCTTGTTCAAATCTAGGATAGATCGTTTAACCAATACGGCAAATTGGACTTACTAATTTTAAATGTATTTTTATCGGAAAGTTTAAAAAGATTTTTCATGTATGCTATAATATCAATTATTAATGTAAGCAACTTTAACTTTCTCTTAAAATCAAAGCCAAGGTACATGATTTTTAAGTTAATTGAGGATTTAAACTTTTTATACAATCAGAATTATTTTCATTTATCCATGTGTTATAATTCGATAATTAATTTAAAACACAATTAAGCTCCGATAGTTGATAGGACTTCGAATTCCCCCCGACTGCTGATTCTTACATAGGTATTACAGTTCAAATATTACTTACTTAGCAGCCCCATCCCCATGGCACCCACCGTTCGATTAAATCATAGTCAATTACAAAACTGCATTCAAGCCTATTACCACGAATTAATGAATTTATTTGAATTTTAATTCTGAAACAAAAAAACCGAATAATTCAAATTTTACAAAAAACAAGCCAAACATACGTCGTATCTTTAGTGGGCCCATATCCTGATCATTGGGAATGTTAACGAAGCTCCGGACCCTCCTGTATATCGAGAATAAATAAATAAATCAGGTGTCCTATTTGATTTCACTTCAATATATAGGAGAATCGATAACAAGTAATCTGCTATTTTTTGAACGTTAAATATATATATATGTATAATATTAAAAAATTTGGGGGAAAAACGCAAATTTTGTGGCTGTAAGGTTGGTTAGGGTAGTGTAGACCAAAATGAAATGGAATTTTAAAAAATTCGATTGCCCACAACTAGAAGAGCCGCGCTGCCTTTGTATAACTAACTAATGCTAAACACCTAATTTACTTGTGAACCAGCTTCGAGCTAGAAATTTAGCATTCAAAAATTGTAAATATCTGTATTCAACCCCTCACCCCCCCTCCTTCCTTAGCACAGGTAAAACTCATGTGGTGGCCAGGTAAAAAAGTTGAGGTAGAAAAGGGATGTGCCAAATGAGGTGACGTGGCGATATAAAATAATTTTGGTAACTCAAACATCTTTTTTCAGCTTAAAAATCGATTGATTGCACGTTTCGTTTCAAAACTTCTTTATTGATCAATTCGATCTGTCAAACTTGGGAATAGTGATTAAAAAATTTAAAGTTAAGGGATCCTCTCGTGATTAAGCTATTGAAGTCTAAGGTCAAAAATGTTGTGAGTTCCATCATGGGCATAGCCAGGATTGGAACTAGAGGGAGGTCGGCATAATGCTTTAGGGGGTGGGGCAAAATAATATTTTTTTCAATTTAAGCCATAATTTTATTATATTTTCAAAAATTTCTAAATTTAAAGGGGGGCAATCGCCCCTCCTGCCTCCCCCTAGTTACTCCGATAAATTTCGTTAAATCATAAGATTAAATTCAAAAAAGAGGGGGTTGATCACTTCTTTTAAATTTCGCGCGCTTTAGCTCCCGACCCAGCTTAATCATAGTCAGTTGTATTGCATGCTATATTTTGAATGCGTGGTTTGCCCTACAAAATATGTAAATTAGTTTTGAAAGTCTATCATCATCATGCTAATTTGACCACGAAATAGCTAAAAGTATATGCTGGCTATGAAACATTTAAATCACTAATATTGAAAATAGTGCAACCTTGGGAACTATTAATCATATGGGTTTATCATATTAACTTTCAAAAACTCCAATTTAATCCATTAAAATCTCTAAATTTAGGGACATTGCTCAAAAGTTTTTTTAAGCGGATTTTCTATAAATGCATTATGGACACTTGCGACAGGCTTACGTACTGCTAGAAATTGCTGGGACGGAACCTCTATATCTAAATTTATTTATACATGTATTTTATAAAATTAAAATTATAATTTCAAAAACTTATCATTTTGCCCCTCCCCTCCCTATAGCATTAGTGCCTCCACCCCAATCCTGGCAACGCCCATGGAAGTATCTGACCCATAACTGCTTCTTGTCGTTACGTGTTAAGATTTATTCAGCGTTATATATATATTTACACTTCTGTGCAAATCGTAATATGTGCATTTCGTAATACAGGCAAGAATTACTTATGCGCATGCGCAGTTATAACCCTCCGCGTTTGGTAAGTTTTCTGATATTATTATCTTTTATTTTGTAAATATTATTATCGTTTATTTTGTAAATTTAATGTAATCTAGGCAAAATGTAATATAGGCAAGGGTTAGGGTTAGATTTAGTGATTTATTTGATAATATGTATTACTTATTACGAAATGCACATATTACGAAATGCACCAGATTCTATATTTATATATATATTTTTATACGACCATAGACTAGGTAGATATCCTATCCACAACTCAAGTGAAATATGAAAGGCGCTGTAAAACTAACTTTTCGCAAAAATATGCATTGAACATAGTGTTGTAAAAATGGCTGAGTTTTGTTTAGTCGACCTCTAAAGCTTAGTCGAAATTTAAAAAAAAACAGAGTAGACCGTTAGCCTCAGTTAAACCAAAAGCCGATCAAACAAACCCCAGCCGTTTTTACAACACTAATTAAAAATTATTTTTTAAACCCGACACCTTACTTCCTCACGAAGGAAAAAATTATATCTTGTCATATATATATATATATGTTTTTTTCCATATTTTTATCGTAAAAATTATAAAGTATATAAACAAGGGCCCTTTTTACATTGCAGGCTACAAAATTATGCTTGGGCTACCTAAGCAATTAAAAAATCGTAATATTTTTTGATATAACATATTAATTGTATTCTAACTAGAATCTTATAATTCAAGTATTTAGTGAGTTTGGGGAAAAATAGGTCCTTTGACGAAATAATTTATAGAAAATAAAGGATTAAAATTGTAAACAAATTTAGAGTCTGAAAAGGGGTAATTTTTTAAAAATAATTTAATTTTAGATGTAGTAAATAATGTCTAATGAATTTTGGTTCTCAAATAAATTTTTAACTAAATCCTAGGAAAAAATGCTTTAGAATTGTAAACTATTCATTGAAAATTAATTACAAAATATGGTTTAAAAAAATGATAAATTTTTTAAAAGGTATATTAATAATTCACCTATTAATCTTAAATTATAAGCCATTATAAAAATACAGATTTAAATATAACATAAAAAGTGGGCATATGCATGTTATAATATAATATAAAAGTAATAGACCTAGGTTAATTTTCAATGATACGACCAAAAAATCTAAAATATTAAATTCAAATAAATTATACATACAAGAGCATGGGCGTAGCCAGGGGGGCGCCCCCCCCCCCTGAATGACAAAAAAAAATTTCAATGCAAAAACCCTTAAAAATTAAAAAAAGTTATGTTTTGCCCCTCCCTAACTAAACTTTTAAAAGTTTTGCCCCTCTAATTCAAAACCTGGCTACGCCCATGCACAAGGGTATACAGAGCAGACAGAAGTCTAAAGAAATTCAAAATTTAAAAGAGAACATAAAATTTTCATTATAAATATCAATTGTTGGAATTTTTTTTCAAAAATCAGTTATATTTTCCCCCTTACTTCCCCAATTCTTATTAAACACCAACAAAGTTTAAATTATCAATTAACCATTCACAAAATCTTTATATTTTTGAATTTTGCTTTTTTTATTTATACAGAATGTTTTATAAGCCAAAGACTGATATACTTAATTTCAATATTATTAATGTGTTTTAATAAAAGAACAAAATTACTTAAGTTAATATCTAATATCTTATAATAATTAACTAAGTCAAAAGCAAAAATTTAAAAAAATATCAACATTAAATGAATTATGAAATATATAATATACAAGTTTTTGTGGATTTGTTGCAAAATTTATTTTTTTAACAATACTCATAAATTTTAAATTTCATATAATTATTCTAAATTTATAATTGGTAAACCCACTGAAAATATTAAAATTTATTATAATGATTGACATTAATAAATTAATAATATGGAAATCACATGTATTTCATTACCATGTGTTTGGCCGAAGGTAAACATATGATTTCTTTTAATCCACTAGGTTTAAAAGAAAGCTTAAGAAAGCGTGTGCAAAAATAAACTAGACAATTAAATCTAGTTTAATTACATAACAATTTCTATTAAATTTAACTAATATTTAGTTATCGGCTAGTTGTACATTATAGCTTTAGTATTAGCGCTTGAAATTAAACTTATAAATAACATTGATATAAATATAATATTACTCAATCTTGATTCATTCCCAGAATCTTGATTCAAAATGCCATCTTTTATTAAATTAATTTGAAACAATTATCATTGCAACGAGTTTGTGATTATTGCTCATATATATAGACCACAAAATTGTAAATTTAATTTAAAAAAACACTTTAAGAGGTACTTTATATAATTTGAACGTAGATTTGTATACCCCTTAAGCATTAAAACAATTCATTAGTTAAAAAGGTAAGTCGATTTTTAAGATATAAATAATAGCGCATTAGAAATTAGTTGTTGTTGAAAATAACACCTTTATATTGTCAACGAAATAATTACCAAACTTCGCTGAGGTGTTGACGTATAAAGTTACGTTTAAATTTGGCATTTGTAGTTCTGTTCAAACGGTCAAAAAAATGTACACCGCTAATTTTATAATGATTGATTGTAATATATATTGTTAAAAAAGGAGTTCTTTTCACAGTACGGGTCATGTCAAATTCGGAACGATAAAGACAAGCACAATATATATAGGAATTTTAAAGATGAGATTCTTTTATATTTTGCTGAAAAAAAATTATCATTTATTTCAAGCAAGAGCCCAATGTTATATTAAGGCAATAAAAAGATTTACAAAAAAAATCACCGCTCATTCGAATATCAAAATCTAAAAATTTGGAGAAATTTGAATGTCATTTTGGGATAAAATGCTTCACATGCCACTTAAATATTTTCGAGAATTATAAGGCAACTGATTTGACTATTAGGGGTTAATTTTCGATAGTTTTTGCCATAACTAAATGCATATATAAATGTTCTGATGTCTACCAATATTTTATGTTCATATTTTTAATTAAACCATATAATAAAATTTAGGATTACTATTAGATGGAATTAATTACAGTATTTAAATTGGCTTAATCGTAGAGTAAATTAATTTCACGCCTTGCGAGTGCATAATTTTGATGTACTTGCAAGACATACTTAATAATGGATTTAATGAGAGCTTTAAGGGAAGTTGGAGTTGGTACAAGTCGAAAATTATTCCTACTTAATTCAATACTTTATGTTTGATGCTTTAGGCTCCAACATATAATTATATGCTTCAATTAATGTCATTTTTCATTGGTATTCAATAATTAAACAAAAATATGATGAAAATACGCATTTACGTAAGCTCCAGCAAATGGGTTGAGTATTCATATTTTTCCTTATGTATATAAATAAAATTAGATATATACATAAAATGACTTACGTGCAGGAAGAAACTTGGACTACTTGACTAGAGCAGATCACAGCTCCTAACAATATAACATCATAGGCATTTATTTAAACTCATTGGCTGAACCTAAACTTGATTTAATTTTGAATATGTAAATTAAATGTAAATTTTAATGAGAGGGATGGTTGACTAGGACTAAGTGGACCTAATGCATTAAATTTTCAAGTTAGGTTATTAAGTATAATTATGTGGCACATTAGATGTTATGTGTGTATTTTATACACACGTTTAGTATGATATCTTTTGTCCGTTAAAGCTAAATAATCGTTTATAGCTTGAAATTTTTCATTCTGCCTTAAAAAAGGATGAGTTATAAGATTATGAAAAACATTTTATACATTTGTTTTAAAAATTTGGAAGTGGCTAAGTTTTGGAAGGAAATTCATGTTAAAAAATGGAAATCTTTTTTTTCAAGATTGATTTAACATGTTTTCTACGAATTAAGACAAAATTACGATCAGGAATTTGGGCAATTTTATAATTTGAAGAATTTGTTCCCAAAATAGAAAGAGTTCACAAGTCATTGATTTTTCGGTTGATAGACATTTTTAATGAATTAAAACTACATTTTTAATGAATTAAAACTGTCAATGCTAAGATGTCATATTTTTAATTAATAAAGTTAGAAAATAGTTTTATCTTGTGTAAAGCAGTGTTAAGATATTAATTTAAAATCGCTATAGACTTATTGGAATAACTGGATATAAAAAGATCTTATACATAATTGTATTTCTTAATAAATGCAGTCAACAAGACCATTTTATATAAACATATTTAAAATTAGATATAACAATGTGAAAGGTATTTTAAATAAAAGTGACTATTTTTGTTGGATTAAGATAGGATAAATAATTAATGTGAATATAGGTCTTGCAGCGAATTATTCGTGTCTTTTGTTACAAATCTCTTCATAAATATTTTACAACTAGCGATTGAAGCTTCAAAGTCGCGTGAAGCACTTACGTCTCTTAATAGATGCTGCTGCGTAAAAGAAGGGCACTCTTGCTCCTTTATATGCAATTTAATCATATATCTAAGCTATTTTTCTACGTGCTGCAACTGAAATGCATATTCCATAAACTCCATTAATAATTTAAGCCAATTGTTACCAGAATTTGGCCTTTTCTTTGGTTCACATTAATATTATCCATGTTGCCATTAGTTTCTATTTTTAAAACGGAAGTCTTGGATAAGTGCAATTGACATATTTACATTGCATAAAAGTTTTTGGAACTAACCTTGGCTTAAAAAAGTTATTATTTCTTGTAAAACATATTAATGATTAATGCATGATCTCTTACCTTAAATTTCAGTTTTCAATTGCGAGCTCGTTAATAAAATTTTACCGTTGATTCATTCAAATCGAACATTAATAATCCTATGCCTAGGTTACAACACATTTAGCACTAATTTGAATAAAGATTATTTACTTCTAAAATAGTTATTTCAATATCCTCATACATATTATTGAAAATAGTTTTAATCATTCAATAATGGAATAGCAATTATTTAGCTAAAAAGTAAAAAGGTTCATTCGTTTACGTACTTTCTTGACCGAAAACAGTTTTCAGACATGTTGTAAATATACGTTGCGCAAAATATAGGATAAACATTATAGTTTAAAATCAACTCGCTACTTAACTTTTACTCATAAATATAATATTTTACATATTTAATACAATGTTTGTGTTAAACATCGGTTAGCTAATTTTGCTATTACCACCTCCACCCCTCCCCAGAAAAATTCCTCGGTTGAAAATTTTGAAATGTTTTTGAGTTAGGTCAGGTTCGGGTTCAAATTTTTAAAATGCTTTGAGGTTGGGTCAAATTCGGGTAAAAAAATTTAAATTGCTTTTGGGTCTGGTCGAAAATTATAAATCTTAAAGCATCATTAATAAAATACGTCAATAAAATATCTTTTAACCAACCATCTTTTAAAATGAAATTTCGAAATGTATATGCTTAATTTCCCATCAAATTTAATTTTCACCAATTTAGATTTAAATTTGACTTAGATGTAAGAAAGGTTGAATACATCAACAAGTAACATTTTAATGCTATAATATGACAAATGCCACCTATAAAATTTACCTTACATTCAATAGATTATTCAAGTTTTATAACCATAAAATAATGTAATGAAGAGTGTGAGGTGTAAAGCTGTTATAGTTTTTTAATAATTCCAAATTTTAGAGTTTATGTCATTTTAAAATGGCGAAGTGTCTAATCTTGTAAAACTAATCATCGTTCCCGCATTTGACAAATTAAATATATCAACGATGTTTAGGGTAACCTCGGTTGATAACTCTCAACAAGCTAAGATAAATAAATATGAGTAAGTTGAATAAGTTTTAACTCTTAAGGAGCTGTAATACTTTATAATATATAAAAGTAATCATTCTTATGCCGACGATAAGTAAATAGGCAACATAAATTAATAATGTTTCCTTAAACTTGTTTCAAAGCTGGGTATATAAAAATATTCGATAATGTACAGATAGATGTATACATTTGATATAATTAAATAAGTTCGAGTATTTAAAAATATCATGCATGCCTATAAATTTGTGTTTACAGGAGGAGTAACAAATAAACCTTAAATAACAATTTTGTTTATATTTTCCCCCTACCCCCCTCAGAATTGCATAGCATATAAATACTGCCCTGGATAGTATAGAAAAACCAAGATTCGAGACTTAAAAAAATAGCGGAGGCTGCAAGTCCAACGTGCTATAAACGAAGGATCCCATTCGACTTTAAGGGGCAAGCGATGATTAAATCTGCATAAGAGTTTAAGGGCAAAGGAGGGGTTACTCGAATTCACCTTTCAAACTAGGACGGAAAAGCTGGCATGGGTCGATTGCTTTGGATTAGTCTAAGAAAATGATCACAAGAAAAGAAAAGAAAATTGAATAAATTGGATAGAATTATTATTAATTGAACTTTATTTAAAATTTTGATAAGTAGCCATTTATGTTTGGGCGGATTATGTAAAACGATACCATGAAATGTTATCGATTACAAATGAGTATTTAAGGCTCGGTGATAAGTGATATTTATATCATAAGGATTTAAGTCGTTTTTAGAATGAATTTTTAAATAACCTTTTGCCGCCCTCCATAGCTCACAAGTGGTTGGGTAGGCTATGTACCCATAAGGCAATAAAGTTCATTTTTGCATATAAGACCTTAAAAACGGACCTTGTTGTTACTAAAAAGGCCAAGGATTCAGTTAATTAAAAACGATTAGCTTACGACCATTTGAAGTTCATGTAATCTCAATACTTATTACTATTCAAATCCACTCAAAAATGTTTGTAAATTTAGGCTAAGAAGATATATATCACGTTTTTTATATTCAAAATCTTTGAGAAATTGAATATAAATAAATGTTAAGCATTACACACCTATTCTTTGCTCTAAAAACGTATGAAAATTGCTATCAATACAATAGTATTGGCCCTAATCCAGTGGCGTAAATGCGGGCCCCGAAAAAAAAATTATTTTAGATCTAAAGTTTATAATTTATAATTGTGCAACGTAGCTGACCAAGTAAGACACTTATTAATTGCTATGCAATTTATTGGAATTAGCTCCCACTCCAGATGAAGTTCTTGAGATATTATCGCTGGGAAAAAAATATAAAATTATTTTATAATGACTTTCTTTTTTTAATTTTAATGTTGAAATAAAAATGCTATAAACAGGGCCAATCCATTTAATCTAATTTTTGACATATTTCTTATATAAAGCTAATAGGTAAAGAAGAGTTGTGATGTTGGGCAAAGACTACAATATTTTATAATCTGATAGGGCGTCCAAGGGCTTGTTTGGACAAAATCCTTCGATAATTTATTTTCATTCGCGTTTCTGGCAAAACAATCAAAGAATTCGGAGGAAATATTATTTGGAAATTTGCCAAAACTTGTTTCTTGACAAAAAACCATTCATTTTATTTGCATATCGAGGTTTCTTAAGTTCAAATCATACAACTAAGCTATGTTCGACTACTATTACTTAAGTTTTTGCTAATTGTCTGACTTGCTGAAGATCTAGGTCCTTTTTCGCAATTGCTTGCATAATGTATTCAGATTGTCGTAGAGAAGTGAACGAAGTTGCAGCTTCTGTTGCAACATTGTGATCACACCAGCTTGCTTCAATTTCTCCTTATTTGGTTTCCCTTCCATTTCTGACAACATTTCAAAAACTTCATGACGTTTGAATAGATTAAATGGATTGACACTTTTATTAGCGATTCATGGGGAATTAGCTCCTACTCCAGATGACGCTGGGAAAAAGAAAATATGAAATTATTTTATAATGACTTTCTTATGTTTTATACCAGATTTAATTTTGATGTTGAAACAAAAATGTTATAAAATTTTTTGGAAATTTCCCCCCCCCCCCTCGGAGAAAACCCTGGCTACGCGCCTGCCCTAATCTATATGGGTGTAGTATAGCTTGTATTTGTAAATAAGCATCGTTTTGCATCAATTTTGGCGACAAAAAACCATCAATGGATATACAATCTAAATGATAACTGGCCAACGGCTTGAATTTATGAGGATCCTTCATAGTAAGTTTTATAATTTTTTTCTTAACAATACGTTATTGAATCTCTAATTTAGTTTAGCCAAAATTGAAATGAAGAAAAGCAACTTTCGAACTCGTTCATTTTTCTAATCAAACTACAAAATAAAGATCGAAATCTTGAACATAGTGTAAAAATTTTTTAAATTCACTCAATTTGCAAACCTTAAATTTGATTTATTTACAGACGTAATAATATTGGTTAGCGATTATTTAAATCCTATGCCAGATGGATTATTTCCTCAACAAGAATGTGCATCGAGCAAAGGCAGAAAAAGAGACGATTAACAATTTGGCTCAAACCCCCAGACAATCTAGGCAATTAAGTCAATGTTCCAATATTTTAAATTATATTGACAAGTCACATGATAGACCGCCGGTATTATCATTAATGGATAAATTAAAATTCATTTAAATTTTTAAAACTTTATATATCGCACATAGACATGAATCAATAAACCAGATAAACAAAAAATTAATATAACATTTATGAAATTTTAGCACTAAAATATTTATAATGGAATGGCCATGGGCGTACGCAGGAAGGGGGGGCGGCTGCCCCCCCCTAACTTAAAAAAAAAATTTCAATACAAAAACCCTAACAAAATAAAAAAAATTATGTTTTGCCCCCCCCCCCTAATTAGCCGGAGGGGGGCAGCCGGACCCCCTGCCCCCCCCCCCCCCTAATTTGCCATTTGAATGTCGAGACCTTTTTTTTTTTTGCTTTTAGGAAATTTTTTTTTTTTTAATCTGCTCCCCCCCCCCCCCCCCCTAATTCAAAACCTGCGTACGCCTATGGGAATGGCTCTAACAATAATTGTTTATATGTATGTTTGATACGTAGGAAATAATTCTGCCACTTTATTTAAGCCAAAGTCTATATCATTTCAAGAATTTAAGGACATCTTTGAGAAATTTATAAAATTATGTCCCTAGTAAAGAATATTTTTAGGAGAAAAATCTTTTACAAACATCATTGACAACTTGCTCGAACTTTAGTTTAACAATTAACCTGAATATATTATATTTTTGCCAAGTTACTTTCTTTCGGCATGGCCCGAATAACGTAATAGTTTGCGAATGTCCAAGTGCTTTAATGCCTAAACTTTTTTAAATCTTACTTTAATTGCATGTTATCATTTATTTTATTTATATAAGCGCAGGACATTCTTACACATCATTATCTTTTAATAGCACTTTTGCGTGTATCATAATTACTTTTAAGTGGATTGCTGAGTTATTTTGACATATTTACCCATTATCCTAATTCATTTGATAAAGATAATTAATAGATAAGTTAGAAATTGATATAGACCAAAAAACAATAAGTTTTTTCTATTTTTGTTAGTAGAATTATTATAACATATATTTTTTAGTTTATCTTAATCATTATATTTGCCAACTAACAAACGCCATCGTCGCCAAACTAATCTCATAATCCCTCGATGAAACATTATACAGGCCCTATCCCTTTGGAATTTAAATGTTCTACCAGAAAGCTCACCACCACAAACACCAAATCAAAAGGATTGGGATGCTGTTTGGTTTCGCGCTCCGTTGCTTATCTCCTTTCGAGCTGCGATACCAAACAACATCACAACCTTAGATCTTTGGCGTTTGATAAATCTGGACATGAATGGCTAGAGGCGTATCCTAGCAAGTTCTCCAATATGATGTTAGAGGATTGCGAGCTATCCTACAATATAGCACTACGCCTTGGAATAAAATACACCAAGGCAAATGCCTGTAAAAATTGCAACCTGCCAGTGGATGAAGAAGCACGCCACCCGTTACACTGCAGACTAAATAAATTTAGACACTTGCGACACTCTAAAATAAATTCTATTATCCAGTCAGTTCTTAGAAAGGCCCATACTCCCTCCATACTTGAAACTTCGGATCCTGCCCTTGAAGGTCGAATGCGTCCTGACGGTTCCTCGCGAGTCCCATGGGAAAATGGTCTCTTTTTAAAGTGGGATTTTACATGCATAGATCTATTTGCCCCCTCTAATCTTAATTATGACCCCATGGCCCTCGCTGAAGAACGCAAGCTCCAAAAATATAAGGCCCTTTTGGACTCTAGTATTTTTATCCCAATAGTTTCCTCCTGTTCAGGATCTTATGGAAAAATGGCGTTGGCTTTATTCAAAGAAATAGGCAGGCGATCCCCTCCCTTCAAACATTCCTCAGCATTTTTATTGAAACAATCAATAGCTATCTTAATTGCAAAATTTAATTTCAAATCTTTTTTGGATTCCAGGCCTCTTCTAAAAGAGGATGATGAAGACATATTACTCATATGATGTTTTTTTTACATATAATTATTATATAATTGTATCTTTTAATACTATGTTTAGATATATATCAATAAACTAACTTCATCCTTAACTTAATCTACCAAAATAATAAACTCTGCCGAAGCATGGGATGGCATTTAGTTGAAATTATTAATGCTTTTACCTTTGTTTAATTAAATATATTAATAGCCAAATCTAATTAATATTTTATGACGCGTCAGTATTAACCTTAAAAACCACAATGTTGCGTGCCTTTTATATAACATGGTTATATTTGAAATTAATAACTAATATATAAACATGACCACCAAAAATATCAATAAAAGGCATTATGATGGTTTTGATTTGTAGTATAAGAAGAATGCTATATTTTAATTAGAACAATATCTTTTTTAGGCTCTGCAAACTTACCTCATGTTTTCCATTTCGATTTTTGTTGTATTTTATGATGCATCAAGTTAATTTTAAGCAACTTGACCAGTTGACAATACCAACTATGGCCTAGAAGAAGCTTAGATCAATCTAATTTATAAATATTAATTTGTCAAGGATCTGTCAGTTTTAGGTTTTGACCCTTAATTCGTGATTTTTGGGACGATAAGGACATTAGAGCTAAATTAATTAAGCCAAACACCCATGGGCGTATCCAATTGGGATTAGGGGGGGGGGCAATAATGATTTAAGGAGGGGCAAAATGATCATTTTTCGAAATTTTAGCCATAGTTTTAATAAATTTCAACCATTGGATTTAGAGGGGACAGCCGCCCTTTCCTGCCCCCGCTTGGCTACGCCCATGCAACACCTCTAATCAAAACTTAACTTACAGGTATAGCTATTTAAAATGAGTATAATTGTATTATGTAATAAATAGCTTGCCATTTGCCATCTCTAGGGGTCCTGGTCAAAATTACTAGGTTAGACACTCGTTAAATTTAACCCTACAAAGGGCGTAGCCAAGGACGTAAAATTTTTTTTTTCAATGCACAAACCCTTAATTAAAAAAATTTATATGTAATCAAGAATTTTCAATCCGTTTATATACTCGGGCCTTCGGCCCTCGTGGCAAGGGGAAGAAGGGAAGAGGGGAAGGGAAGGGCGAACTCTTCTATATATACTCTGTATAAAAGTAGCATATTTGCTATGCAATTTATGGGCGAGAAAGGTGGGAAGGGGCGAGAATGCCTATAGGGGGTATTAAATGCAAAATGATTAGTTAATTATTTATACAAAAAGAGTCAAAAAAACGAAAAAAAACTTCGTTTCACAGTTTAGCCAATGGTCATTTTTTCATTGGTCAGCAGCCAGGATACGGTAAAAGTGGATATAAATTCATAAGAGTCAAAAAAAAACGAAAAAAAAATTTTCGATTCACATTTTGGCCAATGGTTATTTTTTTCCATTGGTCAGCAGCCAGGACACGGTTAAAGTGGATATAAATTCATAAGAGTCAAAAAAAACGAGAAAAAAAATTCGATTCACATTTTGGCTAATGGTCATTTTTCCATTGGTCAGCAGCCAACGGACGGCTAAAAAGCCATGTTATCAATGGTATTAACAAGAACAATCATAATAGTCAAAAAAAAACGAAAAAAATAATTGCGATTCACATTTTGGCCAATGGTAATTTCATTCCATTGGTCAGCAGCCAACGGACGGCCAAAAAGTCTTATTATCAATGGTATTAACAAGAACAATATATTAATTTAATTTAAAAAAAAGATAAAATAAAAAAAAAAGTCGTCCTCTCCTTGGCTTGATTCAGAACCTCCGGGTCATAAAGCTGGCGCCAATAACTTGGCGGACGACGGACAACGGACGGACAACCAAAAACGAGCCCGTAAATTGCATAGCAATTAAAATGTCATTGTATAAAATCGGTGGATTTGGCTTGATAGCGTAGGTAGAGGGAAATGGAACGCGGTATTTCTGGCTTAATTTTCGAGACTTCATCTTCTCCTTTTTTATTTTTATTATTTTTTTCCCCTGATGATGGGCTTTTATAGCCGGAAATATCGCGTTCCATTTCCCTCTACCCACGCTATCAATCCAAATCCACCGATTTTATACAATGACATTTATTTAAAAAAATATATGTTTTGCCATTCCCTAATTCAACTTTTAGACGTTTCGCGCCCCCCCCCTCTAATCCAAAACTTGGCTACGCCCATGACCCTACAAAAATTTATTGTAGACCAATAGAGAAACATTCAAAAATAATTAATATTTGAATAGCACTCTCTGCGATAAGTAGGCACGAGAGTTTTTAACCTCCGTCTTAGTTATTAATTCGTCAAATATGCATATATTTAATGAAAACAATAATTGTTTTCACTTTAAAAGCTGTAAGCTTAAAGTTTTTAGGGCTTGTATAAGTAATACAGTCAAAAAAGTATATTACGAAATGGCAACTTGGGATTTAACCTAAATTTTAGGCCAATAAATAAGTTATTGCTTTTTTTTTTATAAAAACTGGCGTTTATGAGAAGGTATGAAACAATATTAATAGATGAATCAATTTTAATCTATAATTTTAAAAATTAATAATTGAAGAAAATATCTAAATTTGACATCTCAATAATAATCGATTCACAATTAAATTGATTAAAAAGATTAGGAAATGATATTTAACTTCGCATTTCCTCCAAAACTAATAATTAATAAAAATCTCGGGTTTAGATGTCATGGGGTATAGCACCTAACACGAGATTTAGGTGATTTATTGATAGGATAATTCCAATATATTCGCTCATTTTTGAATAAATCAAATGAGAGAAATGTCTTAGCAGAAATTTAGATGGATTAAGTTGCCATCGCAATCTTATGCCACACTTTCAAATGCATATTAATATTACGACAATTTACCCTATACAATGTTTTTTAGTCTCCTCAAATTTAATACTAAAAAGTGTTATTAATTAAGGAAAGTTGCTCATTTGCTTACCAAAAAATATTCTGTCAGCCTTTTCATTCTAGGCGTCCGATTGTAAGATGTTCTTGGCGGAATATATTGGCAGCAATTAATTACTTAGTCAAAGCTTGTTATTCGATGCTTTTATTAACTTATATGATATTATTAATATAAATTATATATAATCAAATTATTTTAGACCAAATTTATTAAAAGATGTAGAAAATATAACGAGTATTTAGAAAATTAAACCATCAAAGAAAACCGAGGGAAAAGGGTTTTTTTATTTAGCATGCAAGTTGCTATTTCCCAGGATAGCCTCTTCATACAACATTTGTAAAATTTATAACTTTTTATTCGCTTTTAATAAATTGCTGCATTTCGTTGAAAAAAAGGCACAAATTTTTTGAATAATATATATATATCATGAGGAAAATAAGCATGTTGTAGAAATGGTTTCAAAAACAAATTTAACGCCACATTAAAATGAGATTGTGACTATATCATTACTAGAGGCATTCACTTTTGAATACAATTGCAAAAAAATAATACCGAATAGAAAAGTTCGTTTATAACCCTAGCTTGTCCGTAAGATTGTAAATGAATTTACGGTATTTATTCTCCCTCCCATTGTCCGCTACTGTTTGGTGGATTATTGGTTTTTCCATCAGAAGACGCGTGTGTTTTTTATTAGACACACCCCACCCCGACATTCTTTGAGTGGCCATTTAACTACTCTAACAATTTCCCCCCCTTTTTATAGTGGTACAAGATAGCAATTAGAAGAAAAAAATTCTTTCCCTTTTTACTCCCACAAAAAAATGGAGTCGAGAAAGCTAGGGGAGAAATGTTCCAATCTCAAAAGCTTAATTTTCGCAAGAGCCTCCTAAGTAAATGCACAGACAAGGATCAACTAGCTCCTACTAGCAATTTCACTTACCCTAAAAGCGTCAATTTATGAAGCAATTAGACTAAAATTTCACCAAAACATACGACTCATATTTTTTTGCTTTACCAATACATTTAATTTTTACGCTCTGCCTCAATTAAATATCTTTCACTACAATTTTTGCGTTCGTTTCGCAATTAATTAGGAGATGGAATTGAGGAGTGGTGGAAATATGTGGTTCCTGCACTATCGGTTATTGGAAGTTAGAAGAGGAGGATACAACCTAGAACATCATCCATCTCTGTCGATGATTTATTTAAACTTACAATTAATGAATCTCGCATATTTTTTGGATCGCGTTAGCAAAACATTTGCGGAGCAATGTGTAGTAATTATGGAGATCGATTCCTTTTTATAAAGAGATATCTTTAGCAGAGAACATAATTTTAAAAAGACCGATCAAATTTATCCACAGCTGGGCGAAAAGTTACTTTTAAATAACAAGCATAGTGTTTGCTACTAAAAATGTCGTGTCCAATATTGAAATCGCTAATTTTAATGTTACAACATTATGTAATCCTCAATTCCTCGGGAAGGCTTTATTAATGACCTAATGACTGTTCCGATCTCATGGGACCCCGGAATAACTTTAATTATCATTAGTGGCGAGGGTTTAATTTCAAGATATTACCCTTCGATTCAGAATAACTTCCGTCAACCCGCACGGAAAGAGATCAAAAAATATATCGGCCAATTATTAACGACAATAAAAGAAATATTTCGTTGCTATTTCCCCTTTATCCTAACTATTCGCTTGACATCGATTCCTTTATATTATTATATTTGTACGCTACATTATCTCAAAGCCTTACTTCCTTACTATTTTTTCTTGCCTTTTATAATATCGTGTCGACGTAAAAAACTTACCTCCGATCTAAATATCTTCATACAGCTACATTTTAAGCCTTTATCAGTCATTTGTAAAACATTTAAAATTAATCTCCTCTTAGCTCAATCAATAAAAGATGATTTTGGGAAGCCCACACTTTATCGCGTGCTAATTTGTATTCTCTCCAAATCCTCGATGGCAACGAATATGGCTATCGTACAAGGGAAAGCAACCAGTGTGTTGCCTGATGAAATTGAAGACAGCGCCCAGCAAAAGAGGAGGGTCAGTGATCAGACTCAAGCCAATTTAGCTGTAAAGCTCATCCCAAAATACATATTGAGGGGATCTAGTCTTAGGGACCAATCGAAAGATAAAAAAGACAAACATGTTGGCTTTTTAGAATTAACAAAGATCCCTTCGAATTTCAATAAATTTTCACCCCACAATTCTTCAAACAACAGTCTCGCCACTTCGGATGCTTCCAATAATCACAAGCTTACTAATTCTTCCATAAGCGAATACTCCGATCCTATTTTGGGTGAATCATTGATCGTTGTTTCGGATGGGAGCAACAAGGTCAATAGTTCTCAAAGTACAAAATCCAAAATTTGGAGCAAATTTAGACTGGGCAATAAAAAGAAAACTAAAACTTCCATAAAAACCACCGTCGGTCCCGAAATTTATCGACATGATTCAAAATACTCCAATTATCACAATTCGGAACATATTCCTTTGCAAGCAACTAGAGAACAACTAACATCCAACGGCATCGCCGCTTCTGGTCTACAAACAATCAATCTTCCCCAAACTTGCTTAAAGGCTAATGGAAGTGAAGTTTCAAGTCCCCCCAACCTAATTTCTCGTTGTTGCTTACCATTAACATCTGCGGCTTCGAGTGTAGACCAAAACGTGCCAGCTAAAATAACTGATGTAAGGGCCCAAATAAGACATAAACCACTTCCTCTACCCTTTTTACCCGACCATCAAACGGCAGTTGAGGTTATTAAATCACCCGGTTTAAAAAGAGGTTCCCGCAATTCTAAAGTTTCAGACTTTAGCGAAAGCAGTGAGGGTTACAATGGGAGCTCAATTTCAAGTAAGGCTACCTTTCATTCTTGCTGCCAGAGACTGGAGCCTCGGGTGAGTTTGTTAGGCCGTCCCCTCACTTCTTGTAGCAAATGCTTCACTAAACGCGACCTGAAGTATAGAAAAATCCAAACAAAGATCTACAATTTTTTGGAGCGACCCCGTGGGTGGAAAATGATGTCTTATCACATAATCTTGTAAGAGCCATTCTTTGCTAATTAAAATTTTAACCTGAGTTTTTAAAAATTCGCTACTTTGAATTATACTTTTCCTTTGTTTATCATAAAAAACTAAATATTACATGCTAATTATTTTTTGGGTCAATCAAACTTTGGTAGAAAATTATGGTAATGATAAAATGCCGAATATGAAAATGTATTTAAAATTTTGTTCAGTTTTTACCGATCAATATTGTTATTATTATCAATTAAAAACTTTGAGATTAATCAAAGAAGGCCCGAGCCAGGCTTAAGCTGGACAAGGCAAAATGAATTTTTAATTTAACATTTTTTACTAATCTTTTGCAACAATAATAAAGCACTATATTTGCAAACAGATAGTATAGGCTTAGAATTAAAGCCCTCTTTTAATTTGTTGATGACAAAATCGTTAACTAGACATCAAGCTTAATTTCATACTAAGAGTTACAATTAACGAAGCTTAACCCATAAAGGCCATCACAAATTTACCTAAAACCTATTAAATAATGCATAAGACACTAATTTGCGGCAGGCAATCGTTTTGGCTGAAAGAAAATAACGTATTTTATATAGTAATTAAATCCTTTCGCGTTTGTTGCAAATGTTAATAAATCAGACGGGCTCTATTGTGTGTAATCCTTATTCACCAATTTATTTTTCAAAAACAGTTTTATAAAAAACCTTATATTAATTACAAAAAATTGGTAAGCATTCAAGGGTTGATTGATTTGCCGAAATTATAATGGCAAAATAATTTTTTTTTTTCAAAAAATGCCAAGTATTTTGAATATTAGGATAAAAAACGAGGGCCTTCGGCCCTCGTGGGAAGGGGGAGAAGGGAAGGGAAGAGGGGAAGGGAAGGGGGGACGACTCATCTGTACTTCGTATAAATTTATCATATTTGCTATGCAATTTATGGGCGAGAAAGGTGGGAAGGGGCGAGAATGCCTATAGGGGGGTATTAAATGCCTAATGATTAATTAATTATTTATACAAATTTTCCATTATAGGCAAAATGTAATATAGGCAAAATGTAATATAGGCAAGGGTTAGGGTTAGATTTAGTGTTTGCATCTAGTTGCGTATTACATTAGTTTTTATGGCCTTTAGTGATTATGGGTCTAACTAACATTATATTATAAAACAACACAATGTTAAGAATTTGCAGAATTGTTGGGAGAAATTTTTTGTTGAATTTGAACAATTTTTAATTAAAAAAATCAAAAATTTGGCCAATGGTCACTTTTTCTCTATTGGTCAGTACCAACAGATACTCTATAAGTCAATGATAGCCAAAAAAACGGGAAAAAAAATTTTGATGCTCACTTTGGCCAAAGGTCATTTTTTTCCATTGGTCGGCAGCCAGCTCACGGTAAAAGTGGATATAAATTCATAAGAGTAAAAAAAACAAAACAAAAAATTTTCGAATCACATTTTGGCTAATGGTCATTTTTTTCCATTGGTCAGCAGCCAGGACACGGTAAAAGTGGATATAAATTCATAATAGTCAAAAAAAACGAAAAAAAAGTTTTCGAATCACATTTTGGCCAATGGTCATTTTATTCCATTGGTCAGCAGCCAGCGGACGGCCAAAAAGTCATAATAGCAATGGTAGGAACAGGAACAATCATAATAGTCAAAAAAAACAAAAAAAATAATTTCGATTCACATTTTGGCCAATGGTCATTTTTTCCATCGGTCAGGAGCCAGCGGACGGCCAAAAAGTCATAATAGCAATGGTAGTAACAGGAACAATCATAATAGTCAAAAAAAACGAAAAAATAAACTCGGATTCACATTTTGGCCAATGATCATTTTTTTCATTGGTCAGCAGCCAACGGACGGCCAAAAAGTCTTATAATCAATGATAGTAACAAGAACAATCATAATAGTCAAAAAAAACTCCGGGATTCTAACCCAAAAACTAGTTAAATTGCATAGCAATTTAAAGTAAACAACTTTTATTTATGTTTATTATATAACATTGGTCAGCAGCCAGCGGACGGCCAAAAAGTCATAATAGCAATGGTAGAAACAAGAACAATCGTAATAGTCAAAACTAAAACGAAAAAAATAATTTCGATTCACATTTTGGCCAATGGTCATTTTTTTCATTGGTCAGCAGCCAGCGGACGGCCATAAATTCTTATTATCAATGATAGTTACAAGAACAATCATAAGAGTCAGAAAAACTCCGGGATTCTAACCCCAAAACTAGTTAAATTGCATAGCAATTAAAAAGTAAAAAACTTTTATTTATGTTTATTATATAACTAGTTAAATTGCATAGCATTAAAAGTAAACAACTTTTATCTATGTTTATTATATAATAGATAATTTAACAAATCTTATATATAACACACCGAGGGAGATAGAGATGAGGGGTGGGGCACCTCTTATGCATCAATTTAAAAAATAACACAGCGAGGGAGATAGAGATGAGGGGTGGGGCACCTCTTTCTCATGCATTAATTTAAAAAAGCGATATCCTAATATACCCAATGCAAATAGATAGGGAGGGTAACGGACAACGGACAACGGACGGACGGACACCAAAAAACGAGCCCATAAATTGCATAGCAATTAATAGTGTTGGGTTATTATTGGCATTGCTTAATTTGAAATAGACTGAAGTTTGGCTATATAAACCAGGTGACAAAAACATAGACCAAAAAATAATTTATAACTTGCACTATATTATATACCATTAATTTAATCAAGATGTTACAGTGAGCTTTATTATTGGTAAAAGCACAGACATTCAGCTACCATAATTTATAAGATTATAACAAACCCACCCTCCTACCCAACATAAATTTACATCGTATGGTCTTGAATAAAAACGGCAAAATTTTTTTGATCTAATATTAAATAATTTATAGAATATCGTCAAACTCCTTGTTTCACCCTGCCGCTTAGGGATCTTTGTAAGATTACCCAAAGGAGGCGGTTTTGTAATTTTAGTTTTTTTAAAAATAAACTTTATAAAACGTTAACTTAAACAAAAAAGTTTCTTAATTGCCCTGCCATATTCTAATGAGTTCAATCATTAACTCCATCGATGGATATTTGATAATAAACATGGGCGTAGCCAGGATTGGATTTAAAGGGGGGCAAGATTGATTTAGGGAGGTCAAACTGATAATTCTTGAAAATTCACTAATTTTATAAAATTTGGATTCAGAGGGGGGGGGGGAAGCCGCCCCTTTCTGCCAACCCCTGGCTACGCCCATGCTAATCGATGATTCTTAAACGTTTTAATTTCATTATTATACATATTATATGCATTAGCATTTAAACATATTAAATTCTGTCTTAAAATCATCAGTTGGTATATTTGCGGAATATTTCTAGGTCTACTGCCAAATTTTCTGAATGTAAGCTTCATGATATCCAAATAAATTTAGAGTTTTCTAGTTGTCAGCTATATATGTTTTACCATAATATGTTCTAGGTGTCCATACAACTCGAGATATCTAGAGTTTTTAGGGATCTTAATTGCTTGCCAAAATTTTCCAGTGAACTTTGCAAATTTGTGTGCATTTTTAATTAATAATTATTAAGATATTAAATATTTCCGGAGACCTACGAGTACCATCTAATCTTTATTAAAGCATACTCATTAAAAATAGTCCTTTGGATACAAGCAGCAAAAAATTGCTTTTATCTATTTGAATCTTAGGATACCTACCGTATGAAATATTATTATTCATTTACATTAAAATATTAATTGTCGTTTATGACATATTTGCAATTTTAGCGAGATTTTTATCTCAGAATGAATACTTTCATAAAGGTGTAATATTTTTTAACCCCTTTTTCACCTATAAAAAATGTACGTTTAACTTTTCCAGGTATATTTCTCAACATTATTTTAAATGTGCCAATAAATTCCATTATTCCATAATCCTTTAATTTTCAATAATCATATTATATGGAAATTTGTCAATTTATACCTGGCGGACATTTATATGATGTATAGTATACTAATGGTAGCGGTTCTAGCCAACCCACTCCCCCCTCTTAAACTTTTGCAAAGCATAATTTATGTGTTGAAAAAGCCTTATTCTAGGTAATATATCTTTACCAGTTTAGCGGTAAAGTATTTCCTGTCGTTAACGCAGTTGAAAGTTAATTTATTACCAACTTTTTTGAAAGTTATTATTTATGATGTGGGAGAAATATCCTTCAAAATTGATTTTTTTTATTTAGTGGAATATGCAAGTTACTCCAACCTATTGTTGTTTTTAGATTATTGAACGATAAAACTTTTCGAGTGTTTTAAAAGTTGTATCGTATTTTTGGACAAAAATAGGTAACTTTACCATAGTAAGTTAAATTAACCTGATGTGAATATGGTAACCTGCCAAAATATAAACCATAACATACAACACAAAGGAAAATTTGTCATCGCCTAGTCCAAACTTAAACTTGCATTGATAAAAACCAGTTGTCACCCGACTATATTATAAAATAGTATTAATCTACTTACCT
This sequence comes from Gordius sp. MW1, assembly GCA_964036665.1. NCBI lineage: Eukaryota > Metazoa > Nematomorpha > Gordioida > Gordea > Gordiidae > Gordius > Gordius sp. MW1. The sequence continues at coordinate 5,247,216 of OZ038529.1, forward strand.
TATCATTTGACTTACCATATTTTATTTTAATAATTAATTGCTATGCAATTTATGGGCTCGTTTTTTGGTGTCCGTCCGTTGTCCGTCCGTCCGTCCGTCCCCCTATCTATTTGCATTGGGTATATTTTATATTGAGAAATTGAAAATAAATATTGGGAAAGCAATATTATATATATTCAAAAAAAGTTAAGGAATTATAAAATAATTAGATCTTTTTTGAAGCTATTTTAAACATCTGCGTGCTCAAGTAATAAATTACCATCCATTACAATTGGCTTGGGCATAGGCATTTTGTGTCTATTATTTTATAGATTTCAAAAATAAAATGTTAAATTTTCTGTCATAATGTCCCTGGTGAAAGTGATATCCAATATTATAATGCCTATTAATAATTTGTCATTTTCAAGGTAAAAAAAACCTTCCTATCATGAATTGATGATTTATAGTATAATTTAACATAGGTTTAGGCGTCAAAATTAATGTCGATATATATGGATTAACGTGTTCGTTACCACATAATATGCTTTTGCAAACCATGCTAGCCTACTATTTTTTCAAATTAAAATTTTATGACAGCACATTCAGTTATAATAATGATTGCTTGATTAAATTTATTAATTCCTATGCAATTTATGGGTATATATATACTAAATATAACAAAAATTTGGGAATTATAGCCCACATAATTTATATTTTAGCGTTTAAATTTAGCCATGGTATTTTGTCAATAATTTAGATTAAATCTATAAAGATAATTGTTCAGTATAAATAGAGTTAAATGGCCATTTTGCCTAAATGTTTTTAACTCACAAATATTTAATTATACTTTACACCGTATGGTTTAATATAATTAGAAGAAAATAGGTTAGAGAGTAAAACAAATTTATATTCTATCGGCGTGTCTCTTATAAATAAAGTGCTTTAATGGCCGGAGACAACACTAAGGAGAAAGGTATAACATATTTGAGTCTGTATTAGAGTCAAAACTGAACAAAATTCATAGATACCTTCATGTTTGCTATCACATCGCTTAGACATTAACGGGTACCATTACAATTTGTGCCTTAGTTTCATGAATTATTCATACAAGGTTTAAACAATTTAGAATATATCGTTACCACTTAACCTTGTCTATAAAAGTCTAATTTTACTTAACTCAAAACAAAAAGTGCCTCTAAAGACTTTAATCCTGTTTAGCAGGTGTCCTAATTCTTTTTGTGTAAGATCCCGAATTATGAATATATCATATTAGAAAATTCAATATGGGTTGAAAATTGTGTGCTTTTCGAATTATTTACATTACAAAACATATTTATAAATTTTATTTTACAAAGATTGCATACAAGCTATTACTTATAAAATAAATGAAAAGCTAAGTAAATTGAAATAAATTCTACTTGATTGTATGAGGATGAGCTTACTCGTTTTGTAAATATCAAATTTGGGTTATCAAAGAAATATTCGAATTTAATCTTCCGCTGTGTTGTGTAAAACAATAGTCCTGCCCTCCGCTAAATATATATCGGTAGAGCATCAATTTGCTAATTTTTTAATTGCTATGCAATTTATGGGCTCGTTTTTTGGTGTCCGTCCGTCCGTCGTCCGTTACCCTATCTATTTGCATTGGGTATATTAGGTTATCGCTTTTTTAAATTAATGCATGAGAAAGAGGTGCCCCACCCCTCATCTCTATCTCCCTCGCTGTGTTATTTTTTAAATTAATGCATAAGAGGTGCCCCACCCCTCATCTCTATCTCCCTCGGTGTGTTATATATAAGATTTGTTAAATTATCTATTATATAATAAACATAAATAAAAGTTGTTTACTTTTAATGCTATGCAATTTAACTAGTTTTTGTTATATAATAAACATAGATAAAAGTTGTTTACTTTTAATGCTAAGCAATTTAACTAGTTATATAATAAACATAAATAAAAGTTGTTTACTTTTTAATTGCTATGCAATTTAACTAGTTTTGGGGTTAGAATCCCGGAGTTTTTTTGACTCTTATGATTGTTCTTGTTACTATCATTGATAATAAGAATTTAGGCGTCCGCTGGCTGCTGACCAATGAAAAAAATGACCATTGGCCAAAATGTAAATCGAAATTATTTTTTTTGTTTTTTTTGACTATTATGATTGTTCCTGTTTCTACCATTGCTATTATGACTTTTTGGCCGTCCGCTGGCTGCTGACCAATGTTATATAATAAACATAAATAAAAGTTGTTTACTTTTAATTGCTATGCAATTTAACTAGTTTTGGGTTAGAATCCCGGAGTTTTTTTGACTCTTATGATTGTTCTTGTTACTATCATTGATAATAAGACTTTTTAACCGTCCGTTGGCTGCTGACCAATGAAAAAATGACCATTGGCCAAAATGTGAACCCGAGTTTATTTTTTCGTTTTTTTTTGACTATTATGATTGTTCCTGTTACTACCATTGCTATTATGACTTTTTGGCCGTCCGCTGGCTCCTGACCGATGGAAAAAATGACCATTGGCCAAAATGTGAATCGAAATTATTTTTTTCGTTTTTTTTGACTATTATGATTGTTCCTGTTCCTACCATTGCTATTATGACTTTATGGCCGTCCGCTGGCTGCTGACCAATGGAATAAAATGACCATTGGCCAAAATGTGATTCGAAAACTTTTTTATCGTTTTTTTTGACTATTATGAATTTATATCCACTTTTACCGTATCCTGGCTGCTGACCAATGGAAAAAAATGACCATTGGCCAAAATGTGATTCGAAAATTTTTTTTTCGTTTTTTTTACTCTTATGAATTTATATCCACTTTTACCGTGTGCTGGCTGCTGACCAATGGAAAAAAATGACCATTGGCCAAAGTGAGCATCAAAATTTTTTTTTCCGTTTTTCTGGCTATCATTGACTTATAGAGTATCTGTTGGTACTGACCAATAAAGAAAAAGTGACCATTGGCCAAATTTTTAATTTTTTTAATTAAAAATTGTTCAAATTCAACAAAAAATTTCTCCCAACAATTCTGCAAATTCTTAACATTGTGTTGTTTTATAATATAATGTTTGTTAGACCCATAATCACTAAAGGCCATAAAATGTAATACGCAACTAGATGCAAACACTAAATCTAACCCTAACCCTTGCCTATATTACATTTTGCCTTTATTACATTTTGCCTATAAATGGAAAATTTGTATAAATAATTAATTAATCATTAGGCATTTAATACCCCCCTATAGGCATTCTCGCCCTTTCCCACCTTTCTCGCCCATAAATTGCATAGCAAATATGATACATTTATACGAAGTACAGATGAGTCGTCCCCCCTTCCCTTCCCCTCTTCCCTTCCCTTCCCCTCTTCCCTTCCCTTCTCCCCCTTCCCACGAGGGCCGAAGGCCCGAGTTTTTAATAATTAACAATTTTTGTATATTAAATATTTTTATGAATTGTTAAAATAATCGCTGTCTAAAATTAAGTTGTTATTGATTTTAAGGTTTAAATATTATAATAAATTTCTAAATTCATCTCTTATTTCATAAGAACTTATTTAATTTTTAAAGTTCATCAAATTATTATTATAGTTTAAAATGTTTGAAACAATTAATGATAGATACATCGTTAATAAAGCCCATTCCACTCTCGGCTAACACTTTTAATCACACATGATATATGTAAAAAAGGCTCATGATAAGTTATAAACAGATAAAGGATATGTTTATATTTTTTTCATTTACTAGCTCTTATCTATTAATCAATGAATGCTAATTATTATTTCTCTCATTTATTTTGCTAATGTGGTTTTATTGTGACTTTTAAGTTTATATAATTGAATAAATAAAAGAAAACTAAATCGACTTGTAGGTATGTAAATGGTTCTATTCTATGTATGTCATGTATGCTTGGCTAATCAATTATAGAACCTTGGCGATATACTTTGATATTTATTTAATTATATTTATTGAATTTTATTTGTCTAACTCTTTTAGATCTTTCCAGCTTATGTAAAACAATAATTTTCCATTAGAAGTAGTAGTTACCCTTCCTTTGACATATGATATTCTTTGTACATTATTAAAATCTTTATATCGCCTTAAATATCTTTGAGCTTAAACAAATCAACTTTATTAATTTTATTTATTCTGATAGATTTTTGGCTGTTTTCATATGCTTGGTCCTTAGCGTTTTCGCTACAGTGCCTCAGTACGAAAAGGTTGCTGGTGAAGTGCTCTTTAACATGGTATTTGCTAATTTATATATATACTCTTTATAAAACGGTTTTCTCCAGCATCAATTAAGAAGATTATTTTAAAATTTATTAGGTGAGAGGGAAGTGTTTAATTTGAAAAAATAAAAGGCAACGAGAGTATTCCGCTACTCGCCCTTTAAAGAAACTTCATAGTTAATAAGATAAAGATATTATTTTTCATAAAAAAATATATAAAAACTTAATGTAGCTCTAACTTAATTTAACTAGATTTTAAAGTGTTTAATGGTGTTTGACTTTTCTACCATAGTTTTTTACATAATTTTTTTTAATAATTTCATGATTATTTGTAAGGAAGTCGTTATGGTTGCATGGTTTATAGTGGAACATATAGCGAGAATATGGTCCGCTGGATGTCGCTCAAGATACATGTATCTAATAGGAAGATTAAGGTTCGCCACACGCCCTTTCACACTATTAGGTTACTTTTAATTCTTATTACATAATTTTTTTTTTACTTATTAGGGTGAACATAACAATATAATATTGTTGAAAGAGCGCATAAATCTTTTGTGCAAAGTTTTAATTGACGTTTTGATATAAAGAAGAAAATTAATTATGACAAAATCGATAGAAGCTTAAGGGAAAATATTGGCCCGAACCCGGCCTGGCATCTTAACTTTGCTCGACTAGACCCATCGCTTTGTTGTCTCTACTCGACCCAGCTCGCCCATAAGTTTTTGCATATGATGCCCGGCTCTCCTTACCCAAATTAATAAAATTGCCCGTTTTATAGGAAGTGAAAACAACAGGACTTATATTTTTTACGAAATTCTGTCGGAAATGTTCGAGGGCGATAAAAATAGGTTATAATTATTTTGGCCCTATTAAAAAACATCAGATAAATTCTAAAATAACAAAATAAATAAAATAGGACAAATTTTAGATTATTGATCATAAATTACATTTGCATGGGTTCAAATGAAAAATAGGTCTGTCATATTACTACTTGAAAAGTTTAAATTCTTTATATCGTTGGGACTGCAAGCCTGTAATATCAAATGTCTAATTATTTTGGCATTGGCAATAAAGTAAATATGTAATTATGTTTGGCCATAAATTACCATATAAACTTCACAGTGAAAAATGGGCGTTTACTGGTTCTTCTAGGGGTAGATTAATGTCCGGTCATCAGAATATATGTTTTAGGCATACAGCCCTCTGGTAGATACAACTGTATTTACCCGAAGCTAAAACATGGCTAAGGTCATGGAATATTTACGGGGAATTTAATTCTATATAAAGATAGGGTCTTACATGGATTAGAAGGTTCAAAATCATAAAACTATAATTTAAAGTTGGACATAGCTCTTTATATTTTGACACTAGTAAGAATTGCAAATCATTTTTGGTAATATTAAATTTAAAGTGATTTTTAATGCGATTGTTTATGTAATAATATCATGTCCTGCCCATGGCTCATGCTTATCCGCAAATCCAACTTATTGACCCCAGATTCCTCAAAAAATATAGGATAAAATTTAACATTTTTACTTAAAACTACACTTGATTTTAAATATAAATTTAATACAATGACTTTTCAAACATATTAGTTATATTAATAATTATCTTTAAATTATAACTTGCTGTTCTATCATAAAAGTTTATGCTTAGTTGTCTAATTTTAATTATTTAAATAGAGCTTACTACGGTAATAAATATGTCATTAAGCAGTTTATATAAGGTTACGTTCCTAGAATTAATTAACATTCTATCTGCTAAGCATCGTATTTTCACCTTTGCCTCAGAAATATCAATAGCCCATAATTGGGATAGTAGTGTTTCAACAAGTTACCTTGGCATTGGCTGTTTTTATTAAATTAGTAAAAACTATTTATAAATATTATTTTAAATTTTAAAAACAACATGACATGGATATTGGAAAAATATTTAACTATTACTCATTATAGTTAAGTTTGGCCTAAAATTTAATCAGTATAATCAATAAAATGTGAACAGGTTAAAGGCCAATGGAATGCGTAAAGAAGGCAAATGAAACTGTGAACGGGAGGGGTCAAATACCATTTCATGGGCGTACGCAGAGGGGCCCCCCTAATTTACGAAGAAAAAAAAATTTCAATGCAAAAACATTGAAAAATTAAAAAAATTATGTTTTGCCCCCCCCCCTTTAATGAACTTTTAAACGTTTTGCCACCCCCCCCCCCCTTTCAAAACCTGGGGACGCCCATGACCATTTTAGTAATTTAATATATTCCTAATCCTAAGGATTTAAAATACATGTTAACTTCTTTGTGTATGTATTATATGGTTCAGTTTTAATGCCATGCCCCTAAAACTTTAGATAAGTGGGACACAACATAAAATAATTATTGCTTCCTTTGCACTTCAAGAATTCATTTTAAAGTAAAAATTATAATTGACATCTTTAACACTTATCCTAATATTAAAATATCCCAAAGCGGCGTATATTCACTTTAAGCTTGTAGTCTTACTATTCGAATTACTAGTTTAAAAAATGACCATATTTTATAAGGTAGTTCTTCTCATGAAAGATCATCAATTATATATACTTTATGGTTCAATATAATAGCTGCAAACAATTATATACATGTATTAGCTACTTTTTATAAACGAAACATCTTTTGAGCCTCTGAATTCGCACTGTTTTTACTCGGCGACAACCTTTAATAAAGCGAAAGGTATGTAGATATAAAGTTAATTTTAGTGTAGCTGTCTAAGTTATCTCAAGACATTAAAGAAGAATAAGGTCCAATTGTTGGTAGAGAATAATCTTATTATATTATGTATTATTAATTTAGTTATATTTAAATGTTAAATTTTTCTAGATTTTGTTGTGATAGTTGCATCCCTTATCGTTCTCTTTCTGGGAAGTAGTGGTCAAGTTTTCGCCGCATCTGCACTTAGAGGCTTACGTTTCTTCCAAATACTTAGGATGGTCCGTATGGACAGACGCGGTGGAACTTGGAAACTTTTAGGGTCCGTTGTTTGGGCACATCGTCAAGTAAAGTTACTAAATTCCAAGGGCGCAAATCACATTCATTTAAGGGGGTGTGGAAGGGGGGATAAATTTACTGATCTCAATCCAGCTTATTCTAAATTTTAAATAATGATAACATATTTTAAGTCATTTAAGACAGGTTATTCAGTTTCCTCATTATTAATTATTAATTAAAGGACTGCAAATTGATAATAAACAAATAGATTAATCAGGCCTTTTGGTAATTATATAAAAACTTGTGTGAATTATAAGCTAAGCTATCATTAGAATCAATAAGGTATGATTTTTTATTATTGCCAATTTAATGGCTAAAAGAAGGCTCTGATGCTAAATAATTTTTTGTAGCCTGGCAGTTATTCTTTTTATATGCAGTAAAATTGACTGCTTATATATATTCTTTTATATTTGAACATAGGATAAAAATCAATAATTTTCCTTTTCTTTATCAAATAAAATATTCGCGTCTCAAAAGTTTAAATTACCTGGATAAAGTATAAGCTCGAATTACCTAAAACTCTAAATAATAACCATAAAATTAAAAATATTTAAAATCATTTTTAGGAGTTGATAACTACCCTGTACATCGGATTTTTGGGTCTGATATTTTCCTCGTTTTTAGTGTATTTGGTTGAAAAGACAGAAAACCCGGAAAAATTTGGGACATACGCCGATGCTTTATGGTGGGGAGTGGTAAAATAATTACATTACCCTTAAATTTATAAATTATAATAAATTATTTGATATAAAAAATTTAATATGTTATTTTGTAGATAACTCTGTGTACAGTGGGTTACGGAGACGTAGTTCCAATAACATGGAGTGGCAAAATTATCGCTTCTTTTTGTGCCTTACTGGGAATATCCTTTTTTGCTTTACCCGCAGTATTCTTTTATTCTAAATTAATCTATATTTAGAAATAAAAGCAATGTTTATAGTAATATCAATTGGGATTTTTTAGATTTATTGTTAATATTTTAGAATAGCTGTAAAGTGTATATTTGCTATTATTATTTTTTGAAGGTTAAACTACTATAATTAAGCGTTTTTTGGAATAAAATCAATAAAGATTTATATCAAAAATAAATTTTATCCCTAATTTTTGCCTAAAATAAATACCTTTAAACATGTGCTCTTTGACTTTATCTATAAAAAAGCAAATTTTTAGATATTTACTTACACATGTTTTAGAAATAAATAGCGAATTGATATAACGTTAAAATTGTGCATTAATAATATTAATGATATATGATATTTGATTAAAATTAATGATCATATAACGTGTTGTGCTAGGGTATATTAGGTTCGGGGTTTGCTTTGAAAGTGCAGCAACAGCAAAGGCAAAAGCATTTAAATCGACGCAGGATCCCGGCTGCCATCTTAATCCAGAGCCTTTGGCGATGTTACGCTGCCGATTTAAAGTCCAAATCAACAGCTACGTGGAAAATTTATTTGAACCAGGTCGCAGTTATCAACCCTTTAGCCGCAACATTTACTACCACATCTTCCATGTAATATATTTGTCATTAGTTATTTGTTAATATAGAGTATACATATTGTTCGCAAAGTAGGTATTGGTTTTTGAGAAGTGCCTACATCTCCCCACATGAGCGTAGCCAAGGGGGAAGGCAGGGAAGGGCGGCTGCCCACCTCTTGATTGAAATTTATTAAAATTATGGCTAAAATTTCTTTAAATGATCATTTTGCCCCTCTAGAAATCATAATTGTCCCCCTCTAATCCCAATGCTGGCTATGCCCATGTCTCCATATCTGAGTTATCATAAGTGTCAAGCCTTTTCAATCAGTTAAAATTAGTCCTTTACCAGTTAAAACAGAACAAATAGACATGATGGCCTATAATTTTTAAGATATAACGGATATAACTATATATCGACTAATAAGTTGATTTTTGTGCCACTTGTTATATATTAGATTTAAGCACAATGCATCGTTCGTCAGCCGTTTTTCTTCCAAAAAATATCGCCCAAATCATTCCACCGTTATATCAGGGCCTCAAAATAGCCCGATCCATAGAAAACATCGTTTGGCGTACGCGACTGATTCTGGAATTAACAAGAGCAATCCTAGCCTAAATGATTTTGACACGTCTAGCATGAGTAAAGCCATACCACCCGAAGGTAGATATAAGTATTACTCGTCATATAGTTACTGTAATTAGTTTTTAGTATAAAGTATAAACGTTTGTTTTAATGAGATTTAAGGCATCTCGAAAAGTATGCTACTTAAATCTTATGGTCTAAATTACTTTTTTACACTTAAAGGGTGTCTAGCAGCATGGGAGGGGGACAATAATGATTTAGGGAGGAGCAAAATGATCATTTTTTGAAATTTTAACCATTTAAATAATTTCAACAAATTTTTGGATTTAGAAGGTGGCAGCCGCTCCTCCTGCCCCCCCCCCTTAGCTACGCCCATGGTGTCTAGTGAACAAATGTCCCAAATTAAGCGGGTATTGTAGCGACCTAGATTATTGAATTTAAACTTAATACCGTTTTATCCACGTGGTTTATTTCGAAGTCAAAAGAACAACTAAGGTTTACTTTTGACCCTAATAACACCTTATCTTATTTGCATGCACTGCATAGTTTAGATCCTTAATTTATAGTCGATTTATAGTCACAAATTGTCATTATGTATCCCTTAACTTTGTCTGATTTGAAGTACCTTTTTTTAATTATCCGAAATTCGTATGTTTTTAATTAATAATAATTTATTAATAGGACTGAAAAAAGTATAAAAACAATTGCTATACTTTAGCCAATGTTACCAAGAAGTTAACACTATTTCGTTTTAGACCTCTTTTACTATATAATGAAAACAATTCAAATTACTTCTTTTAACACTGCATCATAGAGGATCATATTCCAGTTTTATTAAAACTGGATAATGTGCATAAAGCCGCGATCAGGTGCATTAGGAAAATGAAGTATTTCGTAGCCAGACGCAAATTCAAGGAAGCTTTAAAACCCTATGACGTTAAAGATGTCTTGGAACAATACTCAACAGGCCATATAGATTTGATATCTCGCGTTAAAAACCTGCAACATAGGTACATTATTCATTTAAACAAAAGTTTTATATATATTGATATATGCCTATTAAATAATGCAAATGCCAGCAACTGTTATTTAAAAGTAACTAGTTATAATTCATAGTTAATTTAAAATCGCAAACTATATATTTTTCAAAGCTCAATCAATTTATAAAATTATTCTTAACTAATTGTAAGGTTGAATTGATTTCTAGATAGAGACAATTAGCATGTTAACGAATAATTTATTTGCACATATTCATGACATCGGAATTATTAAGAATTATTAATTGTTATTTTTTAGGTTTGATACGATTTTGGGGAAACAAGGATCGAAAGATAAGGATGTCTACATATCAAAAATTAGCTTGGCTTCAAGAGTGGTTAAAATTGAACGTCAAGTAATCAATGTTATAGACTTAATTACAACATATAATATTACAATTAATAGAAAATTTTATTTTTCAATTCTTAAATAAGATGATGAAATTTATATTGTGCAGGATGGGATTTAAGATATGAGGAATAGGAATAAATATTTGGGCGAATTGAAAGGAAAGATAGGGGGATGTATCGGGCCGTAAAAGGATAAACTATATTGGGCCGTAAAAAGATAAACCTTGCCCCCCCCCCAAAGGGGGACTCACATTTAATTCTTTCTTTAGATTCTGTATATATATTTTATTGATAATCAAATCTGAGAATTAAAATAATAATGAATTAAATCACACAACTCTCGATACAATATGTTGTGTATAAAAATCAATGATGCGTATTGAGAGAAATAACAAACACGTAGAAGCGCGTTGGGGGGGGGGGAGTAAAGTAACACACGTACTGAAATTAAATAGAAAGTAAAAGTACCACATATGAATTTAAGGTTACAGGAAAAGGGGTTACTCAGTGAGTATGCCTCTGATAGGCAGATGTACTTCTCGTATAAGATATAAGATCAAAAGACCCGACAATGTTAAGAAATCTAACAATAAATGAACTTTTGTAATTAATCGAATGAGATACACTGTTTTACAAGGGGTTTGGGGAACATGGGGGAAATTTAAATATATGAGTATCTAGAGTATCTCCGGATACGACAATTATTAATATACAGAGTTGTTAAATTATATCTTCAATACGAACTAATTCATGGGCGTAGCCAGGGGGGGGCAGGGAGGGACGGCTGTCCCCCTGACTGAGCCACTCTAAATCCAAAAATTGTTGAAGTTTATCAAAAATATGGCTAAAATTGCAAAAAATTTATTTTACCCCTCCCTAAATCAGCCTCCCTCTAATTCCAATGCTGCCCATGAACTAGTTCGTGTTCATAGTATAATATTAAAAAATTATATAGTTTAGGTTAAAGTTTATACTTTTACAACAGCAACTAGTTCAAGTTCATATTTGGATAAAATGAACTAGTTTAATTTCAGGTTCAAAATCTACAAAGGTGTCTAGTTCATTTTCTGGTAAATTAAAGCTTTATTGCTAATATATAAAAATACTTTTTTATGCTAAAATCAATAAATAATTTTATCAATAAAAATTTCTTTTTATTTCCTTTAATTGCGAAATTATTTATAATTTTATATCAACTATTTGAATATTAATGGTCAACTCCAATTTGGTTTGCTCCTTAGAGTTAAACAGCCTTACAGGGCACTAATTAAAACTATATAGTATTTTAAATTGTCTTAAACTCATCGCAGCCTTTAATAATTTTTCATTTTAAACAAAAATTAATTCACTTAATATAAATAATTACAATCGATAATGAAGATAAGATCCAATGTAAGAGCGTTTCGAAATTTAACTTATTTTTTTTTAAATAATATGTTTTATAAGTAACTAACTCTGAGTTCTTAGTAGTACAGTCCAAGTTCAATTAAAAGCAAACTAGTTGCAGTTTTTAGTTCAATTTTTAAAACAGAATGTAGTGGGTATTGAAAAAAACTAAATTACTTAACCTTGTATTAGTTTTTAACAGCTGTACAGTTGTGCATAGCCAAAAACGTTTTTAATTGTTTAAGTTAAAAACCACATGGTAATCATATGTCATGCCTTTTTCACGTTGTCCAACAAATCCTTAATATTACAGGTTGATGATATTGAACAAAAATTGGACTCGCTTATGGAAATGTTTCAAAACACCTATAGTCTTAGTATTTCGGCAATCAGTAGCCAAGTAACACCTCAAGCCCCAAATTCAAGATCGGACTCGTTTAATTTAAAAAATGCTATTCACGGGGCTAATAGTTATCTGATCAATCCTAATATTACATCAAAATCTTCTGATGAACAATGTTACCTTGAGGAATCAGATGATTCTGGTAAACTTAAGAAATCCTCTACTTTCACAGAAGGCATGTCAGACGTGAACCTTAGTCTAAACAAAGCAAAGCAAAGAGTCCGTAAACCTACGACATTATCAGGCCTTGATGAAAATATTAAGGAATTCAAGCGTATCCTTTTGCGTGGAGATAGAGATAGGAATACGGGTAGGCCATCCTCATTAAAGGAAATCATTGAAGAACCCCCTAGCACTATACATACCCCTTCGGACGGCTCGCCATCTATTGCAAAAAGTTTGGAACCACAAATCGCCACGAAAATTGAGACAGCATCGCTGAAACAAAAGTCATGTACGGGGAAGGATGAGTCTAGCGAAGATAGTACCAGAAAAAAAAGAATATGGTTATCAAAAAATAAAGACTCTTGGCCTTTACAATATATGGATGATCCGACTTGAAACAATATTCGTAATCGTACTTATCTGTTCACCTTACACATATCGTCGCCCTAAAACTCTGTGATAACGCTCAAATGCTCTAGTCAAATATAACGTTAAAGAGCCTTAACATTAGGTGATAGCTCTACTAATTTGTTTCAACCAGCGTCGATCTTTCCGTGCCTTATCTATGTAACGAGGCCATTAACAGGCACATCCTTGGCCTTATATGCATTTTAATGTAGGTTTGTAAAACAATAACAATTATAATCGAAACACCTATCTGACTCATAAATTCGCATTACGCTTATATTGTTTTATTCACTAATTTATGCAATTGCTAACATATGAATTTGCTTGGCATTTATGGGTAAAGGTTAGTAGAGTAATAAAGGAAAATAATTGGAATAGTAATTAAAGATTTAGTAATATTGAAACTACAAAAATGATTGTTAAGTTTGTTCTATAGTTGCATTAAGTGCAACAATTTTTGAATAAATTACTTAGCAATTTGCAATAAATTTCATGTTACATATAGCCCTTATGCATATTCTGATTAATATAGTTACCCTTTTATCATAACAAATAGAAAAGAAAAAGTTATTTAAAGGATGGTTTCGTTTTTATACTTCATCGATCGACCAACAAAATGTTGTATAAGCAATATATCGATTAATTTCAATAAGCTAATGATATTTGTGGACCTTTAATAAGATAACAGCTTAGGCGATTATTCAAATTGATTTATTATTCAAGTGAAATTTTCTAAGTCGTCATACTAGAATAATGATTAATTACAGATTTGCAAGAGTTTATTTATATATAGTAAATTAAGTTATAAGCTTAAAAACAAATTACACATGTCGGTAGAATAACAAATTAAAATAGTAAAAGAGATATGACAAAAAAGAACTAAAATTAAGTGCGTAAACGATCAACAAATTTAGCATTTTAAAATGAGGTTTACTTCAAAAAAACTATTAACTACATATTAACAATTTATGTCATAAGCATGATTAAGCTTTGTTATGGAATAAAACAATAACCCTAAAGCATAAATAATAAGGTATTACGGTTTAAATGCAAATGAGAATGAATTAATATGCATATAAATAATTTAGAATGTATTTTTGAGAAACAACCATTAATTTATAGGTCAAAAGGTTGTGTTATAATTTCTAGCTCTATATGTGGTTTAAAAGGCCTATGGGCAATTACAAATAATAGAATAGTATGTTTTTTGTTTCATAAAATTCAATTTTGAAGCTTGAGTTAGCTTAGTCTCTTTAAGATACGCACACAAATTTGATCTTGATGTCGCCTTCAATGACGATGGTGTCAATCTTGTCATTCGGGTAGAGTCTGTACTTGAAATCCCAAAAATGTTGCCCATTTACGCCTATTGCAAAAGCCGATTCCTGAAAATAAATATAATGCAAACACTTTTTAAAGATTATATCATGTGTGTCTCGAATTCCATGGCACCCAACAAGTTGTCTCCTAAATTAAACTGGGTTAACGATTTGAATTATGGAAAAATAAAACGTACAATTGCATTTCTTTATTGATTCAGAAATAAATTATTAAAAAATAAGTTACGTCATACTATTAGGATTAAATCTTCGTTTAAAAAGTTTTGTTAAATAAAATAACGATCTAGAATGAGCATTAACACTTCACCTAAATTAGGGTGCGTCTTAAAACGCGATTTTGAATCTAGATTAAAAAAGCGAATGCATGTTAAAACATAGCCGCGTCTTAATACGAATGTCACGTCATTTTTGTTCTGTTTTTGTGTTTTTGCTCATAAGACAAATATTTATCCTTTAATTAGGCTTATTAATGCATATTCATATAGTAACTAAACTAAAATTGTTGATTCCACGACATGTATATGGCATATTTAGACAAACAAAAATATGGCGCTTTGAAGTTGAATCGTATATTAAGACGGGCCCTTACATACAAGGTAACATAAGCATATATTTGGCAATCAAGGCGCAAAATAAATATATTAGAAGATTGTAATAAACAGCAGGCATTTTAAACGTACCATACACAAGATGACGACCTCAAAAGAGCCCTTTTCGAATGGGAAGAAAGGGGTACTGGCTTCCTCGGCCATCCATTTACCAGCTTGTCGCGTGTTTCTAACGACAGTCTTATCGCCATACCTTACACTCATATGAAAGCCAACGTCGGGTAAAGGCTTACCTGATAGTAACAAAAATCACAATTGGCCCCTCGTTTATTATTACAGCCTTTTTTGCTCTATTTTATTTAAAAAGGCGTAGTAATATATAAAACACTAAAAAAACCAAACTAAAATCGGTTGATAGAGCACTAATGCCAAAAACTCAGATGTTTATAACGTTGTTTCACACTATAAATGACTTCTCAAAAATTGTTTAAGCACTTGAAAGGATCCTCTTACTAAAAATTACCCCGATTGTGGAGCAAAGAAAACCCTTATTTGGTCTGATAAGACCTCGAATGAAATCGGGAAGGTAAAAGGACAGTTACCTTCCATAGCGCGGTCGGTCTGAAGATTCAAGCTCCACGCCTTGCCAAGCAATGTCCCATCACCAGCTAATAAAATTACACGACCCTCGCGCAACCCCCCCGGTATGTGAGCTGCAAACGGAACCGGTGGGTTGTAGGCAGGAGGCGTAACAGAGGAACCGCATAACTTTATGCCGTACTGTTCGGGTACCTTGAAATGGCAGCATCCACAGTCCAAAAAGTAATTGGGTAGCTCTCCGCCTTGGCGACCAGTCTAAAGTGATAAAGAAAATGAAACGTGTATACTGTTTATTAAGGCATACAGAAAACGACGAGATATATTTAAACATGGGAGTAGCCAGGAATGGAACTAGAGGGGGGGGGGCATAACTGTAGGGGGCAAAATGATAATTTTTTGAAATTTAAGCCATAACTATATTAACTGTTAAGAATTTCTGAATTTAGAGGGAGAAGCAGTCGCTCCCTGCAACCCCCTGGCTACGCCCATGTATATAAATGTCCCTAAGAATAGTCTAATATTATTGATATGTACAGTGAAACTAAACTATAAGATTGATAGCCTAATCATATACCGTGTAAAAAAGAAAAATTACAAACTCGAGCAACTTTACGTCCTGTTTGGCAAACTAGTTTCGCATAACAACATATTTAATAAACGTAAAAAGTTTAGCGCTTTTAATACAAAATTTACATACATCTTAACATTTCGTAACGTTTATTATAACTAATTAAATAAAATTCATTTCAAATTTGCGAAAATTTCTAAATTTAAAAACCAGTTGACATTTAAAATTTGTTGTAAGCAAAACAAAGATTCCACAATGTCATAAAAAAGGCTTACCATAGGTGGCCGGAACCATAAGTTAGTAAGATCCAAGTCTCCTTCAATGGCAATCACCCTGACCCTTTCGGGGTTAATGCGATGCCTAAACTCAAACACGGGCTTCCCATTAATCGACACCTATTGAAAAAATAATTTTAACCTTTAAAAATTCTTAGCTTTCCCATCATAATGGCGAAACTTATTTCATTAGTCAGAAAATCGGTATATAACAATTTATAAATATGAAACACTTGCTATATCTAAATTCAAAATGTTTTTATAAAAATGTATTTAAATTAAATAAATAAATAAATAAAATAGTAAATGATTTTCGTACTCTGTAATGGTCTCCTTCAAGTAGATAGAGCAATTCAAACATCTGAGCTTTTTGGAAAGGGAAATGCTTTACTCTCTCCTCCTTGCCCCAGCATTTATTGTCGTAAGAGTTTATCACCATCACGTCCTCACCAAAACGTAAGTTATAGTGAAACGGAATGTCATTATCCTTTTCATAAGACGATCTCAAATTGATAACTATGCTATTGAAGTAAAAAAAAATTATTAATTTAGTTTTCCCCCACAAAATATCAATAATAAACAAATATTTTATTAATTGTTATTATAAGGATTGGCATGGGCGTACGCAGGTTTTGAATTAGGGGGGGGGGCAAAACGTTCAAAAGTTCATTTAGAGGGGGGCAAAACATAATTTTTTTTAATTTTTCAATGTTTTTGCATTGAAATTTTTTTTTCCCATAAATTAGGGGGGGGGGGGCAGCCGCCCCCCCTGCCCCCCCCCCCCCCCCCCCCCCCCCCGCGTACGCCCATGAAGATTGGTTTAAAAATGGTTAATCATGAAAAAATGGAATATCAACATTATAAACTTACACATATGACATATATCATCAATATACAAAAGTTATATTCTTCGTTAAGCTGTTGGTTTTATGTCGCGATTAAGTTAAAATATAGAAGCGTCGAGCGGCTAAAGTAATTTTCAAAAATTTAAATGCGGCAAAGAAAATTAAAATCAAAATGGTAAGTTTTGAGGGTCTTAATTAATATTAGAGAAAAATTGAAAGTAATTGAACCTTTTGGCATTTTTATGAGCAAATCCTTGGATGAAAATACTGGAACCCTCTATCAGTTTTCCGATTCCAATTGGTCCATGGTAGGGAACTTTCTATCGATAAAATAAAAAAGTAAAGAATAATGCAAGGTAAAATAAAATATAAAACGCGTCAGACTTACCGGGTTAATAATGGCAGGGGGTGCGACGACCCAGTTATCAGACAAAATCTCATTGTCACCCTATGGAAAAAAAATAAAATTGTTTCAAATTACAACAATTTTTTCGAAAGGGTTTTATGACAAATAAATATAAAGATAAGGTTATAAGTAGTTGTACCAATTTAGTGGGAAGAACTCTGACTAGATGAAGCGAAGTGTCTCCCATAATTTGCAGCCTTTTGATTCTCTCGACCGGTGATCGGAAGTTAAAACTCGTGTAATAAAATCCATTAATGGCAATCTGCAAATAATATAGTAATTATACTTTTAAAAAAAGGAAAATTTATTTTTGACAAATTTAATCTTCGATAAATGTCAAATTCAAATGAATCCTTCTAAATAAACTATAATTTATCATTCATTTTCTATGAAACTTCTCTTGAAATTGATATATAGAGTTCTTAAATCATTTCATTAATGATAATCTAAACTAAACCAATGATAAACCTTAACTATTCTGCTGATGTTTCGAGGCAAGCTTTATAATTATTATTTACATTGGTGGAAGGATACTATTAAAGTCAAATTTTTCCAAAGAAATAACTTATTAAGTTACCAAATTAAATGACATATATTATATAATTAATTTGTCTATAAATAAGTATCCAACAGCTTTATAGTCAATCCATTAGCATAAATAAGTTTTTTGAATTTTGATATAATGTCATTTTATTAGAGTTAGAATAAAGATCGATAAATTAATAAAAAGCGGAAAGGCCAAAGAGGACAAAACGGATTGACAAAACAACCGCTCTCTAAATTTTATGGGAGGCAAGCAAAGTGCGATGACCGCGCATAGCCACATGGCAAATCCTGCTTTAAAAATCAATAAAGTGTCCAAATCTTATACGAAATCGCAAGGAGCGGGCTAATAAATTTAGAGTAACCCCCTGTCCCACCCTAACCACAAATTTAAACTTGTTGTTAGGTAGATATTATTCGCATTTCTCGCTAGTCATAAGTACCCAGTGCAGCCATCGGCGGAGCCAAGGGGGGTAAAATTTGTTGAAATTTATTAAAATTATGGCTAAAATTTCAAAAATGATAATTTTGCCCCTCCCTAGATCATTATTGTCCCACTCTAATTCCAATGCTGGCTACGCCCATAAGTGCAGTTATAAGCTTTAATGCTATATCGCGGTAGCATTATATATTATTAATGGTTAATTGATCTCAAATTAACTTTTATAGCAAGAAAGTATAAAAATAATTATTCGGGTTAAAATCTAAAAATGCATTTTAACTGAGAAAATTTCAAGGGAAAGCTACAATTTTAAGCAACATACAATTGATAGGATATGGATTTTTAAGCGCATTTAATAAAGCCCCTCCTCGATTATTTAACAATATTATTATGAGCAAGCATAATTGTTATAAATAATGAAATTGGAAGACAATTAAATAAAGACGAGGATTATCAAGTAAACTGTATATTTCCTATTCGCAACTTTAAGGTTTCTCCTTAATAAAACGATAGCAATAATTCCACGACTAAATTGCCCCTTTCAAATTCTTTTTTGTTATCTGACAAATTTGAGAGTGACTGCAACTCTTTAGGGTATTCAATAATTTCTAGAAAAAAGGAAAAATTTGGTCCTAAAATGTGAGCTATTACTATAATATTGCAAGTGCTAGAGATATTTCGATAACACCTGTTATTATTTAACTGTGACGACTAAATACAAATATGAGATCGCTTCTACCAGCTAATTATGTTTTTATTTTTAAGAAAAAGTAATCTAACATAGCGCACTAGGTATGACAAATAAAAAAATAAGATTAAAAATTAAAAATGCCATCATTCTGCTCTTCCCATAAATCAAACCTTTTGTACCCTCAAATTCAAATTCATATAATATGGTAGACCTATTTTACGTCATAATTAGAAATATAATAAACTATGATTTAGCTGCCAAAAAACCTTTCTCGACGAGAAAAAAATAGGAGAAGGGGTAAATGTGAAATTTGAGGTAAAAAACCTGGAGGGATGGGGAAAAATTGGATTTGAAAAATGTAATCGAGAGGGGAAAAGGGAGAACGATAACCAGAACCAAGGCCAACCCATGGCTGCTGATTTGATATGTAGCGCGCTCGCTACCGCATAGATAAAGGTCGGAGTATAAACCCGAATGATGATAAAGGTGACATTATTAATCAATTTTTTAATACGAAAATCACCCCGGGCACCCCCCCCCCTCCTTTCCTTGTTGAATAAAATAATCGATTGGGAAGAGGGAGGGAGTGTAGTCTGCAAGGAATAAATAGTAGTGTAAATAGGGGTAGGCACCTATTTTTTCATTTACAAGATTGATTGATTGATTGCTTGATTAATTGATCGAGTTGATAAGATTATCACATTAAACATTCGAGATCGCGCGCTCTAATTATTAAAATCGAGGTTGGAATATACTAAGAAATTTTAGCACATTATAGGATGGCTGATTGCTTGAATTAAGCTAGAAACTGCTTCCTTCCTAACTTTTTATCTCTAAAAGTACACAAAAAAGTGAGTAGCAAATTGTCTGGGATTGAAATACTTGCTTTTAGGAGTGATGTTATTGTGAGATTTGTTGTGCTGCGCTTTTATATATAAGTCGTATGTAATTAGCAACCATATGTAGTTGGCAATTACGCTTAAGTGTTTTTTAATTATCTGTATGGATCATAACCCGATTTTATCATTTTAATGTTTCTTCACAATCGCATAGAGCATGTTTCAAAAATTCGTGAGTAATAGAAAGCTGTGTTTAGTAACAAAATGATGAGCAAGGAGATCCAAAACTTTAGTCATATTTTAGTTAAATGGGTTTCAGAAAAGACCATTCATGATTAACCCTACTAGGCTACATAAACTTAAAAAATAATGCATGCAATGCACCACTTGACTCTCATTTAAAGTTATATTTTGACTAATTGAGCAACGCAACATGAAGGTTTATAAATTTTTGCCTTAAACCAGCCCAATCAAAACGAATCCTTAATCTATAATCCAACCCAACTAGAGACCTGCGAAATCAATTTTTTTAAGGCCCGGCCCGGGCCCGGAATTTTAATAATTTCAGAAACTTAATCAAACTGAATTTTGGTAAAATTATTTATTAAATAATAAAACGCACATAAAAAAATTATAAATGGATAAAAATCTAATTTGTTGCAAAAAACACAGGCATCAAAAATTTCTGTGTTTTAGATTTGTTCTCCGCTCTTCATAAATGCGGCCAGCTGACGAAAAACACCTCTCACTCGAGGCCAAATCAGGTGTCGAAAAATCTTACAAACAAGAGGGCTAAGCGCTGGAAATGACCACTGTGGTCTTTCGACCAATCCGATAATTTTTTTTTCTCATTGATCTTTAACTTTGTGTTGGTGTCAACTTCATTTTCCTCTAACTCTTTCTTCATAGAAGATGTTTCATGCCATATCTATTCAACAAAATTGGGCTATTGAGGATATGAGATCTTTTTTGATTTTTGCAGGATTTGTAAGTTTTATTAAAAGTGGCTTGTATAGGAAATTGTCCAATCTTTATTTTCTTGGACTTCTTTACAGCATTCATGTTTTTGGAGATGGGTGTTCCATATTAAGTTAAGCATTATCAAAACTAACATAAATATTGCCTGATGAGCAGGAATTATAGGATAACACATTCCTGCAAATCTTACAAAAAACAAAATTTATTTTCTTATAATCTTTTCCATACTTCACTCTTTGCTCTAAGATTTTCTTTTTTATAAAATTCTTTTTGAATATTTTCAGCTATTAGCAGTAGATTTTTTTTGTTCCATACTTAATTGTTTGTATATTAGAAAAAGCGCGAAATGAATAAATAAGTGTTTAACAGATTCAATAACTTGTAATTAATTTTTTGAAATATTATAGATTGTTTTAAACAGAATAAATGACTACTTAGACTCTTCTAAATTATTCCGGGCCGGGCCTATAATTTATAAATTAGGCCCGGCCCGGCCCGGAATTCTAAAGCCTAAAAATTTAAGGCCCGAGCCCGGCCCGGGCTTCCGGACCGGGCCTCGGGCCGCCCGTGCAGGTCTCTAAACCCAACTAACACCCTTTAAAAAAACTTAAAAGTCTATTGAAAAATTAACAAGCTCTAAACTATTTTCGTTGAGTTCTGCCAAAAATATATATTGACTTGACAAAACCAACGTTTTTGCACTAAGTCTAAGAATCAGTCCAATATGTTCACTGCCATGGAATTTATTTGATTCAATGTTTTTTACATTTAGGAATCCAATAAAGACATTCGTAATGACACCTTAGAGTTTATTAAGATAACGCACACCAACATGTTTAAAAACACAACCTATTTTAAGACGTATTAAAAAAATCTAAATTCTTCACTGACTCTCACAGCAAAGAGGATAAATAAGAAATGACTATTTACCTTAAGATGAGTGCGTTCCACTAGGATTAGAATTTCGTAGACGTGGCCCTTGTCAAATGGGACACCTCCCTCGCGTTCTTCGTTGCCCCAGGTATCACCAACCCTAGCATTTCTTACAATGACATTGTCCTCAAATCGTACATTAAAATGGAAGGCTATGTCTTCTTTGTCATTTTCCCCATTCAGCAAATTGATGGTAAACCTAAAATATTTGGTTTAAACCTTAATTCAAGCATAAAAAATTCGGATAAGTTTTTGTCAGATTGATGATATTTGCTTTGCAACTTTGATTTTGGCTCTAACGTATAATAAATTCAAATATAGCCTAGAAAAATAACTAGAAGCCATGATAAATTTAAAAGGATTTTCATTTAATAAAAGAAGGCAGGCTATTTTAACAAATTTCAATAGGTTCCCAGGCTCTAATCCCGCATAAAAAGGAAAAATTATTTTCTGTAATTAATAAAAATCTTTGGTTTAGCTACTAAATTTTCGAAAATTGTAGCCGACCTAATATTAACAACGTTTTGTCCATCCTTGTCATAATTCTCAAACTTTAAAATAATCAAGTTTCAAATTTATTGGATTAAGATAATTATGATTTATATTATAACATATATGAAACATCTCATTGCTAACGCTTAAATAATAGAAAGATTATGCAATGAGATCAAACTTCATCATTACAAAATAAGAACGTTTTATTAAAAAATTTCAGAAAGCATTGCTACTCAAAAATAAAATTGTACTCTATAACAAATTAAATAGTCGATAAATGTTTATGGGATAATTAAAAAATTATGGTTACTTTTGTAACCAACCTTTTTCAAAACCTAAAATATTTTGAACCATATTATTCACTGAAAGCCTGGGGACAAGGAACTGCCGAGCACTTGTGTACGGGTACGGAATATCAATGAGAGTAGCACATTGCGCCCAAACATAACCCCGTTATATACTATATGGATAAAACCGCACGTGCAAAAATAGTTTTTGCGTTCAGAATTTTTAATAAAGTTACACATTGTAAATAACAAAAAAAACCGTAATTGGACCAAAAAATGAAATGTCAAAATTAGCAATCTATACTATACATGCATGTATGTGTAGTATGAGAAGGAATTATAAATGTGAAAAGGGTAATAAATTAGAGTTTGATTTGAGGTATTAACAAAACAAATATAGGGAGGGGAGAGTGTAATGAACCACCGTTGTTGGAGGAACGTGGAAAAGGAGCTGGTTAGAAAGGGAAAAAGTAAACATTGGAATGACTTTAACTGTGTTACAAAGTAATGAAGCAAGAAAGATAACATTCCAAAAAAAGTTTGGTTACAAAAAATAATATAAGGTGGCACATAAATTATTTTAATTTTTTATTTTTTTTTTGGGTGGGGGGTATAAAAATTTAAACGAAAAGCAAAGATCCGCGATTATTTCTTTTTAAGACTATTGTGATTTTAATTATATTTGTGATATTAAATTTAAAAATTACAACTTAAAGATTTGTCTCTAAATATGTATATTGTTTAATATTAAGCCATGTCTTACAAGATAAGTTATATTAGACGAAGAAGATAAAGATATTGCTTATAGAGGTTTTCACTGTTAATTTATTCATGCCTCAAATGGCGTATGCTAAAATACTTCATACATATTTTTATATTTGCCAAGGGGTATTTAGATGAGAGACGATAGAATAAAACAAATTATGGAAAAAAGTTTAATGAATATATAGGTGTAAAAACCAAAATTAGTCTTTTCATAATAGAGCTATGTAATCCTGACAATTTGTTTTTTTCCAATAATAATAATTTAAGAAGATATATCAAGTGTTACCCAATAGTCGTAAATTTATTGATTTTTTTTGGAGAAAAGATAACTTACTAAGCGAAGACAATAATATGCAATTTATAAATTTACGAAACATTCATAGGTCTTAAGGCGTTTTAGAAATTTTAATTCTGAGTTCTACTAAGCTAATAAATGATTCATTGCTTAGTCATAACTCCAAGATAACTAAACAAAGTTTAAATTAATATATAATACAATTTAACAAAAAAACTTGTGATTTTAATAAGATAGATATATAAACAAGGTTTTAAAGACTATTTATTAAATTAAAAACACGGCGATTTCGGCCACTTTTTTGAAAAAGAACTTATATCCAGCAAAATTTAAATCCTTTTAATTTAATTTAAAACATTTTGGATATAAATAAAATGAGTTTTTATAATTTTTAATAAAAAATTAAACGATAAAATATTTAGAGGAATTAAAATTTATCCTTAACAAACTCAAAAGCGTCTTTTAATGAGTGTGTGGTTACACTTTTTTATAGCTTTGCTTCGTGGCGAGAGATATAAAAATTGTTTTAAATACCAAGTGTAAAGACAGCTGGCCTTGGGCGTTAGAACGATGTGAATATACCAAAATATTAAACATACATAAAGAAATTTGTATAAGAATTTTCTTCATTTTTCATATTTTTTGTCTTAAACCCGAAACAAATGCATCACTTTTGCTTTAAAAAATGATAAATTAAGTATGATAATATAAATTTATCTGTTATGAACTTACTTTTTGGGATTTTTAGCAAGTTCACCCTGAATAAAAATAATCTTGTGCAGCTGCAAGCCCCCAAATATTTCGCCGTTGTATGGTACTTTCTAAAATCCAAAAAATAAGAATTAAAAACACATTTAATAGCTGTTACAAAATAGTATTATTTTTTTATTTAAATTATATTTTATATAAAATAAATTTTTTAAGTCAGGTGCATATAGTGTAAACATAAGGTTAGTTATGAAAGATCAATGTTACATTATCATAAAAAAAATTCTATACTATATTTAATTTTCCATATGATATTTTAACATCGATCTAACTTCAAATATTTATTTGAAATTAATAAAAATATTTACCAAAAATATCCAAAAATTTTTTAAATAAAAAATTATCAGGTATTTATAAAAAATTTAACTTTACCGGATTTATAATAGTGTCCTTGCCTTCTCCCGTCATTGTCGCGGCTGATATCAAATTAGTAGGTGGAATAGTAGTAAAAGAGCGTGGCTCACCAAAAAGGATTATCGATCAAAATCGAAATTAAAAACTATATTTAGCGGCTTGTTGGGGTGTTTGGAATGAATATAAGTTTTTAGAGTGCCAAAATGTGAGCAAAAAACGGATTTGAAGCTAAAAACAGAAAATGGCGTCGAGGTAAAAGAGAGATGGGGAGAGGGGAGGCAGGGGGGGTGGTTTATTTATTTGCAAGGTGTATGACTCAACCCACCCGCTCCCGCCCTCATACCTAACGCTTACCCCCCCCCCCCCCCCCGATTATGTTGTTTACCCGCTTTCTAAATCCTATCATGCAAATACCGTATAATATTTGCATAACATTTTTTTGAAGTATTTCCGATAATGATCCTTCGTTGATTTTACGTGTAAATATGACCCAGAAATTTAAATCAGTGTAATTCAACTTGAAATTATACACTTACATTATATGAAGATTTGTGCCTAATTTAAGCCCTCTAAGTTTCAATTTTGATTATATATTCCTCATTCTATAGACAGACATGTGTTTTTTTGGGGGGTAAGAAGCAATAAAATCAATATCAATATATTTTTTTTCTATATGGTTGGCATGGCACTGTGTATAGCATGAATAAGTTATGAGGCCACAAAGATCAGAGGCCGCAAAACTCATCAATTTTTAACGATGTTTTTTTTTGCAAAAGCAAAATTTTTAGATGTTTTTTTTGCAAAAGCAAAATTTTTAAACGGTTATAAATTTATATTTAATTGCAAAACCTAAATTTACTTTTAAATTGGTTGATACTTTACCAATATTAAAACCTTTTTTTGGTTATTTATATATAATTTATTAGTCCTAATATTTTAAAGATTTTGACCTATTCTAAGACGATAAAATGCATAGCAATTAGCATTAATTTTATTTATAGCTTAAATAATTTTCAAAATAACATAAAT
The DNA here is from genome assembly GCA_964036665.1 of Gordius sp. MW1. Taxonomy (NCBI): domain Eukaryota; kingdom Metazoa; phylum Nematomorpha; class Gordioida; order Gordea; family Gordiidae; genus Gordius; species Gordius sp. MW1. The sequence continues at coordinate 5,273,258 of OZ038529.1, forward strand.
TTTACTGTCAGTTAGACGCAAAATTTTTAATTAGCAAAATAAGGCCTCCAAACATATTATTTTCCTATCTGGTTAGTAAAAAAAGTTACTTGAATATTTACCCCTTCTAAAAAACCAGCAAAACTTTACCAAAATTCATAAATTATATATATTTATTAACTAAAAAATTATTTATTTTTACAATAAATCCATGTGACAGACACGTTTAGCAAGAAACGTGTGAATATATAGGGTTAGGGGCATTCCATGTCAAATCGCCACCTTTTCAGCCGACCTCCTCAGATTTTTATGAAATTTGTTGAAAATATAGTAACCATTGATATTATGAAATTTTTACCTCATTCGTGCCACTACTTTTCGGTTTGTAGGGGCTCAAAGCGGTTCATGACGTTAAATTCGATAATTTTTTTAATTATTCACCCCCCAATCAAAATCTTGTTGTAGTGAGCAGAGCTGTTAAGTAACTAGTTACATGTAACTCGTTCCTGGAATTAATTCCTTTTCTTTAGTAAAGTAACTGTAACCAGTTACTTTTACTTAAAGGGTAACTGTAACTGTAGTTGGTTACATTATTTCAGTAACGATGTAACTAAAGTTACAGTTACTTTTTATAAATTAAAATTTTTTTCATTTAATATTCAAATTTCACGTCTAGTTTGTGTACTTCACTTTAATTTAAATTTCCTCGCGGATCAAATTTGAAAATATGAATTTCGAATAGATAATCTATTTTATCAGTAAATTATTAATATTATATAAAATATTATTTAGTACAAATTGTATTCCAAAAATTTAAAGAAAGTGACTCATTTAAGGGTTTCTGTAGTTTTAGCCTTTAAAACGCTAGAAAGCAAGCACAGCTTCGATGTGCTTAGCAAGGTAATGGTTTCCATAATTAAGGAGTTCTATATAGAGAACAAAAACATTTGTACCACACCGATAATGCTACAAATTTCGTAAAAGCTTTAAAGTCTATTATATAACTTTATTAAATCATAATACACTATAGATTGTTCAACTCTGACAATCAGAGTGAGGAAGATGTGATAGAGAAAATTTCTGTCGAAGAGATTTTGTCAAAAGCAGGATTATTTGGCATAATCCTTTAGACTATAACTATTTACCTTGCCACAAAAGGTGTGCCTGTCACACTTTAAATTTGGTTGCAACCAGTGATGTGAATAAAGACATTTTACAAAAAGAGGATTTTAAAAGCATTTATGTGTCCTCTACAACAAAATGCCAAAACTTATGGAATCTTCAGAGTAGATCCTCCCAAACATTTGCATTAATCAAAAAGCATCTAAGCTCTTAATTGATAACCCCTGTTTCAACCAGGTGGAATAGTTTTTTCGACGCGTTAACAAAGACTTTGTCTTATATCTCGGAAAAGCCATCAGAACTTAATTCGCTTTGTGATGAATTGAATAAAGAAAGGTTTCTTAGGCGTGATTGTGATTTTATTGCTGAATACTGCAAAGTAAATAATATTTTTATCTAATTCAATGTATTGTTATTATATTTTCTGGAACCTATAGCTAAGGCAATCGAATTTCTTCAAGTCGAAAATTATATGTATCAAGGATTTTACACTCCTATCCTTTCTCAAGTTTTATTAAATTTACAACAAATTGGAAACCTTAAGTGGTGTAACCCTCTAAAAGAAGCAATTAAAGGGATTAATAAAGGTACAAAGCTATGCATGTAAAATTTAAAATATTATAGATTTCCCGATCTATGTAGTTTGGATAATTTGGTTGCAACGATCCTCCAACCAATTTTTAAAACAAGTTGGCCGTGGATCCGTCTTGGGAAAAATAAGAGAATTAAAGAATACACCTTAAATTACATTAATTCATTCATCCCTAACCAGTAGAAAAGACTAGCGGAACCAAATAAGTTGGATTTTTTTAATTTTTCAAAGTCAAAAAGTATTCAAGAGTGCATTCACACATTTATAAATTCGAATAATAGTGATTTGTTAATATATACTAATTTCCCTAAATTGAAGAAACTTTTCATTAAATTCAATGTACCCCTACCATCTAGCGCCCCCGTCGAGCGTCTTTTTAGTCTTGGTAAATTAATTTTCAGTGAAAACGAACTTTAGATGACAATATAGAAAATAACGTATTATTAAAATCGAATCATCATTTATTATCTTCTGATTTTTATATAAATGTTTAAATAAATAATATCAAAAAAAATATTGTTTTTGTAACTTTAGGTGTAACTAGTTCCATCAGGTAAGTAACTGGAACTGTAATCAGTTACATTTGAAAATTTGTAACTGTAACTGTAATTAGTTACATTTTTTGTGAAAGTAACTGTAACTTAACTAGTTACTGTGGTAAAGTAACTTTAACAGCTCTGGTAGTGAGAGATAAGACCCAATGGATAAAAGTGAAAAAATGTTTTCGATTAATCATGTGAAATGGCCAACATGGTCATAATGTCATTTGGTTGACTCATCTCAAACCTTTTAAAATCAGAAACAAATGACCACCTACATTACAATTTAAATAAACATGGGAGTTGGCGACCAACCGAAAATGGTCAAAAAGGCAAAATATTTAGTTTTATCACTTTTGGCGTCAAAATGACCATAATAAAAATATTTTTTTGCTATTTAAGCAACTCCATATTATAAGTATCTTTATCTATAATTAAAATATCTTTGTATGAATTAGATAATCATAATACTATAACTAGAACCCCTTTTTGTAGCTTTGCCAAAACATCACTCGCTTTTTTGGTGTTTTTGATTATAAATCGGTGGAGAATGGGGGTCAAATATTATGGTAGTAGTGCTAATTCAAGCAAAATTCATTGTGGCGCCAAAAGTGATAAAAAAGGTCTATATTTTGCCGTTTTTATATATAGGTGGTAAAAAATATTTGTTTCAAGTTTTAAAAGGTTTGGGACAATTCAGTGGTAGAAATGACATTTAGGCCATTATCAGTTGACCAATAGACTGAAAAAAATTACAAATTTTTTATTGATATAGGTCTTACCTGTCACTATAACAAAATTTTTAGATTTGGGGGTTAATTTAAAATAATTGGCTAATTTAACCACATGACCTGATGTCGAAGAAAGATTTATGACCATTAATCAAATGAGATTAAAATTTCAGAAATTTATAATATCAATTATAAACCAGGGGCTTCGCCCCTGGTGGGAAGGGGGAAGGGAAGGGGGGGGGGCGGGAAGGAAGGGGGAACGAAACTCATCTATACTCCGTATAAAAGTAGCATATTTGCTATGCAATTTATGGGCGAGAAAGGTGGAAAGGGGCGAGAATGCCTATAGGGGGGTATTAAATGCAAAATGATTAGTTACTTATTAATACAATCCATCACTTTGGCCAGTGGTGAACTTTTCTAATGGTTAGCAGACAGCCAAATAACTAGCTTATAATTATATAAAGAAAAAAAATCGATTATAATCTCACTTTGGCCAATGGTCATTTTTTTCAATGTCAGTAGCCAGGACACGTTCAAAGTCATATTATCAATGGAATTAACAAGAACAATATATTAATTTAAAAAAAAGAATAAATTTTTTTTGCCCTCTCCGGGATTTGAACCCACATGAGTAAAGGCATAGGCTTTTGTAGGAGGGGGGGGGGCACAGGGACCCATATCAGTAGAGGCATAGACCCTTCTACGGGGCATAGGGTAATTATCAATGTTAACCTAATATACCATTCCAAAAACGAAAAAATTCGAATCACAATTTGGCCAATGGTCATTTTTTTCATTGGTCAGTAGCCAGCGGACGCCCAAAAAGTCATATTATCAATGGTATTAACAAAAACAATATATTAATTTAATTAAAAAAAAATAAAAATTTTGCCCTCTCCGGGTATCGAACCAGCAATTAAGAATTTGCCCTCGCCGGGATTCAAACCCACATCAGGCCTTTGTAGGGGGGGGGGCACAGGGACCCATATCAGTGGAGGCATAGACCCTTTAAGGGGGGGGGGGTCACAGGGAAATTATCAATGTTAACCAAATATAGCAATTCAAAAGACGAAAAAAAATTGCGATTTACACTTTGGTCAATGGGCATTTTTTCCATTGGTCAGTAGCGAGGAGACGGTCAAATAGCCATATTATCAATGATATTAACAAGAACAATATATTATCAATGCAAAATGTAGGTTAATAATAAAAAGAAAAAACAATAATTCACAAAGCAGCAAAAATACAATTAAAATAGTAAATACCAAATTAATAATAATTTTGGCCTTTGGCCGGGGCCAGATAAAGTAGAAGTAAACAACGTCCCTCATTAATTTGACGAGACTTATTTAGCCAGTTTCCCAAACATCCGATATATAGCAAGAACCAAGAGAAGTTGCAAACAGAATTTATGAATAAAGCTAAACAGTCGAGCCAATAATGGAATTTGGGCTAAGGCGAGGTCAAAAAATTAAAGCCAACCATAGTGTTTTTGCGAAAGCAAAATAAAAGGCATTTACAGAAGCATAAGGCCACAGCCATTAAAAACTCTTATAAGTTTTTAGGGCAATTATATAAACAGGACACTCAAGATAGGACAGGACAGGATAGGACAAGACAGGACAAGACAAGACAACGAAAAGCGAGCCCATAAATTGCATAGCAATTAAAAATCTGAGGGGGTCTACCAAAAAAAATCGTTTTTTTGATCGATTTAACAGTGCAAAAAAATAAAAAAAATCTTAAAAAAGCGCAAATATTTTATGAGGATAATGCAATTCAAGGTTTAAATCAGGGGTTTGTCCCCAACCCGAACCCCTGAACCCAAACCGAGTAAAACCCGATGTTTTACAGAACCCGAACCCAAACCCGAACCCATTTTTAAAAATACCCTTAAAACCCGAACCCGATGAATACAAAAAAGGGTTCGGGTTTTTAATTCAAAAATATATTGTGAATTGAATATCTCAGTTTTCTCTATCATGTTCATGACAATGTAACGAAAACCATGCGATTTTAATTTCAATATTTTTTTTCCGGCATTTTGTATTAGCTCTTCCACCTACCCAAGTTAGCGCGGAAAGAGCTTTTTCCTCATTAAAATTTATTAATTGCTATGCAATTTATGGGCTCGTTTTTGGTTGTCCGTTGATGTCCGTTGATGTCCGTCCGTTTACCCTCCAATGTATATATTTAATTAAATTAATATTTTGTTCTTGTTAATACCATTGATAATATGACTTTTTGACCGTCCGCGGCTACTGACCATTAAAAAAAATGACCATTGGCCAAATAAATCGAAATTTTTTTCGTTTTTGAATAGGTTAACATTGATAATTACCCTATGCCCTCCACTACAAGGGCCTATGCATCTACTGATATGGGTCCCTGTGCCCCTATTTAATTAAATGCTATGCAATTTATGGGCTCGCTTTCCATTTTAATTGCTATGCAATTTATGGGCTCACTTTCCATTTTGTTTGTCCGCCTATTCGGCGTGCTACACCGAATGTCTTGTGCTACACCGAATGTCTTGTCACGCACAGAATGTCTTGTTTTGATTACTTTTAATTTTTGTTAATTTAACTAGTTTTTGGGTTCGAATACCGGAGTTTTTTTTGACTCTTATAATTGTTCTTGTTACTACCATTGATAATAAGACTTTTTGGCCGTCCGTTGGGTGCTGACCAAAGAAATAAATGACCATTGGCCAAAATGTGAATCCAAGTTTTTTTTTCGTTTTTTTTGACTATTATGATTGTTCCTGTTACTACCATTGCTATTATGACTTTTTGGCCATCCGTTGGCTGCTGACCAATGGAATAAAATGACCATTGGCCAAATAAATCGAATTTTTTTTTTTTTTTGACTATTATGAATTTATATCCACTTTTACCATGTCCTGGCTGCTGACCAATGAAAAAAAAATGACTATTGGCCAAAATGTAATTCGAATATTTTTTTTCGTTTTTTCGACTCTTATGAATTTATATCCACTGGTACCGTGTCCTGGCTGCTGACCAATGAAAAAAATGACCATTGGCCAAAATGTGATTCGGAAATTTTTTTTCGTTTTTTTTGATTCGTATGTATTTATAGACCGTCTCTGGATACTGACCAATGGAAAAGAATGACCATTGGCCAAATTGTGATTCGAATTTTTTTTTCGTTTTTTTTAAACTCGTATGTATTTATTCAATTTTTTAACTATCCAAATATTTTAAAAAATTTGTGAGAGTGAGGTTTGCTTCGAAAATCCTTCCCTCCGCCCTAAAATGTATTAAAGTTTGGGATTATTTAACAAAATGGTGAAAATAAATAACACACCTAACCAATTTATTATTTTCCTTATTATAACAGTCGATCCAATTTTTTAACCCGTTTAATACTTCTTTTTGGTTGCGCCCCACAGCCTATATATTAAACACTTTTGTTATTTTATAATGAAACTTATTTACGTTATAAACAGTTTATATGAACAAAAATTAATTTTTAAGAATAAGAAGCTATAAAAGCACTTTTCCTTCCATCCATCTATTTCTACCAATCACTGTGTTGCTGTCTCATCCTAGATATACGTCGTAAAACAACAAGCACGATTAGTTTTACAATTTTTATAACCCCAGATGTCATAATTTAAATTATACCCTTTCCTTAGGAATTAGGAATATGCTTACTATTTTTTCTTAATTTTATAATTTCCGTCAATTTAAAATGATTAAAATTGTTGGCCGTTTCAGAAATTCTCAAATTTTTCGCGCAATTCTAAAGAAGTTAAGTAAGCAACTCTTTTTACAAAATAATATTGTTTTTACCCTTGCGTGTCTTTTCCCCTAGACTTTAATACTTTAAATCAAATAAACAATTGCTTCAGTTTACACATTACTTTGATAATAGGTAATTTTAATTAGTGAAAGAACATAGCGGTTTTAATTTATATTTGTGTTAAATATTGTTAAATATATATGTTAATTTGTTATGATTTTTAAATTACGTTTTTCTTTAAAAAAATTTTAAGTCATTGAAAAAAATGATATAAAATTATCTTAAAATAAATTGTGATTGATGTACTTTTAACTGTGGCAGGAGGGGTGTTTCTTTGAAAAATCATATTTTATTAATTTATTTCTGATGATTTTCTTCTAGAAATTGCTACGCCCAAATTTAATATCAGATAAATTAATTTTTGTTTAAAAATTAGTGTCATTACTTATTTAAAATCCCATTCTTATTTTAAATTTTAACTTTATTAATTATAGAAATTATTAGATATATTAGTTATCTTGTTCTCTTTGTTTCTATGTAACTCGATTTGTATTTAATTAAAAAATATAATGCTTTAAAGAAAAAATGGGTGAAAAGGCAAACAATAATGATTTTGATGGGATAAGTTGGGATGAAAGACGCCACAAAGCATTTGAAAATGATAGAATGAAGGATGTTAGTTTTTTGGTAATTTAAAATCATTATAATTGCCATTATACCCACTCAGTTTGAAGAAGGTGATAAAATTATTACGATTAAGGCACACAAGTCAATACTGTCCTTAAGCTCTTCAGTATTTTATCTGACATTTTTAAATTAAATGTGCGCTTATTAATTTTTTTTAGAAATAAGCTTATTTTCAACTCCCACAAACTTTTCATCACCATTTATTAACACACAACTTCCCCAGTTGTTATGATTGCCCCTTAGTTGGTGCGAAATCGTTTTAATTCTATATTGATTTTTGTTTTTTGCCATCTCATTCGTTGTAAATCAAATCAATTTCTTATAACTTCGATAGTTTTACTTATGGGTGTAGTCAAGATTTAAATTTAGGGGGGGGGGCAGTAATGATTTAGGGAGGGGCGAATTGATGTTTTGAAATTTTAGTCATAATTTTTTTAAATATTAATGTTTTTTAAATTTAGGGGGCGGGGCAGCTGCCACTTTATGCCTCCCCCTATGCCTTGGCTACGCAGGGGGGAGGCTGGAATTTGTTATTAATTTAATTTTTACACGTTAAAAAATATCTCATTTATATGAAAGAACCATGCATGTTCAATTACGAATAGCTTATAATTTCTCTAAACAAATAAGGTTAGCGTTGGATTTTGCAAGAACAAATTTGAAAGTTTTATATTTCGTTTTTTTATGGAAAACCGTTGATTTATTTATTAACGAAGGAATCAAGAGTGGATATTTAAGACTCTGTCCAAATTTGTGGTTCTAAATAGGTGTTCTTTTTCAGCAATGCTTAAAATTAATAGCTTTTGCTCACTTTCACTTATCAAGAATATCGTTTTATATTTCATTTTCTTATAATATCCTCTTCTTTAGGGTATTTTCGCTTTTCTCATATTAACAACCTTTGACACCCATTAGTTAAAAAAACCAAAGTATGACCTTTTCCCCTAAAAAAGAATTAGTAATGAATAATTCAATTGGTTAACATCGATAATTACCCTATGCCCTCCCCTACAAGGGCCTATGCCTCTACTGATATGGGTCCCTGTGCCCCTACAAAATCCTATGCCTCTACTGATGTGGGTACGAATCCCGGCGAGGGCAAAATTTTTAATTTTTTTAAATTAAATTAATATATTGTTCTTGTTAATACCCTTGAAAATACGACTTTTTAACCGTGTCCTGGCTACTGACCAATGGGAAAAATGACCATTGACCAAATTGTGAATCGAAATTTTAATTTTTTTTTCTATTAGGAATTGGTTAACATTGCTAATTACCCTATGCCCGTCAGTCCAATTATTTTGAATTTAATACCCCCCTATAGGCATTCTCGCCCCTTCCCACCTTTCTCGCCCATAAATTGCATAGCAAATATAATACATTTATACGGAGTATAGATGAGTCGTCCCCCCTTCCCTTCCCCTCCTCCCCTTCCCCTCCCCCTCTCCCCCTTCCCACGAGGGCCGAAGGCCCGAGTTTTTATCAACTTATCGATCACAAATGACTGATCAAATATTAGAAGATGTTTTAATTGTAAGATTAAATAATATATCAAAATTATATACATAATTTATGTGTCAACTGTATTTATATTTCATGAAGCGAAGTATACGTTGAATAAAAATATATTTGTGTAATTTATAATATGGCATGGCTTTTATTAATTATATTTTTATTGCTTTTAAATCCAGAAATAAATTAGAACATTAAAAATTCAATAAATACATATGCACAATGAGATGAAATAATTGGCATGTGAATTTAATTAGGTTTTGGTGATAAAAAGGACAAAACGCGAGATTAAACAAATGCAGCGAAGATGTAGTTTTAAAACATATGGATAGATATGTAACGAGAATAAATGGGATGGAGTAAAGCAATTCTGTGAGGATCAGAAGAATTACGGATCTGGTAATTCCAAATGCAGTGGCATTATATAGTTCCTAATTTAGATCCTCGAATATTCTGGAAATGGTGTAGAACAAACTAGAACAAAAAATCATCCGATTTTATCCAATTCGCTACAATTCGATTTTATCCAATTGGCTACTTAATGTCGCCAATGTCTAAACACTACAATACTCCCCTTCCAGATATATTTAAAGTTTTAAATATGTCGATAAAAATTAACTAAAAATTATTTGATGTATTCACGAAGATTTTTGGGTCAATGTACTTTTCTACCTCTTCTAGTTACGTTGGCTGGTTCTTCCGCCTCTTGGTTCGTTGCTTCAGCTTGAGTCGGCAATCTGAAAGGAAGGTTCCTCTCTACTTAGATGACAGGGTTTTAATCGGTCTAATGAGACTGAATCTCTTTTGCCATTTTTTTCAAGAACGAAGTATTTTGGTTCACGTTTCAATACTTTGTAAGGACCGTCATACGTTGGAGAGAGTGGCTTACGCACAGCGTCGTTTCTGACAAAAACGTGGGTTGCTTCGTACAGATCTCTGCTGACTTGTTCTTTTGTAGTGGCATGGTGTTTTGGTATGGGGTAAGGAATTTTCGCCATGGTCCTCCTCAGCTTGTCAACGAAATGATGTTGTAATGGGTCAGGTTCGGTATTTAGGACGAAGTCTCCTGGTAGTCGTAAACTCGTACCGTACACCAATTCTGCTGTTGTTGCTCTAATAATATCAATGATAAAATTTCGTTCCACTTCGTCTCGCCGGCGGCTTTTAACGACTCTTTAAGTTGTTTGTGGAATCGTTCGACGAGTCCGTTTGCTGCGGGATGGTAGGCGGTTATTTTAATATGTGTGCATCCTAAGAGATTGGAAAGTTCGCGGAAGAGAGATGATTGAAACTGTGGTCCTCTGTCGGTGGTAATCGTATGCGGCACGCCAAAGTTTGCAATCCAGTGCTCTATCAACTTTTTCGCGATCGTCTCCGTGGATGTATCATTCAAGGGAGTAGCCATGGGCCATCTGGTGAAGCGGTCCACTGCCGTTAATAAATGTGTATATCCATTTGACGGTGGTAGTGGTCCTACCAAGTCGATGTGTATGTGCGCGAAACGGGCGTCGGGGTGAGCAAAGGTTCCAGGTACCGTAACTGTGTGTCGGTAAACCTTGCTTTGTTGACATCTTATGCAAGTTCTAGCCCATCTAACAACGTCTTTGTTTATTGACGGCCAGACCACTCGATTTGTAATTAGTTTCAGAGTGGCGCGTATGCCTGGGTGTAATACGTGAAAATGATCAAAAACTGTTTTTCTGAGTGTTTCTGGAATGACCGGTCGAGGTTTGGCAGTTGAAAGATCGCAAAGGATTTTTCTCTCGGATCCTGGAATTGGCAATAACTGTAACTTCAAATATGATGAATCCTTTAAGCTTTTCAGGGATTTGTCATTTATTTGTTGTCTGCTAATCTCTTCTAGATCGGGCATTTCTGGTAACTTGATAGCATCCACTGCTAACCGAGAGAGTGCGTCCGCGACTGAATTCGCTTCGTCTTTGTTGTATTGTCTATCTGTGGTTAATTGAGATATAAAATCCAGTTGCCTGGTTTCTCGCGGCGAGTATTTGTCAGGTTTCGCATTAAATGCGTAGGTTAAAGGCTTATGGTCAGTAAAAACGGTGAAGTGTCGGCCTTCTAACATGTGTCTGAAGTGTTTGATAGATAGGTAGATGGCGAGGAGTTCTCGACTGAATGTGCTGTACCGTGATTGAGCTGGCTGAAGCTTAACCGAAAAAAATGCCACAGGCGAGGTTTTTTCTGCTACAGTTTGTTCCAACATTGCACCCACCGCTGCATTGGAGGCGCCTGTCGTCAACGTAATTTTGGTTTTTGGGCTGGTGTCCAAAAAATTTAGGGTGGTGAATTCGCCGAGCGCGGCTTTAGCCTTGTCGAACGCTTTCCTCTGACTGTCGTTTAAAACCACGGATTTCCGAGGGTTTTTTAGTATGTCAGTTAATGGTAGGGTTTGCGCCATTCCTGGTAAGAATCTCCGGTAGAAATTTATCATACCAAGGAATCTGCGCAGTTTTTTACTCGAATCCGGAATTGGAAAATTTTGTATGGCATCGATCTTCTCCGGTAGGGGGGTTATACCCGTAGAAGATATTCTGTGTCCTAGAAATTCTAATTCTCCGACTCCGAATTGGCACTTGGCGGGATTAATCCTCAAATCATATTCTTGTAGACGTTGAAGAACGGTTTTTAGGAGCCTTTTATGGTCCGCGTCGGACGAGCTAGCTAATAAAATATCATCTATATATGCGTAGGTTCCTTCTATTCCTCTTAAAACTACGTCGATAAACCTCTGGAAGGTTTGTGCGGCCTTCTTTAGCCCAAAAGGCATTCTATGGAATTCGAAAAGTCCGAACGGTGTCGTTACGGCTGTCTTGCAGATGTCGTCTTGTGCTACCGGAATATGATGGTATGCTCTTACCAAATTTAGTTTGCTAAAAACAGTTTTTCCGCATAGATTTGCTGTGAAGTCATGTATGTGGGGTATTGAGTATCGGTCGGGAACCGTTACTTTATTCAAGCTTCTATAGTCCCCGCATTGTCTCCAGTCGCCTGATTTTTTGACAACCAAATGTAATGGGGATGCCCACTTACTTTTTGACTCACTGATGATACCTAGTTCCAGCATATATTCGAACTCCTTTTTGGCTGCACTTAATGTATCGGGCGCCAATCGTTTGGGGCGTGAGTGCTGGGCTGGGCCTTTTGTCAGAATGTGGTGTCGTACGTCGTGCTGTGGGATTAAAGTTTAATGGTGATGTGAGCGACGGAAAGTCTTTTAATATGGTCTCGAATTAGAATTCTGATGACTGAATGCTACACGAATTCCAAGTGTTTGGTGCTGTGAGGCAAATCCTTTTGAGGATAGATGTGTCACTCCGTCGATTAATCTTTTGTTTTTAATGTCCACCATCAGTTGTGTTTGTGTAACAGGTCAGCTCCTATATTCGGCGTGTGAACGTCTGCTATCAGGAATATCCATTGTATCTCACGTCTTAGGCTTAGGTTTAGAGCTAACATCTTTTGTCCAAAGATGAAAATGTTGCTTTTGTTGGCAGCCTGCAATAGCGGACAATTTGAAATTTTTGGGAAATTGGCTGGTGGTGGAATAATGCTAACTTCGGCACCGGTGTCGATAAGAAATTTTTGTTTCGACGTTTGGTCAATAATGTAGAATAGACGACTGTTTGAATCCGTGCGAGCAGTAGCCATCGTCTGAGCCACCCGGCCTGTTAGTTTTTTTTATTGTCATCCGTGAAGGCGCAGGGCTTTAAGCATTTGCGAGCCTTGTCTTGGAATTTGGAATGATAATATGGGTGTTTTTGTGCCCTGTTCCGTGAATTAATTCTTGTTCGTACTCTTCCATGGTAAGATTGTTGAGATAAATTGTTTATCTGTAGCTCTAAATTACCAATTTTTTGTGTTAAATCCTGTATTGCCTTGTCACTATCTGTGAATTTAGCTATAGTAGTAATATAATTATTTTGTGAAATTGTTTCATATACTCGGTCAGCGACTTCAGCTAAACTTGATAAAGATTTTTCTTCTCCCGAACAGGTTAGAATTCCAATAATCTCTTTAGGCATTTTGTTTACCCATAAGTTCTTGAGAATTGTATCGCTCATTTGGGGTTCTCTTAGTAAGGACTTTAAATGTCGTAAGAGTTGACTTAGGGATTTGTCGTTTATGTCGACACCCTTGAAGAGCTTTTGGATTCTCTTTGTGTCACTTTGTCCAATTCTTTTAATCAATGCTTGTTTTAAGGCATCATATGGCTTCTCTTCTGGGATGTTAAGGATGATCAGCGACCTCCTCTGCCACTTCTATGGGGAGAGATACTAGTAAATATGCATTCTTCTGAGAAGATATCCTCCTGGTTAAGAATATAGCATCGACCTGTGCTATCCAAATCTGAATGTTCCTAGAGTGGAATTCAGGGATTTTGATGTGGACAATTGATTCCTACTTGATACCTCCAGTAGTAGAAGTGTTTCTTGGTATTTCTTCATTGGAAGTTGAAAAATCATTAGGTTGCGTGTTCATGTTTAAGAGGGGTAATTTGGTGATAAAAAGGACAAAACGCGAGATTAAACAAATGCAGCGAAGATGTAGTTATAAAACATATGGATAGATATGTAACGAGAATAGATGGGATGGAGTAAAGTAATCCTGTGAGGATCAGAAGAATTACGGATCTGGTAATTCTAAATGCAGTGGCATTATATAGTTCCTAATTTAGATCCGCGAATATTCTGGAAATGGTGTAGAACAAACTAGAACAAAAAATCATCCGATTTTATCCAATTCGCTACAATTCGATTTTATCCAATTGGCTACTTAATGTCGCCAATATCTAAACACTACAAGGTGCTATTTAAAAATTAAGTTAACTATTCAATAATTTCTTGAAGGTAAAAATGTATTATTAGTATAATATAATTTCTTGAACCCGAACCTGTACCCGAACCCAATTCCTTAAACCCGAACACGAACCGATTTCAAAATTTATGCCAACCCGAACACGAACCCGATTTTATTTTGAGCGGGTTCAAACCCCTGGTTTAAACTGTAAAATTAAACTAATAAATTTTAAACATTATTGTTGTATATGTGTTGTAGTCTTACTACACGACTCCACTCTCATCCATCTACGCAGCAATTTATAAACAAACATGTCATTATAATAATAAAAGCATAATAATAATAATAACCATCTTAATTAAACCTAATTCTTTTTAACTTTGGTTATTACAGTGGTGTCAGAAAAAATGTATACATTTGAAGTTAATAAGCTTTAAATATGAAAAGATAATGTTTATTGTGTTTATTTATTTTATTTTTGGTTGGTGTAATGTTAATCCAGAAATATTGGGAGTAAAATATAAAGAATGCAACGATTTGGATTGCTATTTTAACATTCATTTTTGGGTATTAAAAAGAGTGTGGCAATATTTTTAATTTTTAAATGCGATGAGTTTGGCAGTATTATGAAATTTTATAAATTAGTGCTTAAGTCCCAATAGAATCGCGCGAAGGTAAACATTTTTCATAATGCATGTTTTATTCCTTCAATTTTTTTTCGCTTTTTGCTTTTTTTCGCATGGAATTAATTTGATATTTATGAATATGATTGACGCGCATGTGACCGTCAATCGCTAGCCATCATTGTCCTTGATTGATCAGCTGATATCGAGCGGTGCGATGACGCGGTGGTATTTAACGTTATGCATGTACGGGGCAGTGAGGTCCTAAAGGTGCTGATGAAGAGTCTCAGTGCTTAGGGACGGTAGGGCTAAGCCCGAATGAATTCTGCGGGTACAGAGCAATGCGGGTACGACGAGGTTTAGGATATTAATGTATTTTTGCATGAGCGCACGTGTATCCCAGAAGCGAATTAATTAGTTTTTCGACGTAAATCGTCGGTACATCTTCGGATGTGGCGCCTACGGGTGTGGCGTCTCTGGCGCATTTTAATTAATTCGGAGGCTTAATGCCTGTTAGGACCTGTTTTTTTGGCTTTATGCCATATCACCTTTATATTAGGTTGATGAGGTCGAGTTTTCTGGGTGGGTGCCCCTGCGCATGAATGTTTATTCGTTGGAGTTAATTACCTCGCATGTACGAAGGTGAAGTTAATACCATCGTTGTCAGGTCCAAGGTTCCCGTTATGGAGTTCATAGCTTTCAGGTGATTATGGTAGGCGGAGTTGCATTTATGCGAGATACGCCTAATGACAGTTTTTTTACACTTAGTGATGTTGCTGGTGCCTATGTCGGCGCCGATAGCTGATATGTGGTATAGCGACGTCACCTATTTTAATGGAAATATCATATGCTTTTGGTCGGAAGGCTAGCAGCTCTTAGGGAGAAGCAGCCTGAACAACTTAGAGTGGCGAAGATGTTTATGTCTCGCTCTATTGGGGGAAAATCATCAAAAAACAACTTTGGGTTACGTTTAACGAAAACAATTGGGTGAAGTATCCTATCCCGAACCCAACAACGCTCGGATACATTGACAAAACCCTCTCCCCCTAGCAAGCGAAGGGTATGGTGCGTTTCAATTTTTTACGGCCAACGACGAAATCAAATCGGAAAAATCGAATCAGAAAACGATACTGAAGACGTTTATGCAGTTCGATTTGTACGTCCGAACAATAAACAGCGGTCAAGAACTCAAATCCGACGACCGTGCTTAGAAGTCAACAATCAGGTCGGAGGAGGTTATCGTGAAGGGTATGGTGTTGTAGTCCTACTACACGACTCCACTCTCTACGCAGCAAGACCAGCTGCGCTCTCCTCATCTTATTTCGCTTATATATTAGTGTCTGTATACGCATCCTAATGTATATGCATATTAATGTATACGCATCTTGTGGTATGCGCGTAGTCTCTCTCCACCCATTGCTCTTTACGCGATATATTATAACCATCATTATTTAGCTCGGATTTATTTAAAGACGCGTAGTAATACAAACGCGTTTCTTTTCTTTATGGGATTCTTTTGTTCATATTAATCATATAATGTCAATCCGCGCTTGATACACGTTTTTTTCTCTTTTTCGTTCAGATATAATACAATTACTCTGCGCTAATTCGCGCGGTTACTTAAGCATAATTCTAATTGAAATAAAGGATAAATTCATGAGATATAAATAAATTATAAGGTAAGTACAAATATCCATAAATATAATCCTAATAACGTAACCCTTATTCATTAACTAATTTTTAAACTCTAAATCATAATTCCATTTTATTAAAGTAGTCTTTCTTACAATATGTGAATACGTATATTTGTATGTATATCATTTTCTAGGGAACCCCTCTAAATCCCGAAACACCAGAATCCCGAAACTATTTGGCCACGACTACGATTTCAAATTTCCATATGTACGATTTCAAAATTCCATGTTTCTGTTTTTTTATTCAATATTAAACTTTTAAGGTTTATAATAAATTATAAGATGGTTCAACATGAAGTTTATGCTTGGTATATTGGACTCAATCCAAAAAGTAAAGAAACTCCATGATAAATGTTAATATATAGAACTGTTTCTGTTTTTTTATTCAATATTAAACTTTTATGGTTTATAGTAAATTATAAGATGGTTCAACATCAAGTTTATGCTTCGTATATTGGACTCAATCCAAAAAGTAAAGAAACTTCATGATAAATGTTAATATATAGAACTTTATATGATTTCAATCAATCAAAAAAATAAAGAAACTTCATGATAAATGTTAATATATAAAAATTTATATAATTCAAATAGTGAAATAGCATGTTTAACTTTAATGTAAACGTTTTAATTAATAATTAAATTTACCACACAAATGTTTATAATAATAAAATTCAAAATAAAAGAAACTTTATGATTAATGTTGCTAATATTTAGGACTCTACATATTTAAAATAATGAAGTAGTTAGATATTCATAAATTACAACACAAATAAATATATTACATATTTTATTTTTACATTTGTATTACACATATTATAAATTTATATAATTGCATATGGAATCTAAAAATTCAAAACAATCCATTACATCTTCAATTGTTCGAGGTATTTTAGGCCTGTTTTTATGAACAATTCTATTCAGTGTTTTGTTCACAGATTTCAAAGACGGCAGAGCATGTGGGTATTGCCAAATATCCTCAACTTTTTCCCTTCTTTGGTAAATCACATCATTGTATACCTAAATAGATCAATTATTATAAAACCAAAAACATATATTTACCTTTGTAATTGATTCCCTGGGACTATTTTGCATAGCCTTCTTTAAATTACTTTTTCTCAGAAGGCAATGATACTCATCAGTTTCAGGTTCATGTTTATTTTTGCTACATTCTCAGAAAATATTAGTCTACAAGGAAATTTTGAATGCCTGCATCAATAATAAGTGCAAGTTTTTGTAGATTTGTCAACTATAAAGATAGTTATTAAGGACTAAAATGTTTTTCCCTTTTTGGGATGGCAAGAATGTTATATCTAAATCATAGTGTGGTTACATAAACTAAATATAAAATGAATTTACTTTGGGTATTAACACATGGTGTACAGGCCTGTTCAATGACATCTAAAGCATCATTGTTGGAATCTTTTTATAAATAAGATAGTTAAACATTAACTATGTGACATTGCATTATGTCAAATTACTTGCTACAATATCATCTAGTGAGTTTAATATGGCATCTTGACTTGAATCTAAAATAAATAAAGATTTTAAAAAATATACTCAAATCTCTTACTTCCATTAACATCTGATGTAAGGGCTGGTTCAATATTATCTAATAAGTTCAATAAAATTGCTTCTTGACTTAAATCTAAAAAAAAATACTAAAATCTCTTACTTTCTTGATCCTCTATGGGTATGGAGATATTTTCTACAACTAAATACTTAATTTAAATTATAAATTTCTTACTTTGCTGACTATGCTTTTGTATACAATTAACGGAATGTTCTGATGTTATTTGACAATTAGATTTAAGCACAACCCTTCCTGGGCATTGATATTTACTGTACTTGCTGCACTTATAATACATTTGTTCATTTTTTCCCTCTTTAGCGTTGATATAATCATAGTTAAAGAGGGTTAAAGTGTTATGTTTTCTCTTTGGTTTTTTAAACCCTACAACAATATATTTACACTTGAATACTATTGCTTACATATATTTTCTTTGTTTTGAAGATTTTGCGTCAAAGAGATTCCCACGTTTTCTATAATATTAAGCACAATTTAACATATGTTAAATTTGGCGCGTAGTAATATTTTCGGGATTCTGACGTTTCGGGATTTTGGGGGGGGGGGGGGGCGGGGAACCAAGAAAACATTATTCTATGTGGGGAGAATTATAATGTTAATTCAATGAGAATTCAAAGGATAATAAGAATTCAGGATGTAAATTCTTTATTCTAGGGAGATCATATCAGGATGTTAATTCATTATTCTATGGATATGGGAGGGTAAGAGTATTCCCAACTTAAAATAGAAAACTACATATGAAATTAACCCTGCCACTAGCTTCCCCAAAACCGACTTTTCCAAGTCCACCCTCAAACCCCCATATTTCCCCTTCTGACAATTTCCACCCCACCTTACCTTCCCAGCTAATCCATTCTTGGAAATAGCAGCCCCAGAATCCACGTAGCCAAGTCCACACACTCAAACCTACAGATTTCCCTACTGATAATTTCCATCCCATCTCACCCTTACAGCTAGCCCACTTTTAAAGTTATGGAATGTAACACATTAGTGTTAGTGAATGGTCGAAGAACAAAACCAGGAGGAGCCTTCATTCTTTAAGAGGAAAGATGTTGTATATGTGAATACGTATATCTGTATATGATTTTCTACAGATTATTTATTATATCTATAATTATGTATTTTAATATTGTAAGCCAAATCCGAGTTGGTAATTACCATATGTTTTTATCTACTTAATTAACTTTTCTTTTGTTCATATATATAGATTCCCCACCCCGGCCCTAGTTATTACTTCTCCTAATCTATAATATATCATTATACCATCTTTATCTTGACTTAATAAATGATTATCCTTAGTTTAGATATTATTAGATTATTATTAGTATAAAAATTATTTAAGTGTTACGGTTATTGCAAATGTAAGGTTAGGGATAAGGGATAGATTTAGGGGAGGATTAGGTTAGGGTTGGGGCTAGTGTTAAGGTTAGGTTAGGGTTATTTTAGGGTTAGGCTATGTGGCTACGGTAAGGGTTAGGATAGGGTTAAGATAGAAGGTAGGGGTGGGTTTTTTAGGTTAAACTACGGTTTGGGTAAGGATTAGGTAGGGTCGGAGAGGGTCAGGGCAGTGGCGTACGCAAGGGGGTGGTTTTGGAGTTAAAACCACCCCCGCGGATTTCGGAAAAAATATTCTTTATTTTCTAATATCGCATTATATAATAAATAATTTGAATTTTTTCCCATACTATTTCATTAAATAATATGATATGACGTTTATAATAAATATCTTTTGTGAATAGTGATGCGGAAAAACCGAGAAAAATCTCGGTCTCGTCTCGTCTCGAAAAACCGAGACGAGACGAGAATTTTAAAAATGGAGGCGAGATCGAGACGAGAATTCTGATGTCGAGACGAGACGATACGAGATTTTTTCGGCGAGATCTCGACTTTTTATTGATCGTTATATTTTAGTAAATTATTGTTTAATTTAATTTGCATGATGTACATTTGAGGTATTAAGTGTAAATCAATATGTATGGAATATATTTGATATTAAAAAAATTCTTAAGTGTAGTAAATATTATATGTTTTTGCAAAAAATTTAAAATTTGGCAATCATTTACCTAAGTATGGTTGACCCTTAGGGTATGTTTTATATTCAAAATCTTAGGCTTAGAATGAGTTCTGATGGAATAGTAAATATTACTAAAGCATATTTAAATTTCACAGTTAATCATTGCATGCTGCGGTAATTATTGGTGTTTAATCAATTTGAATAAGGTTGCTAGAGATTTTTGAGCACTCGCCTAACGTTTTTAAAAGTATAATAAAGTATTTAATGACACCGTAATTAATTAAATCTTAAATTATTTCATGAGTTTTAAAAAGTTTTTATGCTTCAACTAATAGTATACCTCCTAAATTTTTGAACCTTAATGAGACATTATGTGAATATATAGTTTTGTCATATACATAACTTTTCACATTATAAGCTGGGTTGGCAGGTTCATTCAAATTTATTATAATTTCTATTCTTCTTCTTCTTTATCGTGTTGAAAATCCCACAGACGTGGGGTAAGTTTTCAGCAGCCTCTTCCATCTGAGTCGCGTAAATGCCATGCCAATTTCCATCTGTTTGACGTCCATATCCTTTTCGACTAGTCGTTTCCAAGTGGCACGTGGTCTGCCCCTTCCTCTTCTTCCAGGCACTTCCATCTCCAGCGTTCGCCGTGTGACATCGTCCTCGTCTCTTCGCATGGCACCGAAGTCGATTTTCTCTTAAGAAGTCCTTCGTCGCTTGTATACCCATCTTTGTCATCAAGGATTCGTTCGTCCTGCGATCCAGCTTGGTGTAGCCTAAGCTCCATCGCCTCATTCTCATTTCCGTGACTTGCAAGAGTTTCTCCTCCGCGGTGGTTACAGCCCATGTTTCGCTCCCATAAAGCAAGACCGGTCGCACGATGGTTTTGTACGCCTTGCTTTTCAACCAAATTGGTATCTTTTTGTCACACATGACACCGGAGATGCTGCGCCACTTGAGCCATGCTTTCTTGATCCGAGAATGGACTTCGGCGGTACATCCTCCCTCCTGATGTAATAGCGAGCCAAGATATGTGAACTTATCAACCTCCGTGTACATTGGACCGTCATTTTTGTGCATTTGCTGACTACCGCCCATGGTTTGCATGTAAACCGTTTTCTTCTCGCTGACCTTTCCCGAATTCCGAAAAACGTTCTGACCATTTTTTCGCCTGATTAAAAACCCCTTCTCTTGTTTCATCGCATAGGACAATATCATCGGCATATAGCATAGTCCAAGGGGCTGGCTTGTACAAGTCCTTTGTTATTGTATCCATAATTAGATTAAACAAGAATGGGCTTAACGCTGACCCTTGATGTAGTCCAATCATTATTCGGAAGGGTTTCGTTTCTCCTACGGTAGTCCTAACAGATGCAACCGCGCCATTATACATTTCCTTGATAAGTCGAACATATCCTTCGGGTATATTTCTGGCTCTAAGGGACCACCATATTAAGTCTCTCGGAACCGTATCGTAGGCCTTTTCTAAATCGATGAAGACCATGTGTAAATTCTTTCTTATGTCGCCATATTTTTCCATCGTCTGCTTCAACGCAAAGATTGGATCCATCGTTCATTTACCGGCCACGAATCCAAACTGATTAGGCGAGAGACATACTTCGTCATTGAGCCTTTTCACTAGCACCCTTTCTAGTAGTTTTAGTGAGTGGCAGGTCAACTTGATACCTCTAAAGTTGCCACATTTCTGCGTGTCTCCTTTGCCTTTGTATATGGGTATGATCGTACTTTCCCTCCATTGATCAGGGATACGACTCTCATACAGCATAGCGTTAAATAGGCCTGTCATTATGTCGATTCCTTCTCCTTTGCACCCAAGCCAAGCTTCGATCGGTAGATCATCGGGACCTAGCGCTTTCCCTTTCCGCATCTTCGTTAGTTGCCTCCTACTTCATAAGCCTGCAATGGCAAAACCAAGTTCGAGTTCGGTTCCACCCTCTCTAGCGGTCTTCTGTCATTTGTTTTGTTCATCATATTTTGGAAATAATCTTTCCATCTTTTGATGACTTCCTTCGGTTTGCACAACGTTCGTCCCTCTTCGTTTTTAATGACTTTCAGTGTCCCGACATCTCGACTTTTTTTCTCCCTGATCTTTGCGAGTTTATACATGACTATGTCGCCGCCCTTGGTATCGAGCTTGTTTGCCATATCGTTGTAAGCCTCGTTCTTCGCTATCGCAACCGCTATCTTAGCTTTGCGTTTCGCTTCACGATATGCCACGTAGTCTTCTCCTTTCTTCGTTTTGTACCATCGTAGGTACAACGCCTTCTTTTCTTCTATAGCCTCTTTGACCGAGTCATTCCACCACCATAGTTCACGCTTGTGAGCTCTGCCGCCCTTAGTTCGTCCCAAGATTTGAAAGGCCGTTTCCTTTAGAACATTTGCAACGCTGTCCCATTTTTTGTTAATGTCGCCCCCCAAGCCTGCAACCTTCAAGAGCGGAATTGCTCGAGCGTGAAACATTTCATTTGCACGATCATCCTTAAGCTTTTCGTACTTTGTCGTTGGTGTGTAGACTTTTCTCCTTTCGGGAAAAATCTTTCTTGCTATATCGAGGACAACTGGCCGATGTTGTTTGGCGATTTCTTCCCGGTATAACCTTGCAATCTTTAACTTGCCACAAATTTTTGCGCTTCACTAGGATGTAGTCGACCTGTGTAAGGTGATGCCCACTGCTGTACGTCGCTAAATGTTCGGTACGCTTCTGAAAGAAGGTATTCACAATGGCCATATCGTAAGCTTGCGCCATCTGTAGTAACTTCTCTCCCTCTTAATTCTTCACCCCATAGCCATGCCCGCCGTGATTTCGTTCGTACACGCCCCTTTCTTTCTCAACGTGCCCATTAAAGTCGGCTCCGATGATGAGATTCTCGTCAGGCTTCACGTAGCGTATTTCTTTTTCGAGCTTCTCATAGAATTCGTCCTTCTTATTTTCGGAACATCCAACCTGGGGCGAATACGCACAAATAACATTGACAAGGCCGCCTTGATCCGCCAGCTTTATGCACATCAATCTATCCGAGCATCGTTTGACTTCGACTACCTTGTCCTTAAAGGAATCGCTAAGCACTATACCGACCCCGTTCTTCCGTGATGGGGAACCCGAGTAGTATAGCTTGTAACCATCTCCTAGCTCCCTGGCTTTTGTTCCATGCCACCGCGTTTCTTGTAGACACGCTATGTGTATCCTTCGCCTTTTTACCATCTGCGCAACCTCGATGCTCTTCCCCGTCAGCGTGCCCACATTCCAGCTGGCCACTCTTGTCCGCTCGACAACTAGATTCCTTAACCGCCTTCGTTGTGAGAGAGGCGGTAACCCTTGTATACTTTTCACACTGCACGGGCGGATGATGCAATGCGCGTCGTTTGGGGAGGACGCCCTAGCATTCTGGTATAAGTTCGTATTTGAAGCTGCCATGTTGTTTGGAGTTGCTTTTTTACAGCCGGCTTCCGACCTGACGCCAACCGTCCACTTTTTTCACACGGACTTGGGACCGTCGTTGAATTTATTATAATTTTTATAATTGTGCAATATAAAATAAAAACACGAACCTATAATGTATTTGATAAATAACTATTTAATGGCAAAGTTAGTTAGAATTAGAAGTTAATTATTGGGAATATAAATTTGATTATAATGATTTTTGTCATATATTTAAATATGTGCACCTTAATTTAAAGTTTAAAACTTTATGTTCTTAATCCTATAGTAATGCTGCTTTTATTGATGCTTTTATTGTTGTTTTTACAACGTTTTAATATGTTCAACAAGGTTTCAATTCTGTAAATAATAATACTATCCTTAAAGGTCAGTTGCACTTTGTGGTTTATAACGCTATAGTAAACATGCAATAAACACTATGTGCTATAATTGATGATGGTAATATCAATGGGCTTAAACGTGTGCCTTAAATATGTTAAGGTCTACTTTAAAGCTTTAGCCAGGATTAATAAAGGGTCTCAATTTGCTCAATTATGCAAGTAAGTCAACTATAAGCGAACTTATAATTTTCTAAATCAATTTATAGTTGACAGACACAGTGAATTTGATACAAATGTTATAATTTGCTATAACAATAAAATTTAATGTTCTTTAAATTTATTTATAGTTTTTTTGTCTGCACTTTCCATAGAAAATGTTATCTTTATATTGTCAATGGGATGTCGTGTCCTGCAAAATCTTTAAAAAGTTTTTGTATTAAAGTTTTTCAAAAAATATAAGTTTGCCATTTGGATTTTTAAAAACTTATTTAAAATTTTTAATAAAACAGGAAAAAATTTTATTCCTTATAAATTTTTTTTAAAGTCGAGACGAGACCGAGATTTTTCTAGGCCGAGACGAGACGAGATCGAGATTTTTAAGATCGCTCCCGAGACGAGACGAGATTTTGTTTTTGAGACCGAGACGAGACGAGATCGAAACACTATTTGTGAATATGTTTGTGTAAGTCATTGACGTTGACAGTTCAACAACAAAGTCGTCTGCGATTTATCGGAAGTTTGATATGTCAGATCTCAACACTTAACCTTGCCCTTCCCGCCTCCACCCCTCCCTCTACTACAACATAAAAAAGACAGCTTTAACAGATAAGTTAATATTTGACGCTGCGTGTCAGTTCTGAAAACTTAACATTGCCTTTCCCGCCTCCACCCCTCCCTCTACGACAACAGAAAAAAGGCAGCTTTAACAAATAAGTTAATATTTGACGCTGCGTGTCAGTTCTGAACACTTAACATTGCCTTTCCCGCCTCCACCCCTCCCTCTACTACAACATAAAAAGAAGAAGACGGCGTTCAACAGAGATAAGTTAATTTTCGTCTTGAAAAACACTAAAGTTCTCCCAATTTTTCCCCCGTCGTTGGATACCCTCGCGTAAAACGCCAGGCCCCATTCTTCCCCTTCGCTTCTTATAATTACGCTAAACAATTGAAAACATCTTCACGCGTTACATTAAATAAAATAAACTTAATCTCAAATTAGACTAAGCGTCCCTGGTCTGAATCCCCTCCTGGTCGGTCAGTCAAAGACGATAATCTGAGCAAGGGTGGTACAAAGTGTCTCCGGCAATAACAAAGGAATTTAACGTGATTCGAGACGAACGTGGGATTCGTGTCCATCTTTTCCCCCAACTACTCACACAGAGGGACACAAGCGAGCCATTAAAGGTTAAATGTATACGTTTAAAATTTGTATCATTTTATGTATTTTTCTCTTAAGCGTTATAGACATTAAGAAATTTATTTTGAAGTTATGTTTAAAAGTAATTATTTAATATTTGTAACAATATTTTAATGATGTATATTCGCAAAATTAATACTTCGTATGACCATTATATTTACCATGGGCGTACCCAGGGGGGGGGGGCGGCTGCCCCACTCTAATTTACGAGAAAAAAAATTTCAATGCAAAAACATCTAAAAATTTAAAAAATTTATGTTTTGCCCTTTCTAAATGAAGTTTTAAACGTTTTGCCCCCCCCCCCCCCTAATTCAAAACCTGGGTACGCCCATGATATTTACTATATATTATGTGTTGTTTTGGGAATCGTTTTGGACAGAATCCTATGCGTTTTTATAAATTGTATGAAAAGAGAAGACAGAAGGTGTTACCGGTGCAATAGGGTGGGGCACACACAATATAATTGTTGGAAGGGAAATGATAGAGGGGAAGGAAGGATTAGATGTTTTTTATGTAAGTCACCGGTGTAGCGTACAGAAATGTCGAAGGTTTTGGTTAAAAACACGAAATAATGAGTTTTGACGTTTATCTCGTCATTTTTTACTAACAGGGGATTGGGTGGGGATTTGGAAAATGCATTGTTACTTTTGACGATCCCATTGTTATACCATAGCGTTTTTAAATTTGAACGTCAATTATCCCATATTTGAATTAGAGATAAATATTAACTAATACATTTAAATTGATATATATATGTTAATTGTGTTGTATTAAATAAAAGTTAAATAGAATTATATTAAAAGTTAAATAGAATTATATTATTTTTTACCCTCTTTCTCACCATGGGGGAGGGGGGGGGGGTGATTTGCCCCCCCCCCTTATTTTTTACCCTCTTTTTCACCAGGGGGGAGGGGGGGGGGGTGATTTGCCCCCCCCCTTATTTTTCACCCTCTTTCTCACCAGGGGGGGGGGTGTTTTGCCCTCCCCTTATTTTTCACCCTCTTTCTCACCAGGGGGGAGGGGGGGGGTGTTTTGCCCCCCTTATTTTTCACCCTCTTTCTCACCAGGGGGGAGGGGGGTGTTTTGCCCCCCCCCCTTATTTTTCACCCTCTTTCTCACCAGGGGGAGGGGGGGGGGTGTTTTGCCCCCCCCCCTTATTTTTTACCCTCTTTCTCACCAGGGGGGAGGGGGGGGGGGGGTGATTTGCCCCCCCCCCCTTTTTACCCTC
The DNA here is from genome assembly GCA_964036665.1 of Gordius sp. MW1. Lineage (NCBI taxonomy): Eukaryota > Metazoa > Nematomorpha > Gordioida > Gordea > Gordiidae > Gordius > Gordius sp. MW1. The sequence continues at coordinate 5,299,353 of OZ038529.1, forward strand.
TTTCTCACCAGGGCCCCTCTCCCCTGGTGAGAAAGAGGGTAAAAATTAAGGGGGGGGCACCCCCCCCCCCCTGGTAAGAAAGAGGGTGAAAAATAAGGGGGGGCAAAACACCCCCCCCCCCTCCCCCCTGGTGAGAAAGCGGGTGAAAAATAAGGGGGGGGGGCAAAACACCCCCCCCCCCCCCTTCCCTCCCCCCTGGTGAGAAAGAGGGTGAAAAATAAGGGGGGGGGGCAAAACACTCCCCCCCCCCTGGTGAGAAAGAGGGTAAAAAATAAGGGTGGAGGCAAAACACTCCCCCCCCCTGGTGAGAAAAAATAACATAATATTATTGATGATTGACGTTTTTATCCGCCAATAAGAACTATTTCAACAATTTTAATGAAAATAATAAATTAATTAAAAATTAACTAAATATTAACTTTATTGTTCACTTCATAAATTAAGCATAAAAATAACATAATATTATTGATGATTGACCGTTTTATCCGCCAATAAGAACTATTTCAACAATTTTAATGAAAATAATATATGACGCTTGATTGACATTTGACTTCGCTATTTTACAACGTTCGCTGACTCCAATATTACACCGGGGCATCGAGCGGAGTGTCGCAGACAGATGTGACTAGAAGGGGGTAAAAATTATGTAGGTTTTATAATTTTTCTGTATAGTAAATTTATATTTTTTTTGTTTGTATTTTTGCGTGTCGTTTATATGTTTTTTAGGTTAATATTTAAATTTCATATATGTTTTTTAATAGGATGGCTTAATGTTTTTAAGTATATCGTTGGCAAAAGCGTAATTTTTATATTCAGTCTTGTTATGTTTGTTATTAAATTTGGCGCGTTCTTATGTGCTAAAATATTTCATTTGTTTATAGCAATTTTTTGGGGGGAAGTTGAGTTTGTTAGTTTTATGGTGTATATCTCATGGTATGTAACTAAAAGTATACTGAGGGTAATTAGATGGCTGTATTTGATGTGATGGAATGGACACTGATGAAAGACTTAAACAAATTAAGGAACTGTAAGATTATAGGTGGTATTTGTACAAACAAGAGTAAGTCACAGGGCCCCACTGCAGATGGTAGGGTATTGGTTTGGGTTAAAAAACTAAAATCATGCGCCATGCGGTGTAGGGATCCCTGTTTTACGTTTCAAGAACATCTATAATCACATTCGTGGGGGTTTTTAATAAAGGCATCCGAGGGTTGGCGGAGACAAACAATTGGTCAATAGTAGCGGTTAAAGGAAGGAAGTTATATAGATTGGTGTTGCGCTGAAACATTAAATTACGTTTTTCGTTTTTACAAGCAAGGAAATATATACACAAATTTATTTTTTTAATTTACAATCATCGACTGCGCAAAAAATTTAGTAAAAAAGAACCGCAAGTTTGGATAAGATTTAAAAGGGAGATGTGTTCAATGTTACTAGATACAGGGGCGGACGTTACGTTTGTGAACAAAAGAAAGTGGTTAAGCTTGAGGCTTACCGATTTGAAAATGCTGGAAAAGGTAGAATGTAGGTCTTACATGTTAAACGGGGGAATGATTCCAATTTTAGGCCGGATCATGGTTGATGTTCAATATAAAATAAACATGAAAAAATTACCGTTGTATGTGATGGACGTGGACGACGTAAACATATTGGGATGGGATTGGATAAAGGTTTGGAATGAGGAGGTTAATTGGTGGGAAGCCATAAAAAGTAAGGAAATAACGTTATCGGTTAGCGTGGGTGAGGACGAAGAATCTGGGGTAGGCGACGCTGAAAAGTTAAAAGGAATCTTGGAGAAATACGCAACATTGTTCGAAGAAAAGTTAGGTTGTTATAAAGACATGGAAGTAGACTTGGAATTTAAGGAGGGCGTGGTACCTAAGTTTTGTCCAGTTAGAAGGATCCCCTTTGAATGGAGGGCGGAGATTGAAGAAGAGTTAGACAAGTGGTTGGAACAGGGGGTGATTACACCAATTACGTATGGTTATTGGGCCACACCTTTGGTACCAGTAAGGAAGGCCATCGGAAAATTGAGACTCTGTATCGATTTTAGGGTAACGCTAAACCAGGCCGTGAAAGAAACTAAATACCCTTTACCCCGAATCGAGGAGATACTAGCCCAATTAAACGGTATTTAGTTTTTTTTTCGAAGATAGATTTTAAAAATGCATATCTGCAATTGAAGGTTAGTAAGGATTTAAGTAAGAAGTTAACAATTAATACTCATAGAGGGATTTTCGCATTTTTAAGGTTGCCGTTCGGGTTGAGTGTGTCGGCACCCATTTTCCAAATGACAGTAGCAGGGATGTTTAGACATTTAGAGGGGGTATATTTTTATATGGATGATATTTTGGTGACAGGACAGACAAAAATAGATCATGGTAGAAGGTTAGAAATGGTTTTGGATATAATAATGGATAAGGGCTTGAAAATATGTAGGGAGAAAAGTGTGTTTGAAGGCGAGGAGGTGGTTTACCCAGGACATGTTTTGAAGGCGGGAACGGTGAGACCGGTCTGGGATAAGGTAGACTGTATAGGAAGGTTAAAGGAGCCGCAAGACAAAAAGGAATTACAGTCGTTTATGGGGGCTGTTAACTATTATAGCAAATTTGTTGAAAGCTACACGACGTGGTCGGCACCTTTGTATGATGTCCTGAAAGTAAAACAACCCTTTTACTGGGATGAAACGTGCCGACAATGTTTTTACATGTTAAAGGAAAGTCTTATAAAACAACCTATACTGGTATGCTTCTATGAGAATAAGGATAGATTTTTGGCAGTAGATGCATCTGCAGTGGGAATAGGTGGTACGTTAATGCAAATGGGAGAGGGAGTGGAGCGACCAGTGTTGTATTTTTCGAGAAAACAGTGGTCAACAAAAAAAATAATCGGGAAACGGTCAACATATTCCTATAGAGTTTTTTGTGGTAAACACAAATATGTTTTTCGTTTTTTCCCTATACGTAAAATTTTTTAGATATTTTGATTCAAAGTTGCGAAAATGACCGTTTTTGACCCTTTTCGATGCTTAGTAGAGATATTGAATGGCTAAATTTTTTTTTAAACCTTTAAGTGGTAGAACCAACTTAAAGTGAAACATTGAAAATTGATTTTTTTCCCCTATTCTTTTTACTTTTTCCAATATATCGAATTTCAATTAGTCCCTATGCGAAGCGGCATCCTTTGAGCCTCCCTCCCTCTCTATCTAATTGGGTTTATAACACTATACTTTTGGTGCATGTGAGTTATTGATGGATGATGTGGGGGTTTGGGTGTGTAAGAGTAGTGGCGTAATACGAGCTATTCCTCTAGTAGAGAGGGAGGATGACAGGCGTAGTAGTAGGAATAGTTCGTATTAACCCACTACTCTTGCACCCACCACACTCATCAATCACTTACATGCACTAAGGGTATAGTGTTATATAAGCATATAAGCCAATTAGATAGAGAGGGAGGGAGGCTCAAAGGAAGCCGCGATTTCGCATAGGAACTAATTGCATTTTTGATATATATTAAAAAGTAAAAACAATAGGGAAAAAATCATTTTTCAATGTTTTACCCTAAGTTGGTTCTAACACTTAGAGGTTTAAAAAAATTTTAGCCATTCAATATCGCTCTATTGAGCATCGAAAGGGTCAAAAACGGTCATTTTCGCAACTTTAAATCGAAATATCTAAATGACGTATAGGAAAAAAACGAAAAACATATTTGTGTTCACCACAAAAAACTCTAGTTTCACGGTTATTTACACAAGACCATTATTTGTTGACTAGTGAAATTAAGGGATTACGAAAAGCTATATTGTAGAGAGGGAAGCGCTTGCCATTTTGTACGGCATCAAACGTTGAATACATAATAGGTAGGCACATCAAAGTATTTACGGATCATAAACCGCCTAGAGATTTGTTTGTGAAGGACCACGGCGATTTGATGTTATCAGGAAGGTTACAAAGGTGGTTAATGTTTAGGGAGTTTGGATGTAGAGATTGTATATCGACCAGGTAAACAAAATGTTACCTGACTTATTATCAAGGTTAAGTGGAGTTAAAGAAGAGGGTGGGGAGATAGAGGATACGGAAGGAGAAGTGGATCAGGTGGTTAGTGTAGGGGAAATGAGAATTTTAGAGGGCGGACCAAAATCCTGGGAAAAAGTAAGGTCTTGTACCGAAAACGACGGACAATTACAAAGGGTTATGAAATCTTTAAGTAACGGTGAGAATTGGGTCAAAGATGATAAGGCATACAAGGTGGTAAGAAAGGAGCTATACGAGTCAGATGGTTGCCTAATGCGCCGACATAAACTGGTAATTCCTAGGGACTTACGGGCTAGTGTGATCCGCACGTTGCATTGCGGGCACCAAGGAGTCGTAAGGATGAAACAGTGGGCTAGGGAATATGTGTGGTGGCCCGGGATGAATCCGCAATTGGAAGATATCACCAAGGTGTGCAATGCGTGTACCCGCAACTAATAAGAGTGTTAGATGGCAGGAAGCAAAAAAGGCTTGGGACCGTGTACATGCGGACTTTTTTGAATGGAAGTCTAAATATTATTTTATATTAGTTGATGCCTATTCTAAGTGGATAGATTACGAAAAGATGACCAGCATGTCTGGTAAGGTATTGGTACGGCTTTTAAAGACTTTATGTGGCAAATATGGTTTGCCGAATGTGTTAGTGTCCGACGGGGGACCTGCGTTTAAAAGTAAAACATTGAAGGAATTTTGTAAAACGGAAGGTATAAAACATGAGTTAATCGCCCCGTATCACCAAAATAGCAATGGGCAGGCGGAAAGAATGGTTGGGTTAGTAAAAAGTTGGTTAAATAAAGAGTTGAGCGGAGAAGGCGTGAGTTGGAAAATGCGTTTAATGTACCTTAACTCAAGAAAGGGTAAAGGTTTATCTCCAGCAGAAAAGTTTTTTGGGGCTAAAAGAAAAACATGGATGGACTTTATGAAAAAATGTGAGGAAGAGAAAGCGACTCACGAATGTAAATTTAAGAAACAATTGGTTTGGATTAGAATGTTTGGTAAGAGTGTAAAATGGACTAAGGGCGTTGTGTTACACACTGTAGGAGGTTTTAAATGTAAGGTTAAAGAATATGGAGGGAATGAATGCTGGAGACATGTGGATCAGTTAAAGGTAAGAAAGGTGATGGAAAAGGAAAATGGGTCGTAGAAGATTGATTTGCGTATAGTTAAATTTATATTGTCGTTTATTTTACTTACAGAATTAAACTTTAAACCGAGCAGCCTAATGGAAACACCAATTTAACGGAGAAAGGCTAGTGTCCAGCGAATTATGGAACTAGCTGTTGGATTGCTTATTTCATAATATGTTTTCATGATATTTTATACTCTCCTCATCCTACTATTACTCATTAATTCTATTTATATTCAAAAAACTATTTGACTATATCTTTTCTATGTCATTTATAATATAATATAAAAAAAAATCAAAAAAAATAAAAAATTGTAATGTATGTCTGGTTATATGGAGTTTCGGTTGTTGGGAAAGGAAAATAAATACGGCAAAGCAGCGAATTTCTGTCTTCCACTCCTTTGCCCCTTAGCAATGTTGCCATAAACATATTTCAAAACCGAGTCACAGAGGTGTTAACGACGCAGTAAATACCGTGAAGGTCCCCTCCTACCCCGAATCACAAAGTGTAAATACCAGGTGCCCCCCCCTCCGTTAATGTCCTTCAAGGTCGAGCGAATACCGTGCCCCCCCCCCCCCCGAATGACAATATGTGACTGTCGTGTGTTCAAATTAATGTTCCCCCCAAATCATATGAATGCCCTGTGTTCCCCCCTTTAATATTCCCAAAATCAGATCTGATCTCAAGATGAAATAAATGCCGTGCCCCCCCCCCCACTTCTAATTTATGTCCCCTAAAATCCAATCCTATGTCAAGAGATGAAATTTACGTGTGCCACCACAAGTAGTGACCCTAACCTTAAGTTTTATCTCAAGAGCGGCTGCAAGGACCGTACATCCCCCCCCCCACCTTTACAAAAAATCACCACCAAAATCGAACGAATGACGTGTGCCTTCCCCCTCCAATCAATGCCCACCAAAGTCGAATATACAAATACGTCAAACGTTGAAACAAAAGATGGGTGTCCCTTTCCCCCGTTACAAAAATCACCACCAAAATAGAATCTGCAAACATGACTGTTGACGAGCGAATATCATACCCCCCCCCCCAATCACAAAGATGTCCACCAAAAATCCGAGCTATAAACTGTCTAGCTATACAACGAAAGGCCAAATTACAATTGAACTAACGTTATTGCGACTTATGGATCTACGTGTCAGATGTTCCTGTCTAATGGGTGTTCAAGAGAAAGCCCGTGAATATAGGCCTCGGTTGGTAAAATGTCAAAATTAAAACAAGGACATGTAATATAAGAGTCATTGACGTTGACAGTTCAACAACAAAGTCGTCTGCGATTTATCGGAAGTTGTGATATGTCAGATCTCAACACTTAACCTTGCCCTTCCCGCCTGCACCCCTCCCTCAACTACAACATAAAAAAGACCGCTTCAACAGATAAGTTAATATTTGAAGCTGCGATATGTCAGTTTTGAACACTTAACATTGCCTTTCCCGCCTCCACCCCTCCCTCTACTACAACATAAAAAGAAGAAGACGGCGTTCAACAGAGATAAGTTAATTTTCGTCTTGAAAAACACTAAAGTTCTCCCAATTTTTCCCCCGTCGTTGGATACCCTCGCGTAAAACGCCAGGCCCCATATTTCTTCCCCTCCGCTTCTTATAATTACGCTAAACAATTTAATATATCTTCACGCGTTACATTAAATAAAATAAACTTAATCTCAAATTCGACTAAATATATAATTGTTATAATATCATTTTATATATTACACTATATCAAAGCTCATCCCATTGCTTGGACATTCAAATACCATAGTTAATTAGATGGGGATTCGGCAAAAGTTCAACTATGGTTGAATTTTGATCAAACCCAGATTTTGTTCAAATTGAAAGTTCTCACTCTAGGCTACGTGGCATTCCGATTTTCAAATAATGAAAAATTCAGGCATTTCGATATGATTAGGGCTTGGGTTGCCCGCACAAAACTGTCTTTTTTAAGGATACGCCCGGTCCGACGGTTTAATTAATGTCGATCACTCTCAGGACTACGAATATCAAGGGAAGGAAGGCTGCAATCAAATGCATGGCTCGGTGATTGAATAGTAGTATGAGTGTGGTGCCTCTTACCGTTCCTAACACCAAGAAATTGCTCCAAGATGTGGGGTCGGATTGATGGTAAGCCCAGTGTACAAACATAGAATTACCCGTTAATTTTAAGTCCATCTCGTCGCAGGTGTCCAACTTGCGTTTGAATTGAAGTATAGTGTAATTGCCTCCTTCCTTCCCTTGATATTCGTAGTCCTGAGAGTAATGGACATTAATTAAGCCATCGGACCGGGCGTAACCGTCCTTAAAAAAGACAGTTTTGTTCGGAGCAACCCAAGCCCTAATCATATCGGAATGCCTGAATTCTTCATTATTTGAAAATCCGAATGCCACGTAGCCTAGAGTGAAAACTTTCAATTTGAACCAAATGTGGGTTTGATCAAAATTCAACCATAGTTGAACTTTTGCCGAATCACCATCTAATCGACTATGGTATTTAAAATGTCCAAGCAATGGGATGAGCTTTGATATAGTGTAATATATAAAATAATATTATAACAATTATATATTAAGTCGAATTTGAGATTAAGTTTATTTTATTTAATGTAACGCGTGAAGATATATTAAATTGTTTAGCGTATTTATAAGAAGCGGATGGGAAGAAATATGGGGCCTGGCGTTTTACGCGAGGGTATCCAACGACGGGGGAAAAATTTGGAGAACTTTAGTGTTTTTCAAGACGAAAATTAACTTATCTCTGTTGAACGCCGTCTTCTTCTTTTTATGTTGTAGTAGAGGGAGGGGTGGAGGCGGGAAAGGCAATGTTAAGTGTTCAGAACTGACATATCGCAGCTTCAAATATTAACTTATCTGTTGAAGCTGTCTTTTTTATGTTGTAGTTGAGGGAGGGGTGCAGGCGGGAAGTACAAGGTTAAGTGTTGAAATCTGACATATCACAACTTCCGATAAATCGCAGACGACTTTGTTGTTGAACTGTCAACGTCAATGACTCGTATATTACATGTCCTTGTTTTAATTTTGACATTTTACCAACCGAGGCCTATTTTCACGGGCTTTCACTTGGGCACCCATTAGACGGAACATCTGACACGTAGATCCATAAGTCGCAATAACGTTAGTTCAATTGTAATTTGGCCATTCGTTGTATAGCTAGACAGTTCATAGCTTGGATTTTTGGTCGACATCTTTGTGTTGGAGGGGGGGGGATATGATATTCGCTCGTCAACAGTAATGTTTGCAGATTCTATTTTGGTGGTGATTTTTGTAACCGGGGAAAGGGACACCCATCATTTGTTTCAACGTTTGACGTATTTGTATATTCGACTTTGGTGGGCATTGAAGGCACACGTCATTCGTTTGATTTTAGTGGTGATTTTTTGTAAAGGTGGGGGGGGGGATGTACGGTCCTTGCAGACGCTCTTGAGATAACTTAGGGTTAGGGTCACTATTTGTGGGGGCACACGTAATTAATTTCATCTCTTGACATAGGATTGGATTTTAGGGGACATTAATTAGAAGTGGGGGGGGGCACGGCATTTATTTCATCTTGAGATCAGATCTGATTTTGGGAATATTAAAGGGGGGGGAACACAGGGCATTCATATGATTTGGGGGAAACATTAATTTGAACACACGACAGTCACATATTGTAATTCGGGGGGGGGGGCACAGTATTCGCTCGATCTTGAAGGACATTAACGGAGGGGGGGACACATGGCATTTACACTTTGTGATTCGGGGTGGGAGGGGACCTTCACGGTATTTACGTCGTTAACACCTCTGTGACTCGGTTTTGGAATATGTTTATGGCAACATTGCTAAGGGGCAAAGGAGTGGAAGACAGAAATTCGCTGCTTTGCCGTATTTATTTTCCTTTCCCAACAACCGAGACTCCATATAACCAGACATATATTACAATTTTTTATTTTTTTTATTTTATTTATTTTATTTTTTTTATATTTTATTATAAATGACATAGAAAAGATATAGTAAGATAGTTTTTTGAATATAAATAGAATTAATAAGTAATAGTAGGAGGAGGAGAGTATAAAATATCATGAAAACATATCATGAAGTAAACAATCCAACAGCTAGCTCCATAATTCGCTGGACACTAGCCTTTCTCCTTTAAATTGGTGTTTCCATTAGGCTGCCCGGTTTAAAGTTTAATTTTGCAAGTAAAATAAACGACAATATAAATATAACTATACGCAAATCAATCTTCTACGACCCATTTTCCTTTTCCATCACCTTTCTTACCTTTAACTGATCCACATGTCTCCAGCATTCATTCCCTTCATATTCCTTAAACATTTAAAATTTCCTACAGTGTGTAACACAACGCCCGTAGTCCATTTGACACTCTTACCAAACATTCTAATCCAAATTAATTGTTCTTTCTTAAATATACATTCGTGAGTCGCTTTCTCTTCCTCACATTTTTTCATAATGTCCATCCATGTTCTTTTAGCCCCCAAAAACTTTTCTGCTGAAGATAAACCTTTACCCTTTCTTGAGTTAAGGTACATTAAACGCATTTCCAACTCTCGCCTTCTCCGCTCAACTCTTTATTTAACCAACTTTTTACTAACAACCATTCTTTCCGCCTGCCCATTGCTATTTTGGTGATACGGGGCGATTAACTCATGTTTTATACCTTCAGTTTTACAAAATTCCCAATGTTTTATAAACGCAGGTCCCCCGTCGGACACTAACACATTCGGCAGACCATATTTGCCACATAAAGTCTTTAAAAGCCGTACCAATACCTTACCAGACATGCTGGTCACCTTTTCGTATTCTATCCACTTAGAATAGGCATCAACTAATATAAAATAATATTTAGACTTCCATTCAAAAAATTCCGCATGTACACGGTCCCAAGCCTCTTGCTTTCTGCCATCTAATATTTAAATAAATTATAAAATTAATATGATGATTTGTATTTAAACCCCCCCCCCCCCGCAGAAAAATTCTGCGTACGCCCCTGGGTCAGGGTTAGTTAGGGAGTGTCCTAGGGTTAGGGGGTTAGGTTTAGGGTTAGGTATTGTTAGGTGAGCGTTAGAGTTTGGATTTGGTTAATGTTAGGGCTAGGAATAAGTTTGGGCAAGGATTAGTTACCAAATCAATGAGAGCTTTCTCTAGCATTTAAACCAATTAGTCGCCAACCCGTTTAAGCAAACGGCCATTATCCTCTACACTGCCAATACAGCAAGGGGCGCCCCGTCATTCCACAATAAATAAAATAATCGGGCAAGTTTTAAAAAAAGCCGGCTTTCCTAACTCACAGGAACCCACAGCCCTAAGCTCCACTAACGGTAAAAAACCCGACGACGTAACAATCATCCCGTGGGCTCGTGACTTAAACGCTTGTTAAGACTTTACTACGGTGGATATATTTGCCAAAACACCTCTCCGGACTTCATCTCTTCTACTGAGAGAGAAAATGGAAAAATACAAATACCTCAGCAACATCATTTTTGTCCCAGTAGTGGCCATGACCCTCGGTAATTTAGGTAGGCAGCCAATTCCTCGCACAAATATCAAAATATGTTACCTCCATTATACACGAACCCAAATAATTCTTTTACATCAATCAAAAAATCACCATGGAAATTGTAAAATCCAATACAATCGCAATCCATGGCTCGATGCCAGCTCATTAATGTAATATATTTTAGCATGTATCATACACTATTTGAAAATAAACCTCTATTGCACAAAAAAATTCAAATAAAATAAACGAATTTACAATCACTATTATTTGTTCAATATGTCACAGGCATTTACAAATCAAATATCTCGTAATCTACAGGTCCGAAATGCATGAAAATTATGATACCCCGACAGGTACCAAAACCAGTTCGGCTGAAAAATTTTTAATGAAATTTTTTTCTGGGCTTTCTCACATGCTAAATAAAGCTAAACAATTGAAAAATTTGGGAAAAATTATTTTCTTTGAGAAAAAAGGGATGTCACATACAGGTTACACTGGGCAGCACAAATAAACTCACGTATAAAGATTTATTAAATTTTACAATTATGTATAAAATAATGATGATTTTTTTTTATAAAATACATAAAAATGTATTAACTAACATCAATGAGTATAAAATATGTTAATTATTATGAAATATTGACCAACAATGTTTGAGAAGGCCTATTAGATAATATGCACAAAAAATTCTACTAGCTTTATGACAGACGACACAACGCCTCTGAGTACACGATACCTTTTGTTGTATGTTATATTATTCTTAAAATTCGTTAATTTAGTGTTTAAAGTCCGTTTACGCGGTTGTCCGTATTTTTTAAAATAATTTTGCACTATTTCTCTTTTGCAATAATGTAATTTTCCCCTATTAAAGCATGTAGATGCCATGCATTTTGGCATGCAGCATCCAGCCCAAATGCAAATATAAGAAAATACCACTTTTCAGTCGCGAAATGATAATCTAGTTGCATCCATATTTTGCTCAAAGCGGTCGACACCGCCCATAAAACAATTAGACATTTTGATCATATGAGGGTATTGAATTACAAATTTTTTTTATTTTTTCGCTTTAGTGATTCTTTCAATAGAGGTGATAGGCTTGAACCTATGACAATTTGCAACATTGTGCCAATATTATTATCATTCCATCAGACAGCCATCAAATAAGTGTTTTTTGATAGAAACCCTTGTTCTTTTACATCGATGATCAGGCATTTTAAACAATCGACCTGCACCGTTCCTGTGCCCCCAATATTCATCTTTGAAAGACATATCATTAAATCGTGGCTCGTAAAAAAATTATCGAAATAAATATTGTATGGACCAAATTCTGGTGGTAGCTGATTTACTAAGTCTAATATGACCGCTTCTTCTAAACTTTTTTCGTTTTGTCAAGGAAAATTTAGCCACCTGGTAAGGTTGAAATGTGACAAGGTAGCCATTTTTTGTTGCAGCACACCACATATAATAGCCGAAACTGTGACATACGTGTATACCACGTTACCATGTGTTAGTATACTACGTTTTAATGTCCGCGGTATACTTTGATCTCCCTAGATTTGTTTTATTAATGTTAATATACAAGGGATAAAGAACGGTTCTGCAATCCTTATAATAAAAAAAAGGAATTGGTCAAAGGAAGGCACTTTTACCGCGTGTTAACCTAGACGCGGAAGTGGCTAAGTGACGCTTTCTTTTTTTAATTACTTTTTCTTTTCAACTCAGCCACATCTAGTACTCATTTTCGCAGCCTCGTCTGAAGATTTCCCGTACATTGCTCGTTCAATCCAGCCCACTACCCTGGGAAGATTTAACAGCTATAAAAGCGAGATCTCACGTCAATATTTCAGTCCTTATAAATTTTTCCCAAAACCTTGTACTTCTTCTAAAACCTTTGTAAATATTCCTCAATCCCTACGTTTTCCCCCTTTTATTGTAATTTTATGAAACATTATAATTTTACCGTCGACTCTCATTTTAATTGTAAACCTCCTTTATAATTGTAAATATTTAGTCGTATTAGCGTTAATAAAGTTTTTTAATTCCTTCGCTCTGCCTTTTTCCGCCAGCCATTACATTGGTGTCAGATTCGTCCTCTTAAAAAAATTGTAAGTAAAAATTTTATGTTAAAATATTAAAGTAAATTTAGTATTTGTTGTTATTGAAATGTGGGGTAAAATTTGTAAAAAGTTTCTATTTAGATTATTTGGTGTAAGTAATTTAAAGTTTATATCGAGTATTATAGAATATTGGAATGGGTTTGATCACATAAATTTCTGTAGTAAAATATTAGATTGAAATTATTAAGAGTTGAATATTTCTATTGATGCATATTTTCGTATAATGGATAAAGGATTTTTATGTTTGATAATTATACTTTTGATAACTATAATTACATTAAATAATTATTAGATACGATTATTTTTAATAAAATGGTTACTGTATACATTATGATAATTAATTTGATTTGAGAAACTCTTATTTACTTAATTAATATTTAATTAAACGGAAACTTTTGTTTAAATTACTCAATTAATTTTTGTTATAATTAAATTGCTTTGTTTAATTAAATTTGATTTTCTATTTAAACTATTTGGTTTAATTAATTTAAATATAGGTTAATTGAATCTATTAATTGATAATGTTTGGCTTTTACACGCCGCCGTCAATTGGTATCAATTTTTTTAATTATTTGTGCGCGGATAAGTTACTTGCATATATATCAGTTTTAACCGTACTAGTTTTATTTGTTGTAGAAAAAGTTTTTGTACTTAAGACTAATTTTAAGTCTAATATTAGGTGTTATGGGTGTGGGCAACGGGGACATCTTAAAAAGGATTGTGATAATAGATATTTTAAAAAGGGCAAAAATGGCGATTTTAGATATATATCGGGAAATTTTCCACAACGCGGCCCGAGGAAGAATTTTAGTAATTATGCGCACACTAGTAAACCCTACATAGGCCATAGATTTACTCACAGAAATTCCCCAAACTTTAATGCACCAACAACCTCCGATAATTACAACCACTTCTGGCCAAAAGAAATCAGGGCCAAAATCATTAAAACCAATCAAAACTTTTGACAGATTTCTAAAACATATGGCATAACATAAATTAGTTCTTCTGTCGCCTAGTCAATATATATTAATGTAAAATAATCAATTCTCACATTATTTATTGATATATTCATATAACTTTGAAGAAAATGGAAATATCAGGCACTGACATGAACTTCAGATAGATTACCACTTACATTTACATATTGTCGAGGGAGGTATTATTATATTTATCATTTGACATACTTAAAATTTAGGTGGTATTACCCACATTCATATATCTCTCATTGGGTAAAAAAAGTTCCATAATATCATATGAATGTATTTTATATTTAATCACACTTTTCAATAAATTGTTTTATGTATATGATGAAATCTATTATAATTGTGTGCAATGTTATGTGCTGTGTAGCCATATAAGATCATTGAATAAGTATTTTTATCTTTTTTGGTTATTATTCTTACAGGGTATTTTCATAGAAAGGTTTGCTAAAGTCTTATTAATTTTTAAGCTATACTAAAACATATATAGAAGAGGATTAAACATAAATTTGTTATTAAGCGATACATATAAACACATATAATTTTAATGATCTAAGGTTCTATATTTGCCATAATATACAATCATCCACCATGCCAAGATATATATATTTAAGCAATAATTTAATAAATTAAAACCCACATAACATAAATAAGGATACATTTGTTGATCAATGGGCAATATTATTAATAAGCATTTTTTAAAAAATCAAGCCTTACACTGCATAAATAAATATGCATTATTTTGATATGACAATTTATCTAAGTAACATATGTGGCGTTTTAGACAGTGGCGAGATGAAGTAACCAACTGACATTCAGTTACTTTTTACTTTTCAACAATTCAATCATCTATAACAATTCCACCAATAACTTCCGCAATATCAACAACACCACATCGCTGTTGATATATATTATTTTTATCTACTTCCGCGATCAACCCACGCTATTGAATATTCTATCATACCAAATTTCGCTCATAGAGCATCCAGTTTTGTATTTTTCGCGTAATAAATAAAACAGAGGTGGGATATTCTGTTATAGAACGCGAGGCATTAGCGATGATTTACGGTTTACAGCGATGTCGCGAATATTTAATTGGCAAATCGTTTACTGTAATCACAGATCATAAGCCGCTTTTTGCTTTATTTAAAAAGGCGAACGCCGAACTATTAATGTCTCCTAGGTTACAACGTTGGCTTGTAATGTTGGGTAATTTTACATTAACCCTAAAATACGGCATGGGAAAGGATAATCATTTGGCTGATGTACTATCGCGTTTGGGCGCAGATACCATTGAGGCCATAATTTACATTTGTCTTGTGATATATTAGGAGGACATGTAATCAATGCTTTACATATTTTAGATTTAAACGATATTGTTAATGAAAGTAATACGGACCCTGAATTATGTAGGATATTTTGGCAGGCATAGACGAAAATTAATGTACCCACCCCTTTTAAACATGTTTTGAACGAATTTTATTTGGAAAATAATGTTCTTAAAAAGCATGAGAGGTTAGAGGTACCGAGCTTCGTCATAAGTGCTAAAAATATTACATCGACACTGTGGATGGTTAAAATGAAAGGCTTGGCCAGACAATACGTCTGGTGGCCGCAATTAACTAAGGATATACAAAAATTCGTAAGGCAGTGTGAGCCTTGTAAGCTTGATGCACCGATGCCTCGTAGGAATAAAAAATCTAGGTGACCTCGTCCTAAATTTCCGTGGGAGCGTGTACACTTTTTTCGAATAAGATAAAAAAAACGGTACATCTTGATAGTAGATGCGTTTTCCGGTTGGACGGTATTTAAAATTATATCAAATATATCTAGTAGAGTAACAATTGCAATTTTAAAGGTATTGATAGGGAATTACGGGTTTCCAGAATTAATTGTTACGGATAATGGTAAAGCTTTTGTTAGCAATGAATTTAAACAATTTTGTTTAAAATATAAAATTAACCATATTTTAACTCCACCGTACCATCCAAGCTCCGATGGGCAGGTAGAAAGGTATGTAGGTATTGTTAAAAAATGGTTGAACATAGCTAAAGTAACGAAGGACGGAACGTGGTTGGCTAAACTCTATCACAATATGTCACCACGGTATCCTAATCGTGCTCCGGTTAGCTACGAGTTTTTAAATCGTAAATTAAGGTACCCACCACCAAGCACCACACTTTGCCCAGTATTAGTGTGCCAAAGTTTACGGTAAATGAAGAGTTTGGTATCGAAACTATTTGGGTAAACCTAAATGGGTGTTAGGTGTAATTATTGAACAATTACGGACAAAAGTCTATAAAGTTAAGGTAGAAGAAAACAAATTTGAAATTAGGCACGTGGAACAATTAAAATTGTTTGATGCTATATAATTATGTTCAACGTTTATTTCTATTTAGATGAGGATAAATGCAGCATGGTGCGACGTGGACTTAGACGTGAAATCCGCGAGGAACGAGAGAGTTCCGCTGTATATTTTAATAAAGGTGGAGACGGACGGGAGGTCAAGGCTATTAAATTTGACGCACTCGCTAGGTCCGCCAGGCCAGGTCGGGAGATCGAACACCAATATACAAGGCCCAATGTCTCCGAGACGACCGGGAAATAGTAGACATGAGGGGGCTGCGACGCAACAAAACAGAAATTCATACGGGGAGCAACGACGAAACGTGTCTGGGAATCAACCGTTGCTCCGGCCACCAATCTTGAAGAGAAAGAAGTGTTGGGGGGTGTAGGCCAAACACCTGCTCCCAATGTGCTTCAAAGCAAAAACTGGTTCGGGAAAGACAACTCAACCCAAACATGTCGCAGAGCTGGAGTCCAGGGTGACTATGGACACCCTGACTTTGGACAGCCCGGGACCTTAAACTTCTCAATAAAAGGGAAAGGTGTGGTATACGTGTATACCACGTTACCATGTGTTAGTATACTACGTTTTAATGTCCGCGGTATACTTTGATCTTACTTAGATTTGTTTTTAATGTTAATGTAAAAGGGTTAAAGAACGGTTCTGTAATCCTTATCATTAAAAAAAGGAATTGGTCAAAGGAAGGCACTTTTACCGCGGGTTAACCTAGACGGGGAAGTGGCTAAGTTTCTTTGACGCTCTCTTTTTTTAATTACTTTTTCTTTTTATTTTAACTCAGCCACAGCTGGTACTCATTTTCGCAGCCTCGTCTGAAGATTTCCCGTACATTGCTCGTTCAATCCAGCCCAGCACCCTGGGAAGATTAACAGCTATAAAAGCGAGATCTCACGTCAATATTTCAGTCCTTATAAATTTTTCCCAAAACCTTGTACTTCTTCTAAAACCTTTGTAAATATTCCTCAATCCCTACGTTTTCCCCCTTTTATTGTAATTTTAGGAAACATTATAATTTTATCGTCGAAAATCATTTTAATTTTAAACCTCCTTAATTGTAAATATTTAGTCGTATTAGCGTTAATAAAGTTTTTTAATCCCTTCGCTCTGCCTTTTTCCGCCAGCCATTACATTTTATAATTGTAATGATTGTCGACGGTAAAATTATAATGTTTCGTAAAATTACAATAAAAGGGGGAAAACGTAGGGATTGGGGAATATTAACAAAGGTTCTAATAGAAGTACAAGGTTTTGGGAAAAGTTTATAAGGGCTAAAATATTGACGTAAGATCTCGCTTTTATAGCTGTTAAATCTTCCCAGGGTGGTGGGCTGGATTGAACGAGCAATGTACGGGAAATTTTCAGACGGGGCTGCGAAAATGAGTACCAGATGTGGCTGAGTTAAAAATAAAAAGAAAAAGTAATTAAAAAAAGAGAGCGTCAAAGAAACTTAGCCACTTCCGCGTCTAGGTTAACCCGTGGTGAAAGTGCCTTCCTTTTACCAATTCCTTTTTTTAATTATAAGGATTGCAGAACCGTTCTTTAACCCTTTTACAATAACATTAAAAAAATAAATCTAAGTAAGATCAAAGTATACCGCGGACATTAAAACCTAGTATACTAACACATGGTAACGTAGTATACACGTATACCACACCTAAACGAAAAGGCTTGTCTTTTATAAATTGTTTTGCATTGTGGTCCCGAAATAAGGAACCATACACTCATCCATGGATATGTGAGAAGAGCTACGATTAAAGCCCTGCAAAATGAAATTTTATCTGTCCGAGCCCGGTCCGAGCCCGACTTTTTCATTTTTATTTTGCCCGGCCCGAGCCCGAAAGACTTTTTTTATTTAGGCCCGACACGAGCCCGACCCGATTTTTTGAATAAAACTTTTGAACATTTCTATTTTGAAAATTATTTCACCATTTATATATACTTTGCAGAATATTGTTATCACTCGTAATTTAAAACTAGGATAAGTTTAAAATAAAAAAATATCTATTTTCCCTCGTCACAATTTATTTACCTTTAAAACTTAAAAAAATATATTTTATTTAACAGTTCCTAATTTTTTGAAATATTTACCTTTCTTACTTAGTAATACTATGAACATATTTTAATACTAGAATAAGATTTAGGAAACAAGTAGCCCGTTAAAAAAAGAACTGAGATTTAGACTTTAAATTCATTAACAGTTAAATTTACTCATATTCACCACATACAATATAACATCATTTGAAAGAAATTGTTTCAAGTAATCTTCCAGATTTTTCAAGTGGATGGGGTCAAAGGTTAAATTAATCATA
The DNA here is from genome assembly GCA_964036665.1 of Gordius sp. MW1. Classification (NCBI taxonomy): domain Eukaryota; kingdom Metazoa; phylum Nematomorpha; class Gordioida; order Gordea; family Gordiidae; genus Gordius; species Gordius sp. MW1. The sequence continues at coordinate 5,317,806 of OZ038529.1, forward strand.
TAATTTTTACCTCAAAGCGATATTAACTTTGTAATAAGGATATTTTTATTCGAAATTACTTTTAAAAATCAAAATTTAAATAAGCTTATATACGTATGGACCTCTGCCCAGTGTAACCTACAGGTTACACCAAACTTTGGACCAACATTATTCCCATTTAAATCAACCAAAAACAATTAAATTTCATATCAAAATAATTGCGAAAGTGTCAAGATTTTAATGATATAAATTAAAATTTGATTACATATGAATGAGTCTCCATTTTTAGTGAATACATGAGAAGAGTCGAAATTTCAAAATTAGCGATATTTGAGACCTCATTATTAATGAAAGAAGGGAGAGGATGAGGAATAAAACATATCAGCTGATTCTCCTAAATGTGCTCTTTCATATTCCATTTAAAAATTAATATTTCATCCAATAGTTTAAAAATTATAAGCGTTCAAAGTGGTGTCACCTACAGGTTACCCTGGTACCTCTCGGGATATATTGTTTGCTATTGTAAATTTTTGGTCCCTATAACTAGTAATTCATATTTTTAATGCTCTGATGTATGCTTTCGATCATATTCATTCTTAAAACTAAATAATGCGCTAAAATAGTTAATTCTTTCTATCTTTAGTTAACTGAGCCGGGCAGGGCCGAAAAACTCTCTTAATTTTAGATTTTCGGGCGGGCTCGGACGGGCACCATAACAAATTTTGCGAATCTGGCTTAATGAGACAATTGCTATGCAATTTATAAAATTTATATAGTGATAATTTTTTGTGTATTAGTTTGTTATTTTTTTATTTGTATTGTATTGATCGTAGTTCCTATCCAAAAAAATCTAAAAAACCAAATTAATTTTTTTTGAAATTATGACAAAATTATGACTAATTATTTGAAAATAATAACTTAGGGCCGGGCAGTTTGGGCAGCTCTAATGATTTGGGCACGGCCGAGCGGACTCTTAGATGGGTTCGGGTGTGAGTGGGCAATTTAATTATAAAATCAGACCAAGCCAGGTTCGGACAGATTTAAACAAATCTGTTCTCTGGTTAAAACTTCCCCAGTCGCAAAATAATAAAGATAAAAGCTCATTTACCCTTATAAATTATATACTTAAAATTCAAGCACTTTAGTATTTTTATATTATTTACCTAGTGGTGCAAATTTATAATATAGCTGAGAATTTTTTTTATAACTTAGCAGAGAGCACAGCCAAATTAGAGGGGACGAAAACTGGGGGAAGAGGTGGCAAGATAATCATTCTTCGAAGTTTTAACCTTGTATCCGCCTTTCCCCACTCTGCCTGGCTACGCCCATGTTTATAGCTATTAAATTTAATCAACGATTTATTTTATAGTATTTATTATCCCAAGTTGACTTCAAATAGTATAGAAAAATAGTATGAATGTCCATCTAATTTAGACTATTAAGAGGAAAGTGCAAAATGGTTATAAATAAAGTGGAGCAAAAGCAAATTAGTTTTTTCAAGTGGCAGGGCCTTGCTTAGTTCAAATCAAATATCGTAAATTTAAACTTCGATAGTACTAAATGAATTCTGCAAAAAAGTTATCGATTTTTTTAACTATTTGTCTAACTCATCGTAACATGCAATATTGGGTTTGTTTTATGCAAGCCATATAATTGCTGTAGTTTACATAAATTTTATAATTGTTTAAGCCTTAAGCTTTATGTACAAATCTCTTATAATTATATTTTATCATTTGTAATATTGGAATCATATATCTGTATTTTAAATTAATACCGAAAAATTTGCGTTAAACCCCTTTAAAAATTGGATTTATAAATTTGAAAATATTCATAAAGTGACGAATTTAAAAAAAGTTTAACATCTATTTTAAGCATAATAATAGTTTTTCTAACATTTCTATAGTAAAATAACTGAGGTACGCGTTAAACATATATTTTAATAACACTTGAAAATACATTGAAATAACGGGGAAGACTAACATTAGACGATGCTTAAATCAAAAAACATACGAATAATTAACAATAAATGAGATGACGATAAATTTGAGAGTAATATATGAGAGGATGGAGTTAGAATGTAATATCGTGCCCTAATCTTTCGAGTTCTTTCACGACAAAATCCAAATCCGTTTCTTTTATTGCAGGATTTGAAATAATCAGCCTAAAAAAGTTGACCTTGTGACCTAATGGTTGATAACCGATCATCATAGTCCCTTGGGCCATCATTCTACCCTTAATGATCGGAGCCACCTATAAAAATTATATTCATATTTAAAGATATGGCACAATTTAATTGCCTAGCATTTGTGGGTTGTATATGCCATACAAATTTGCATATCGCTTAAATTTATGAGTTACATGGTTCGTCGATAATTAACTAGTTAAAATATAAAGGTGAATCAATTATAGGATTAAAAATGATGTAACCTTACATACATTTTTGCCTATTTTCTACAAAAGTATGTTTACAATCTTTCAATGTTGGCCAGTTTTCAAAATTTGCTTTTTCTAAAAACAATCTCTAAACCTGACCCCAACCACACACTATCTTAGCCATTAACCCTCTGAATAAATCAGGCTCCAAAAGTCCTAAATTTACCGCGCATCAGCCCTCAAACGTTATGCTTTATCCATTTTGCAATCATAAATTATACTTTAATTTTATATCACATAATGTTTGTTTACCACTTCTGTGCAAAATGTACGAGTGCCAAAATGTAAAACAGGCAAGAATCGCTTATGCGCATGCGCAGTTATAACCCTCCGCGTTTGGTAAGTTTTCCAATGTTATTATCGTTTATTTTGTAAATATTATTATTGTTTGTTTTGTAAATTTCATGTAATATAGGCAAAATGTAATATAGGCAAGGGGGGTTAGATTTAGTGATTTATTTGATAATATGTGGTTCTTATTACATTTTGGCACTCGTACATTTTGCACCAGATTTTTTGTTTACCTTTCCTAACAATTTATCTCTTTCTGGACAGATGGGCAACCTCCTTAAGCTTGGTGGAATGTGCCAAAAACATATATTCGTGAACTCGGGCTTATTTAATAAACATTTAATAAATATCAGTAGCATGTTTGAACCAGGCATGCTCAAGTAATCTCATTTTATTGCGAAAGGACAAATAATTGACCAGTTAAAATTGTACGGTACAATTGCTAACCAGCGATAAAAAGAGTAATTATTGCAAATTAACAAATATTTTTTCGGAATATTGTGGTGCTCATATTGAAAGAGCCTCTAATTTAAATACGATATGCCCGGCTATTATAAAGTAATGTGGAACATAATCAGAATCATACATAAAAAAAACTGAATTCAAAGAAATAGATTGACTATCTTAGAAAATATAAAGTAGATATAGAATCCAAAACCATGTTAAAACTCTCGTTTTTATGTTATTAGATGACTATCACTAATTTTCATGGAAATAGATTGATAAATTGTTTAATTATTTTAAACATAATTCAAAAAAAATTACCTTTGTTAGAATTAGTTCGAATCCCTCTCGATTTTTGATGAGATTTACGAAATAACTAATAAACACAAACAATGAAATAAAGTGGCGTATATAAGGGGGGGGGGGGAATACGGGAAATTCCCCCCCCCCCCTCCTGTTTTTGGATTAATAACTAAATTAAATGGGTGAAAATATTATAGTTTAGTTACATCAAAGACTTTAAGTTAAGACACTTATAAAAATTTAGAAACATAATATGTACTTCTAATTTAGTTTTAATTAATTTTTGACAAAATGTGTTATAAATTTTTTTTTGCCAGATTCCCCCCCCCTCGTGAAAATCCTGTCTACGCACCTGAATAAAATTATTTTAAATTAAATGTATTAATGCCTATGCAATTCATATACGCATTTATATATATATTGGCTTTTTTATTTATTAAGTAATAACTCTGTTTTTACCTGGTTAGATTCCACAATCGATCAATTTGCTCTTCATAGCCTTTCATGCCCTTTGAATTAATTAACAATCAATAGCGTGCCAAACGTGTTTAATATATCAATCGATGTTTGAATAATATTCGAAGTTATTTAAATTTGATATTGAACGCTTTATTTGTACGTAAAAATACGAAAATGTAGGTATAAGTTTTTTAAGCAGGCATTAAAATAATTAATCTTAAAAGAATTAATAATTATAAGAGAATTTCATACGATCCCAAGTCTATGTGCAAAAAGTGGAGGGGTGGTGTTAGGTCGAAAATCGGCTATAGAAACCAACTCTAAGAACATGATAGTTTCAAACAAAATTTAACAACAGAAAGCTAAGGCGTCTTCCAAATTGAGGCAAACATAAATATGGTCGAAATCCTTCATGAGGATGAAGTTAGGATACAAATGAACAAGATGCAAAAAGTAGAAGCTAACGGCCCAGATGGAATAGCTCTGGAAGCAATGCTTGGATGCCGCGAAAAAGGAGTCACGACCATGACGAACCTCGTTAACGAGATATTAGTTAAAGAGCAAATTCCTGATCAATGGAATGCAAGCACGTATATAGTCTTATTTAAGGGGCAAAGGAGACGCTCAGGAGTGTGGCAATTACAGCGGTATCAAGCTTACCTGCCACTTCTTGAAGTTTATGAAAAGGTTCTTAATAACAAGGCTGAAATGCGAGGTAGAATCGACTATTTCTGATTTGTGGCCGGCAAATCCACAAATCCGTCGCACAAAGACAAATGATGAATATGGTCTTTATCGACTTGGAGAAAGCTTATGACACGGTCCCTCGCGATTTCATATGGGGATGCTAGAGAAAACAAAATATTCCTGGCGCATATATATGGCTTATGAAAAATATTTATGAAGCCTCAAATTCGTGCGTGGACGACAGTTGAAGACTCTTAACCTTTTCGGGTTAAAATTGAATTACATCAAGGATCTGCTTCAAGTCTCTTTTTATTTAATGTAATTATAGACACGATAACGAGAGATATTTAAAAACCATCACCATGCTGTATGCTATATGCCGATGATAGAGTAATATGCGAAGAGACAAAGGAGAAAAATTCGAAGAAGCCGAAAGGTGGTCAGCGCTTAGCTAGATATGGTTTAAAGATCAATGATCAGAAAATGGTATAATAGAAATGAACGTTACAGGCACCCCATCGCTGGATAAGTATCTAAAGTACCCCAAAATTGATAGGTTTACATACCTCGGCTAGATGCTACATAAAGAGGGAGGCGCAACAGAAGTCAATGCCCGGATCTAAAAAGGATGGCTTAAATGGCGAAGTATATCCGGTGTAGTGTGCGACAAGAAAATGCCAATATGGATGATACAAATCCATCGTAAGACCGGTGTTACTCTATGGAAGTGAAACCTGGGCATAAAACATCACGGAAGAAAAGCTATTACAAGCCATAGAGATGAGAATGATACGATGGAGCTTGGGGTATACCAAGCACGACCATACGAATGTTTCATGATAAAAATGAGTATTCAACCTATGGCGGACATTATTAGCGAATCGGCTAAGGTATATGGGCATATACCAAGAAGGGAGACGAATTATGTAAATCGAAAAGTACTGGACAAGGAGATGGGAAAGGATCACCTCGTGTCAAGTGGAATGGGCAAGATAAAGTTATGAAAAATATTAATCAAGTCATGGCCCTTACCCGGTCAAGGTAAAACAAACTTAAGCAAACCCCACGACTGTGGACCGAAAAAGAATCTAGCAACATCTTTTTTTCACAACAAGTCATAATTGGCTCATATGATGCTACTACCATATTTAGTTTAAGGCAAATACGGATACAATTTTAATATGTCAAAACCTTAAGCAAACTACATTATTTAAAGTTGTTAAACGCGCGGTCTATCTAGTCGATACAATGACCATTCAATAGATTGTATAGGAATCTGTATTTATATTGTGCAATTCGATGTAAATTAATTAATGCAAAATTAAAACTCTCACAAATATTAAAATTATTTTTAAACTATACGGTGTGTGACCATAAGTAAAGCGATTTGTGAAATTTAGCAAGTTACCAACATTTGACGCAAAAATATAAAATTAGGGTCTTTTGTGTTAAGTAACTTTTTTTGTCTAGGGCTAAATAAAATTACTTTTGCTTGCCACATAATCCAAAGTTTAAATATGTCGACATGGCGTCCACATTGAATAGCTTTGTCACCTGTGTCGTAGGAAACGTCATATGGTTTATCCTGTTGATACAGGTAATCCGCGCACATTTGATTGCAATGTATCAGCAAGTCCTAACATTATTTTATTTCACATTTGAATTCTATATTCGAATAATAATTATTCATAAGCATTTAAAAAAATCTTAATGACATGGCTCATAAGAACGTTTCCCTGAGGGAATTTTGAATATAATCAAGAAGGCATGGAAGGCAGTATATAAGGGGAAGGGGAAATCGTCCTAATGATCAGGAAGGGTATAAATGTCATTTTTGAAAATTTAGTTAATTATGTCTATAAAATTTATATTTAGCTGGGAGGGAGGGACCCTCTTTTTGCCTTCCTCTTACTATGCCCATGAATGCGTGAGGGAGGATATATATTTATAAAATCTTCCAAAAAAACGTAGTAGTGCCGTTATTTTTAATATATTATCATAAAATTAGCTACAAACTTGCATAAATAATTTCTGTGAATTTCAAAATTAATATAAGATTATTTAGGCTGAGGGTTAAAATTGTAAATAATCTTAAAAAATTTTGGTCTTTTTATGTTATAATCTCAAAGATCTTAAGAGGAATAAGAACAATATAAACTAAGTCAGAAAACCTACCTACACTAACTTGAATTTCGCTAATATGCGACAAAACTATTCCTTGACAATCTAAATATAGAACTTATATATGTAATCAGGTAACTAGCATATATTAAATATTGGCAATTCATTCTAGTATTTAGATGCAAATAGTGAATTTAGGTTCGAAAATTACATGATATATACCTTATGGCTAGTCAAGAAGGCCGAACACTGTAAAAGAGCCCCCATTAATTTGTGAGGATTCCACGTTACTGAATCGGCTCTATATATAAAAAAATCAGAATGAATATTATGATTAATATTTCAGGTTATCACATATCGGTTTTAAGCTTAACTATTTATGATTCTCACATAAAAGCCTAAGATAATTGGCATAACTAAAGCACCATATAATGGCTTAAATATTTTATGTATAATAAATAGACTAACAACATTGTTAAAAAATATATTTAAAACAATTTTCATTTTGGATAAATATATAATTTTGGCTCCGTTTAAAGATATTGTTTTTGTTATATTTTTTTTGAATCTATGTAAATTGTAATACGACCTTATAAGGGAATGAATTGTCAGATTTATATATTTTTAATCAATTATGAATATTAAATCGATGATACGGGACAGTTTAATCACTTTTCGATCCCGTCCAACAAATGTCTGTGGGTTTTTGATAACAGCGCACCTCCGCCCCAAGCCGCCTAAATCAATACGTAAATATTTTAGCTAAAAAATTTATTTTAAAATTGTTAAAATAAAAGTTATATAATTCATTATTTTTAAGATTTTTATATGTAGTTATAATGATGTAGTTAAAAAATACATCAACGTGAAACCAAATCGCGTATTTTTTGCATATATTCCCTATAGGAATGAGCGGATCCATTGCTCCATATACCGTTGTACCAGAAGTGGCGTTTACCATTAAAGGGGTGCACCCTGCTGCCAACCTTTCTTCAATTTTTTTCTCCAAATCTCTAACCAACATTCTTCCTCTGATTTGAAAAATATTTTTTATAAGCAATTTAAACTTTTGAATATCCTTTACATTTAACGATTAAAGGTTATTAGAATTAACAATTAATTAGCTAATAAAATACAAAGAAATTAATGTGTAACATATATAAACTTGCTAATGTTAAATTTGCCAAATAAAGGTTAAACGTTGTATATCTGTTGCTAGCAACTAGCAAGTGATTACGGGAAAAATGGAATTCTATATTTCGGGCTGCAAGGCCTATCCTTAAAATTAAAACATATATGTTTGTTGAATTAATGACAAAAATATAGCATTCCATTTCCCCGTCCTGCTTGTTAACACCAAATTTACTGACCAAGGATTGACAGTAAATAATTTCAGTTAAAGTTTGTATTTCTTACTTTTCATCGCAATCTACTAAAATCAAATTTTCTGTTCCTATACCAGTGATTGATGCGGCCCCTTTTATCGAATAATGGCTCTAAGAACAAAAGTGTAATAATTTACTTTAAAGCCGTCAAAAATACTATAAACAAAACTAATTTTGCAAATCTTGCTCGCAACTTCTTCTCTCCGTGCAAAATCAATATTATAAATATCAAATCTAAAAGAGGCTGATTCTTGGATAGTTTCGTTAAATATTTAAAAAAGCCTTATGTATAGTTGCTAATGATTTAAGAATTTTAAAGTTTTAAAATAAATTATAAAATGATCGATTTACGTGTTCTGACGTAAATATGACCAATTTCTTGGGCAACGCCGCGTTTCCGTGAAGCTTTATATGAGGATCTAGGTGAAACCGGGCACACAAGACGGCGTATAAGTTACAAATCGTTCCTCCTATATAAATTATAGTAGCACATTTTAATAATATTATGAACCTAAACTTTTCAACCGACTGGAATAATAAAATTAACAACGATTTTTTGATTTGTACTAAATACTCTAATTTTATTGACAGAAAATTCTAATCAGTCAATAATTTTAGATTAAATTGCTTTATGACCCTAATATAGTTGTCGATTTGCACATAGAACCTCGGATCAAATCTCAGATTGGGGCATTATTTAAGTTTTAATAAAAAAGGATTAAAAAGTTAGTATTTCTTGATATTAACATTATACAATAATGCTTTTCGGCGTGTCAAAACGAATATATCGTATTCAAGATCAAGCCCATTACTCAATTTATTGATAAGGAACATGATTTATAATTCAGCGCCAGCTAGAGGCAATTTTAATTTGAAATATTTGAATCATGGTGAAAGTAGCAGAATGAATGAAAAAGCAGAAAAATATTTTTTTAGATAATCAATATATTAGAATTAAATCTCGAATGGGGAGGGAATTTCTGATGTATTCCTAACCCTAACCAGAACCCTAACAATCTTGATGAATCCTGACGATCTCTGACCAATTTGGCTGCTATTTTTCTCCTACTTTGACCGGGTGCCGAAATATTTAGATAAATATATCATTTATTTGAGATAATAGAATATTATTATTATATAACCTGGTGCAAAAATGCCGTCACCATCTGAGAGTCCTACTATCTCGACCATCTTTTTGATGACGCATTGTTCCATTAAAACGAATACGGGAGAAATTTCGTAAGTAAACCTGCCAAATAACAATGAAACTTAGGATCCAAAATGTAATCGATCAATTGTCAAAAATTATATAAATTTTGTGATTAAAAAGTGTTTTTAGAATTGAATTATTGATTAGAAATGTAGAATTGTTAGTTATAAGCATAAACCATATGGTTAATTGTGTGTTAAATTTTCCTCCATTTTGAAGAGTTCAACTGGTGTATTTTTACCATGTAATTTTGCCCTATAACAGTCAATTTACTTTCCTCACTAAATATAAATTAAAACGAACGTCAATAAATTAATATCATACAAAATGTTGATGGCGCTACATTATTAAACAAACCTTAATCGCAGTTTTTACATTTTTAATTTTTTTGTATTGTGTAAATGATATTTATTTTAAAATGCTGTTTTTGACATCTACTTAATTCAATATTTTTCTATTTATATTATAAAGATTATTTAATTTGCGAAAATTGTTAATTTTTATATGATCACCACTTTACAATGTTCACATCAAAATGGTGGAAAAAAGGGTACACATTTTGTGCGTTGTGAGCAGTCTATCTAGTCCTATGGTTATAAGCTGGGAAAAATTTTACATGTTGGAGTTAGCTGTTGCTGTTAGCCACTCTCCGGCTAAACTGACGATATCTAACCCGGTTGAAAGCTGGTTAAAAAATCGTGGATGTCCTAAATAAATATTTTTTTGATTAATGTAAATCAAATATAGCTTACAGCCAATAAGAGCTGATAAACTAGGGCCCGGCCCGTGATCATGTACTACGTGTTTTTATACGATACTTCTCAAGTGACTATTAAAATGCATGCTCAGTCGTTATTGCATTTTAATCATAACATAAAAAATGTTATAAACTAATTTTGTTGCAAATATTGTTGCCTGATGAATCATTGTCAAAAAATTAATTTCTTTTGTTCCTTATCAAGTTCCCTTTAGATTGAGAAACTTAGGAACTTAACTTATTCCTTGTAAGCCCGAAAAGTTGCAAAAATAATTATCCCTTTTATATCTGATCACTTTAATTTTTATGAATTTTCATGTGATAGTAATTAACATATTTGATTTCGAAACTTAATGCGCTTGAGGGTATTATAAAAAATTCTGGCTATTTGGGTTTAATGGAGTTTGTATAGTTTTGTTTTTATATATGCTCTAAATGATCATTTTGATCATCGACTATTTAATATTTATAAATCGTAGTTCTTATCAATATGAAAAAAGATTATATAGATTAGTCTTTCAAATTGGGCGATAATAATTAGACGATCAAGTTCTTAATTACAAAAAATTAAGTATTGCTGCATTTTTCAATCAATTTGATGCTAATTTCAAAACACACAACTGATATATTTTGGTCTCCATTAAATAAGTCCTAATCAAGCCTGATGGGCAGATTTTAATCATTTGGGCATGGCTAGGCGGAGATATGAATGGGATTGGTCAAAGGCGGGTGGGCAATTTAGTTATAACTAAGTCGGACTGTGTTCGAGCATAAAAATTAGGAAAATTCGACATATAGTACATATATAGTCATTATTGCACTTAAAAGCAACAAGACGGAGCTACCCCCGAAAGCCTGATAAAGGTAATTTTTATTACAACTAGGACTAATAGTCGAGTGTTAAATAGTTTGATGATCTATGTTAATTCTGGAATTTTTTATTTTTTAATAACATTCTTAATTTTTTAAATTTTTTGATTCTTTATTTAACATTAATATCATGGATGGCTATAAATAAGTTTCAAACCTACACTACGCATTTGTTCGCAATTTGAGGGGTCTAACACATTCCTAGATCTCTTGGTATTTAAAAAGGAGCCTTGGGGTGAGATTTATCTTCGGGCGAAACGAGGTTGTAATTGAAAAAAGATTTTTAGCTCTGATCGGGTTTTAGTTGGAAAAATAGAGAAAGCTTCAGCTAGTGTTATAAAAAGGGCTGGGTTTAGACTGGTCGACCTTTGATTTTATTAAGACTGACGGTCGACTCTGGTATGTTTTTCAAATTTCGACTAAGCCTAGGGTTCGACTGAGAGAAACAGCTCAACTTTTGGTTTGTTTATGTTTAATCGACCAAAACCATAGGTCGACCAAACAAAACCCAGCTATTTTTACGGCACTAGCTTTAGCGTATATTTGGTGAGAAAGTCGTACAGTCTATTATTATACAGTAGGTCGCTATCCTTTATTTAAATTATCTTTTTGATTCATGCCCAAAATACTAGTGGACAAAATAAAACAGATATGCATGCATGCAGGTACATTTACGGTATTAACTTTTCCGACACTTTCATGGGGAGGGAATTTGATGTGCATCTGATCCTAACCCTAACCCTAACCTAAAACGCTGACCTAAAACACTACCCTGAACCTTAACCCATTATAGATCTTGAAACGGTTTCACGATCTTGAAACCGTTTCAAGCGCATGCGCATTGTTAAAATTCGCAGCTATCTGATTGGTCTGTTAAATGCATACGCATGCGCATTATAGATTTTGAAACGGTTTCAAGATCTTGAAACCACTAGGATTTTGTCCACTGGTATTTTGGAAAATACCATCTTTTTTGCTTTCGCCTTCAAGTTTTAACACCCATATATTGTTTTTCCTAGTCCCATAAAGCAAAGTTGGCAATGTTAAATTACTAACAATTCTTTTAGCTATATGAGTTAATCATTTTAATCTTTGCAGTTTATGTCGTTAAATTTCGCAATTTTAACTCAAAATTTAAGTTTTTAATTGGCCTGGAGTTAAAAATTTAATCAAGACTAAATATCAAATTACACTGTTATTTGCCCATCCTCAATGCCAATCAATGTGGGTAGATTCTTGTAAGTTTAATCAGAAATACCTGTTTTAACTTGATATTTTAAGGTGAGAGCACACAGATCTAAGATGTATTTCAAATTTTTTGGTTCGTCCTTTATGGAAAGATCAAGGATATTGTCCAATTCCAACGGTTGTTTGAATTCCAAAATTTTGCAGGACCTATCATTCTCCTTCTGTACGTGTTCTACGAGTATCCAAAATACCGATTCCAAAAAGTCTCTCGTTTCCGCATGATCCTGATTGTAAGGGAGTAAATCTATTAAAAAAGAGGAATGAATAATTATATGGGAAACCTTCGAAATATTTACAGAATAAAAATAAAGAAAAGTCTATATTATAGGACACTTAAAAAGGTACTGTCAGCTAGCGTTCAGCTTAAGACCTATCGTTTTTCTTTTCTATTCCTATTTAATTATAACCCTGCTAGCGCCTGGAACGACCCGGCCCTAGAGGATTTTGGGGTGGATTAGGACAGAAATTTATAATATAAATAACCCCGTGCTCGGGTCAAGTTAGATGGGCCCGCTCAATGGCCCTAACCTGTCCCGAAGCAAACATCTCCATCAATTTTTAAATCAGCGACTCTTGGCCCACTTTAGATGATAAGGAGTGTCCTTTTAGTCTTTTTATATATGTGACTTCGTCTTCCTATAAATAAACTTTTCGTTAATGGAAAAAAATTAATAGAAATATAACTTTTTTAGGGTTCAAAATTTGGAAACACCAGCCCCTCTTGATTTTAAGCTTTTGTTCTCCGTTTATTATATATGCAGCAATTATTAATTTATATATATAAGGGCTATAGGATCTTTGAAAATAATATAAGAAATATTTCATACAAAATTTGTATTTACCAGTTGAGCTTTTTTTTATAAATTTAGATATTAAATTTGTAGTTAGATTAATAGGATCCTTAATGCCTTATACTTATTGATCCATCACCTTTAGCAATAAATTCCATCATAAAGTAAAATAAGTGATAAATGCAAAAAATGCCTAAATTGCTTTAAATATAGTTGGGGAAGGCTCGAGCCCGGCCTATTAAAAATATATTAAAAAGCTCGGGTCGGGCTTGATCCAATTTAAAATTTAAATATTGGGCATGGGCCCGGCTGGTGTCAATAAGTTCCCGCTAGCTATTTTTGAAATAAAAACGGGACAATTTTATAATTCAAAAAATTTATAGGTAATATTTTATAAAGCAAAATATGCAAAACTTATTATTTCTTATTTGTGAGCATTCATGTTGAACTCAAACAATATGCTGATAGTTTAATTTACGAAAAAAAACTTATTAATTTATAAAAGTTATTAAATAAAAAAACTTAAATATCATTGGCCATAAAATAAATTTGGGTGTGTGAAGACATTCAACAATGGTTTCGAAAAAAGGTTTCATGTCAGGGCATGGGCGTAGCTAAGGGAGGGCCAGGAGGGGCGGCTGCCCCCTCTGAATCCAAAAATTTGTTGAAATTTATAAAAAATTATGGCTAAAATTTCAAAAAATGATCCATTTGCCCCTCCCTAAATCATCATTGTCCCCCTTTAATCCCAATGCTGGCTACGCCCATGTGTCAGCGCTTTTAATGTCATTTATGTCTTAATCGCGATTTTGTAGATCAATAAAGCGAATGCATGTTAAAATATAGCCGCGTCTTAATACATGCGTCACGCCATTTTTAAATTTTTGCTGTGTTTTTGTTCATAAAAGAAATGTTTATCCTTTAATTACGCTTCCTACTGCATATTCAGATAGAAACTAAACTAGTTGATTCCACGAAATGTAAATCGCATATTTGGACAAAAGAATGCGCTTTGAAGTTGAATCGTGTATTAAGACGGGAACATAGCTGTAATAATTTAACTTAGGATTTATACGTTTTTATTTGAGCTTATAAAACAAATACATTTTTCGAACTTATATTTTCTTAAAATTATAATAGCTACTACGTATGATAGGTATTTAATCTAGAAAAGATTAATCATATTTAGGGAGAAGGGGCTGAAGTTTAAAAGCTATACTCTGTACGTTGTGCGAATATATTTATTTTAAAGAACAAAGCTGATATTGACCCCTACGATAGGCTTAGTCGGCTCGGGGTCAGGCCTTAAGTTGAGCGGTTCATAAATCTTGCACGAGCCCGTGGTCCAAGTTTTATATTAAATTTTTTCCGAGTTTCGGGGGGCCAGTGCAGGGCTCCAGCTACAAGAGCATTGTATTATACAATACATTCTGATGTAATGTCGTATTTATTGTTATATACCTTCAATTTACCATCAATAAAATAGTGTATAAAATTACCTAAAATATTGTATTGAACGAGGATGTAATGTTATGAGGAAATATTATAAAATAGTATTATGCGAGCATTGGTAACTCCATAGCATTAAATTAAAATTTTTGTGGATTTAAAAATAAAAGGGGCTTATCAAATTTTAACCAAAGGAAAAGTATGTGGGTAACCAACCAGGAGGATAATCCATTATAGTAATTTTTGGAAAACAATTTTTTGCCTGCTACAACTGCCAGAACCTTCCGTGACTTAATATTTCCTTTTAATTACTATGAGAATGATAAATTATAGGTAGTAAAAAAAGTATCACAAAAGTGTCCTGGTTACATCTTGTAATTTCGCACTTCCGTGTGCTATTATTATACATATACACTCAAAAAGATATGAAGGCTTCAAATTTTTCCCAAACTCGGCCGGTAATGATTAAAAGTGAGATTAGCAATTAATATAATTGATTTGGTATCACGCCTCATATGTCACATTAGAACATTGTCATTTGCTAGCATAGGCTTAGCCAAGGGGAGGCAGGGCGGGGCGGTGTCCCCCCTTTGAAATCCATAAATTTTTCAAAATTAATATAAACTTTTCAAAATTAATATAAATTTTTCAAAATTAATATAATTTTGACTCAAATTTCAAAAAATTATGATTTTGTTCCTCTCTAAAGCGTTATTTCCGCCCCTCCCTCGGAGTTCTAATTCTGGATATGCGCATGTTTGCTGGTAATAAGAGTTATCCGTATGGCCGGTTTCGAACCAATCAAAATGCCACTTTCTAATACATTATTAATCAAAGAGATGGCATTCCAATAAACCATAATTGCAATGAAGACAACCAGTTTTATAATAATGGCTTAATAAATTATGTACATGAAAGCCGACCCTAGAGTTATGTTGAGATTAAATAGCTACATTTCAAAGATAAAGTAATATATTATCAGAAAGATCATGTAATTGAGTTTTTATAGTTAGAATTTGTACTATTAATTAGTATTTTAAGCAAAATCTAACTGTATATTTTTATTTTAATGATAGTATATATTTTCAAAAAGTTAGGCGGGATTATAAAGCTTAAGTGATTAGATAAGCTATGAAATATTACTTGAAGCCATGCGCTATTTTACAACACAACCATGTAATAACAAATATTAAATTTGCATTAAAATATTATAAAATATGAAAGTAAAGTTAATTTTAGTATCAAACGTTTTTAAACAGTATATACTATTTTAGATAATAATCTGTTTATCCTACCTAAATAGCGGGCAGTTCTTTGAGCGATTAAAAACTCTTTTTTGCATGTAGCTTTAGATGTTTTAGATAATAGATAAAAAATACTTTTATAATGCAATATTTATATAATAAACAAATTCACAAAGCTATAATTACTTAGTCATAATTGTCAAAAATGTAACTCTTACATGAAAATTTGATATTAGCCCATAGCTCAAGATGTTAAACTCATAAAATAATATGATTGCTCAAATTATATAAAATTTAAATATAGTAAAGCTAACCTTTGTAAAACATTTTATTTAAGTTTTTAACGCCTTTCAAAACTGGACTTGAGGTCGTGTTGTATAGTTGTTCTTGATCCTTAACCAAATTTACGTAAGATGATGGCTTATAGTGAGTGGAAATAGTGGAAGCACCTAATATATCTATTCCTTGGATCGAACTCGTTAAGGTATTAACACTCTTGTCGCTTTTAACTTCGTCGCTTGCTTTTATGACATTGAATCTCGACATGGAGAAGTGTTAGGAATAACTCTAAAGAGACGATGAATTAAATTTATTAGATGTTTTATTTTTAAAAAATGGGGAAAAGTTTATTGAAAGGAATAAAAAAGAAGGGTCTTCATAAATGTTATGAAGCTTTTGATGAAGCTGCGTCAATGGAAAAAGAAATGATGATATAATAGATTCATTGTTGAAAATTTATTGTTATTTAGGAAGTTAATCAATAATTGAAACTAACTGATAATATTTTATAGTATAACTAAGTTAGTCAATATCGTCGCGTGTATATACCATGTTAGGGTAGGGGACTGCTAAAAATCCTTTAAAATCACTGATTTACTTTTAATTAAAAAATCGCGGTTTACGATCTGCTTTATATCTTCAAAACAAAGAAATTTTTATCCGCTACTTTTTATAGTTCACACTTTTTTATGAAATATCTTATGAAATGATGTTAAGTCAATAATAAGACAAAGGGACACAAAGATAATTTCGTAGATCTTTTTTTAATTTTGAAAAATGAACTTTAATTATTTATTAATACACAATAAAGTTTTTAAAAAAAGTTTTCCAGTTATAGCTCAACTTTAAAAAAATGAAATTCAATCGCATATATTAAGAGACTGCTTTTAGTTTTCATTCCAGGATATTTCAATTGAGCTATGATAAGCTTCAATTTTAAGGGACGCCTCTAATTGAGACTAATTGATTTTAAGTGGATTTTTTTGAGTGAGATGAGAGGAATGATGTTGATTTTTCCATTATTACTACAACAACTAACAATGGATATTTTTGGCCAATTTATTTATAACCTCATATTTGGCACACAAAAAAATTTCACACAGATAAGTTTTTAGGTCCATTATTGGGTTCGCAATGGCGTTGCTAACTATTCAGTTTTCACCCTTGGGGAAGGCCAATTTCTATTTCTCTCAAATAAAAAGGGGGTAAAAGACAGCTTAAATCTTGTCCCTACTTTGTTATACTTAATGCTTATTTTAATTGGTAATCTCATTTCACCGAGATTACCTTTACTTAAACCAAATTTTCTATAACTCACACTAAAATGAGTTTACTCTTTCTTTCGTTTAGCTTGACCCTACATCTTAAGCCAAACAAATTATCCTCAGCAAAATAACAAATTTTTGATGGACAATTGCAAACGACATAAAGCAAAAAACGGTTATATTATGGCTACATAAATTTATTTAGTGTATAGTATAGTAAGTAAGCTATACAAATTGTAAAAATAGGAAAGAAAATTGGTCCATATAATATAAAAATTTTGGTTTATGTGGTATTGATTTATAACTGCTACTGCAAAAAAGACAATTTTTGTAACTATTTGTGACTTAATTCGCAAATTTCTGGTCACGACCAAACAAATCTTGGCTTTAAAACTTTAGCTCTTAACACAATATCAATCAAAGGCAATGTGCTGATTGAGTTTTTGAGGTGTTTAATCTGCAAAGTTATGAGGAACACGGTGACAACATTTAAAGCCTCCTGTAAAACAGAGACCCGGGGAAAGCGAAAGTCCCAATTAAAATTTTTGAGGAAATTTGATTATGTAAATAAAACTACTGAACTACAATAAAGATACGGATGGTAGCAGTAAATATATCATTTGAACTTTATTCAGTCTATAATTTATAATAAAAATTAGTACCTAGAAATTTAATCATTAATTGATTCTTTTGTTGGATTCGCAAAATCTACAATATCGTCTATAACTTCTACAGCGGCTTAATTGTGCTAACGTCCAGTCATTTATTTTTGATCGCTCGTCCATATGTTAAACGGTTTTTTTATTTCTTGCTAAAAAAGCTTGCATGTTCCTACGTTCCACATGGTGAACAGCCCTATGCAGTATGCACTAAAAACTATTTTCAGAAGTAGAGTGGAGCATCACCCAAGACCAAGGTTGACTCGTGCCCATAACATTACACATACAAGTTTAATGGGTAGGATTGTCGAAAAATAACAGAGATATTGGCATTAAATTTTTTAATACTTTGGGAACTACAATTTTCGTCGGAAGTTACAAAGGCACTGATTCTTTTTGTTTTTCCAAAAGTAATTTAATAATAAATGAATAAATGCACTAAACACTTTTTAACAGCCTTTCAGTACTTTATTTATATATATTTACATGTGCCAGTACCATACCTTTTTGATGAAAGCTTTATTTAGTACTAAAGGTTTTAAAACAAGTTAACCGCTAGTTGTTCGCTATTTTTAATCGTATTGCAAGTTAATAAAAAACGAGCGGAAGAGTAAGATTATTTTTTTTGAAAAATGTGGGCTAACTTAATTAAGAAATTAGTTAATAAATTTTACCATGATTAATTATTGCTTAAATTATTTATTAATATCAAAAATTCGTTTGGGAAGCCTTAGACCCTCCCCGCTCCCCTCTCCTCCTCATCTACACCATTGTTTTTGGCTTAAAGGATATTTTAAACGACATTTTTTGCATATAAAATTTGACTTGCGTCTTAGGGTTGGTAAGTTAGTATAAACACCTAGATTTAAACTAATCTAATATAAATGCCATATTATTGGGTAAAAAAATAGGGAATTTGGCAATACTATTAAAAATTCTAATACAAATATATGGACTTGCTGCATCCATTACTATTTAATTGACTGCTCGCGGCATATTACTTATGTCTACTTTAAAACTTAATTGACTCATATACATTACCTTACTACTTCGCGACGTTAATTGACCAATCGCATATAACTCGCGGATTCACCACTAAATGTTGATTGTTTTAATGTGTTTCAATTAATTCGCAATTATATAAAGGCGTGTAAAACACTTCTTCACTACTTACTTATCTCTCAAACATTTTACTTTTATTGGATATATAATAAATTATTATTTGCTTCCCGATAGACTATTAATAAAAAAAACAAAAAGTTTAGTTTATCAATAAGAGTTCAATTTTTTCGCTTGAAAATTATACAATTAATCGAAGATTAACTTGTTCCTTCAGTATTAAGAACTTTATTTATTGTTTTTAGCCAAAACAATATAAAATGGTAAATAAACTAAAAGTTAAAAATCAACTAGATTTAACTTGACAACCATCTTTTATTAATACATCCAAATTTATTATCTGTAAAAAAGATATTTTGTCTAAGATAAATGAATGATAGCAATGGCCTCAATGTATTTAGTTAGTTATAAAACGATTGTGACGTCTTTTTCTTTGCAATATAAACAATTTATATTAGTATATTTTTAAAATATACCCTATTCCATGGTTCCTAATTTTAGAAATTTTTCAATACTGCTACTACATTCTTAACAATGAACCAATAATTTTAGCGTTCTGATTTATCAATTAATCGGATTTTTTGTTTGTTTTGACACTGAGGTTTCATTTTATTTAGCGGTTTTTATGAGTTTTTTAATATGAAGGCAATAAAATGAAAATTTTGGAACATTTGTCTCATATTTCAATCAACTCGGTTATGGTCCGATAGATCTAGCATATTAATAATATAATCCCCTATATATAGCTTTTAATCATAAATATTTTATTGCATCTCTCGCTTTGTGTATAGGTGAATGAAGAATAAAATCAACTAATAAATTTTTACTCGAAGCAGTAAAAGTTAATTCAATTAGCTTAATTGTATTTGTAAGTTCCATTCAATCAATTCTGTCTCAAATTTCAATGCCCTATTAAGTTGTTCGTATTAATATTCATTAGAAGTCCAAGATTTTAACAACAATATACTATTGATGTTGAGTCTAAATTTAAGATATTTTCATTGCATCAATATCAGTAATAAATTCATATATAGTTTTAAAAGTTAATTAAAATAATAATACTTTTCGGAAAAGTTAAGTAACTTTTACTTTAAATAAATTAGTGAATAAAGCTACCTGAAAACATTAGTGGGAAACAGAAGGTTGATTGACTACACATCATCCTTTCCAAATGTTATAAAAATTTATCTTTCTAGGACATTTAACTTGAATAAAGTTTTATTATTAATCTAAATATAAGATGTCTTCTATGAGGCGGAGCCGGATCAAGCAAGATGGGAGATAAAAATATGGCTCTAATCGCTCAGAATTCTAATATCTTTTATATAACAGCAAATCTCAGCTTTGCTTTTATAACAGAATGAAAGAGTGCTTCCCAATTATGCTTGGCCGGCCGAGCTTCGGGCCGCTCATGCAGGTCTTATCCTAGAATAGATCATTTTGTGTCGATTTTTACCTGAACAAGTATAAAATATCATGTACAAACAAATTACCATGTCATAGCTTACCAAGGGCTGTTTTAATATCGGATTTTGCTGAGCAGCAAAAATCGTCGTACGGGTTATAACATAGCCGTGTCTTAACTTCGAATTCACAGCAAATTTACATTTAAGACGCAGAACATAACAGCGATTTTGTGAGATGCAAAATTTTTCCTAAGCAAATGTTGTATGTTTTTAAATTTTTAGGTATCTGCAAAGTTTAAATTTAATCTCAAGAGTTGAAATAAACAAAACAAAAACGTTTTTAACTATCAAAAAACAAAACATTAATAATTACAAGCGAGTTTGACCCATGAAATTGAATCGGATATTTAGACAAAGATAAATTCGCGCGATTTGAATCTGAATCCGATATTAAGACAAGCCTTAAGACGCATGGGCGTACGCAGTGAGGGGGGGAGGGGGACAGGGGGGGGGCTGCTGCCCCCCCCCCTGTCCTTAATTTACGAGAAAAAAAAAATTTTAATGCAAAAACTTTGAAAAATTAAAAAAAATTATGTTTTGCCCCCCTCTAAATGAACGTTTAAACGTTTTGCCCCCCCCCCCCTAATTCAAAACCTGGGTACGCCCATGTTAAGAAGTACAAGTATTTTATAACATATGTTTGTTAATTATTTTGCTTTTAACAGTTCATAGTATGAGATGAGTTGGTGCAATCGGCAATTGATTAAATCAGCATTTGACTATGAATCATAAAAGATCCAAAAATTCATAGGATTACTCGTGCATATTTGTCCGAAAACTATGCTTAATATGAATTTTATTTAAAATATTATTTAATAAACCAAGAATAAATATTATGCATACAAAGCCTTTTAAGCCTTAAATTTATTTTTAAGTTAAAAATTAATACCATTTTTAAAATCAATTTTTATTAGTGCATGCAACATTACCGTGGAAAATTCATATCATGTATATCAGAGGTCAGATTTGTTTGGAATTTTATGCCCGAACCCGGCCCGGTTCAATTTTTTAACTTCATTGTCCGCCCGAATCCTTCTAAGTGTCCCTCCGGCCCGAAGCGCAAGAGCCGCCCGAAATGCCCAACCGGAAATATTACATGTGTCCGTTAAGCTCGAATTTTTTAATTCTATCTTAAAAATTACCCGATAAAAACAAGCCAAATTTTGGAGAGATATTTAAGGGTAAATTTTGTTAGGCAATAAAATCATAACATTCACTAACTTATATTGAACAGCATTTTTAAACGGGACACTCAAGAACTTCTATGGAATAAATAATGAAAATTTTTGTTAGAATGAATTTGAATATTAAACTTAAATAATATTCTGTTTAAACGTGGCGCCTTTAAGACGCCGATCGTAAGATTTTAAGAGGGAAACACTTTTCTCATAAATCATTCCTTATTTAATATTTTATAATCTCTCTCTAATCTACTTTTTACCTCCTAACAAAATTGGATGTTTGTCTAGACTGTACGCACATGCACATGCACATGCGTTGCGTTAGTTAGCAATAAAAAAGGACGTAAAAGTAAATATTCAAATTCATTAAATTCTTTTAAAAACCAACGTAGTTAGGAGCATTCGTGGGACACCCCGGACCCACGATAGTTATAAACATACATATAAAACGCGTTTAAAGACGAATTCTGGCCTTTTCAGTAGTCTAACCAAAAACAAAATTTGGGAAATTTTATAACTTTTGGCCCACTACTTTTTAAAATTATCTTTTTGGTCACAGGGATACTGTGTGTGTACCTCACGAATAAATGTTTAGTTATACAAAGTTAAAAGATGGGGCCAAATATACCCCACGAATGCTCTCGAGTTCTGGATTTTCAGGATACTCTCGAGGGTTAAATAAAGGGAAGGGGGTGCTAAGCTAAGCTTTCTTGATTAAATAAAAAGAATAACAAATTTTTTAATTTACACTAAATATAGCTTTTTAATTTCATTAATAAAGCACACTAAAAATACAATTTTAAATACCATTTCTAATCAAATGTGTTGAACCCACGGGAGGGATAAAAAATGTGCAGCTTTTCCTATTACTATAAGTGCGGTTAAAGGTGAAGCTGTAACCTTAAGGTCGGGCATTCTGATCTCTGATCTGGAGTAGGAGCTAATTCCCCATGAATCGCTAATGAAAGTGTCACTCCATTTAATCTATTCAAACGTCATGAAGTTTTAATTGAAATGTGGTCAGAAATGGAAGTGAAACCAAATAAAGAGAAATTGAAGCAAGCTGATATGGTCACGATGTTGCAACAGAAGTTGCAACTTAGCTCACTTCTCTACGACAATCTGAATATATCATGCGCGCAATTGCAAAAAAAGGACCTAGATCTTCAGTAAGTCAGACAGTTAGCAGAAACTTTAGTAATAGTAGTTGAACCTAAGGCTAATTGTATGAATTTGAACTTAAAAAACCTCGATATGCCAAGAAAATGAACTGTTTTTGGACAAGATACAAGTTTTGGCAAATTTCCAAATATATTTCCTCCAAATTCTTTGAGTGTTTTGCCAGAAACGCGAATGAAAATAAATTATAGAAGGATTTCGTCCAAAGAATCCCTTGGACGCCCTATCAGATTATAAAATATTGTAATCTTTGCCCATCATCACAACCCTTCTTTACCTATTAGCTTTTATAAGAAATAATATGTCAAAAAATAGGTTAAATGGATCGGCCCTTTTTTATAGCATTTTTATTTCAACATTAAATTAAAAAAGAAAGTCATTAAAAAAATATTTTATTATTTCTTTTTCCTAGCGAGAATATCTCAAGAACTTCATCTGGAGTGGGAGGTAATTCCAATAAATTGCATGCCAATTAATAAGTTTCTTACTTGATCAGTTACGTTGCACAACTACAAAATATAAAATTTAGATCTAAAATAATTTTTTTATAAAAATCGGGGGGGGGGGAATTTCCCGTTCCCTTCCCCCCCCCCCTCGTTTACGCCACTGCACCCATAATTCTACAATTCGAATGGAACATAAACGTAGCAATTTAAATACTGACATTATTTATGACTATTTATTCTCTTATTGCAAAATCTATATAAACCTGTAAATTTTGCTATTTATATACTATCTATCCATGGTATAATAAATAAGGACGAGTGTGTCAACGAATTATTGCTTATGGTACCGTTACAATTCATTTATGTATCGACCTTGTTACTCATAACATATGATGAAAGAATTTCATCAATTTAAATTATGGAAAATTTTCCCGATAATATATTTCTATCACTATTCGCACATCTCAGTCCCTATGATGTAATATCTCTAAGCTTTGTTTGTAAAAAGTTATGGAAAATTTGTCTAGATGACTACCTTTGGAGAGATCTTTTCCATAAGTTTATTTATATCATTTTGTATTAAAACTAAATTTAGATTTTATAACTTGAATACTTATTGTACATTGTCAAAAAATTCTCGCTCTTGGTACCAAGAATTTATTAGATTAAATCATCTAAGGCCAAGATTTGAGGCTGATTGCCTCACAGACCACAAAGATCAGGTACTACATGTGAGTTATTCCCACGATGGAAAGTATTTTGCTACTTGTGCAAAGGATGGATTTATAAAAGTAATAAAATTTAATAGTTGCTAAAAATGTCTTGAGGTTTGGGACTCAACTTTTTTTCCAATACATTTGCTATATTCTGTTGATTTGAAAGTATACAGTTGGAAATATACTCAGTATTCTCAATTTAATGCAGATGATACATTATTGCTTGTATCGGGGGTGCATTTCGGAAGTCACAGTACTTCAGGGGAAATTGCAGTGTTTAATATGACAAGTAAATCAAGTATATTAATTTATAGCACCTATCCCAGATGATTTTCAATTGCAGTGTAGAGTTATAAACAGGCCTTATGATATTTTTGGAACGTGGTATAACAGTAAATACCTTATTAGTGGAAATTTACACTGGTTGGGCCATCTAATTTCTTGTTCTGCCCTCTGGATAAACAAGGCTTGGCAGGTAAATTAGATTATAGCACCCAAGGTTGTTTACAATAACTGTAGGAAGTTGATTCAGTAGAAGAAGCTGTTGTTATGCAAACTTTTAAATTTTTTAATATTAATGGGAGTTCTATCCGTACACTCATGATTACTGATTGTTTATCACCAGAAGGAAGTCTTCCTCCTCTGCCTAAAACAACACCAAGTACATTTTAGAGTTTGTGTTATTGCTTATTATTTGATGTTTTTGCCATATTTAAAGACGTACAGGATTTTTTATTTAAACTCACCCAATTCATTTTTTGCCTTTACAATACTATGTAGAAATAAGTTATGTTTTATGGTAACAAATTTTAAAATTTACTTTACTTTTATTAATAGACATTTGTTAAAAAACATAAATGTTTTTTTTTCTGAATAATGTTAAGTGCTTGTTTTAAGCATTTAATTTTTTCAATCATTTTAATAAGCATAGAGTATGATTGTGTTTATGAAATCAAAAAGTAAAACAGTGTTTTTCAAGGCCATACATGAGCAACTTGCCCATTTGTTGTGTATTATTGATAACCTAGTTAGACTAGGAAATATCTTGGCATATGACTTATTTAATTAGCTAAGAATTTTAAATTTTTTAAAAATCTTAAAAATTTATATTATCTTGATTGGTACTAATTTATTAAAGCAGTGGCGTAAATGAGGGGGGAAGGAACGGGTATTCCTCCCCCACCCCCCCCCCCCCCGCCCCCACCGGCAAAAATGTGAAAAGTTTTTTGATTAATAACTAAATCAAATGGGTTAAAATATTATAGTTTAGTTACATCATAGACTTTAAGACACTTATAAAAACCTAGAAACATAGTATATACATTTAATTTTTTTGATTTAATTTTTGACAAAATGCATTGTAAAATTTCCGTATATGATTGTGAAAATATGAAGAAAAAAACTTGTTTGAACATTTATTTGCCCCAGGAAGTAGATAACTATGCGATTATTATAATGTTCCTCATTCTATATAATATTAATACTTTTATTATTGATCATATTAGTCTAAAATTTTCTGCTAGAACCCATCACGGCTTGATAACTAAATTGCCTGCCAAGGCCAGCCAAAACCCTTTAATTGCCCGATTCACTAATGCTGTCCGAACAGCCGGGCCCAGGGGTTTGTCCCGAACCCCTGAACCCGAACCGGGTAAAACCCGATGTTTTACAGAACCCGAACCCAAACCCGAACCCATTTTCAAAAATACCCTTAAAACCCGAACCCGATAAATACAAAAAGGGGTCGGGTTCGGGTTTTTAATTCAAAAATATATTGTGAATGGAATTGAATATCTCAGTTTTCTCTATCATGAGAATGTAACGAAACGAAGAAAACCATATGATTTTAATTTCAATATTTTTATGTTTTCGGCATTTTTCATTCATTAATCAATACAAATTTCAAGAATTATTTGTTAAGATTATATATATAATTGATATATATTAGACTATAATTTATATAATAACTGTAAAATACTTTAAATATATGTACTTTAACATTTAATATAAAGAAATATCAGATGTTTTATTATAATTTTAAATTTGTTTCTCACTTGTTTGTAAAATTTACTGAGGTCTAATTATTATACAATGTTTAAATAAGAATAGGACATATATTTTATTATTCTCTTTTAGAGTCTAAAAATGGTGAAGGAAAATAACCCCATTAAACAATTGGCATGTGAATTTAATTAGGTGCTATTTAAAAATTAAGTTAACTATTCAATAATTTTTTGAAGGTAAAAATGTATTATTAGTATAATAAAATTTCTTGAACCCGAACCTGTACCCGAACCGGGTTTCAAAATTTATACAAACCCGAACCCGAACCCGATTTCAAAATTTATGCCGAACACGAACCCGATTTTATTTTGGGCGGGTTCAAACCCCTGGCCGGGCCCAAAACACGATTTTAAATATTAAGAATTAATTTTGTCTTATTTTCAAAAAAATTTCGTCTAATTCTAGAATTTTTATAAATAGAAAGTGACAAAAAAATAGTGAACGATATAAAAAATCTCATAATGGTGCCCGCCCAGGACTACCTGAAAATGTCAATGTAGGACATTAGCCTGCCCGACCCCTACGCCGAGTGGGCCCAGCAGCGAGCCCGACTTTTTGGTTGTTTAATTTTTACTTTTAATTGCAAATAAAATGTAAAAAAAATTTTGCTAGCTTTCCCCCCCCCCTCCCCCCTCGAGAAAATCCTGGCTACGTGCCTGTATTAAAGTATCTTATTTGATTAAAGATTGTTTGTGAAATGAACGGGTTTTTAATGGCTGTGGATTATGCTTCTGTAAAAGACCTTTAATTTGCTTTCGCATATAGACCAGCTAATGCCCGCTGGTTGGCTTAATTTTTTCAACCTCTCCCGAACCTAAATTCCATTTTTGTTTTCGGGGCTGATTGATTACCTTTATATATAAGTTTTGGCCGAATTGGCTCGGTTATATCGCGGGCAACTTGTCTAGTTGTTGTTTTATATCGGGTAATTGCGAAACTGGCCAAATCCTTCACGGCAAATTAATGATGACCGTTACTTACATCATATTTGTCTGACCCGGCCCGATGCCAAAATCCTTGCTAATTACTATTTGTTTTTGCTGCTTACTTTCGTTTATAAATTTTGGCAAGTTGTCTAGGTTGTTGCTTTATAACGGATAATTGCGAAACTGACTAAATAATTTCCTACAAATTGATGATGACCGTAATTACTTCTAATTTGTCTGATCATGGGCAGAATTAATTGCTATGCAATTTATGGGCTCGTTTTTTGGTTGTCCGTCGTCCGTCCGTTTTCCGTTGTCTACCCTCCCTATCTATTTGCATTGGGTATATTAGGTTATCGATTTTTTAAATTAATGCATGAGAAAGAGGTGCCGCACCCCTCATCTCTATCTCCCTCGCTGTGTTATTTTTTAAATTATTGCATAAGAGGTGCCCCACCCCTCATCTCTATCTCCCTCGCTTTCGGGCGGGGTCGGGTTTTAATTGCTAAGTTAAATTTGCATAAGTATATCTATTCGTTTTTGAATTGGGTAACATTGATATTAATTGCTATAATTACCCTATGCCCTCCACTCCACTACAAGGGTTTGGGTTAGAATCTCGGAGTTTTTTTAGACTCTTATGATTGTTCTTGTTACTACCATTGATAATAAGACTTTTTGGCCGTCTGCTGGCTGCTGACCAATGAAAAAAATGACCATTGGCCAAAATGTGAATCCAAATTTATTTTTTCTTTTTTTTTGACTATTATGATTGTTCCTGTTACTACCATTGCTAATACGACTTTTCGGCCGTCCACTGGCTGCTGACCAAAGAAAAAATGACCATTGGCCAAAATGTGAATCCAAGTTTATTTTTTCGTTTTTTTTTGATTATTATGATTGTTCCTGTTACTACCATTGCTATTATGACTTTTTGGCCGTCCGTTGGCTGCTGACCGATGGAAAAAATGACCATTGGCCAAAATGTGATTCCAAGTTTTTTTTTTCGTTTTAGTTTGACTATTACGATTGTTCTTGTTACTATCATTGATAATAAGACTTTTTGGCCGTCCGCTGGCTGCTGACCAATGAAAAAAATGACCATTGGCCAAAATGTGAATCCGAGTTTATTTTTTCGTTTTTTTTGACTATTATGATTATTCCTGTTACTACCATTGCTATTATGACTTTTTGGCCGTCCGCTGGCTCCTGACCGATGGAAAAAATTACCATTGGCCAAAATGTGAATCGAAATTATTTTTTTCGTTTTTTTTGACTATTTTGATTGTTCCTGTTCCTACCATTGCTATTATGACTTTTTGGCCGTCCGCTGGCTGCTGACCAATGGAATAAAATGACCAATTCGAGATTTTTTTTTCGTTTTTTTGACTATTATGAATTTATATCCACTTTTACCGTGTCCTGGCTGCTGACCAATGGAATAAAATGACCATTGGCCAAAATGTGATTCGAAAATTTTTTTTTCGTTTTTTTTACTCTTATGAATTTATATCTATTTTTACCGTGTGCTGGCTGCTGACCGATGGAAAAAAATGACCATTGGCCAAAGTGAGCATCAAATTTTTTTTCCGTTTTTTTGGCTATCAATGACTTATAGAGTATCTGTTGGTACTGACCAATGGAGAAAAAATGACCATTCGCCAAATTTTTGATTTTTTTAATTAAAAATTGTTCAAATTCAACAAAAATTTCTCCCAACAATTCTGCAAATTCTTAACATTGTGATGTTTTATAATATAATGTTTGTTAGACCCATAATCACTAAAGGCCGTAAAAACTAATGTAATACGCAACTAGATACAAACAATAAACCTAACCCTTGCCTATATTACATTTTGCCTATAAATGGAAAATTTGTATAAATAATTAATTAATCATTAGGCATTTAATACCCCCCTATAGGCATTCTCGCCCCTTCCCACCTTTCTCGCTCATAAATTGCATAGCAAATATGATACATTTATACGAAGTACAGATGAGTCGTCCCCCCTTCCCTTCCCCTCTTCCCTTCCCTTCTCCCCCTTCCCACGAGGGCCGAAGGCCCGAGTTTGTAAATAACGGTCGATAATAAAATTAACACTCCAAATAAAAAAAACTAAATTTTTGTACCAAAAAATTGAGAATTAATAACTATAAAGATAGGCGAGGCATTCTCATTTGAGGATGTGGTGATCGGACTTTAACGATTTTGGTTTCGTTTGAAATGTAACTTTTTTGAAACGTTATTAATATTACTTATATAATTATATCGAGTCTCGATAAAATGTCTCTTTAAATATCTGTGAAAATTAAGCGATATAAATTTTGCCATATTTAGTGATGATGATAAATACTTTTTTAGAACTTTAATTAATGTCAATTAGGTAGATAGTGGGCAAAATTTAATTTACATAATATTTTCTCAAACCGATGTACTTAGTAAACGGAGTTAAAATTGTTAATTTTGGGTAAAATTTGTTATAATCAAAGGACAGTGAGCAATTGTTTTGTTATTTATGGTATTTTTATAGAGTTACTTATATAAACTATACTTTTTATTTAAAAAAATTACATACCCATCAAGTGGAATTCAAAAATATGAGTATATTTTTAATTAATTTGGCATATGGGATTCTCAAGGATATTTGTAAAGGTTAAAATGTAGTATAAATTATTAAAGCATTTGAAATAAAATCGTACACCAGTTGTTGAATAACTTCCTACCTTCAAAATAACAACCTTTTTACCTTAAATTTTGCATAATTAAACGAACAATTTTTATATCCTTAAAATCGTTTGGTTGTTCGGCGCTCAGACGCTACCTTCAAACCGTACCAGAGTAGGAGGAGGCCGGGAACGAGGCTTGGTAGCGGAAGTACCCTCTCCCTCCCCTACAGGCCGCTGGGCGAGGTCATTCGGGAGAAGTCTTCGCCAATTTCCCCTGTTCCCGATATTGACGTCATTAACCCAAAGAGGGACGTTATCGAGGAAAAGGATAAATACCTCGTCTTTACTACGGGTTAGTTTATTATTGCTCGTTTTGCTTCGTTAGTTGTTTAGATATCGTTTTTTAGGCGTGTGTACTGTTATTTTGAAACATGCTGAATGCGTTCGTGATTTTAAATTAACCAAATCTGTTACAGGCATAGCTACTCTTGAGAACGAACATGGCCTTATGCGCCATTTGGCGTGAGAGCAGGTTAAACCCTAGATTGCACTAGCCTTGGGCGTCTTCGGGGGAAAAAATAGAAACTAGTAGTCCCTTGGCTAGTTGGGGTCTCAATAAATTTGTAAAGGAAATACTTTTTTATTTTTGTGTAAAATTTGATAATAAATAATTTAGGTATGTGAGTTGAATTATTCCGCGTAGCAAGTTTAAAAGCTGATTTTTAATAACCGAGTTATTCGAGTCTATTTAAAGCTTGGGCGAAAGCAGCTTTCACGCATCCACTCCCCCCCCCCCCCCCCCCCCCCCATTTTCCTCATATTTTTTTACCTTAAAAGAAACATTTTAAGCACTATGAAATTACTAGGACCTAAATTTTTGTGATTGTTTTGGCCTTATGTTCTTTAAGGTTCTCGCACCTACACCCCGCACCAGATCGGTTTTAAAAGGCTAAAACCACTGCGTATGACCCTCACCTCGGAATCCCTAATGTATCACATGGGAGCCCGTCTTTTTGCCAGTGATCAGGCTCAAAACTTCCCTGAACAAGTGAGAAACTTTAAACAAAAGCCACCACTATTTGTCTTGATTTTCTTCAAAATAAACTTAAACAAGTTTTACAATTCAATATAAAACTGTTTTGGTTAAGTAAAACATAGTATCTCAAATGCTATAGGGATCGCATGAGTACTATAATTTGAACTATTTTGAACAATTATTTTCAAACATGAATGCATGAACGTTAAGAGCCAATTCGCGTCTTTCGTTGCTTGATAAGGGTTTTATGATTATATAGCAATAATTGTACCAAGCTCCAAAATTATCCTCTAGTTCTGAGTTGGTAGCCGTCGTTACAATACGAATTCTTATCAACATTATATGTTAATTGGTAACCCTAAAATTAATGGAAATCTTTGGAGAAATGTAACAATTTTTAAACCTGGGGATCTTGAATAAACTATAAATCTGCTCTCCAAAACGTTTTTTCCCTAAAAGTTTTATCATTATCGGTAGGGTTGAATAACTAAGCTGGGGTTTAATGGAAACTCTGAATAAAAAATTTTTCATCCTTTTTGAGTCGTATTTAGTTATTATGCATTAAGAAATATAACTTGAAAATAATATTTGTCCATTTTTAATTATAAGTTCGAGGCTTAATAATTTAAGGTAATTTTTTGGCTAAAAGCACACACATGTAATTAATTTTGTCGCATTAAGTTAATTAATGGTTTGATTACGAAAAACTGTGAAATCAATTAAGTTGTCAAGCTGTATATTAAATGTTCACTTTCTTGGACCATTTTTGATTTATATTTTATTTAATTCGATTCAGTCACTTCGTTACTCTGATATTTTAGGTTGAATTCGACGATCTCGATCACTTAATCGATGTTAACGGGCACATTATTGGAATGAGTTTTTCTCCCGACCAAAAGTAAAATACGTGCGCCTCCATATAATCGGCGAATATAGTCGTTGTATTTTACATTGTGCGAAGACGAATTGACATCATGTGTAATCTTTTTGGACGTGGTCTTTTATAAGGACCACTAATAATTAGTGATATTGATTAGAGACCTGCACGGCCCGGCCCGGCCCGCGGACGGGCCTAAAAATCCGGCCCGCGGGCCGGACTTGGACGGGCTTCTGCTTCAAAATAAAACAACGGGCCGAGCCTGGACGGGCCAATATATAACTTAGCGGGCTCGGGACGGGCCTAGTTATACTTAAGGCCCGTTAAAAGCCGGTTAAAAAATCAATTAGATCTAGTATAAAAGAAGGTGTTTTTATAATGTACTAATTTAATTATTATATGTATATTAAATTAACAAGGAAAGTTAAATTTTGTTTCCATCTTAGTTCATGAATTCATCAATAACTTAACCCGCGTTATAACTGATTAAGATAATTTATACACGTGATCCCATGGGCGGAGCCAATTTAAATTAGAGGGGGGCAGTTTAGATAAAGCAAAAAATGTTTTATTCATCAAGAAATTTTGGATTTGGAGGGGGGGGGGGCAGCTACCCATCCTTGCCCCATTTATACCCTTCAGCAATATTGAGTAAATTAATTAAATATTATTTAAGATTATTTCTATTAATTGCTATGCAATTATGGGCTCTTTTTTGGTTGTCTATCCTGTCCTGTCCAACTTGTAATTTTTCAATAATTGCTGTGGAAAGTTATACGGGTTTTTAATGGCTGTGGATTTATGCTTCTTTAAGAGACTTTTATTTTGCTGACGGCTGATTGGCTTTAAAAGTCCATTCTTGTTTTTGAGCCCGACTGATAACCTTTATTAATGAATTTTTTTAGGCAACCTATCTAGGTTGTTGCTATATATCGAATAATTGCAAAACTTGCTATAATTTGCAAATTAATGCTGACCGTTGCTTACATCTAATTTGTCTGACCAAGCCTAGGCCACAATTCTGGTTAATTGCTACTTATATTTGCCGCTTTGTGAATTCTTTTGGCAATTTGTCTAGGTTGTTAATTTATTACGGATGAATGCGAAACTGGCAAAATGATTTCCTGCAAATTATGGCCGTTGGCACCTTTTACTTTATCTGATCCCGGCCCAATGCCAAAATTTATATACTCATTATCATTAACAAATTTAAAAACAAATTCCATCGAGTTAATTTTATCACTGTTTTTTCATTTTAAACCTAATTATTTAAAATGGTTGAAAAGCAAAGAAGCTAAGTAACAGTGTTAAAAACTATAATCTTAAATAAGGGTTTGAAAGTTTATTGGCTTATAAGGTTTTATGTACCCTGAAGTATCACTTGTAAAAAAAATTATTCCATGGTAGGTCGTTTCTTAAAAGATAGAAGACTCGACTGACCAGGAATTACTATTTATTATTTCTACAACATCTTTATTTACTTTTTTAACGCATAAATATTGTTTACCATATCGATAAAAAAATTAAACAAAAAAATAAAAAGGATTTTACGGGCCCGGGCCAAAATTAACGGGCCGGCCCCGGGCTTAAAATTTAATATTTTGACGGGCCGGGCCCGGGCTTTTAAATTTTTATTAGGGCGGGCTGACTGACCTAAACAGGCCCGTTGCAGGTCTTTAATATTGATAAATGTCTTATATGCTGCGGATCGGTTTAAAAACATTGCTTAAATAAGGAAGGCTATCACTCTCAAAAGCACACTCTTAGTGCTTAAATTCCACAAATTTTTGGATGCTATAACGGCGGATATGAATTGGATATGAGATTTACACTAAAATGATTTTGATAAATAGGCTAACATAAAGTTATTACAACTTTAATTTTGACAATAAACTCTTAAAATGTCATTTAAAAACTATAGTTTGCAAAAAATGGCTAACGCCTTTTTTCTAATATACATTACATAGGGGAGACCGGGGCTACTTAAGCCATAAAAAATTAAATCGCGTTTAAAAAAAACTAAAAACAATTTTGCCAGTTTTTTTGTTGGAATATATTTTTAAGGCCTATTTTTACTATAGGAAAAAAATTTGGAGGGAAATAAGTAATGGTTTTCTCACAAATTAAGTTTAAAAAAAACAAAAATCCAAAAATTTTTAAAAATGCCCGGGGCTAGTCATAGCCGTTAGATTAACTCTGACGTTTTTACTTCTTTTTAGTGTATGCTAACTCAAATCTATAAAATATTGTTCCATTATAAAAAATGTAGAAAATGCAAATGTAATATAATTATTTTTTTTATAAAACAAATAAAAAAGGGTCAAGATGGCAATCTGACTTAGGAACACTTAAAAGACGGATTTAGCAATGGAAAATAACTTTTAGTCGTTTTGTAATATATATATAATCATAGTCTTTTCTATTCCAAATAACACTAAGTTAGATTATTAACTAAAATTTTTTGTTTTTTAGATCTTGTCATTTGTAAGGCACTATGAAAAATGGCTAGCAATAGCCCCTCTCCGACTAGCCCCGACCCCTATTTTCATAAACAATCAATAATTTAAGATGTTATATTGCATATAAAAATTTAATCATCAGACGGTTTTTATATAAAAAATCTCCTTTTATAAGATAAAAGTTAAATCAATCCAAAATATTCAGCCAAAAAAATTTTATGTGCAAAATAAAATTTTTTGTAAAAGCTACTAATAGCCCCGAAAAATCGTTTTTTCTCAATAAAAATTTTAAATTTTATTTTTTCTAAACAAAATTTTTTTTACTTATGCCTTATGTAAAAATACACATATGGTTTAAATTTTGATTTAATATCATTATTATTTTAAAAAATAATTAGAAAGATAATAGTAACTCCGGGCTACGACTAGCCCTGGTCTCCCCTTCTCGGTAAAATATTTACTTTTCCATAATATACATAATAGGGAAATGGCTTAATAATTATAAATTATAATAGAAGATCGTGTAAAATAATATTAGCAGTTACCGAAAACTTGGTTTAATTCCACGGGTCTTTTAACAACCGTCTTAATTCACTTTTTTGCTTCTCCTTATCGTTTTATTGTCATATTTATCGATTTATAATTAAAAAGCATTAAATAAAAACCATCAATTTTTTATTCGTATAAATTATATATTTATTTTCTTTGTACCATTGAATTATGGCCTTTTCCCTCATAGATACCTCTATGTTAATATCCGTGCTTGGCCGCAAGATGCCATTATTTCGAATCCTTTGAATCCTCCTCCCATCGCTCAAGAAATTGAAATCATAGTTATAGACATGCTGACCTTACAGGTTAATAACGAGATTGCCTAACCCCTAAATGCTTTTTGCTAGCTATTTTTACAAGAAAAAACGTTTAAAACATTAAACTTTTAATAAGAATAATAAACTAATCTTATTTTGTGTATATAAAGGCATAAGAAACAGCAAATAAAATAAAAATTGTGACTATATATTTTAAAGGTTTGAAAGATGAAATAGAATAATAAAAATATGTTATACGCATTGAGAATTTATATTTCTTTAAAATTAATAATTTTTGCATATAGCCAGATTAATAATTGTAAAAATTTAATTTTTTTGTAATTTCGTTTAGATCGTGGAAGGTCTGAAATTTAGATCCCATAAAGCGTTTACCCCTAACGAGGAATGTTTCTTCATCTTTCTTGACGTCTCCGATGCCTATGTTGCTAGGTACAAATTTTAACCATATTGCATTTAGTAAAATTGACACTTTCCGATTTTAACATAATCTCAAAGTATTTTAGTCGGATTTAAGCCGCAAAATATTGTTTTAGGAAGACATTAAATCAATATTGTCCAATAGTGTTCAACTTTAATTAAATTAGGCTGTTTTGAATTATTTCACGAGAGTAGGAAAATTTATTTTGTTGGTTGCCAATTTTCAAAATTATTAAAAAAAACCTTAGATTGTAATAATATTCAAAGTTTGCGAAGTTTTACTTAAAACCCATTGTCGTTTTTTTATAACCTGAGATCGGAAATTGACTGAGAGTGTTAATATAAAAAGGGAACTTGGCCAGTGGTATTAACGTTCCATCATTCAAACTTTGATGTTAATTGCCCTATACTAATTTCGTAATTTGATCTAGTGATTATTATTATGAATATCAATTAATAAGTAAAACGCCCCTCAAAAGCTCCCCTACTATAAAGCGAACGGATTGTTAAACAGTGCTTAAATAAGGGCTTTTAAATATCGGATTCAGATTCAAATGGCGCGAATTTATCTTTATCAAATATCCGATTCAATTTCATGTGTCAAACTCGGTTGTAATTATTAATATTTTGTTTTTTTATAGTTAAAAACGTTATTTCAACTCTTGAGATTAATCGCTGTTATGTTAGCCGTCTGAACTGTAAATCTGCTGTGAATTCGAAGTTAAGTCACAGCTATGTATAACCTGTACAACGATTTTTGCTGCGCAGCAAAATCCGATATTAAAACAAGCCCTAACGGAAAATTTTTTTCCAATTAATCTAGTGGAGCCGAGGATAAGCACGCACACCTATGGGATCGACATTACGGCATTTTGCTGGATAAATTTCCTCACCAAGACGTCGTTAATTCGGTCGCTTTTAACCCCCAAAATTCTGAAATGATGGTTTCTACCAGCGACGATAATAGTATAAAGGTTAATTCTTTTATTAAAAACTTCTTGCACGGGCCGCCCGAGAGGATTTTGGGTTGGGCTCGGAGGAAAATTTATAGGCCTCGGCCTCGGGTCTGGCCTGATGAGCCAGCTCGAGTTTTGAGTCGGCCCGAAGCGAGCTTTAGTCAATGAACAATTTATCGCTTTAAACTTAGCAAGATTTTCATAATTTTTTACATAATTAACTTTTTCCCCCTAATTTAAAGCTTAACAGAATGACTAACCATACCACACGATTCCCTTTAAATTAGTCAAAAGGTGTGCACGGATCAAATTTTTTTGATCCGATCCGATCCGAGGGGTTTTTGACAAATTTTATATCCATCCGATCCGAGTTTTTTAAAATCTAAATACGATCCGATCTGAAATTTTTAAATTAAAATTTTACGAACAGAACTTTTTATTGATGATTAAATTCAAAATACATAAAAATAAGGTATAGCAATTTTAATAGACCTGAAATAAATATAAAATTTTATTTGACTAATTCCATATTATCATATGAAAATAATAAAGAATCTAAATTTTCTGGTTTAATTCGGGGAAAGGAGCTACGCGTGTGCTTTAAGGAAAGGGGAGATTGTAATTGATGATTTTCGGAGTTGAGTTGAGATAGAAAGAGATGCGCGTGCTAAAAAGGAAACGGGAGATGCTAATTTATCATTGACACTAGCTCCTTTCTCGCCAAACAAGAAAATCTAGCTAGGGAAAAACGCTAGGGAAATACTGATAAATATATTAGGGTA
Source organism: Gordius sp. MW1 (assembly GCA_964036665.1). Classification (NCBI taxonomy): domain Eukaryota; kingdom Metazoa; phylum Nematomorpha; class Gordioida; order Gordea; family Gordiidae; genus Gordius; species Gordius sp. MW1. Next base: position 5,354,801 of record OZ038529.1, read on the forward strand.
AGTAAGGTGAGAGGTGGTATTGGGCATCAAAAATGGTAAATTAAAAAAAGAATGCAAAGATATATATGAAAAGGTACACTAAAAATTATTAATTTAATTAATTAGAACTTATTATTGTTTATTTTAAATTGAAAATCCGATCCGAGTTCGGACGGATCGGATCGGATGCCGGATCGGATTGATCCGTGCACACCTCTAGTTTACATATTTAATAAACTTATTTATTTGTCAATTTTATAAAAGAATGAAGTTGATCATTTTATCTTCTAAACGAGAAATTTTATATAAATAGGTCTCTTTTGATTTTGGAACTGTCAGTCTTTTTAAAAAATAAAAGTTTTAATATAATTAAAGCATTAACCATTTAGATCTTGTTAAAACTAAAATGAATTTTTTGGCCATCGGGCACAACCACCCACCACATTTTTAATAGGTCATTATAAAAATTTCGATTTGTATCAGGTATGGATTTCAAAAAGACTAAAAAACCAATATGCCAAGGATAAGGAGATTTCACTGAATCAGGAATAACAACGGGGGCATAGTATTTATTATTTAATTTATAAAGACTATCGTTGGATACATAATTAAATTATAGAGTAAATTATTTGTAAAATTAGAGTAGCATAAAAACGCGAACCGTCGTTATTACATATTTGTTACATATATATAGGTATTCGGAAATACGCCTATTTCTCGAATTACATGTTGTATAAATATTTATAAATTTCGATTATCAACTTTGCATCAAAATGCAATAAATATATTAGTTACGATTTGTTGTAGCGACATTTATAACAAGTGCGACATTATCGAGATGATTTTCAACAAGGTCAGTTATATTTCAGCGACCAAGCCTTAAATTAGATAGTCTGTGCTTTAAGAGAGCGATCGTTATTATATAACTTTGGAAATAAATCTTTTAAGTAAAAAGGAATTTTTTTAAATAATCTTAAACTCAGATTATACATATGGTACAATAAAAGGTTTTGATAAAGTGAAGGGGAATGTCATTTTATATTTTTTCCCAAACTTAAACCTTGGTAATCTAGTCTTAGGAACTAACTAAAAATTTTTTGGGAAAAGTCAACATAAATAAGAATATTACTAAAAATTTTAAAAATCTAGTAAAACAGTAGCTGTGACACGGTGTATAATATGTAAGGAGCATCCTCATTGGAATTGTACAGTAAAAATTAAGTAGACATACTATAAAGTATAAAATATGGGTGGTTGCGAGTTTGTGGTTGTAGACCTTTCGAAAATAAATACCAAAAAATGAAACGATAATCAATGCATTTTGTGATCGCCAGTTGTGTGATGCGTCAGAGACATAAAGAAGGGAAAACTCAAGCCGAGCCCGAGCAAAAAGTATTTGTGCAGCGTAGGCAAGGGTTCTTCGGTGGTGCTAGTTGCCGTGGTTAATAATAACTCGTCGTTCTCCATGTCACCTTGAGCATCTGAAATGAGAATTTTAAGGTTATTTTAACAAATACTATAAATACAAAATTAACGATAAAAAATAAATGTGTCATTAGCTATCGGGCATAAGTGAGACTTTTATTGCTTAAAAGCGTGCAAGGTCTAGATTATACGACGGCCCCAAATTTAAAAATTGAGACAAAAAAGTTACCTAAAATTTGTTACAGACACGAAAATTTTACAAGGCATGTAAAATTTTTTTTAACCAAGCGCAGAATTGTAGGTTAACTTTTAATTGTTATCTGACCAGCCAAATACGTATTTTGGGTTCGAATTAATGTTGCCAAACGGCACAAGCGTTTTTTGTTTATCTAGCTCGAGCGCTTGGCGCTGCTGTTTTTTTTCATGATTTTTTTCAATTCGTAAAAAAACTCGAATAACGATTTGAATTGTTTCGTTGCATTTAGCAAAAATGATTGAAGCCACAAACATTCGAATAGTCTAAAGTAATTTAGGGGGCATCAAACTATTTAGTCAGGTATATAATAGGTTATATACAACCCCTCATATTTGTATTTTGATAATTTTATCAATGGCTTACTCAATTAATAAATAGCTTAATGAAGAGCCTTGTGGTCCGAAAATCATCTTTTCACTTAATGAACCTAATGGAACTATTAACTAATTTAATCAAACTTCGCGTATGAATCTTTATTGTAACCGTGCAAATAATCTTTATAGTTATTTTTCACATTTGGTGGTCAGCTTTTTTAAAAGATTGAATGAGCGGTGACGCTTGGCTATCCAGGCCTGCTAGCCGTGTTGACGATGTGATTTATTTTTGCACCTTTAAAAAAAAATACCATGAGCGGGTTTTGAACGGTGGGCTCATGTTTTAAAGGCAAAGTATATACCATTACCAGAGGTCAGATTTCTTTAAATTATCCTACCCGAACCCGGCTTTGGTTGATTTTATAATTAAATTGTCGGCCCTTGGAGCTGCCCCGCCCGAAATTATAATTTTTGAAATTTTTAGTAATAATGTCGTCATATTTTCCGAAATTTTTGTAAATTAATTCAAGGTACTTTTTTGGCCGGCAGGACAGCGGGCCAGGCCAAGCTTTTCTGGTTTCTGACCAGTCCGCCCTCTATGAAACTTAATTTAAGCGTATTCGTGATTGCAAAACTTAGTTAAAATGGTTATAGCCAACACGAGGGGGGTAGGTCCTACCATTTTCCAAGCTCTTCTTTTTGGTTCCAATAATCGGACCGGAGTAGAGATTTGGATTAATGCTTCGCACTTTGGAACGGTGAGAGGAGTGAGAGTTTTGAGGTGATTCTTGATTAAAACCCACTTCTGGCAACACGTGCAGAGCTGCCACGTATAAAAAAGTTCCGGCACTGAATAACATAGCGTAAGCTGAGGCGGATGTTGATTGTGTCGAGTTACTGTAAGCGTTGCTTTCGTTGGTAAGCAGCGTTAAATTGTGTTTGAAATCGTTGTTCAATGAGCTTGGTGTAAGGGGCTCTCCTTGATTCGACTGTTTATAAGTTATAAATATATGAGGAAAAATACATAGCAATTAATAAATAGGATGATCAAATTGATATGTTCAAGGATTTATTATAAGAACTAAAGATAGATTAGGTTAAGATTAATTATTATTGCTAACGAATACAATAATATATAGTCATTTTAAATCTTTATTAAATAACAGGGCCAGGGGTAGGGACATGAATTAGACAAAAGAAACTGTGATTACATATTGTACACATCAGAGACCAGATTGCCCGGCCCGCTGCCCGAACATGCCCGGCCCGGAACTGCCCTAAATTTTTACTTTCGGGCGGGCACGATGATAGGATTCGGGCTCAATCAAAATATTTAGATAATGTAATATTTTGTTACTTTTTCATTTGATTGTATGTAAAAATGCTAAAGGAGTTAAGAAACTTGATTTTGCAATCTGTCCCCAAGTTATTTCTATAATTTTTGCTCGAACCATTCTATTTCTATCAAGTCCCTATCCCTATCTACGTTCATGGAAAGGATTGAAATATTTATATTTATGTAGCCATGGGCGTAGCCAGCTTTGGAATTAGAGGGGGCAATAATGATTTAGGAATGTTTAGGGAGGGGCAAAATAAACATTTTTTGAAATTTTAGCCATAACTTTAATGAATTTCAACAATTTTTTGGATTTAGAGGGGGGCAGCCGCCCCTCCTTGTCCCCCTTGGCTACGCCCATGTATGTAGCCCTTTCATTGTTCGTAATTCCCATGTGCCGTCTATACATAATACAAAACGTCATGCCCAAAATGCATGCAAGTGTTAACATTTTAACTATTGATAAATTATTGTTTTTTATCAAAAAAGTAAGTTCTAAGAGCACAAATTGACCAATTGAACTAATTCTATTCATTAAGAAGTTATTCATAGGGTAGGGGCAACCCAAAAGGGGAGTTTAATTTTGTTTATTGTAAGAGTATTTATAAAATGTGTATCCTTTAAACTTAATTAAAAAATTGCTATATAAATATTTTCAAGGACATCGGCTGCAATTAATAAATATTTTGCTGTTATATGATTTGTAAACTTTCTAACATGTTTGTACCTATATGCATTAGCAATTATATATAAAATATTGTGACCTAGAGCGGTTTTGCCAGTGATAACAATAGAAACTCTGACCAAATTTTTTAGAAAGACCAAATAATACGTTTTTTGACCCATTAGGATTAAAATTATAGATCAAAAGTTTTATTGGAAAAATCATTCGACTTTTAAATAATATAGGAAATTAGATCTTGTCCGAGATAATAAAATATTGCTCTATTTGTTTTATTCAATATGCCATTAATTTAATGCTCATTTTTAAATAGTGGTTGAAAGAATTTGAGATCGCAAAATTTCGGGCCTAACAAACAAATTTAATATTTCGGGTAGCTCTAATGTTTCGGGGGGCCCGGGCGGACGCGTAGAAGGGTTCGGGCGGGCAATGAGGTTAAAAAATTGAACCGGCCGGGTTCGGGCATAATATTCCAAACAAATCTGGCCTCTGGTACACATATAATCATACGGTTTTTACAAACTCGGCTTTGGCTTACAATATTAAAACATATAATTATAGCAATAATATAATCTGTAAAAAATGTTATACAAATAAAAGTTATACTAAATTAAACTATTCTTTTTCCACGTATTCACATATATACGACAATAAGTAAGGATTACTTAGAAAACAAGGAATTATGATTGAAACATAGAACTGTTAGTAAATTTTAATAACTACTTTACATTTAATAAATTGGTCAATTGATCTCTAAATATTTAAAAAATATCACCATTATATCTGAAAAAAATAATAAATGTTATATTAAATTGTTTTCAAACAAAAATTAAGGAAAAATTTGTTGAAAATACTTTCATGAGGACTAATGATAAATATGTGAGTATTGCTGCCAGAGGGGCTGCAAGCGAAAATACTAGTAAATGCTTCCTGATTCTATATCGATCTAAACTACTTTGCACGAGAAATGTGGTTAAGGTAAAAGCTGCAGGACCCTTTGAAAAAATTAAAATGCAAATTAACATTTGAAAGGATTTAAAATTCAATAAAAATTTATTTCTTTAAAGATCTTACAGATATTAATTTATGATAATTAAAATATTAAAGTATGTAGAGCCTCAACTTTCTGAAGTAATAGTTTCAAAAACTAACATCAAAAATGAGCCAAAAAGAAAAGCAAAATTAGAGAGGAGAATGTGTAAATGAAGACAAGGATAAATTAAAAAATGAAATTAAGATTATCGAAATTTTATTTATTTTAAGTATTTGACAATAAACATTTGTTATTAAATGATCTCTAAAGTTATGTAGAATTTATAATTTAATATGAAAAAAACTGTAGTTTTAGATAAAATTTTAAGAAAAAATATAGTCATTTTTTATCTAATCATGCAGTAATCTGTATGGTTTGGCTTTAAAATCAATAACATAAATTATTGAGTGATATGTATAATAGAGTACCTTGTGAACCATAATTGCAAGAAAAACCACTATCTCTACTTCAACAATTTTTGTACTTGCTGCTGCCCCTAAAGCAAGTCCATCAGCTAAAACTAATAATATTTTTTAATAACAATTACCTGCCGCATGAATAACCAATCCAATAGTAGTCGTGATTTTTAATGTGTTAACTACTGAAGTATCAGCTAATATGTTTATAAAAAGGAAATTATTAACAAATTAACAAGTTGGTTTATAAAGCATCTTAAAAGATGTATAAAAATTTTATACCTTTTTGCAGAACAGTGACAATCATATCAATAAGCAACATAAATATAAAGCCACCAATTATAAAGGGACCAACTTTATTCACTGAATTACTAAATATTAATTGATCTATAATGTAATATGACATGTTAAAACATTGTTTATCAAAGTCTAATATATTTAAGATAATAAGTAATATACCAGATGTACTTAACATCTGAAGTCCTTCAGGTATGATTATTCCAAGTGCAGTTCCTATTAAAATACCTGATCCAAAAATTGTGAGCATTTCAAGTTTTTTCTAATTTTTACAATATAAATTAACAAAAATTATTAACTTTCGAAAAATTTATTATTAATGGCAATATTCCACACAGATAGGATATAGCAAACATGGAAAAAGATAAGGCAAATATTTTTAAAAGCTCCATCATAGAGCTGATCATCTGTTTTACACCTGAAACTTTATACGCTTTAGCGCCAGCTCATGAAAAAAATAAAATTCACAAAATTCAAGTTTATTTGGATGTTATGAAATTTATTAGTCATTAAATAAATAGTCCAATTATCTATAGCTTAAAGAGTTATTGTTTATTAACGTAGATTCCGAAATCATAGTATTTTAAATGATACGTTTGGCAAGAATAAACTCTTTCTCTCGAATGTAAAGTACGGTTACCCCGCATACTCCCAAAAACGCAGAATCCCGAATTTTGAAACTACGTTTTTCCGCCAATTTCAACATATGGGAAATTTGGAAAACTCTTTAACTATTGCAAATCAAGATAACAAAGAGAATATAAGTAAGCTTTATTATATACACATATTGTTATAGGCTTTAAAAAATCTAATAGAAAAAATGATATAGTCACTTTCAAAAAGTTTGACTATATCAAGATCAGAGCAGGTAAGATGGGACAAGTATACTATAAGTGCAGGCACTACAGTATATGTAAATGCCCAGGAAGAGCTGTCCTTAGATATAATAATTTTATGATAACATCAGAACATTCCCAAAATTGTATACAAAAACAAAATCTCCAAAGTAAGAAGCTTAAAAGTTTTTAATACAAATTTACCTTTGAATGAAAAAACAACAAGTGTTATGGTTATAGAAAATATCTATACACCCATAGAAAATCAAGAAAGTAAGATATGTCTATAATTTTTTGAGATTTCCAAAGTAAGAAACTTAAAAGTTTTTTAATTCAAATTTAGCTTTGAATGAAAAAACAACAAGTGTTATGGTTATAGAAAATATCTCTACACCCATAGAAAATCAAGAAAGTAAGATATGTCTATAATTTTTTGAGATTTTTTTAAGATTCTAGTCAAGGTGCAATTTTATTAAACTCAGTGGAGGATATAATACCAAGTAATGTCACATGATTGATTATCATAGACATTAAATGTTAGTTACCATTAACTATTAAATTTATTGTAAATAGATTCTAACAATAATGCCCTAAATGTTATGGAACCTTTTAAGGTTGCTAATTCCATTTTTCACAGGCAATAATTGGAAAATCTAAGAAATTGGGTCTTACTAGAGACTATATTAAAGATCAAACAATTGGTATAATTATAAAACAAATTAACCCTAACCCTAACCCCGGGCATAACCACCAACAACCACTTGGAAGGTTATCACAGTGCCTTAAAAAAGATAGTGAAACAACCACATCCTAATATCTATAGTTTTATACAAATGATAAAGGAATATCAGATGAATACTGAAACAAAAATAATACAAATCAACAATGGAAATATATTGTTTAAAGTTAAAAGGAAAATGGGAAAAAAGGCTAAAAAAGTGATACGCCTACAAACTCTTTATAAAAATAATGAAATTGATTGTTAATTCATCAGTGTACTAAAGCTGTATCCATTTAAAATTATGCTAATTTATATATTTCCACTTACTAAGATTTTTTGAGCTAACAAAGATAGCTAATTTAAACATTTTTTACTATTACGCAAGAGCTTCTTGTAAATAAAATTCGTTTAAGACTAGAATCCTTGACAATACCAATAAGATTGATTTGCTTTGGACAGATATCTATAATTATATTTGGCCATACTCTTCTGATTTTCAATTTTCCGCATAGTGAAGTTCAACGTAAAAGTCAGACGGTAATAATATAGCATATTGTCTAGTAAAGTATTTTGCAGTTTTTATTTTTCAACGGTATAATCAGTATAAAATCATCACATACAAGTATCAAATATATATCCTATAATTTATTCTAATTTCATATTTTGTATATACTAAATTTTACGTGATTAAATTATGTATTTAGTTTAAAATTATAATGTTATAAATATTTATAATAAATATTCAATTTATTTGCATTGTTTTTGCTATATATGGACGTTTAATGGTTGCAGGAGGTCGACATTTTATTTGGCTAATTTGATAAAATTTGGTCGATGAATAATAATATATTTAAACTCAGGCTACTCCGAGGGTGACTCATAAGGCTGATGAGTCAGCCACACCAAGTAATAACGAGTTGTCGCAGAGTGCGACGGAGGCCCTAAGGCAACTTTTCTTTGGCCCTAATTAGGAGGCAGAGAAGGCAAAGGGGAAGGTGTTGTAGTATGTAGTTATTTGCATGTCTGGATAAATTTGAAATATTCACACCGCAGAGATTAACGCCTACGCAGATAAGCCTACACAAATTAGCCTACGCAAATGAGCTAGAAGGAGACTGCGCGTTGAGGAAAAACTAACGAGCAAAAAAGATCGCATAGATATCGCATGTACATAACATACATATCGCATATATCGTCATACGCCTAACCCTATTATTGATTGTCAGTTAATCCCGGTATTTGTCTACATCATATCCAACGTATATCCTACCTGTTTAATTACATAACATTTTACCGCGAACATTCGTCCATTGGCAATACGTTATTTACTCTGGTAGTCAATAAACTAGTTGTTAATTTCCAAGATACAAAGGTGGTACAAGATACGAAAAGTTTAAATGGGATGGCAACATAAAGTATTTGTTGTCAAATTTTAAAAACAAAATTACCAAATTTTAAGGATAAATTTATAATAGATCTCTTGTTAGTGTTATGTTAAAATTACCAATAATTATGCATTCTTATTTTTACTGAATATTTGACGAGTAGCTAGTCTATGCACATACATTAACCGTCTTTCCTCCCTAATTATTGTCTAAAAACGAAGAGAAACTTAATTATTATTAATAACTGCTTAAAAAAATATTGTACAGCTAAAAGTCAAAATATAGTATCTAAATTGTCGTTTTTGATTCAATTTAGATAACTACAACATAGCCCACTTTTAAAAATTGTTGGCATTAAGAATAATAGGTAATATAAATTGGTGTTGGCCATAATTCATAAGGTATTTGGAATCTATTAAAAGTTTTATGCATTCGTTTTTCTATATTTTGTCAGCTTAAACCATAAAATAATATTTGTGTCAATAACTTTTAATATACAGCCCCAAATTATTTCAAATTTTGACACACACAAAAACAACATATTGCCAAACAATATTCTTATTTCATAGTAATACAAGGACAAAACAATTTGGAGATTTACAAAGATTTTAAGTCTCCGAAATAAAATCATAAGCTCGCCATAATTTTTTGATTCTCTATTATTTTTAAAATGTTTGCAATTGATAAGTTCATAAATATTACAAAGTCAATTATAAATCAACTCATATTGCATTCATTTTTATATGTGAATTTCGTATAAAAGCTCTAAATACTTTTTCCCCTATGTGCACACTTGTTGGCCAGCTCCTTCAATTAATTTTCCACGTATATCTGCACTTACTCCAGCTTCGCTTTGGCTCATACCTGTTCAAGCCCATATCTATTATAAGGTTTCCATATCAACTTAGGTCTCCCTCTAACTCGCTTACCTTTGACTTGCACCTTCTTGATACGATTTGCCAAGTGACTTTCCTCTCCTCTCTTCAGATGGCCATACTATCTCAACTCAATCTTCTTACAACCAATTTTTCAGGATCGAAACTACATCTAGCCTTATCTTTTGACTTCATATATGAACCTTCTTGCTTATTCCCAAGATCCATCTTAACCTTTTCCATTCTAAGCTTTGCTATTCTTTAGCCTTAGTTGCCCATGTCTCCGCTCCATACGATACCGTGGGTACATCGGTGTTGTATAATCGTCCTTTCAATTTGAGTGGTATGTGCTTGTCACATAGTACACAAGTCCCTGAATTTAGCCATCTTGCTTTTATTTCTACCTAAATTAACTTTACACACCCCCATGACATTGTATCATATAATCGAGATATTTAAATTCCTTCCTACCGTATAACCCCAGTCACCGATTCGCAGATGTGTTTCCTTGTATTCATTCCCGACTTCAAGCACAGTTTTATCCTGGTAGCCCCTATGACCATTTCATCAATTCAATACATTTTCTACATTTATCCATGCGCATATCACCTTATCATCCACTAAGCATTGCCCAAAATGAATCGCGTTCCAAGTCCTTTGGCGATCTATAACACCTATTTTTCAAAATCGCGAATATCATATTGTGATTTATAGAAGTGAGAAGCACTTTGGTCAAAATGACTATTTGCTTAAAACACGAAAAGGCTTATTTAGTATAAAAGATTGCAAAAAAATACCGAGAGAAGAATCGCCAGGCAACATCGTTCACTTGTGATAGATATTGAAACGAAAGTGCTTCCCGAGAGAAGAATGGTATATGAACCTCAAATTCGATAAGAAACGCTAAAGGATACGTCGACGAATGATAAATAATCAAAAAGCCTACTCATTCTTGAGCAAAATTAAGTTGCAAAGGGACGTAGACGACGGCTAGGGGACGCTAAATAAGGACATAAAGGAACCAGCGCTTCGGGTTCTAAGACCTGCCAAAGGAAGCTATGAATAAGGAACTATGGTGTTGGAATCAATCGATTAGGAATTTTATTGAAAGAAACAAAAATCGATATAAACGGTGGCATAAATCGAAAAGGTCGGAGGATTATCAAAAGTATAAGGAGGCAAAGAGAGCCGCGAAAAAGGCCGTTGCAATAGCAAAGAATGCCGCCTAGACCGAGATGACAGACAAATTGGACCATAAAGGGGGCGTTTCAAGCGCGCCCCGTCTTTATTCATTATATCTCAATCCTGCCCGTCGCCATGGAAGTCACGCGACACTATATATATATATATGATATCAAAACAACACCGAAAGTAACCCCATAAATTGCATAGGAATTACATCATTTTTGTGATCCATCTTCGTTAAAAGTAATTTTTCTTCGTACACATCTATATGACTCGTATTATCTTCTTCTTTATCAATTATTTGACCCACAGTCGTGGAGTTTATTTCGATTAGTTTCTTCCATCTTGACCGGGTAAGGGCCATGTCATTAATTCTTATTTCCACGTGACACGAAATCGTCCTCTTTCTCTTTGTATCACATATAATAATCGAACTAAATAGCCGGATAAAATTTAATAAACGTTTTAATCGGCCCATTATAGTTAGTAAATATTGAATTACGTCTACGCTATTTCCCACATCAACTTAAGCTAGAAAATTTTCAAGGTAGGAACATTGACTTATTAAATGAATAAATCAAACCATAAATTACAATTTGACAAACTTTTAAATTGTGATTTGGCCACACAATGTTAGCTATATAATAATGAATAACTAATCTCTGCTCGAACAAATGCAAATATGTTTTAAATATAAGTCACTAGGTATGAGTGTAGCCAAGGGGCGTAGGGGAAGGGGATGTCTCCCCCCTAAATAAAAGAATTTTTTTTTACAAATACCGATAAAAATTAAAAAAAATTGTCTTATGACCCCCCCCCCCCCCCCAATCCTATTTAAACTTAACATTTATGCATAAAAAAACCCAGTGGCAAATTACACACTTATTCATTTCCCACCAAATTTAAATTATTTTTTTTGCAAATAATGTAAGTTATGATTTTAGAAATAATGTATAAATAAATTTATGTTAACTTTATGTAGTTCGCTTTATGTTTAATAGGAAAAACAATATCTAAAGGATGCCTTTCTACTTTAACACTCACTAAACATTGTCAAGTACTCTGCAACTTTATGAGATATTTTAAATTTTATTTATGCACTAAGCTTTCTTTATTACTTTATGATAATGCAGTAAGGTTTCTTTAATACATTATGATATTAGTAATTTACATTCAATAAATTAATTACAATTAATACATCTAAGAAGTTTCAGCATATTACCATTAAATCAAAATACTATAAAAAAATACATGAAATATTTAACTTTCAACAAACAATTTACTTTAATTTGATTAATTTAAGTTAACAAACCTAAGAAGTAAAAATTCAATATTATCATTAAATCAAAATACCATAATAAAATTACATGAAAATTTTCAATAATCATTTTACATTGATTTGATAAATTTATTTTAGTTAATACACCTGAGTTTTAGATTAGAACAAATGTATTTATTGAATTTATGGCACTAATAATTATTAAAGCAATAAAATTTCTTAAAAATTTAAAATAATTCAACAAAGAGGAAATTGTGCAAGCACTAAAAATTTTGGTGCATTTAATTAATAAGGAATTAAACTTGCTTATAATAGAATATACGAAGCTTTTATGTTTAATTATGTAAACGAAAATCGGTAGCAAATAGAAAAATTGGATAGCAATTAATAAAAATGCTTTAAAGTCAAATTCAGCGCTGAATGAATGCCACAGGATATATAAAAAATAGATGTTACAAAATTAGTTAAAAGAAATTAGCAATTAATAAATATATTTAATAAAAATTATATATTTTTATAATTGTCTGACTTTTAAGGGCGTTTGTAATTCCATGACCGTTTATGCCTGTTAATATCTCAGGCCCGCTTGTGCCCGTTCCATTAATTATTGTCCGGGCACGGCCCGTTGAAATTTTTATGATACAAAGCCCGTCCTTATTTGCCCTCCAGCCGAGTCTGCTCGTTTAAAAAATCTGTTTTTTGTGACACACTATAATGAGAATTCGTATTAATAAGTTGTAGGTATGGATTTCTCAAATAAATAAGGAGTATTTGAGCCATAGGGGCTTTTTTTCAAGAATTAAACAAAAGGTGGACTTTAACTTTTTATTTCTTAAAAATCGGCGCCTTTGGTTTAGAATTTAGAATTTCTATTCCATCTACCCATTTTGCTTATACAATTTTTATCTATAAAAGAAAAGTAATCATTCATCATGTATTCGATTCGCGGTTACCACCCGTCGTAAATCGGAAATTTTCTTAATAATACTTAAACGGAAATTGCTTTAAACCCTTATTTCAATATTATATTTAAAAAAAAAATAGTTATTTACACCACAATTTTGGGGTTCTTCCTAAACCGCCAAAAAACTTAATCTGATTTATGTTTATTATTTCTATCTCTTTTAGAAGATTTTATATTTCTATCTTATTTATGTGACTAGAAAATCAAGTATGCCATACTGATGAGATCCAATAAGAGCGAAAACGATATATGTCTCTTATTATACGTTATATGTCTGTTATTATATTTGAGTTACATGCTAAAAAGCATCGGGATATATTTAGCCAACTATAATTAAAATTGCCTCTAGATGGTGCTAATTGGAGTATACTTATAATTTAATTGAGTCACTACTATGGGGGGTTATTATTATCTAACTGAAATGTAAACAAGGTTTACTTTAACTAAATAATAAATTGTATTAACACTATTTTTATATAATATGATGGCTAATAAACTTAAAGAATTATATAAATTAAATGCTAAGATTTTAAAACAAATTTTTAAAATTCTTTTAAATAAAGCTCCACAAATTATAAATTGGTTAACAAGGTGTTAGATTATAAATAACTAATATAATCATACTGACTATTTTAATTTTTCCTAAATTATTTAATGTTGGAGACAAGCTATAGTTTAAATGGGAACGGGCACAGAAATTCACAAATCATCAATAATTCATCAGAAATACATCTGTTTTTTGATATGGATAAATTTCAAATTCTATTTGATATGAAGTAACATCATTTCTATAAAATTACGTTCTTAGATTATAGTGTTGTTTTCTATATACTTTTAATAAAAGACATTCAGGTATGAAGATTTTATTGTTTTAATATTTTATGCATATAATTTAAAATTGTAAAAATATAATCAGGTGTTAACATTAGGATGGAGGATATTTTGTAAAAATAATGAAGGAGGGATCTCATTGATTTTGTAATGGAATTTTTCTTTGCTGATACATCTATCTTTATCTAAATCCTTCTTTGATTTTGGCTTTATATTTTACCTTGATTAATTCTACTTAAATTTAAGTTATTTTCTCTTTGCACACCTTTACGGTAATGAATTGATATATGTTTGGATGAGAAGTTTTTATGAGATTAATTAAATTTGTTATGAAAGCTTTGAATGTGATTATAAGTTCTGGGAAAATTCTCCTTTTCAAATCTTCTCCATATTTCATACTTAAGCTTTATCACCGACCCCTGTATCTTCAACATCCTCCATATATATGTCTAAAAGATAAACTTCATCTTTTTGGCTCATCTACCAAACATAAATGTAGTGTTTTTACATCTTCTCCTTTTAAAAAAGGCAACGCCATAAAGCTTCTTAACATTTTGTAAATGACTTTTTTTGAATTTTTGGTCAATGCTAACCCAATTGACTTAGCTCCTTTGTATAAAGATCGCTGAGTGAAAATAACAACCTAATAATACATTATATATTTTTATCATGTTTATTTTCATTTTATTTTAATTTGATGGAATAAAACATTTAAATCCAGCCATGGCCCCTAGCTGAAAATCGATTTGAGCCATAGGCGTAACTAGGATTTACTCATGGGTAGTGTTAGAAAATTTTCAAGGTGAAATTTTTTTGTAAATATTTTTTTTGGATAAAAATGTTTTTTTTTCTAAAATGATAATTATTTTGTGAATGTTTGTTGAATGTTTGTTTTGCATTTTGGTGTTAAAAGCACAAACTGTGATTTAAAAACTAGCAATTTATTATCTAACTAGGTATAAGCATTTACAGTTAAAATATTTAAATTTTGAGAGCCTTTTCCACCCGTAATTTTCCCTGCAAGTACATAATACTTACAAAAAGCTCCTCCAAGCTTTTTGGAATAACATAACCATGGCCATTGTTTAAACCACTGATATTAAATTTTAAATTACGAGGTCCAGATTTGGGGAACTCGAAGCATTCCATATGTTGCCAGATTAATTTAAAAACTCTAAATTTCTCCATCCCAATCAAATTTGAGTAAATATAATTGCCTATATCATGGTCATCTAAAAGTATAAGTATAATATATTCTGATGTTATCCTCACTAAAATCTATTTTAGACTTCACACTGGCAGTATCTAGAAAAGTTAATGTTTGATTATTTTCTAAAAAAAATTCTAGAGAATGAGTTTTAACAAAGAGTAAATTACCTTGATCCCTTGGTGTTTGATTATCCTCTTTTTCTTGTATTCTTAGTCTTACAGAATTAATACAATCTTTTCTATAGAAATAGATTCTAGAATCTATATTTAGCTTATATAATTTATTTATCACCCTCAGCCTGATCTTTATGTTCCTCTTCTTCTCCTACTGAATTAGTACTAACATTTTCTAAATTAAATTCAAGAATCTAGAGTGAATTATAATAATTTGTAAATTACCTTGATCTCTTGGTGTTTGATTATCCTCTTTTTCTTGTATTCTTAGTCTTACAGAATTAATACAATCTTTTTCTATGGAAATAGATTCTAGAATCTATATTTAGCTTATATAATTTATTTATCACCCTCATCCTGATCTCTATGTTCCTCTTCTTCTCCTACTGAATTAGTACTAACATTTTCTAAATCAAATTCTAGAATCTAGAGTGAATTTTAATAATTTTACTTTTCTCCTTCGAAAAGTTAATTTTTTAGGGAAGTAGTTATAAATGGAAGGATATTGTTGGCGTTTCTTCATATTAAAATTTCGGAAAAAGGATGTGAGGGGAGATATTAATCTAAAATTTAAATTTCGAATAAAATTTATAAATTTTGAACATTTAAAAATAGAAAAAGCAACGAAAAACTTAATAGCACTTCCACAAAAATCATTTATGAATTATAATTATCAGTATTCAGTAATATTTGTGTGCAAATACCATATAAAAATTTTATTATTTGACACTCATGGGTAGTGTTACAACCTTACAGCATACCCTTGCGTACGCCAATGTGAGCAATTTGGGGTTGAAACAAAATACCATAAACATCACAAATACAGACAAATTTATTATAAAACTATTAGAAAGCTATAAATGTATTGTGTATAGCTAAAATAATTTATAAATATGGTAGTTTTAACAAACCTGATAACATAAACCAAGTGTTATAAAAAATGTGGCATATCCAAAAATGGCGTTTGCTATTTTTAATGAGATTAGATAAGGAAGTGGTATTTCAATTTTTTTTTATGTTTTATCAATATCAGCACAATTCGAAGGAATAATTAATTCTTTTCTATAGTTTGGAATATTCGTTTAGTTTTTTTTTATCTCTAAGCACATTTTGTGCTACTTTTCTTCAAGTTGTGTTACTTTGAACTCTATTCATGGTGTTGTAATTAATTATTAATTATATTAATATTATACTAAAGTGCGTGAATACTTTTATATATAGTGTAAGGGCTAATACTTAGAGAATAATATAAAATATGTGTTGATATTTGAAAATATTGTTTATTCCTTTTTAAATAAATATACACCAATATATAGCACTGACTAGTTTAATTTTCTAATTTACCTAAAATTTAATGTTTGGAATATCAGATAAATAGGCACATTTAAAAGTTAAGATTTCTTCTTAATATCCGATGTTAAATATTTACATAAAGATAGTGCCCGTTAATGTCAAATTATCGTATATTCATCTATATTTGGTATTTTAATTCAAATAAGCACAATAATTTTTTATAGGTTAGGCAACTTTTATTCTTTTGTATTGCCATTTGAAAATAATGTATACAAAAAATTTGGTGATTAATTGATATCATTGCCACGTATTTCTAACTGGAATATGCATAGAAAACGGGACAAGTTATTCAATTTAGCATTCAAAATTTTATTTGTTCCTCCCAATAAAGAAGTTAACTTATCTAAGCATATCAAAGATGCAATTTTAAATCTCAATAATGGTATTTGCCATCCCACACCAACTAAACAAACATCAATTATAGACACATCCTTACAACAGAAAGCAAATAAAATCTCAAAAAAACTTAATTCTTACAACTTGAGAGGAGCTTTAAATGAGTTCTATAATAATCACACTATGGTTTTAGCCAACCAAGACTCATTCAACCAGATTAATATATTACATCCCATATCTCAACATGCATTTAAATACCCAAGCAGTACTTCTTCATTGATTTTATCTTCCCAAGAAATCAGTGAAGCTATTAATTTATTTCCCCTTGATTCTGCAGCAGGACTAGATGGCATAAAACCTAACTTCCTGCAAGATCTAATAAATGTAAAGAATAATAATTCAAGTTCTCTACTTGATTCTTTAACCCTCCTTTGCAACTTAATTATCAATGCAAATATCCCCCAAGAAATTAGGCCAGTTCTTTTTGGAGCTCGACTCTTAGCTTTAAAAAAACCCAATAAGTCCCTAAGGCCAATAGCCATTGGGAATGTATTTCGCAGGATAATATCTAAAATAATTTGTAAACGCATAAAACCTGCATTGTCCAATACCCTAACACCTCATCAATTAGGCTTTGGTGTTAAGGGAGGATGTGAGGCTGCTTGCCATGCAGGCCGGATCACCCTACAAAATTTACCCCCCGACCACTGTCTAGTCAAACTAGACTTTACTAATGCTTTTAACCAACTTAATAGAAATGTTTTTATGGAGAATTTTTTAGAAGACTTTCCACAATACTCCAACTATATTCTGTTACGTTATGGATGCCCATCCCTTTTGAAATATGGCTCCTTTGTAATAAACAGAAGGCCTTCAGCAAGGTGACCCATTAGGACCCCCATTATTTTGTTGTGGCATACAAAAACTAATAAATCAAATCAATAACCAGTGTAACCTTTCATTACATGTATGGTATCTCGATGATGCAACTTTGGCAGGCAGCCATGCAGAAGTAACCAAAGCAATTAATATAATTAAAGACTTTTGTACGTCCCTAAATGTAACACTTAATGATGCTAAATGCGAAGTTTTACAACCCCCTAACTTTGATCAAAATTCCATTTTTAAAACATATTCTATTGTGAATAAAGAAAATCTAACAATGCTCGGATCGCCTATAGATGGATCTCCCTGTTTACAAGGCTTTTTAAACAAGAATTTAACCCTTTTGGCCTCAAAATTTAATCTTTTAAAACTACTACCAATACATAAAGCCCTTTTTATGATAAAAACTTTTTAAACATCTCCAAAATTCAGCATTGTTTTAGATCAGCTGCTGCTTTTTTACATACAGATATTTTAAGAGTGTATGAATCTACAATTAAAGATCTCCTTGAAAAAATTTTGAATCTACCTTTTGATAATACCAGCTGGCTGCAGGCCACCCTTCCAACCAAATTTGGGGGCTTAGGAATTAGGTCTCCACTCACTATTTCCCTTGTAGCTTTTCTCTCGTCCTTTATATCTGTGAAGGATCTTGTTTTTGAATTAACCTCTCAATCAAATGATTTTTTAACGGAATTGGCCGTATTGTCTTGGCATGAGAACGTCATACCAGGAACCTGCCTTCCAGAGTCGGCCAAACAACGAGATTGGGATGCCAGTATAGTATCGCGCTCCGTCGCTTACCTACTTTCGAGTTGTGATACTGTGCAGCATTTTAATCTCAGGTCACTTACGGCCGACTCTGGTCACGAATGGCTTGAATGTATCCCAAGTAAACACTCAGGACTTTTGCTTTCAAATCCAGAAGTTTCGTATGCAATAGCTCTTCGCCTAGGTATTAAAGTTATCACAGGATATCCCTGCAAAAATTGCAATAAGGAAATAGATATCTGGGCTCATCACCCACTCCATTGCAAGTTAAACAAATACCGCTTTATCCGACATCAAAAGATAAACCTTTTAATCCAATCGGCTTTAAAAAAGGCCGGCACTCCTTCCATCCTTGAACCATCAGATTCTTCTTTAGAAGGTAGAATGCGGCCCGACGGAGCTTCTATGATCCCCTGGGAGGATGGTAAGTTCCTAGCTTGGGACTTTACCTGCATAGATATTTTTGCGCCAACTAATAATAATTATAACCCACTTTCTTGCGCCGAAGATCGTAAAACATTCAAATACCGAGCCATTGCTCATTCTAAGATTTTTATTCCAATAGTAGCTTCCTGTTCGGCTACTTTTGGCAAAAAAGCCTTAGCTTTTTTTAAATAGATAGGAAATAGATCCCCCAAAACTAAATACTCACCCAGCTTTATTTTACGCCAAAAAATCGGCATTTTGATAGCTAAATATAATTACAAATCTTTATCTGACACATGGCCTGTGTTGGCTATTGACGAATGTGATGCATAATTTTTTTTTTATTTATAACATTATTTTATGCTCGTTTATTGTATATTTCATGTATCATTTTTACCTAATAAAAGCATTTTAACATTAAAAAAAAAAAATTAAGGGTCGTTAGAACAGTAAACGTTCCAATTCAAGATAACTCATCACGTGATTCTTTTAATCTCAACCGTCTGCGAATCCCTACCAATCATCCTTCGAGGTAAATAAACTCTAGGTTTATTAGCCCAATTGCAAGTATATTAAATTCAGATTTTATATATATGAATATCATAGGGGGTATACTCAGTAACATAAATTATCAATATACAAAGCAAACTTGCTTATAATGTACCTAATTGACATTTTTTCAAGCCAAAGGTTGATCTGGACTACATTCATTCATTTAGTTCAGGTACCAATCTTTAATATTACTTAATTAAATTGCTCTTAATTAAGTTTTTATAATATTTAATTATGTCGTCAGAGAAAATTTACCTATCACTATTAATCATTACTATTGTCAATACAGGTTAATCTAATGGGACTAAAGGATGACTCATTTGGAAGGTTGGCTTCAAATCAAATCAGTGATAATTTTGAACCTTTGGATCTTCTTTCACCCAACGACACTCCTACCTTAAAATGCTACATAAAAGTAGTTGGTATGACATGTGCCTCTTGTGTTAATGCTATAGAAAAAAACTTACTTAAAATTACAGGTATATCTTATTTAGCAAAATGAAATACATATGATCTTTATATAATGCATGCCCTAGACCTTTTTTATTAACATGTATATCGACTTATGATAAATCATTTGAGACTCATGAAATATTGAAATATGTAACTTCTATTGGCTTAACACCATATATTTTTATTAATAAAAATGCTCAAGGTTTACAAAGTAATTTGCAATATAGTTTTATTTCAAGTTGTTATTTAAACATTGATTGCTCTAATGGATAGCATAATTCAAATTATATACATGTGGCCATTTTTTAGGTCACAATGTTTCATTTCCCTATTCATACTCACCTAAATTAAAGTACCTCGTGCATTACAAATCTAGGTTATATAGGCCCTCATGTATTTACGAAAAAATCAAATACAGGAAACAGTTGTTTGTATTTTGATTGCAACTTAAAATCAGTTAATTTCCTGCAATAAATATTTTTTTGTTTTGTAAATATTCTAAATGCTTGACTTTTAAGACATTAATTTGCTCCATTACAAGTCAGGGATTTATCATATTCTACAAAAATATAAGGGAATTAATTTTTTATTCAGTTTTATTAGATGTTTTTTCTGGAAATCTGTATCATTAAATTAAACTAAGTGTCAAAATGTCAATAAAGAAACTATCTACTTTTAGTAAATATTTTCCTTCTTTAGTGGTATTTTTAATTTTATAAATTTTATTTTTCAGGGGTAGAAAAAGCCATATTAGCTTTGATGAGTGGGAAAGCTGAGATTTGGTATGCACCAGAATATATTTTGCCTCAACAAATTGCAAATGCCATAGATGATATGGGATTTGGAGCTGAAGTTATGGAGCAAGAGTCTGTAGCTGGACAAATGGTTGACAAAATTGAACTACACGTAAAATATTTTTATGTATATAATTCGAAATTTAAAGTAAAAAATAGCTTTAACCACCTCCTTTTTATCCTTAAATAATAAATAAATATATTTTTTTGGGTTTACCATTAAAAAATGTATTCAATAAATTGTAATGAATTTATATATAAAAACTAAAATACTATAATTTGGTAAATACAACGTCAGAATCAGAACACATCTATTAGAGATAACTAATTTCCCTCTTAACCTTTTTGATTGCCATCTTAACCTCTGACTTTAACTCTTAATTTTTTACAATTTTCTATCAATAATAAAAAACTTTGTTGATCTTATACATTGTAAGGTATTTTAGATTTTTGACTTAAAATTTATTAATTTTTAAATTTAATATACTTTCAAATGAATTTTAGATATCTGGTATGACTTGTGCATCTTGTGTAAACCACATCGAAACACTGGCCAAAAAAATAGCTGGCATCAAATCAGCCAGCGTTTCTCTGTCTACCGAGAAGGGGACTTTCGTTTACGACAAAGAAATCATCGGCCCCCGAGACATCATAGAAGCCTTGGAGGTTAATATAATTAAAAATTTCTTTTAGTTATAATATTTAATTTATAATGCTTGAGTGTAAGCGCCCAGTGTTAGTCATTATAAATAATTTTCGTGAGTGCGATTGTTTTTCGTAACGGCTGAGCTATAAAAGCAAAAATTGCAAAAAAATTATTTGCAAATTTCCCTAAGCTTCGTCCCATAAAATAGCTGTTAATCAGTGTAAATTTATTAAATCTATGCGTATGTTTAATTTATAAAGTTAGAAAAACAATTTTTGAACACTTATAAGAATTTGAGGATTATACGTTTTCAAAATCCTAAATAAGGATGCGATTTGAAAAAAAAGATTTAATTTTAAGTAGAATACATACTAGATGATGCGCCTTTTAGTAAAATTTTGTGGTTTATTAAGAAAAATTGACGGTCACCCTTTACTGCCTTGTAGTTGTTAGTGGTTGTTCAAGGTCTTAGGCAAGTTTTTTTCCTTGACTTTACCTCGCTTTTTGTTAAACAAAGTTGTTGTTCGTCGGTCTTCCTCCCAAAAACGCTGCTTAAATTTAAATTAAATTTGGGAAATGTGATAGGAAATTAAATAAATTTTTAAAAAAATATGCCTTTCGCTTTATTTCGAATAAATATTTTACAAATTTTGGATGGAGAGCGGCGGTGTTGTATTCTTATTGTTAAACATACATTACTTTTGATCAAAAATGTAAAAATTTTGAGCACATATACATTATTTTTATACTTTATACTAAATGAGAATATTTTAATTAATATTAATTATTTATAGGTACGTTATGTGTAATAATTTTACATGTTTTTTAAACTAAATGTATAGCTTCAAGAAGTTATTTCAATGATATCATTTGTATATGAATTAATTAACATACTGTTTTTGAAATATTTTAACGACATAAATTTTGGTATTTTGAATATTAAAAAAGGATTTTTAAGTTATTTTTTTTAAACATTTATTGTGTAAAGGATGCCGGTTGGAAAGTATCTTTGCTGACAGCTACTAATCGAGCTTCCTACCTGCCCCACCACAAAGAAGACATTAAAAAGTGGCGGTCCTCCTTCTTGGTCGCGCTCATGTTTGGGGCTCCGGTCATGGCTGTCATGATGTATTCTATGCTCTTCTCTCAACACTTTTCAGCCCTGCAAGTATTTCCCGGCCTTAGCCTGGAAAATCTCATCCTCTTTTTGCTGTGTACTCCCGTGCAGGTTATTTGATTGAATCTCGAGATTTTCTTCGCGAGTTTTCCAAGTGAACATAGCTTAAATCGGTAGAAAATTATGTTTTTTTTAACTCTGTTTCCATTAAAAATTATGATGGGGGATAGATATGCCATAATAGAGGTTATTTTTAATGTTAAAACTAGGTGTAGCTTTAAGGAATCATTCGCCGACCTCTTTGTCACAAGCTAACTTGCTTCTAAATCCGATTTCAAATTTCTTAGTGGAGCTCGGGATTTTATAAAGCTACTTACTTACAGTTTTATCATTTAAAGTAGTGTTTTAAAAACGGCTGGGTTTTGTTTGGTCGATCTTTGGTTTTAATCGACCAAACATAAACGGATTAAAGGTTTTTTGACTGTTTTTCTTAGTCGCCTAAACATACCATAGGTGTTTTGGAAGGTCGACCAAACAAAACCCAACCGTTTTTACAACACTAATTTATAGCATTTCTACATTAAAATGTATACTAAGGCTCCTGTAAAAACGATAATACAATGGCACGCAAATGCAAAAGCTGATTTAATATAAATCTTGAAAGTTTTTCCGGTTAAAAAGATAATGTTACTAACATTACCTTTCTTTTATGGGCCTTAAAAAGATTTCATTCTCCCTCCGCTTTACAGCTAATATATACGCGATTCTCATCAACTAACGCTAAAAAATTTACACAAAATACTATTTTGCCATTTATTAAAAATAGTAGCTAAATTTATTAATTTCCATGCAATATATATGTTTTTTTGCTCTTTATACGAATTATTACCCTCTTGATTTTTAGATCTACGCGGCCCAACATTTTTACACGCAAGCCTACAAATCGCTGAAGCACAGGCAACTCAACATGGACACCCTCATAGTATTGGCTACGGGGATAGCTTACATTTATTCTGTCTTCATGACGGGTATCAGTATGTATTACAAGCTCCGCCCTGCGCCCATGACATTTTTCGACACGCCTCCCATGCTCATCATTTTCGTTTCGCTGGGCCGTTGGCTAGAACACATCGCGAAAGTTAGTTTCCTCAAAAATTAGAGCAGTTACAAAAATTTTTTAATCTAAATTAAGCTTGAAGAGCTACGGTTCTAAATTTTGGTTTTATATTTAATGGTTAAGGAGTTTCAAGGAATATATAGTAAGATTTGGGTTTGGGGTTGGTAAATTTTCATATCTAAAAAGACGATAAAATATTAAATTATCACTTACTGAACGGAACGATGAACAATACTTTATATGTCAAATAGGAGAATTAAGCTATAATCAACAGTATCGCACAATGTTAGTATACCAGGCTTATTATCTCAAAAATTTAAACTAGAATCGAAGGATTTTTTAATCTGGGTTAGATAATTCAAGAAGAGACCCCTATATCCCAGCATTTTAAACATATAACTTAACCAGCTATATATTTTGATATATAGGCTCGTGAAATGTGTATAAAAATTTAAATTTAATATTAATTAGTATTTTAACTTATGAGCAAAAAAAAACTTAATAATCTGAATCTTGAAGCTTTCTCGACCCGATTTTTGCTTTATAGATTCTTTGCTGTCGACGTTTTATCGATTCTAATCAATTAAATGGGCCATTTACTCTTACAATTCACTCCGCCATTGAACCAGAGTCTTCTCAGGTGGGGTTCGAGTTGAACTAAATAAGGTCGTATTAAGTTTGGGCCAAAAATTGTCTTTACAGGACCTTGCCGTGTACTGTCTCACAAATTATTTTCTAAAGCTGCTTGATTTAACTTAGTTCTTATTCCTAAAAAGTAGTAGTTAGCTGGGTTCGAGTTGAATTTAAGATAATTTCCCGATTTTAAATTTCAGCACTTTGCATCGTATTTAAGTTATTATATTAACAAATATTATATAGTAGTTGGAATGATATTAGTTTTAAAATCAGAGCTGCCTCTATCACTTTTTGAGCTGCGCCATATAAGGGTTTTCACCACGGTTTCCATCATTATTTGTACAGGGCAAAACGTCTGAAGCTCTAACTAAACTAATGTCACTTCAAGCTACGGAAGCCACATTGGTCCTGATAGATAGGAATTCGGCCAACGCGAAAGCACAAAATCAAAAGCACGCCAAAGATATTTATGATGGATTAGGGGGAGAAGTAGTAGGAGAACGGCAAATAGACGTGTCTCTAGTCCAGAGGGGTGACGTGCTTAAAGTGGTACCCGGTGCCAAAATCCCGGTCGATGGCAGGGTCCTTTTGGGTAATACAAACGTGGACGAATCTCTGATAACTGGTGAATCCTTGCCCGTTCACAAAACTAAAGGTATTTTAGTGTTGTTATTGTATGAGAATATGTTTTGTGATTATCCTATGGCCCAGTGTCGTTTTTACTTAGTTCCATGCTTATGGAAGTGGAACTTAAGTTTCGTAAGAACTATTTCTAACCGTACGTCTGCTATTTGAGTGAAAGCATAATAATCTTTCTTGAATCAACTAACTTTTACACAGTTTTTTCTGAAATAGTCGAGAAATTTAGGCTCGGGTATGACTAAAGGTATTGTTTATCTTTTTTTTTGCTTGGTTCGTTTTAGCACCGAAGCCTATTGTCGCTTAAATGATGTAAATGAGGTCGAGCTTTTGTGCAAGACATAATTAGCACCGAAGATCTGTAATAAAATAACGAATACTAAAGTAGACCACATAACATAAATAGGTCGCCTTCAGACGTTTATGATTGCGTTTAATTTGCCGTCATTAAGTTTTCCTCCTTTATATATATATTATATATTAATTGAAATTTAAAGAAATCAATAATATTTTTGAATAAATTTTGATTTAATCAATTTATATTTAATTGATAGGATCGCCCGTTATATAAAAAAAATCCAAGTTAACATCAACAAAATGCTACGAATTGTATGTCGAATTTTTTATCCGGCAACGATAACAAACGAAAATTTGTGGAGTTGTAAGATCCCTCCAGTTAAAAATATTATGATATCAAGGAAGTGGAATTTTTTAGCACATCAGGTCCGAAGAAAAGGTACAAACTATTGCCTGTCTTCACTGTTCTGGTATCCTCCTTCACTAAGAGGTTTGAAGTGCAATGGCAGTTGGCTACACAAGACATTTCGAGAAATTCAATTATTAGGTCAGGACTGGGATTCAATGTTGACAATAATGCAAGATAGGAAACTATGGATAGAATTCTCAAAGAACCAACTATCTAGTCTTTCAACTACAAGGGCGCGTATATCTCATTCGTAATAAATGCTCACCTACAAAGTTCTCTTAAATTCTCATGAAGTTGGGTATTACATATTAACATGCCATAATTACACTGCATATTAATCAAATTTGTTACAGGTACATTACACACGTTGTCACCAACGTGGCCTTATGCGCCATTTGGCGTGAGAAGGGGCCCAACGTTAGATTGCACTCACTAAGCTCTTGGGCGGAATCTGACGCATAATGTGGAAAGCCGATAATAACGAAAGTAACCCTAATTCTAAATATATGATCTAAAATATCAAATTAAAAAGAGTTAATTACATAAATAAGTATATACAATATATATAATATTATATATATAAATATGTGCTGTATATTACATACATTATAATATGTAATATATTGTTAAGCGTTCCTTGTGTATATCGTTATTACATATATTTAAACCCATCTATGTATTCAAAAGTATATATGCACTACATATATACATTTACAATTATATAAAGACAATATATGTGAATAATTATAGATATACATACATATGTATAATATAATATATGGATTTGATTAGTTTTCCGTATTTCCAGCTTTCCACATTTTGCGCCTAAGTGCTTGGGCGTCTTCGCGGCAATTATAGGCCATGGCTACTTCTAACATTTATTCTAGTAAGCGTAATCATTTTAAAAACGCGTTTCTTATAATTAGCATTACGCACGTTCGGTAATTTGTTTGTTTACGTGTAAAGAATAGCCATTTGTAAAACAACATGGATGACAAATGTAAAAAACAAACAGTAAGTGTCAAATTACTTATAAATAGTTGTTTTAATCTAAAATTTAGGTATCATCTTAATATTGGAATTCAAATCAAAGTTTTATGTAATTAATTTTGCAAAATAATTTATGCAATTTTTTTAAGTTTCAAGAATGAATATCAAAACAATTAAATGTCTTTATTTTATAATTTAGTTTCATGTCATATATTAAATAAAAAAATGAGAATTGTATGTATGTCTAGGTTCTTATTTAACTTTATTGATAAAGCTGACCTTATTAAAAATAAGAATTGTATATGGATATCTAGGTTCTTATTTAATTTTATTGATAAAGCTGACCTTATTAAAAATGTATAGATAATTATTTTATAAAAATGAGAATTGTATATGCAGCTTGGTTCTTATTAAACTTTATTGATAAAGCTGACCTTATTAAAAATGAGAATTGTATATGCATCTAGGTTCTTATTTAATTTTATTGATAAAGCTGACCTTTAATGTGTTACACTAATAAATTGATAAAAGACTAATAAATAATTTATAAAATACATCTTTTATTAACTATAGATTATAATATCAAAATGTATAGATCAAATAAACTAGGGAACTGTAAAACACGTGGAAGAGTTTTTTGCACTTCAATAGGTTTGCTTTTGTGCTTAAAGATTAAACCTAAAAAAAATTATATAATATAATTAATATATATTAATTTACTAGTGTCCTTTTTCAATCTACCATTCCTAAACTTTGGAGATTTAATAGACTCCAATCTATTTTCAATACCTAAAAAGTTTACAACAGTTTAAATTTAATTACTTTTTAGAATAGGCTGTTGAGAATCACCAACATCATAATTATTAGTAAATATGTTGGATTGTTGAGGATTGCCTACATCTTAATTATGAAATTAACAATAAAACTTAAGTTAATTGCAGCCATTCTGAAAATGTCAGGGACTCTACGTTCTAACGGTTCCCCCGCATAATCCCGAAAACGCAGAATCCCGAATTGCGAAACTACGTTTTTCCGCCATTTTCACATATGGAAAATTTGGAAAACTCTTTAAGCTGCCCAAACCAAACTAAATAAAATGCTAAGAATAATTTGTAAAATATTCTACCCAGTTGTAATTAGCAACCCAAACCTTTGGACCCTTTGTGAAATCCCTCCCATTAAAAACATAATAATATCACGGAAGTGGAACTTCTTAGCCCACCAGACTAGAAGCAATGGACTAAACATTTGCTTAAGATCAATTCTATGGAGACCGCCCCAACTAAGAAATCTAAAATGTCGAGGATCCTGGATCCACAAAACTTTCTCTGAACTCCGCTCTCTCAACCACGAGTGGAATACTATAATCCCCATAATGCAAAACAGATCCGCTTGGAAAACCTTCTCTGCCTTCAATTTCCCCACAAAGTATCCCCTCCCGGCCGCCTCAACTTCGAATAGTCTCTCAACTCAACAACATCCCAGATATTAACCATGGAGAGCCTTCTAGGCCTTACATCGAAATCTGAGTGGATAATCGGTAGCCCCTCAACCCAACTGCATCGTAAATAAGCCCCAATCCGACGCCCAAACTAGCTAACCAGGGATGGAGAGCCTCCTAGCGAGTACCACAATCTGATTGGAGAAGCGGTAGCTCCTCAAACCAACCACATCGGAAAAACACTTTCTTTCCACACCATTGATCCGTGAGCCCGAGGCCGACGGTCTAGCGAACAATGGAAAACCTTCAAGTCCTCTTACCGCAATCTCAAGGAAGTGTCGTATCCTTAATATTTAATATTTATATGCTTATATTAGTCTCATGCATGGTCCGCTTTTGCTTATACTTTAGTGCTCCTTACTAACAGTACTGACCTTCGCTTTAGTATACTAACAAATTAACCACTAACCTACTAACAACTGAACACGTAACCTTTGGTTAGCGTGGCCCGAGATGCACCAATGGTGTTAGATGGGACTCAATCTTAGCTTGCCGATTTAGCTAAGCTCTTGTTTGACATCGGGGCTTATACATACATACATACATACTTTAACTATTGCAAATCAAGATAACAAAGAAAATATAAGTAAGCTTTATTATGCAAGTATACACATATTAAAAAATCTAAAGAAAAAATGATATAGTCACTTTCAAAAAGTTTGACTATATCAAGATCAGAGCAGGTAAGATGGGACAAGTATACTGTAATTGCAGGCACTACAGTATATGTAAATGCCCAGGAAGAGCTGTCCATAGATATAATAATTTTCTGATAACATCAGAACATTCCCAAAATTGTATACAAAAACAAAATCTCCAGTAAGAAACTTAAAAGTTTTTTAATACAAATTTAGCTTTGAATGAAAAAACAAAGTGTTATGGTTATAGAAAATATCATAGAAAATCAAGAAAGTAAGATATGTCTAACCCTAACCCTAAGGTGCAATTTTATTAAACTCAATGGATGATATATAATACCAAGTAATGTCACGTGATTTATCATAGACATTAACTGTTAGTTACTATTAACTATTAAATTTATTGTAAATAGATTCTAACAATAATGATGCGTAGATGCATGACCAAACATGAATTAAATATCAAATCTAAGAAACAGATCAGAAAAGAAGAAAATTATCCTATGAGAAAATTTGCACTTAAAGCTTGATTACATTTATTTATTACATCCAATAAAGATAATATCAATTCTATTATAGTTCTAATTAAGTCTATATACATAAGCTAAATATATGTTTAAATAGTTTTCTAAGCTTATTAGCTTTATAAAGTTTGTCAATGATATGACAGAATTTACTTTAACTCTTTTTTCATATAATATAACCCTAACCCTATATAAGATTACTTGTGAGATGTTAGTAATGGCACATGATTGATTATCATAGACATTAACTGTTAGTTACTATTAACTATTAAATTTATTATAAATAGATTCTAACAATAATGATGCGTAGATGCATGACCAAACATGAATTAAGTATCAAATCTAAGAAACAGATCAGAAAAGAATAAAATTATCCTATGAGAAAATTTGCACTTATTACATTTATTTATTACATCCAATAACGATTATATCAATTGTATTATAGTTCTAACTAAATAAACATAAGCTAAATATATATTTAATATAATAGTTTTCTAAGCTTAATGATTCCAACAACTTCAACTAATGATTTCATATTTTCTAACCTAGAAATAATTTATTTTTCTTAGTAAGGTTACTTGTGAGATGTCATTCTATCATTTTTAAAATAATGATTCCAACAACTTCAACTAATGATTTCATATTTTCTAACCTAGAAATAATTTATTTTTCTTAGTAAGGTTACTTGTGAGATTTCATTCTATCATGATTTCATATATAAATGTTAAAATGAAACCAATTGAAAAATATCATATGGTAATTTCAAATCGTAGCCATAGCCTTATCGTAGTTTCGGGATTGTGTGGTTTCGGGAATATGCGGGGTTCCCGTTCTAACATATTAGCTTAGTGTTCAATACCAATGAAATACATATCAAACAACTTATCATCCATCTCACATGCTATGGAATTTAATTCTGAAGTTATGGTCTGGAATTTTTTGATTTTTGGACAATGATCTTTCAATTGTAGGGACATTGTCAATTTGAATGATAACCTCATTTTCAGAATCCACAATAATTGGCCCAGATTTTACCCATCTCTTTGGGCATAATTTAGTGTCAAAATATTCAATGTTGTTATCGAATTCCTGCGAAAAGGAATATGATTTGCGAATTTTGAAGGAAGGGGGAATTATCAGGCTTGAATTGGGGGGAAATATTGGGCCGTAAAAGATAAACTATTGGGGGATGGCCGGGCTTAAAGCCACTAAATAAAGATAACTTTACCGCTCTACATTTCGCCAATCTATTATATTACAAGAAAAATTATATTAATAATAATAATACTGAATGATCGATATCAAAATTATCAATATAATAACACGTGTATATTAAAAATCACTGATGCATATTGATACAAATAACAAACACGTATAATCAGGGGGGGGGATAACATACGCGTACTAGAAATTAAATGTAAAAGAATAATAGTCTACGCTATGAGTGTACAACGTGTAAGATCAAAAGAATTGTACCGCGTGTTGAACTCTTAACTTTTGAATAAGATGAGGTGGGAAGATATCTTCATCTTCGTATCTCTGGATACGATAGTTGTTAAATCTCCTTGCCTTAAAGAGGTGACAACAAGGCAACAATATACTGCTTTGAAAGCCACATGAGCATAGTTTCTGTGATAATAAATTGCTCACCATTAACTAGAAAACTATTATCTGTGGGAGAAATCCAAACATTTTGATAAGTTGATTTGTTCCAAAACAATTTTAAAGGCATATTTGGTTAGCTTTTCCCTAAATTTGTATTCACATGAGTTTACAGAAAATAAGACAGCCACTTGAATTGCGCTATTTAATTGTAAACAACAACATCATAATACCGATCATTTGTTGATCGGAAGGAAAATGGTAATTATAAGAAACGCGTTTTTAAAATGGTTGTGCTTACTAAAATAAATGGGGTGCCCTATCAACTCGCCGAAAACAATCTCGCCGAAAAATAATGTCCCCCAGCTAAAAAAAGGTCCCCAAGCTTATTAACCCTAACCCATCAACCAATCACAAATTTGGGGACATTTTTTAGCTGGGGGACATTATTTTCGGCGAGATTGTTTTCGGCGAGTTGGCGGGCCACCAATAAATGGTAGATGTAGCCCCTACATGCTCAATTGCTAATTACTCATCAGTTAAACTCACCTATTCTTACCAGAACTCACCTATTCACATCAGAACGCAGCTGATATTACCGTTTGTTTTTAATTTTTGAAGTGTAAAATGTCTAATGTTAAATTTATATTATCCCAAAGAAAAAACCTATTTTAGTTTATGAAAATTTTGAATACATTCTAGTCAATATTGGAAAAGATACGCGTGTTTATTATAAATGTCGATGTAGTAATTGTTCTGGAAGAGGTTTCTACTTAAATGAAAATTTTACCTTATCCCATGACCATGATAATATCCCACATAAAAGTAATTTATAATTATTTGCACTTATTTTATATATAGCTTATCCAAACTATGGATGCATTGATGAACCTCAACAAATATTGAATATTTACAATACTGCTAGTAGGCCTCTCCAAACATTAGACATAAGTAAGTTAGTTGAATACAAATTCATCATTAACGTATTCTAGGTGTATTTAGGATAGCAATGGAACAAAATAGGTGCAGTGCAATATCTACAGCAATGGAACAAAATAGGTGCAGTGCAATATCTACTTTCACCATTTTTACATCTCATAGTTGTAAGTTTAAGAAAATTATATTATAATTTGTATATATTGTGCCTCTAGTCATCCTCAATTTGATCATGCCTTGCCTTTCACCATTTTTACATTTCATAGTTGTAAGCTAAAAAATAATATATTATAATTTGTATAGATTGTGCCTCTAGTCATCCTCAATTTGCTCATGCCATGCCTTCCACCATTTTTACATCTCATAGTTGTAAGTTAAAAAAATATATTATTATTTGTATAGATTGTGTCTCTAGTCATCCTCAATTTGCTCATGCCTTGCCTTCCACCATTTTTACATCCCATAGTTTGTGCCTTCATTAATATTCATAATTTACGTTGTGCCATTTGTAAACTCTATTTTTTTATGTTTTGTTAATATTAAAAAGGATTGTTCTAATTTGCAATAAAGTTTTTAACTTATGTTATTGTGTCCAATATATGTTATTGCTGATAATTTTCATCTAATGTTGATATAATAACAACATATTAGGAACTATAAATTTAGAAAATTTGGCTGGAAATTATCATTTGTAATATAAATTATCAAAGTTTAATTCCATCTTATAAAAGCCTATTAGATATAAATAGATTAAATGAATTATGATCCCCGAAATTTATACTGAGATTCTTAATACATTACATATTAGACAAGAAGATTGCCTCATGGGGATGGGGTGGGTTTTCAAAATTTTTGGACTTATAATTTTTTATTAAACATTTTATGAACAATAATGGATGTGCTAAAGTAATGAGTGTGAACCAACAGAGTTATTAATATTTAACCATGAGGACCTATTTATTTTATGGGATATGGAGGTAATATATCTTGATATCACCTCAAGGTATAATTATAAAATGATGAGATGTTTAATTAAGATGTGTAATAATAGAACATTTGAATGTATTAGGTTAAGGTGGCATGATCTTATTTGCAAGCTACATGATCATACATATATTCTAGATGTAATTGAGTAAGAACTAAAAGTAGGAATTTCATTATCACCTTCATCACATATCTATTTGTCAGAAGCAATTGATAGTATTTGTTTACAAACCTTTATATTGCTTTCCATAATTAAAAAGATGTCATTTGTATATCAAAATTAGATCACAAAACAAATCTAGACTATTACCATTCGTTAATTGTTAAAGTCTAATTCTATCCAATAAGAATATAAACTTATTGTACATATAAATAGATTAGGTAAATTTTATTCCCCAAATTAAAATTGAACTTCTCAATAGATTTTACGCTAGATAAGTAAATCTAAATTAACTTTTTATAATATAAAAAACTATGACTGATGACTCATTATTTTATTGTAAAATTTGCATTACAATTTTACACTCATTTCACTTTTTATAGGATAAAAAATGTATGAAAGATGATTTATTCAAAATTTATTTACTCATTCTCAAAACAAACTTTTTATGATCACAAATAATACAATCAAAGCCTAGGTGAATAAATCTAAAACCGTTTCTTATTATGTTATAATATTATACTCTTACACCTATACTTACTTATATTATAATTTTAAATAAGGTTTTATAAAAAACACTATTTTTAATTATTGAAAAAATGTTGTATTTATTTATATGACTTTTATTTCATGTGTTTTATAATTTTAATATGTACCAAAATGCGCTGTTTGAAGCATTTGAGCAGTTAGCAATTGAGCAGGACCATGGCCATAAACACTCAGGTAACCTGCTTTTTAAATAATATAAATCCTGTGGTTTCAAATAACGATGGCGATTTAAAGAGGGGAAAAAATCAAGCTTGTAAGTCTCTCTATATAAGTCATATTTTTTGTTTAATTTTTTATAAAAAAGAATACGGATTCTGATGATACTTTAGCAAAAGTTATAAATGGAAAACCTGCAGCTGCTCAAAAAACTCCTATTAAACCTAAGGATGATGACGAAACTAGCGAGGAAGATTCTTCTGAGGAGGAAACATCTAAACCAATCCAAAGGGCATCTGTGAATGGTAATATTTACAATTAAGGTGGCTAACTAATTTAATTAACACCATCACATTTTGACTAAAAATTTCTCATAAGAGGTTTCAAATACCAAAATTAGTCCAGCTCCACCCACCAAAAAGGCTGACGATGATGATGAAGATGAGAGTGATTCCTCAGATGAAGAAGAGGTCCCTAAATCATTACAAAGAAGAATGCCCAAACTGGTAACTATTTAACTTTCTTTGATTATTTTATTTTCATGAGCAATATTAAGCTTTATTTTATAATATAAGAGTTGTGTTTGCAGTCTGATTTTTGTATAAAAGAACAACATTTTATAATATAATTGCAGCAAATCAGGCAACAAAAGAAGATAGCGATGAAGATGAATCTTTTGAAGAAGAGGATGAACCTACCCCAGCCTCACAAAAGAAAGAAGGTATACAATTGTTAACATCTTATAATAGTTAGGTATGGTTTGATAACACAGGTCTACAAAAAAAATCATCCCGCTATCTAACCTATAATTATGATAATCATCCTTATATTTAATTTTATACGCATTTGCTTAAACTCCTTTTCCTTATCAAAACTCATCCCGCAATGTTTACTAACACATAGAGCCCTGCAAAATAAAATTTCTTCTGCCCCAGCCAGGCTCGAGCCCAACTTCTCAATTTTTATTTAGCCCGGCCCAAGCTCGAAAGACTTTTTTATTTTTGGCCCAACCCGATTTTCCAAATAAAATTTTTGAAAAAATATATTATTGAATTTTTTTTTCACCATCTAGACATAAAATGCATTACATTATTATTAGTCCTAATTTACAACTAGGATGAATTTGAAACAAAAAATCCGTTTTCACTCGTTAGAGTTTATTCAGCTAATCATTTAAATCTAAAAATTTAACTATAAAATAAATTTTTAACAGATTCAAATAAAAAACTTTTTGAAATAGTTACTTTTCTTATTTTTAAAGTTGTAACAGCTACTATGATTCTATAATATAATAAGACTAGCTGACCGGGCAAACGTTGTTTTGCCATTTACCCGGGTGTATTCGCAGAATATATATCATGATAAATTTCAATAGATTAAGATATCAAATATAATTGGTAAGTGTTTATTATGCAAAAACTTTTAAACAAATAATTAAAGAGGGCCCAAGGCTTACCCAAGAGAGAAACCTGGCCCCATGGCCCCCTTCCCCCAAGGGAAAAATCTTTGGGCAAAATGGGTAGGAATAGCTAAATTCTAAACCAAAGGCGCCGATTTTTAAGAAATAAAAAGTTAAAGTCCACCTTTTGTTTAATTCTTGAAAAAAAGCCCCTATGGCTCAAAAACTCCTTATTTATTTCAGAAATCCAAACCTACAACTTATTAATACAAATTCTCAATTATAGTGTGTCACAAACAGATTTTTTAATATTATCTATTAAAGATCTCCACAAGCAGACCCGGCTGGCGGGCAGGTATGGACGGGCTTTGTATCATAAAAATTTCAACGGGCCGTGCCCGGACAATAATTAATGGAACGGACACAAGCGGGCCTGAGATATTAACAGGCATAAACGGTCATGGAATTACAAACGCCCTTAAAAGTCAGACAATTATAAAAATATATAATTTTTATTAAATGTATTTATTAATTGCTAAATTCTTTTAAATAATTTTGTAACCTCTATTTTTTATATATCCTGTGGCATTCATTCAGCGCTGAATTTGACTTTAAAGCATTTTTATTAATTGCTATCCAATTTTTCTATTTGCTACCGATTTTCGTTTACATAATTTAACATAAAAGCTTCGTATATTCTATTATAAGTAAGTTTAATTCCTTATTAATTAAATGCACCAAAATTTTTAGTGCTTGCACAATTTTCTCTTTGTTGAATTATTTCAAATTTTTAAGAAATTTTATTGCTTTAATAATTATTAGTGCCATAAATTCAATAAATACCTTTGTTCTAATCTAAAACTCAGGTGTATTAACTAAAATAAATTTATCAAATCAATGTAAAATGATTATTGAAAATTTTCATGTAATTTTATTATGGTATTTTGATTTAATGATAATACTGAATTTTAACTTCTTAGGTATGTTAACTTAAATTAATCAAATTAAAGTAAATTGTTTGTTGAAAGTTAAATATTTCATGTATTTTTTTATAGTATTTTGATTTAATGGTAATATGTTGAAACTTCTTAGATGTATTAACTGTAATTAATTTATTGAATGTAAATTACTAATATCATAATGTATTAAAGAAACCTTACTGCATTATCATAAAGTAATAAAGAAAGCTTAGTGCATAAATGAAATTTAAAATATCAATTTTAAATCATAAAGTTGCAGAGTACTTAATTTTTTGACAATGTTTAGTGGGTGTTAAAGTAGAAAGGCATCCTTTAGATATTGTTTTTCCTATTAAACATAAAGCGAACTACATAAAGTTGACAAAAATTGATTTATACATGATTCGTCTAAAATCATAACTTACATTATTTGCAAAAAAAATAATTTAAATTTGGTGGTAGGAAATGAATCAGAGTGTAATTTGCCAATGGGTTTTTATATGCATAAATAGTAAGTTTAAATAGGATTGGGGGGGGGGGGGTCATAAGACAATTTTTTTAATTTTTAACGGTATTTGCAAAAAAAATCTTTTATTTAGGGGGGAGACATCGGCCCCTTCCCCTACGCCCCTTGGCTACACTCATAGCTAGTAACTTATATTTAAAACATTTTTGCATTTGTTCGAGCAGAGATTAGTTATTCATTATTATATAGCTAACATTTGGCCAAATCACAATTTAAAAATTTGTCAAATTGTAAATTATGGTTTGATTGATTTATTTAATAAGTCAATGTTCCTACCTTGAAAATTTTCTAGCTTAAGTGTATGTGCATGCGTACCCAGGTTTTGAATTATAGGGGGAGGGGGGCAAAAAGTTTAAAAGTTCATTTAGAGGGGGGCAAAACATAAATTTTTTAATTTTTTAATGTTTTGGCATTAAAAATTTTTTTCTCGTAAACCTTGCGTAAGCTCATTTGTGTAGGCTCATCTGCGTAGGCGTTAATCTCTGCGGTGTGAATACTTAAAACAAACATATTAATCAAATTTATCCAGACATGCAAATAACTACAACTACTACAACACCTTCCCCTTTTGCCTTCTCTGGCACCTCCTAATTTTGGTCAAAGGAAAGTTGCCCTAGGGCCTCCGTCGCACTCTGCGACAACTCGTTATTACTTGGTGTGGCTGACTCATTAGCCTTTTGAGTCACCCTCGGAGTAGCCTGAGTTTGAATATATTATTATTCATCGACCAAATTTCATCAAATTAGCCAAATAAAATATCGACCTCCTGCAACCATTAAACGTCCAAATATAGCAAAAACAATACAGATAAATTATCTATTATAAACATTCAAAACATTATAATTGTTGCATAACGCCAAAAAGCTTATTTCTGGTTTTAGCCGGTTATGGCTGATTAGTTTTAATAGTTATTTTCCCCCTCCCTTTGCTAGTTGTATGACTCTTTAAATTTATTGTCACGCAGTCCTAATCCCCCCATCTTTATTATTGTTACCAGTGCGCTATACGGTGATCGCGTTTGTTTGTTATAATCCCCCTCCCTGATCGTGATGGTATTGTTTACATATTTTTATCTCCCATCATTATTGTTTACCCACTATAAAAAGAACGCTTGTCGGTAAAAATTATTATTCTCATTCTGATTGTTATTACTCGTAGTCATATATATTTTTGATCTGATTGTAGTCATATATTAATAAAGCTTATTACCGGAGAGATCTAGTATAAGTCCTCCCTTTTTGGGGGGAGGACCAACTCCCTC
Source organism: Gordius sp. MW1 (assembly GCA_964036665.1). NCBI lineage: Eukaryota > Metazoa > Nematomorpha > Gordioida > Gordea > Gordiidae > Gordius > Gordius sp. MW1. The sequence continues at coordinate 5,392,614 of OZ038529.1, forward strand.
AATTCAAAAATAATAAATAAATAGAATTAAAACTTGTAAATCTATATTGGTGTCAGAAACGTGGATAATTGAACCGTCGGTGAATCCAGAACCAGTCCTGAATTAAACATGAGATTTCTAATTAATTCCTTGTATTCGTTACATTCATTAGAACAATTGGCTACCCAATTTTAACCGCAAACATAATACAATGGAAATTCCAAGATGTCGGTGAACAGATGGCGGCCAAATTCTGAATGGGCCACTAAAATATTATTATGATCCAAATACAAAATTCTCCAATATCTGAGTTGTCAGAAAACGTGGAAACAAAATCACGCCGCACACTAATCATCAGATGTAACAAAGAAAAATTCCGAAGGAATCCGAAGAAAGGAGAATATTCAATGAAGGAATTCTGAGAATTCTAATGGCAATTTTTATGGAGGGTATGTAACCCCTGGAAATAAATAATCTAAAAGAATCCTAATCCTAATTGTGTTATTTAAATATGATTATTATATTGTTATTTTTCGATATTGTACCAAAACCCCCCCCTTTTATTTGAATAATTTTTGGCGATTTTATGTCGAGGGAAAAGCAGTTTTTTTAGTAAAGTATGGCAAGGAAAAGGTCTATTTTTGTTGGAACTTGTAATAAGGAAAATGTCTATTTTTGTTGGAACTTGTAATATGGGTTATATTGATTGTTGTTACGAAAAATGCCAGTGATTTGTTTAAAAGTTAACGCTACTGATAAGCTGACGGTGTCTGTAAAAAGAACCTATATCCTTGAATTTTGAGGCTCTGAACTCTATGAGTTATCCTCGTGTTAATGAGGTGGATTAAAAATCCGAAACCTCGGTGTTTAGACGTGTATATTAAAAATCACTGATGCATATTGATACAAATAACAAACACGTATAATCAGGGGGGGGGGATAACATACGCGTACTAGAAATTAAATGTAAAAGAATAATAGTCTACGCTATGAGTGTACAACGTGTAAGATCAAAAGAATTGTACCGCGTGTTGAACTCTTAACTTTTGAATAAGATGAGGTGGGAAGATATCTTCATCTTCGTATCTCCGAAAACGATAGTTGTTAAATCTCCTTGCCTTAAAGAGGTGACAACAAGGCAACAATATACTGCTTTGAAAGCCACATGAGCATAGTTTCTGTGATAATAAATTGCTCACCATTAACTAGAAAACTATTATCTGTGGGAGAAATCCAAACATTTTGACAAGTTGATTTGTTCCAAAACAATTTTAAAAGCATATTTGGTTAGCTTTTCCCTAAATTTGTATTCACATGAGTTTAAAGAAAATAAGACAGCCACTTGAATAGAATGCCCAAACTGGTAACTATTTAACTTTCTTTGATTATTTTATTTTCATGAGCAATATTAAGCTTTATTTTATAATATAAGAGTTGTGTTTGCAGTCTGATTTTTGTATAAAAGAACAACATTTTATAATATAATTGCAGCAAATCAGGCAACAAAAGAAGATAGCGATGAAGATGAATCTTTTGAAGAAGAGGATGAACCTACCCCAGCCTCACAAAAGAAAGAAGGTATACAATTGTTAACATCTTATAATAGTTAGATATGGTTTGATAACACAGGTCTACAAAAAAAATCATCCCGCTATCTAACCTATAATTATGATAATCATCCTTATATTTAATTTTATACGCCATTTGCTTAAACCCCTTTTCCTTATCAAAACTCATCCCGCAATGTTTACTAACACATAGAGCCCTGCAAAATAAAATTTCTTCTGCCCCAGCCAGGCTCGAGCCCAACTTCTCAATTTTTATTTAGCCCGGCCCAAGCTCGAAAGACTTTTTTATTTTTGGCCCAACCCGATTTTCCAAATAAAATTTTTGAAAAAATATATTATTGAATTTTTTTTTCACCATCTAGACATAAAATGCATTACATTATTATTAGTCCTAATTTACAACTAGGATGAATTTGAAAAGCATGATTAAAATAACGTTCGCGGTCCAACGTGTTTCCATCAGTTAAAAGTGGTCACGTTGCACATTCCACTTTCCGCAGTGCATGCCTAGCCATTCTTTTATTAGATCATGATAATCAATGATATGAATGAATTAGTGACGCGTGCAATTAACATCCAAAACAAATTCGTGCAGGGGGGGGGGGGGTTGGGGTGTTAAAATAATTTATAGCAAAAATACTTGTATAATAGATATACTAATATTATAAGATGGCTAAATGAGTAATAAAACCAATTTTAGAGGGTCATTTTGGCGCCAATTAAATAAAATACCGTTTCTAGCAATTTATGACCACTTCAAGATGGCCGCCCAACTTTCTCTTTTCTTTAATTTGATTAATAGGTAGTATAAAACATTTATCTCAAATTTGAAACGGTTTGAGAGGGTTCAACAGTAATTATGCCATTTTGGCCGTTTCGGCCATTATGAGATGACCATCGACAAAAAAAATTTTTTTTATCTTTTTTTCTATGGAGATAGGTCTTACCTATTACTACAACAAGATTCTATGATTTGGGGGCCAATAACTTATAAATTTAATTGCATATAGCTCACGAACCGATTTTTTAAATGGCCGATTTTCGACCTTTGAGCGCCCACAACTTAAAAAGTAGTGGCCCAAATTAGCTAAAATTTTCGGAAATTAATAATTTTACTAGTTTTAACATTTCCACCAAATTTTATAAAATTTTGAGGGGGTCGGCCGAAAAACGCCTTTTTATGATCGTTTTGACATGGAATGTCCCTATAAAAAAAGCAATTAAAATTGATGGCGCTATATTATTAAACAAACTTTAATCGCATTTTTAGCATTTTTAATTTTTATGTATTTTTTAAGTGATATTTATTTTAAAATGCTGTTTGATATCTTCAATATTTTAATATTTACCTTTTTAAAATTATTTAATTTGCGAAAATTACGAATTTCTATATGATCACCACATTACAATGTGCCTCTCAAGATGGCGGAAAAAAGAATACACATTTTGTGCGTTGATAAACAGTCTATCTAGTCTATGATTATATCACTAATAGGCGCTGCATAAGGCTTTTTTGTTTGGCCCACCTTTGGTTTTAGTCGACTAAACATACACAGACCAAATTTGGTCTATTTTTCTTCGTCGACCACTAGGCTTAGTCGAAATTTGAAAAACATACCAGAATAGACGTTAGTCTTAGTTAAACCTAAGGTCGACCAAACAAAATCTAGCCGTTTTCAGAACACTAGTGGACATAATATTTTCGTTTAATTAAGTATGGGGTCAAGTAGCAAAAACGATAATAATATTTGTTATAAAAATCATGATTTCGAACATATGTGATGATAATTTACCCGGGGTCCTTTTATATTCAACTGGGATGTATCGGTATCGGACGACGTGGAATTTAGTCAGGTTGTTTTGAGATGTGTTCTCCACCTAATAAGGGAGATGGGTTTTGCTTCAACAGAAGTGACGATTGGGCAGTCTGCAAAAATTTGTGCCTGGCCTGCAGTATGCTTACTTTGCCATCTTTTTAAGAAACAATAAGCAAAATTACTTTAAATTTCGAAATAAAAATTTATAATAATGCAATAAATACTTGCATTTAATGAATTTTAAACTAATGTTATTTCGTTTAATGTCGTCTATACAAAAATTATAACGTTTTAAGACGAAATATTACGTCACGACAGCAAAACTGAAATGTATTATTGCCAGATAGTGAGGTACTGTGCTGGGTAGGTACAAATTTCGTGTTCTTCCGACCCCCTCAAAATTTTATAAAATTTGGTGGAAATGTTAAAACTAGTAAAATTATTAATTTCCGAAAATTTTAGCTAATTTGGGCCACTACTTTTTAAGTTGTGGGCGCTCAAAGGTCGAAAATCGGCCATTTAAAAAATCGGTTCGTGAGCTATATGCAATGAAATTTATAAGTTATTGGCCCCCAAATCATAGAATCTTGTTGTAGTAATAGGTAAGACCTATCTCCATAGAAAAAAAGATAAAAAAATTTTTTTTTGTCGATGGTCATCTCATAATGGCCGAAACGGCCAAAATGGCATAATGAACCCTCTCAAACCGTTTCAAATTTGAGATAAATGTTTTATACTACCTATTAATCAAATTAAAGAAAAGAGAAAGTTGGGCGGCCATCTTGAAGTGGTCATAAATTGCTAGAAACGGTATTTTATTTAATTGGCGCCAAAATGACCCTCTAAAATTGGTTTTATTACTCATTTAGCCATCTTATAATATTAGTATATCTATTATACAAGTATTTTTGCTATAAATTAATTTTAACACCCCAACCCCCCCCCCCCCTGCACGAATTTGTTTTGGATGTTAATTGCACGCGTCACTAATTCATTCATATCATTGATTATCATGATCTAATAAAAGAATGGCTAGGCATGCACTGCGGAAAGTGGAATGAGCAACGTGACCACTTTTAACTGATGGAAACACGTTGGACCGCGAACGTTATTTTAATCATTCTTTTCAAATTCATCCTAGTTGTAAATTAGGACTAATAATAATGTAATGCATTTTATGTCTAGATGGTGAAAAAAAAATTCAATAATATATTTTTTCAAAAATTTTATTTGGAAAATCGGGTTGGGCCAAAAATAAAAAAGTCTTTCGAGCTTGGGCCGGGCTAAATAAAAATTGAGAAGTTGGGCTCGAGCCTGGCTGGGGCAGAAGAAATTTTATTTTGCATGGCTCTATGTGTTAGTAAACATTGCGGGATGAGTTTTGATAAGGAAAAGGGGTTTAAGCAAATGCGTATAAAATTAAATATAAGGATGATTATCATAATTATAGGTTAGATAGCGGGATGATTTTTTTTGTAGACCTGTGTTATCAAACCATATCTAACTATTATAAGATGTTAACAATTGTATACCTTCTTTCTTTTGTGAGGCTGGGGTAGGTTCATCCTCTTCTTCAAAAGATTCATCTTCATCGCTATCTTCTTTTGTTGCCTGATTTGCTGCAATTATATTATAAAATGTTGTTCTTTTATACAAAAATCAGACTGCAAACACAACTCTTATATTTTAAAATAAAGCTTAATATTGCTCATGAAAATAAAATAATCAAAGAAAGTTAAATAGTTACCAGTTTGGGCATTCTATTCAAGTGGCTGTCTTATTTTCTTTAAACTCATGTGAATACAAATTTAGGGAAAAGCTAACCAAATATGCTTTTAAAATTGTTTTGGAACAAATCAACTTGTCAAAATGTTTGGATTTCTCCCACAGATAATAGTTTTCTAGTTAATGGTGAGCAATTTATTATCACAGAAACTATGCTCATGTGGCTTTCAAAGCAGTATATTGTTGCCTTGTTGTCACCTCTTTAAGGCAAGGAGATTTAACAACTATCGTTTTCGGAGATACGAAGATGAAGATATCTTCCCACCTCATCTTATTCAAAAGTTAAGAGTTCAACACGCGGTACAATTCTTTTGATCTTACACGTTGTACACTCATAGCGTAGACTATTATTCTTTTACATTTAATTTCTAGTACGCGTATGTTATCCCCCCCCCCTGATTATACGTGTTTGTTATTTGTATCAATATGCATCAGTGATTTTTAATATACACGTCTAAACACCGAGGTTTCGGATTTTTAATCCACCTCATTAACACGAGGATAACTCATAGAGTTCAGAGCCTCAAAGTTCAAGGATATAGGTTCTTTTTACAGACACCGTCAGCTTATCAGTAGCGTTAACTTTTAAACAAATCACTGGCATTTTTCGTAACAACAATCAATATAACCCATATTACAAGTTCCAACAAAAATAGACATTTTCCTTATTACAAGTTCCAACAAAAATAGACCTTTTCCTTGCCATACTTTACTAAAAAAAACTGCTTTTCCCTCGACATAAAATCGCCAAAAATTATTCAAATAAAAGGGGGGGTTTTGGTACAATATCGAAAAATAACAATATAATAATCATATTTAAATAACACAATTAGGATTAGGCTTCTTTTAGATTATTTATTTCCAGGGGTTACATACCCTCCATAAAAATTGCCATTAGAATTCTCAGAATTCCTTCATTGAATACTCTCCTTTCTTCGGATTCCTTCGGAATTTTTCTTTGTTACATCTGATGATTAGTGTGCGGCGTGATTTTGTTTCCACGTTTTCTGACAACTCAGATATTGGAGAATTTTGTATTTGGATCATAATAATATTTTAGTGGCCCTTGGAATTTCCATTGTATTATGTTTGCGGTTAAAATTGGGTAGCCAATTGTTCTAATGAATGTAACGAATACAAGGAATTAATTAGAAATCTCATGTTTAATTCACGACTGGTTCTGGATTCACCGACGGTTCAATTATCCACGTTTCTGACACCAATATAGATTTACAAGTTTTAATTCTATTTATTTATTATTTTTGAATTGAGGGAGTTGGTCCTCCCCCCAAAAAGGGAGGACTTATACTAGATCTCTCCGGTAATAAGCTTTATTAATATATGACTACAATCAGATCAAAAATATATATGACTAAGAGTAATAACAATCAGAATGAGAATAATAATTTTTACCGACAAGCGTTCTTTTTATAGTGGGTAAACAATAATGATGGGAGATTAAAATATGTAAACAATACCATCACGATCAGGGAGGGGGATTATAACAAACAAACGCGATCACCGTATAGCGCACTGGTAACAATAATAAAGATGGGGGGATTAGGACTGCGTGACAATAAATTTAAAGAGTCATACAACTAGCAAAGGGAGGGGGAAAATAACTATTAAAACTAATCAGCCATAACCGGCTAAAACCAGAAATAAGCTTTTTGGCGTTATGCAACAATTATAATGTTTTGAATGTTTATAATAGATAATTTATCTGTATTGTTTTTGCTATATTTGGACGTTTAATGGTTGCAGGAGGTCGATATTTTATTTGGCTAATTTGATGAAATTTGGTCGATGAATAATAATATATTCAAACTCAGGCTACTCCGAGGGTGACTCAAAAGGCTAATGAGTCAGCCACACCAAGTAATAACGAGTTGTCGCAGAGTGCGACGGAGGCCCTAGGGCAACTTTCCTTTGACCAAAATTAGGAGGTGCCAGAGAAGGCAAAAGGGGAAGGTGTTGTAGTAGTTGTAGTTATTTGCATGTCTGGATAAATTTGATTAATATGTTTGTTTTAAGTATTCACACCGCAGAGATTAACGCCTACGCAGATGAGCCTACACAAATGAGCTTACGCAAGGTTTACGAGAAAAAAATTTTTAATGCCAAAACATTGAAAAATTAAAAAATTTATGTTTTGCCCCCCTCTAAATGAACTTTTAAACTTTTTGCCCCCCTCCCCCTATAATTCAAAACCTGGGTACGCATGCACATACACTTAAGCTAGAAAATTTTCAAGGTAGGAACATTGACTTATTAAATAAATCAATCAAACCATAATTTACAATTTGACAAATTTTTAAATTGTGATTTGGCCAAATGTTAGCTATATAATAATGAATAACTAATCTCTGCTCGAACAAATGCAAAAATGTTTTAAATATAAGTTACTAGCTATGAGTGTAGCCAAGGGGCGTAGGGGAAGGGGCCGATGTCTCCCCCCTAAATAAAAGATTTTTTTTGCAAATACCGTTAAAAATTAAAAAAATTGTCTTATGACCCCCCCCCCCCCCCCCAATCCTATTTAAACTTACTATTTATGCATATAAAAACCCATTGGCAAATTACACTCTGATTCATTTCCTACCACCAAATTTAAATTATTTTTTTTGCAAATAATGTAAGTTATGATTTTAGACGAATCATGTATAAATCAATTTTTGTCAACTTTATGTAGTTCGCTTTATGTTTAATAGGAAAAACAATATCTAAAGGATGCCTTTCACTTTAACACCCACTAAACATTGTCAAAAAATTAAGTACTCTGCAACTTTATGATTTAAAATTGATATTTTAAATTTCATTTATGCACTAAGCTTTCTTTATTACTTTATGATAATGCAGTAAGGTTTCTTTAATACATTATGATATTAGTAATTTACATTCAATAAATTAATTACAGTTAATACATCTAAGAAGTTTCAACATATTACCATTAAATCAAAATACTATAAAAAAATACATGAAATATTTAACTTTCAACAAACAATTTACTTTAATTTGATTAATTTAAGTTAACATACCTAAGAAGTTAAAATTCAGTATTATCATTAAATCAAAATACCATAATAAAATTACATGAAAATTTTCAATAATCATTTTACATTGATTTGATAAATTTATTTTAGTTAATACACCTGAGTTTTAGATTAGAACAAAGGTATTTATTGAATTTATGGCACTAATAATTATTAAAGCAATAAAATTTCTTAAAAATTTGAAATAATTCAACAAAGAGAAAATTGTGCAAGCACTAAAAATTTTGGTGCATTTAATTAATAAGGAATTAAACTTACTTATAATAGAATATACGAAGCTTTTATGTTAAATTATGTAAACGAAAATCGGTAGGATAGCAATTAATAAAAATGCTTTAAAGTCAAATTCAGCGCTGAATGAATGCCACAGGATATATAAAAAATAGAGGTTACAAAATTATTTAAAAGAATTTAGCAATTAATAAATACATTTAATAAAAATTATATATTTTTATAATTGTCTGACTTTTAAGGGCGTTTGTAATTCCATGACCGTTTATGCCTGTTAATATCTCAGGCCCGCTTGTGTCCGTTCCATTAATTATTGTCCGGGCACGGCCCGTTGAAATTTTTATGATACAAAGCCCGTCCATACCTGCCCGCCAGCCGGGTCTGCTTGTGGAGATCTTTAATAGATAATATTAAAAAATCTGTTTGTGACACACTATAATTGAGAATTCGTATTAATAAGTTGTAGGTTTGGATTTCTGAAATAAATAAGGAGTTTTTGAGCCATAGGGGCTTTTTTTCAAGAATTAAACAAAAGGTGGACTTTAACTTTTTATTTCTTAAAAATCGGCGCCTTTGGTTTAGAATTTAGCTATTCCTACCCATTTTGCTTTTACAATTTTTACTATAAGGGAAAAGTAATCATTCATCATGTATTCGATTCGCGGTTACCACCCGTCGTAAATCGGAGATTTTCTTGATAATACTTAAACAGAAATTGCTTTAAACCCTTATTTCAATATTATATTAAAAAAAATAGTTATTTACACCACAATTTTGGGGTTCTTCCTAAACCGCCAAAAAAAGTTTATCTGATTTATGTTTATTATTTCTATCTTTTTTAGAAGATTTTATATTTCTATCTAATTTATGTGACTAGAAAATCAAGTATGCCATACTGATGAGATCCAATAAGAGCGAAAACGATATATGTCTCTTATTATACGTTATATGTCTGTTATTATATTTGAGTTACATGCTAAAAAGCATCGTGATATATTTAGCCAACTAAATCTCTAATAAAATTGCCTCTAGATGGTGCTAATTGGAGTATACTTATAATTTAATTGAGTCACTACTATGGGGGTTTATTATTATCTAACTGAAATGTAAACAAGGTTTACTTTAACTTAATAATAAATTGTATTAACACTTTTTTTTATTGTGGTATATCTATTTCCCCCCCCCCCCCGCGCTTGTGGCTTAGACCAAATTTTAAAGCCCAATTTGAATGTCATGCTTTATCATAAAATTATCTAAATTCGATTGTGTAATTTTATTACCTTTTTATTACCGTATCTTAAATTATTTTCTGCTATAAGATTACCCTTGTTATGAATCTGTTCAAGGCCACGCAGAATCACGATGATTGTTAATTTCGTTATTTGTTAGTTGATTGTTATCGTCGTTGTTTATGTTTACTGGTGCGTCATCTTTAATTAGCGCCATCTTTATTTACGCCCCTCACCCATGATCTCCATAACTGTGTATTTATCATTATTGTTTTTTCACCGCGGTTGTGCATTATCATCCATCATTATTATCGTAGCTTTATAAAGCGGTGTTGGCACGAATATTTTAGTCTTATTCTCAATTTAATAAATTCTTATAGAAGTGTGATTGGAGTTAATAATAATATTGAAGTTGATTGGAATTATAATAATATTGGAGCCCCTCGTAACTTAACATTTGGTGTCAGATCATCATTTAATAAGGTAAGAAAATTAATATTGTACATTAACTATATTAGCTTTTGATTAATTTAAATAACGGTGGTGTTTAAACGTTATTAATATATTAAATATTTACTTTTAATTTTATTGTGGTGGTTTTAAATATTATTAGTATATCATATAGCAACATTTAATTTTATTGTAGTGGTATTTAAACATTATTAATATATTATATATTAACAATTACTTTTTTTGGAATAATTTTGGTGTGAGTATTAGAGATTGTTGTTTAAAAATTATATTGTGTTTTTTTTAACGGTGTATAGAAAAGTAAAGTAAAAAAAAATTATATAGTATTTTAGTTAAATTTTGATTTTAGTTTATTTTTATATGGATAAAGCATTATTAGTTTTAATCATAATGATATTATTTGGCATTTTATGTATGTTTAATAAATGTGTACGTGTTATTTTAATTAAATTCCTTATCTTCACGTTGTAAAATTTGAAATTTATAATATAATTAGCAAATTTAGAAAATTTAAATATGTTTAATAGACAGCCTTCAGTTTTAGTAAATTTTTATAATTATTTGTTAACAGAAAGATTACTAATAATAATTTTGATCTTAGCTCTGATTTTAGTGTTAGTGTTGATTAAGGTACAAAAGGTAGAAAAGATATTTATTTTAAAAAATAAGGAGGGACGACGATGTTATAATTGCGGCAGAGTTGGTCATGTCCAAGGAAATTGTTTTATGAAACGTAGAGAATTTAACCGTCATGTAAAATTTAGAGATGATAATTTTAATAAGTATCCACCCATAGGTAATCAATGTTGTATGAATCATTGTAAGAGCGATCATTATAACCAGCGATCGGGCCAAGATAGAGCAGGGCCGTCAAACAATTTTGATTGACTTTTATCGCCGCGTGATCAGAAGATTACGCCGCGTTTAACTTTTATTAATATTTTTAGTTCTTCACAGACACCGTATGTTAAAGTTAATATTGAAGGTGTCACGTTAAATTTTTTGCTCGACACCGGTGCTTCTATTACGATACTTTCGCGTAAATGTTTTTTTAAATATTGGCCTAAAAAGCAAATCGTAAAAAGTAATATTTTAGCCAGGCAAGTAAATGGCGCGAAAATAGACATCTTGGGCAGCGCTAGAGTAGGAGTATGCGTAGCAGAGGTAATACTAAATTTAGAGTTGCATATAATCAACGAGGATATTGAAAACATAATTGGTTGGAATTGGATCCAACGGTTAGGGCCTTTAACGAATTGGTGGGGTTTATTTAAGCAGGGGAAGGTTGAAACATGTAATAAGGGTTATATTAATATTTTGCGAGGGATGCCAGAAATTTGTTTAGGGGTTGACGCTACAAAGCCGGTTAATAAGGTGATGGTGTCTGAAAAGGAACCTAAATCCTTGAGTTTTGAGGCTCTGAACTCTTTGAGTCATCCTCGGTTTAAATCCGTATCTTCGGGTTTGCTGAGTAGCGTTAATGGCAATTTTAAATTGTGGCATGAGAAAATTGAAAGGATCAAAGGGAAATATGTTGAAGTTTTTCGAGAGGAATTAGGTTGTTTAAGTGATATTTTGTTTTCGGTAAGGGTTAATTCTAATGCAACACCTCGTTTTTGTCCTGCTAGACGCATTCCATTGATGTGGAAAGATGAAGTGCACCAAGTCTTAGATAATTGGCTTAAAAATGACGTAATAGAACCAATTGAATTTTCGGAGTGGGCTACTCCTCTCGTACCGGTTAAAAAGAGTAATGGTACAATTAGGGTCTGTGCGGACTATCGCGTAACAATTAATAAATGGGTAATTGAGGTTAAATATCCTTTGCCTAGGTTAGAAATGGTTTTAGCTAACCTGAAGGGTAGTAAGTACTTTTCAAAGCTTGATTTAGCTAATGCCTATCTTCAACTTCGCGTAGATGATGAATCAGCTAAGTTGTTAACTATTAATACAGATAGAGGTCTTTATTCTTTTAGGAGGTTGCCTTTTGGTTTAAGCGTATCCGCTCCTATTTTTCAGAGAGCTATGGCATCTATATTTAATAATATAGATGGTGTTTTTTTTATTTGGACGATATATTAGTTACTGGTTCAACTCAGGACGAACATGATTTACGTCTAGAGAAAGTATTAAATTTAATTAAAATTAAAGGGTTGAGGGTTTCCCCTAGTAAATGTACGTTAGGCACCGATCAGGTTATTTACCTGGGTCATGTAATAGTGGCTGGTCATGTTAAGCCTAATTTGAAGAAGGTGCAGGATATTAAAAATATTAGAACACCTTTAAATAAGAAGGAACTCGCATCTTTCTTAGGTTTAATGAATTATTATAGTAAGTTTATTAAAGATTATACAAATTATTCTGGTCATTTGTATGAATTAACTAAAGAGGACGTAGTGTTTAAATGGAATAGTGATTTGGATCGTTGTTTTAACTTTTTAAAGAATGTTTTATTAACAGGTCCAATTCTTAAATGCTTTAATACTGATAAAGAGCATGTTTTAAAGGTCGATGCTTCTAATATTGGTATCGGCGGCGCTCTATGCCAGATTGAGGATGGAGTAGAGCACCCTGTCATATTTTTTTCGCGCAAGCTGACTAAGGCTGAGTTAAATTATTCCGTCATAGAAAAAGAGGCGCTTGCGATGGTTTATGGTTTAAAGCGTTGTCGAGAGTATTTAATTGGTAAAGCTTTTATATTATATACTGACCATAAGCCGTTGGTAGCTTTATTTAACAAGATTAATACCGAATTTTTGATGTCTCCTCGACTTCAGAGATGGTTATTAACTCTCGGAAATTTTTCGTTAACTTTAAAGTATAGAGAGGGTAAAAGTAATCACCTAGCCGATGTGTTATCGAGGCTGAGTGCAGATACTGTAACTGATAGTGGTGCGGTTATAGATAGGGTTCCTGTTAATGTATTAAAGGCTATCGATCTTAAAGATATTATTAAAGGTACAGATGATAGTGTTGAATTAACAGTTGTTAAACAAATTATTGTAGGAATTAAAAATATTCTCGATGTTCCTTTTGAATTTAAACATGTGATAAAGGAGTTATACATTGAGGATGATTTGGTCAAACGCAATAGTAAGTTGGTGATTCCACTAGAATTGCGTAGTAATATTTTAGAAATTTTGCATGAGGGTCATGCTGGTATAGTTAAAATGAAGGAGCTCGCTAGACAGTATGTCTGGTGGCCCAAGATAACTAGGGATGTTGATAATTATGTTAGGCAGTGTGCTATGTATAAATTAAATGCGGCCATGCCTCGTAAGGATAAAAGGGCTCGTTGGCCTCGTCCGAATTGTCCCTGGTTTAGAATTCATATTGATTTTTTTGAGTTTAACAAAAAGAGGTATATTTTGGTTGTAGATGCATATTCAGGTTGGACTGAATTTAAATTAGTACATAATATCTCTACAAATGTTACCATATTATTTTTAAAAGATTTAATAGGCGCATATGGTTTTCCTAAGTTTGTTGTTACTGACAATGGGAAAGCTTTTGCAAGTACAGATTTTAAGAATTTTTGTAATAGTTGGAAGATAACCCACTTATTTACACCACCGTATCACCCTAGTTCTAATGGGCAGGTTGAAAGGTATGTAGCCATTGTTAAGAAATGGTTAGAGCTTGCCCAAGCTAATAAGGAAGGCACCTGGTTATATCGTTTATATCATAATATGACACCTAGATACAGGCGTTTACCCGTAGGTGTAGAGTTTTTTGGTCATAAATTACGGTTTCCGCCGGATTTTTTATTTGATAGCGGTGTTGAGAATAACTTAAATGGCAACACCAGATATAAGGTTGATGATCTAGTTTGGTCTAGAAATTATTTAAAGCAGACTAGATGGGAATTGGCTAAAATTATTGCCCATCTAGGTAATAAGATTTATCAAATTCGGTCATTAGAGACTGATAAGATAGAGGTTAGGCATGTGGAACAGTTATTAAGTTATTCTGCTTGATGCCTAATTTTATTTAATATTAGATGGAACTAGTCACTTCTTGGTGTAGGGTGCGAGTGGTAGTCGAAAGAACTAACCCCCTACATCAGCCCGTTCCTCTGCATTTCTCAGTTGTTATAGGCTTGGACGGAGTGCCTCGTATTGTACACTTTATAGAGGCAGCGTTACCGAGAAGAGGTCCACAGTTGCTTAGCGGCGGGCGCAATCGACGGCGTACGAGAAACACCCGTAGGGGTCGCTGTGAGACGTGCCAGAGATGGCATGGGTTGCCGATGTGTGCGCGTCCGGATAACGTGTTGGAGAGACCCACGAATGCGGTGCAACCGTTACTGACGGCCAGTCGGGTCTTAATACCACCGTTGGCGGCTTTAACCCTCACGAGTGGTCCGCAGGGGTAGATTGTTTTTGGGAAAAGGGGTAGGTGTGGTATATCTATTTCCCCCCCCCCCCCCCCGCGCTTGTGGCTTAGACCAAATTTTAAAGCCCAATTTGAATGTCATGCTTTATCATAAAATTATCTAAATTCGATTGTGTAATTTTATTACCTTTTTATTACCGTATCTTAAATTATTTTCTGCTATAAGATTACCCTTGTTATGAATCTGTTCAAGGCCACGCAGAATCACGATGATTGTTAATTTCGTTATTTGTTAGTTGATTGTTATCGTCGTTGTTTATGTTTACTGGTGCGTCATCTTTAATTAGCGCCATCTTTATTTACGCCCCTCACCCATGATCTCCATAACTGTGTATTTATCATTATTGTTTTTTCACCGCGGTTGTGCATTATCATCCATCATTATTATCGTAGCTTTATAAAGCGGTGTTGGCACGAATATTTTAGTCTTATTCTCAATTTAATAAATTCTTATAGAAGTGTGATTGGAGTTAATAATAATATTGAAGTTGATTGGAATTATAATAATATTGGAGCCCCTCGTAACTTAACATTTATATAATATGATGGCTAATAAACTTAAAGAATTATATAAATTAAATGCTGAGATTTCAAAATAAATTTTTAAAATACTTTTAAATTAAGCTCTACAAATTATAAATTGGTTAACAAGGTGTTAGATTTTAAATAACTAATATAATCATACTGACTATTTTAATTTTTCCTAAATTATTTAATGTTGGAGACAAGCTATAGTAAATGGGAACGGGCACAGAAATTCACAAATCATAAATAATTCATCAGAAATACATCTGTTTTTTGATATGGATAAATTTTAAATACTAATTGGTATGAAGTAACATCATTTCTATAAAATTACGTTCTTAGATTATAGTGTTTTCTATATACTTTTAATAAAAGGCATTCTGGTATGAAGATTTTATTGTTTTAATATTTGGTATGCATATAATTTAAAATTGTAAAAATATAATCAGGTGTTAACATTAGGATGTAGGATATTTTGTAAAAATATTGAAGGAGGGATCTCAATGATTTTGTAATGGAATTTTTCTTTGCTGATACATCTATCTTCATCTAAATCCTTCTTGGATTTTGGCTTTATAATTTTACCTTGATTAATTCTACTTAAATTTAAGTTATTTTCTCTTTGCACATCTTTACGGTAATCAATGAATTGATATATGTTTGGAAGAAAAGTTTTTATGAGATTAATTAAATTTGTTATGAAACCTTTGAATGTGATTATAAGTTCTGGGAAAATTCTCCTCTTCAAATCGTCCCCCTATTTCATACTTAATTCAAGCTTTATCACCGACCCCTGTATCTTCAACATCTTCCATATATATGTCTAAAAGATAAACTTCATCTTTTTGGCTCATCTACCAAACATAAATGTAGTGTTTTTACATCTTCTCCTTTTAAAAAAGGCAACACCATAAAGCTTCTTAACATTTTATAAATGTCTTTTTTTGAATTTTTGGTCAATGCTAACCCAATTGACTTAGCTCATTTGTATAAAGATCGCTGGTAGTGAAAATAACAACCTAATAATACAATATATAATTTTATCAAGTTTATTTACATTTTATTTTAATGTGATGGAATAAAACATTTAAATCCAGCTGTGGCCCCTAGCTGAAAATCGATTTGAGCAATTTGGGGTTGAAACAAAATACCATAAACATCACAAATACAGACAAATTTATTAGAAAACTATTAGAAAGCTATATATGTATTGTGTATAGCCAAAATAATTTATAAATATGGTAGTTTTAACAAACCTGATAATATAAACCAAGTGTTATAAAAAATGTGCCATATCCAAAAATGGCGTTTGCTATTTTTAATGAGATTAGATAAGGAAGTGGTATTTCAAATTTTTTTTTATGTTTTATCAATATCAGCACAATTAGAAGGAATAATTAAATTTTTTCTATAGTTTGTAATATTCGTTTAGTTTTTTTTAAGTCTAACATTTTGTGCTACTTTTCTTCAAGTTGTGTTACTTTGAACTCTATTCATGGTGTTGTAATTAATTATTAATTATATTAATAACATACTAAAGTGCGTGAATACTTTTATATATAGTGTAAGGGCTAATACTTAGAGAATAATATAAAATATGTGTTTATATTTGAAAATATTGTTTATTCCTTTTTAAATAAATATAGACCAGTATATAGCACTGACTAGTTTAATTTTCTAATTTACCTAAAATTTAATGTTTGGAATATCAGATAAATAGGCACATTTAAAAGTTAAAATTTCTTCTTAATATCCGATGTTAAATATTTACATAAATATAGTGCCCGTTAATGTCAAATTATCGTATATTCATCTATATTTAGTATTTTAATTCAAATAAGCACAATAGTTTTTTATAGGTTAGGCAATTTTTATTCTTTTGCCATTTGAAAATAATGTATACAAAGAATTTGGTGATTAATTGATATCATTGCTACGTATTTCTAACTGGAATATGCATAGAAAACGCGTATATTGTATGATTAAGGGTCGTTAGAACAGTAAACATTCCAGTTCAAGATAACTCATCACGTGATTCTTTTAATCTTAACCGTCTGCGTATCCCTACCAATCATCCTTCGAGGTAAATAAACTCTAGGTTTATTAGCCCAATTACAAGTATATTAAATTCAGATTTTATATATATGAATATCATAGGGGGTATACTCAGTAACATAAATTATCAATATACAAAGAAAACTTGCCTATAATGTACCTAATTGACATTTTTTCAAGCCAAAGGTTGATCTGGACTACATTCATTCATTTAGTTCAGGTACCAATCTTTAATATTACTTAATTAAATTGCTCTTAATTAAGTTTTTATAATATTTAATTATGTCGTCAGAGAAAATTTACCTATCACTATTAATCATTACTATTGTCAATACAGGTTAATCTAATGGGACTAAAGGATGACTCATTTGGAAGGTTGGCTTCAAATCAAATCAGTGATAATTTTGAACCTTTGGATCTTCTTTCACCCAACGACACTCCTACCTTAAAATGCTACATAAAAGTAGTTGGTATGACATGTGCCTCTTGTGTTAATGCTATAGAAAAAAACTTACTTAAAATTACAGGTATATCTTATTTAGCAAAATGAAATACATATGATCTTTATATAATGCATGCCCTAGACCTTTTTTATTAACATGTATATCGACTTATGATAAATCATTTGAGACTCATGAAATATTGAAATATGTAACTTCTATTGGCTTAACACCATATATTTTTATTACTAAAAATGCTCAAGGTTTACAAAGTAATTTGCAATATAGTTTTATTTCAAGTTGTTATTTAAACATTGATTGCTCTAATGGATAGCATAATTCAAATTATATACATGTGGCCATTTTTTAGGTCACAATGTTTCATTTCCCTATTCATACTCACCTAAATTAAAGTGCCTCGTGCAATACAAATCTAGGTTATATAGGCCCTCATGTATTTACGAAAAAATCAAATACAGGAAACAGTTGTTTGTATTTTGATTGCAACTTAAAATCAGTTAATTTCCTGCAATAAATATTTTTTTGTTTTGTAAATATTCTAAATGCTTGACTTTTAAGACATTAATTTGCTCCATTACAAGTCAGGGATTTATCATATTCTACAAAAATATAAGGGAATTAATTTTTAATTGCTATGCAATTTATGGGATCGTTTTTTGGTGTCCGTCGTCCGTCGTCCGTTACCCTCCCTATCTATTTGCATTGGGTATATTAGGTTATCGCTTTTTTAAATTAATGCATGAGAAAGAGGTGCCCCACCCCTCATCTCTATCTCCCTCGCTGTGTTATTTTTTAAATTAATGCATAAGAGGTGCCCCACCCCTCATCTCTATCTCCCTCGGTGTGTTATATATAAGATTTGTTAAATTATCTATTATATAATAAACATAGATAAAAGTTGTTTACTTTTAATGCTATGCAATTTAACTAGTTATATAATAAACATAAATAAAAGTTGTTTACTTTTAATTGCTATGCAATTTAACTAGTTTTGGTTATATAATAAATATAGATAAAAGTTGTTTACTTTTAATGCTATGCAATTTAACTAGTTATAAATAAACATAAATAAAAGTTGTTTACTTTTTAATTGCTATGCAATTTAACTAGTTTTGGGGTTGGAATCCCGGAGTTTTTTTTGACTCTTATGATTGTTCTTGTTACTATCATTGATAATAAGAATTTTTGGCCGTCCGCTGGCTGCTGACCAATGAAAAAAATGACCATTGGCCAAAATGTGAATCGAAATTATTTTTTTCGTTTTTTTTGACTATTATGATTGTTCCTGTTTCTACCATTGCTATTATGACTTTTTGGCCGTCCGCTGGCTGCTGACCAATGTTATATAATAAACATAAATAAAAGTTGTTTACTTTTAATTGCTATGCAATTTAACTAGTTTTTGGGTTAGAATCCCGGAGTTTTTTTTGACTTTTATGATTGTTCTTGTTACTATCATTGATAATAAGACTTTTTGGCCGTCCGTTGGCTGCTGACCAATGAAAAAAATGACCATTGGCCAAAATGTGAATCCGAGTTTATTTTTTCGTTTTTTTTGACTATTATGATTGTTCCTGTTACTACCATTGCTATTATGACTTTTTGGCCGTCCGCTGGCTCCTGACCGATGGAAAAAAATGACCATTGGCCAAAATGTGAATCGAAATTATTTTTTTCGTTTTTTTTGACTATTATGATTGTTCCTGTTCCTACCATTGCTATTATGACTTTTTGGCCGTCCGCTGGCTGCTGACCAATGGAATAAAATGACCATTGGCCAAAATGTGATTCGAAAACTTTTATTTCGTTTTTTTTTTGACTATTATGAATTTATATCCACTTTTATTCTGTCCTGGCTGCTGACCAATGGGAAAAAATGACCATTGGCCAAAATGTGATTCGAAAATTTTTTTTTCGTTTTTTTTACTCTTGTGAATTTATATCCACTTTTACCGTGTCCTGGCTGCTTACCAATGAAAAAAAATGACCATTGGCCAAATTTTATATATAACCTAAAAATTTATTATAGATGGTCTAACAGACAGCCAACTATGTAATATATATTTTTAACCTTATAAATGCATATATATTTTTTTATTGGGTTAATATATTTCATTTAATTAGATTGTGATTTCATAGAAAACCTAAAAAGTAATATTTAAAAAAATAATATAGGTATTAGATTCTAATTTACGATAAAATATATCGATAGAAACTAACACAAAATTCGAAACCTCCTTCAAAGGTATAAGCATAGCCCGTTATTTCTAATTAAATTGAATCTACTATTAAACTCAAACACGAATTGTACTTTATTAGATGGCGCGCGTAAGTTTATATAATTAGTAAAAATTTTCTACGTGTCATAGATATTACACCGCACGTGTGGCAGGGAAATGTCCGATATTTTTAAAATGAAAAGGTATTTTAGGAATCTGAAAAGGTTATTTTACCCCCGGCCGCCCTGGGCACCTACGGGTAAAGTTTCGAGCGAATCGGGCTGGTAGTTTAAGAATTTAGCCCTTTTTTAAAACTAAAAAAAACTTTTTTTTTAATTTTTTTTTACATTAAATTAATATTTTGTTTTTGTTAATACCATTGATAATATGACTTTTTGACCGTCCGCTGGCTACTGACCGACGGAATATATTGATTTTCTAAACATAAAACACAACTTTATTATTTCATCATCTATATAAATAACATAATAACTTCTACTATTTTAAAGCCAGCATGGTATAGTGGTTATAGCGCAGGCTTGTGAACTGGAGGTGTGGGGTTCAAGTCAGGGAGGGGACAAATTTTTTTTTTAATTTTTTTAAATTAAATTAATATTTTTTCATGTTAATACCAATGATAATATGAATTTTTGACCGTCCGCTGGCTACTGACCAATAAAAAAATGACCATTGGCCAAATAAATCGAAATTTTTTTTCGTTTTTGAATTGGTTAACATTGATAATTACCCTATGTCCTCCCCTACAAGGGCCTATAACTAATTAACTAATTATTTTGCATCTAATACCCCCTATAGGCATTCTCGCCCCTTCCCACCTTTCTCGCCCATAAATTGCATAGCAAATATGCTACGTTTATACAGAGTATAGAATAGTTCCCCCTTCCCCTCTTCCCTTCCCCTCTTCCCTTCCCCTACTCCCCTTCCCTTCTCCCCCTTCCCACGAGGGCCGAAGGCCCGAGTTTTTATTCAGTTTTATTAGATGTTTTTTCTGGAAATCTGTATCATTAAATTAAACTAAGTGTCAAAATGTCAATAAAGAAACTATCTACTTTTAGTAAATATTTTCCTTCTTTAGTGGTATTTTTAATTTTATAAATTTTATTTTTCAGGGGTAGAAAAAGCCATATTAGCTTTGATGAGTGGGAAAGCTGAGATTTGGTATGCACCAGAATATATTTTGCCTCAACAAATTGCAAATGCCATAGATGATATGGGATTTGGAGCTGAAGTTATGGAGCAAGAGTCTGTAGCTGGACAAATGGTTGACAAAATTGAACTACACGTAAAATATTTTTATGTATATAATTCAAAATTTAAAGTAAAAATAGCTTTAACCACCTCCTTTTTATCCTTAAATAATAAATAAATATATTTTTTGGGGTTTACCATTAAAAAATGCATTCATTAAATTGTAATGAATTTATATATAAAAACTAAAATACTATAATTTGGTAAATACAACTTCAGAACACCTTTATTACAATAACTATTCCCTCTTTACCTTTTTGATTGCCATCCTAAAATCTGACTTTAACTCTATATTTTTTACAATTTTCTATCAATAATAAAAAACTTTGTTGATCTTATACATTGTAAGGTATTTTAGATTTTTGACTTAAAATTTATTAATTTTTAAATTTAATATACTTTTAAATGAATTTTAGATATCTGGTATGACTTGTGCATCTTGTGTAAACCACATCGAAACACTGGCCAAAAAAATAGCTGGCATCAAATCAGCCAGCGTTTCTCTGTCTACTGAGAAGGGGACTTTCGTTTATGACAAAGAAATCATCGGCCCGCGAGACATTATAGAAGCCTTGGAGGTTAATAAAATTAAAAATTTCTTTTAGTTATAATATTTAATTTATAATGCTTGAGTGTAAGCGCCCAGTGTTAGAAAATTATAAATAATTTTCGTGAGTGCGATTGTTTTTCGTAACGGCTGAGCTATAAAAGCAAAAATTGCAAAAAAATTATTTGCAAATTTCCCTAAGCTTCGTCCCATAAAATAGCTGTTAATCAGTGTAAATTTATTAAATCTATGCGTATGTTTAATTTATAAAGTTAGAAAAACAATTTTTGAACACTTATAAGAATTTGAGGATTATACGTTTTCAAAATCCTAAATAAGGATGCGATTTGAAAAAAAAGATTTAATTTTAAGTAGAATACATACTAGATGATGCGCCTTTTAGTAAAATTTTGTGGTTTATTAAGAAAAATTGACGGTCACCCTTTACTGCCTTGTAGTTGTTAGTGGTTGTTCAAGGTCTTAGGCAAGTTTTTTTCCTTGACTTTACCTCGCTTTTTGTTAAACAAAGTTGTTGTTCGTCGGTCTTCCTCCCAAAAACGCTGCTTAAATTTAAATTAAATTTGGTAAATGTGATAGGAAATTAAATAAATTTTTAAAAAAATATGCCTTTCGCTTTATTTCGAATAAATATTTTACAAATTTTGGATGGAGAGCGGCGGTGTTGTATTCTTATTGTTAAACATACATTACTTTTGATCAAAAATGTAAAAATTTTGAGCACATATACATTATTTTTATACTTTATACTAAATGAGAATATTTTAATTAATATTAATTATTTATAGGTACGTTATGTGTAATAATCTTACATGTTTTTTAAACTAAATGTATAGCTTCAAGAAGTTATTTCAATGATATCATTTGTATATGAATTAATTAACATTTAACATACTGTTTTTGAAATATTTTAACGACATAAATTTTGGTATTTTGAATATTAAAAAAGGATTTTTAAGTTATTTTTTTTAAACATTTATTGTGTAAAGGATGCCGGTTGGAAAGTATCTTTGCTGACAGCTACTAATCGAGCTTCCTACCTGCCCCACCACAAAGAAGACATTAAAAAGTGGCGGTCCTCCTTCTTGGTCGCGCTCATGTTTGGGGCTCCGGTCATGGCTGTCATGATGTATTCTATGCTCTTCTCTCAACACTTTTCAGCCCTGCAAGTATTTCCCGGCCTTAGCCTGGAAAATCTCATCCTCTTTTTGCTGTGTACTCCCGTGCAGGTTATTTGATTGAATCTCGAGATTTTCTTCGCGAGTTTGCCAAGTGAACATAGCTTAAATCGGTAGAAAATTATGTTTTTTTTAACTCTGTTTCCATTAAAAATTATGATGGGGGATAGATATGCCATAATAGAGGTTATTTTTAATGTTAAAACTAGGTGTAGCTTTAAGGAATCATTCGCCGACCTCTTTGTCACAAGCTAACTTGCTTCTAAATCCGATTTCAAATTTCTTAGTGGAGCTCGGGATTTTATAAAGCTACTTACTTACAGTTTTATCATTTAAAGTAGTGTTTTAAAAACGGCTGGGTTTTGTTTGGTCGATCTTTGGTTTTAATCGACCAAACATAAACGGATTAAAGGTTTTTTGACTGTTTTTCTTAGTCGCCTAAACATACCATAGGTGTTTTGGAAGGTCGACCAAACAAAACCCAACCGTTTTTACAACACTAATTTATAGCATTTCTACATTAAAATGTATACTAAGGCTCCTGTAAAAACGATAATACAATGGCACGCAAATGCAAAAGCTGATTTAATATAAATCTTGAAAGTTTTTCCGGTTAAAAAGATAATGTTACTAACATTACCTTTCTTTTATGGGCCTTAAAAAGATTTCATTCTCCCTCCGCTTTACAGCTAATATATACGCGATTCTCATCAACTAACGCTAAAAAATTTACACAAAATACTATTTTGCCATTTATTAAAAATAGTAGCTAAATTTATTAATTTCCATGCAATATATATGTTTTTTTGCTCTTTATACGAATTATTACCCTCTTGATTTTTAGATCTACGCGGCCCAACATTTTTACACGCAAGCCTACAAATCGCTGAAGCACAGGCAACTCAACATGGACACCCTCATAGTATTGGCTACGGGGATAGCTTACATTTATTCTGTCTTCATGACGGGTATCAGTATGTATTACAAGCTCCGCCCTGCGCCCATGACATTTTTCGACACGCCTCCCATGCTCATCATTTTCGTTTCGCTGGGCCGTTGGCTAGAACACATCGCGAAAGTTAGTTTCCTCAAAAATTAGAGCAGTTAAAAAAATTTTTTAATCTAAATTAAGCTTGAAGAGCTACGGTTCTAAATTTTGGTTTTATATTTAATGGTTAAGGAGTTTCAAGGAATATATAGTAAGATTTGGGTTTGGGGTTGGTAAATTTTCATATCTAAAAAGACGATAAAATATTAAATTATCACTTACTGAACGGAACGATGAACAATACTTTATATGTCAAATAGGAGAATTAAGCTATAATCAACAGTATCGCACAATGTTAGTATACCAGGCTTATTATCTCAAAAATTTAAACTAGAATCGAAGGATTTTTTAATCTGGGTTAGATAATTCAAGGAGAGACCCCTATATCCCAGCATTTTAAACATATAACTTAACCAGCTATATATTTTGATATATAGGCTCGTGAAATGTGTATAAAAATTTAAATTTAATATTAATTAGTATTTTAACTTATGAGCAAAAAAAAACTTAATAATCTGAATCTTGAAGCTTTCTCGACCCGATTTTTGCTTTATAGATTCTTTGCTGTCGACGTTTTATCGATTCTAATCAATTAAATGGGCCATTTACTCTTACAATTCACTCCGCCATTGAACCAGAGTCTTCTCAGGTGGGGTTCGAGTTGAACTAAATAAGGTCGTATTAAGTTTGGGCCAAAAATTGTCTTTACAGGACCTTGCCGTGTACTGTCTCACAAATTATTTTCTAAAGCTGCTTGATTTAACTTAGTTCTTATTCCTAAAAAGTAGTAGTTAGCTGGGTTCGAGTTGAATTTAAGATAATTTCCCGATTTTAAATTTCAGCACTTTGCATCGTATTTAAGTTATTATATTAACAAATATTATATAGTAGTTGGAATGATATTAGTTTTAAAATCAGAGCTGCCTCTATCACTTTTTGAGCTGCGCCATATAAGGGTTTTCACCACGGTTTCCATCATTATTTGTACAGGGCAAAACGTCTGAAGCTCTAACTAAACTAATGTCACTTCAAGCTACGGAAGCCACATTGGTCCTGATAGATAGGAATTCGGCCAACGCGAAAGCACAAAATCAAAAGCACGCCAAAGATATTTATGATGGATTAGGGGGAGAAGTAGTAGGAGAACGGCAAATAGACGTGTCTCTAGTCCAGAGGGGTGACGTGCTTAAAGTGGTACCCGGTGCCAAAATCCCGGTCGATGGCAGGGTCCTTTTGGGTAATACAAACGTGGACGAATCTCTGATAACTGGTGAATCCTTGCCCGTTCACAAAACTAAAGGTATTTTAGTGTTGTTATTGTATGAGAATATGTTTTGTGATTATCCTATGGCCCAGTGTCGTTTTTACTTAGTTCCATGCTTATGGAAGTGGAACTTAAGTTTCGTAAGAACTATTTCTAACCGTACGTCTGCTATTTGAGTGAAAGCATAATAATCTTTCTTGAATCAACTAACTTTTACACAGTTTTTTCTGAAATAGTCGAGAAATTTAGGCTCGGGTATGACTAAAGGTATTGTTTATCTTTTTTTTTGCTTGGTTCGTTTTAGCACCGAAGCCTATTGTCGCTTAAATGATGTAAATGAGGTCGAGCTTTTGTGCAAGACATAATTAGCACCGAAGATCTGTAATAAAATAACGAATACTAAAGTAGACCACATAACATAAATAGGTCGCCTTCAGACGTTTATGATTGCGTTTAATTTGCCGTCATTAAGTTTTCCTCCTTTATATATATATTATATATTAATTGAAATTTAAAGAAATCAATAATATTTTTGAATAAATTTTGATTTAATCAATTTATATTTAATTGATAGGATCGCCCGTTATATAAAAAAAATCCAAGTTAACATCAACAAAATGCTACGAATTGTATGTCGAATTTTTTATCCGGCAACGATAACAAACGAAAATTTGTGGAGTTGTAAGATCCCTCCAGTTAAAAATATTATGATATCAAGGAAGTGGAATTTTTTAGCACATCAGGTCCGAAGAAAAGGTACAAACTATTGCCTGTCTTCACTGTTCTGGTATCCTCCTTCACTAAGAGGTTTGAAGTGCAATGGCAGTTGGCTACACAAGACATTTCGAGAAATTCAATTATTAGGTCAGGACTGGGATTCAATGTTGACAATAATGCAAGATAGGAAACTATGGATAGAATTCTCAAAGAACCAACTATCTAGTCTTTCAACTACAAGGGCGCGTATATCTCATTCGTAATAAATGCTCACCTACAAAGTTCTCTTAAATTCTCATGAAGTTGGGTATTACATATTAACATGCCATAATTACACTGCATATTAATCAAATTTGTTACAGGTACATTACACACGTTGTCACCAACGTGGCCTTATGCGCCATTTGGCGTGAGAAGGGGCCCAACGTTAGATTGCACTCACTAAGCTCTTGGGCGGAATCTGACGCATAATGTGGAAAGCCGATAATAACGAAAGTAACCCTAATTCTAAATATATGATCTAAAATATCAAATTAAAAAGAGTTAATTACATAAATAAGTATATACAATATATATAATATTATATATATAAATATGTGCTGTATATTACATACATTATAATATGTAATATATTGTTAAGCGTTCCTTGTGTATATCGTTATTACATATATTTAAACCCATCTATGTATTCAAAAGTATATATGCACTACATATATACATTTACAATTATATAAAGACAATATATGTGAATAATTATAGATATACATACATATGTATAATATAATATATGGATTTGATTAGTTTTCCGTATTTCCAGCTTTCCACATTTTGCGCCTAAGTGCTTGGGCGTCTTCGCGGCAATTATAGGCCATGGCTACTTCTAACATTTATTCTAGTAAGCGTAATCATTTTAAAAACGCGTTTCTTATAATTAGCATTACGCACGTTCGGTAATTTGTTTGTTTACGTGTAAAGAATAGCCATTTGTAAAACAACATGGATGACAAATGTAAAAAACAAACAGTAAGTGTCAAATTACTTATAAATAGTTGTTTTAATCTAAAATTTAGGTATCATCTTAATATTGGAATTCAAATCAAAGTTTTATGTAATTAATTTTGCAAAATAATTTATGCAATTTTTTTAAGTTTCAAGAATGAATATCAAAACAATTAAATGTCTTTATTTTATAATTTAGTTTCATGTCATATATTAAATAAAAAAATGAGAATTGTATGTATGTCTAGGTTCTTATTTAACTTTATTGATAAAGCTGACCTTATTAAAAATAAGAATTGTATATGGATATCTAGGTTCTTATTTAATTTTATTGATAAAGCTGACCTTATTAAAAATGTATAGATAATTATTTTATAAAAATGAGAATTGTATATGCAGCTTGGTTCTTATTAAACTTTATTGATAAAGCTGACCTTATTAAAAATGAGAATTGTATATGCATCTAGGTTCTTATTTAATTTTATTGATAAAGCTGACCTTTAATGTGTTACACTAATAAATTGATAAAAGACTAATAAATAATTTATAAAATACATCTTTTATTAACTATAGATTATAATATCAAAATGTATAGATCAAATAAACTAGGGAACTGTAAAACACGTGGAAGAGTTTTTTGCACTTCAATAGGTTTGCTTTTGTGCTTAAAGATTAAACCTAAAAAAAATTATATAATATAATTAATATATATTAATTTACTAGTGTCCTTTTTCAATCTACCATTCCTAAACTTTGGAGATTTAATAGACTCCAATCTATTTTCAATACCTAAAAAGTTTACAACAGTTTAAATTTAATTACTTTTTAGAATAGGCTGTTGAGAATCACCAACATCATAATTATTAGTAAATATGTTGGATTGTTGAGGATTGCCTACATCTTAATTATGAAATTAACAATAAAACTTAAGTTAATTGCAGCCATTCTGAAAATGTCAGGGACTCTACGTTCTAACGGTTCCCCCGCATAATCCCGAAAACGCAGAATCCCGAATTGCGAAACTACGTTTTTCCGCCATTTTCACATATGGAAAATTTGGAAAACTCTTTAAGCTGCCCAAACCAAACTAAATAAAATGCTAAGAATAATTTGTAAAATATTCTACCCAGTTGTAATTAGCAACCCAAACCTTTGGACCCTTTGTGAAATCCCTCCCATTAAAAACATAATAATATCACGGAAGTGGAACTTCTTAGCCCACCAGACTAGAAGCAATGGACTAAACATTTGCTTAAGATCAATTCTATGGAGACCGCCCCAACTAAGAAATCTAAAATGTCGAGGATCCTGGATCCACAAAACTTTCTCTGAACTCCGCTCTCTCAACCACGAGTGGAATACTATAATCCCCATAATGCAAAACAGATCCGCTTGGAAAACCTTCTCTGCCTTCAATTTCCCCACAAAGTATCCCCTCCCGGCCGCCTCAACTTCGAATAGTCTCTCAACTCAACAACATCCCAGATATTAACCATGGAGAGCCTTCTAGGCCTTACATCGAAATCTGAGTGGATAATCGGTAGCCCCTCAACCCAACTGCATCGTAAATAAGCCCCAATCCGACGCCCAAACTAGCTAACCAGGGATGGAGAGCCTCCTAGCGAGTACCACAATCTGATTGGAGAAGCGGTAGCTCCTCAAACCAACCACATCGGAAAAACACTTTCTTTCCACACCATTGATCCGTGAGCCCGAGGCCGACGGTCTAGCGAACAATGGAAAACCTTCAAGTCCTCTTACCGCAATCTCAAGGAAGTGTCGTATCCTTAATATTTAATATTTATATGCTTATATTAGTCTCATGCATGGTCCGCTTTTGCTTATACTTTAGTGCTCCTTACTAACAGTACTGACCTTCGCTTTAGTATACTAACAAATTAACCACTAACCTACTAACAACTGAACACGTAACCTTTGGTTAGCGTGGCCCGAGATGCACCAATGGTGTTAGATGGGACTCAATCTTAGCTTGCCGATTTAGCTAAGCTCTTGTTTGACATCGGGGCTTATACATACATACATACATACTTTAACTATTGCAAATCAAGATAACAAAGAAAATATAAGTAAGCTTTATTATGCAAGTATACACATATTAAAAAATCTAAAGAAAAAATGATATAGTCACTTTCAAAAAGTTTGACTATATCAAGATCAGAGCAGGTAAGATGGGACAAGTATACTGTAATTGCAGGCACTACAGTATATGTAAATGCCCAGGAAGAGCTGTCCATAGATATAATAATTTTCTGATAACATCAGAACATTCCCAAAATTGTATACAAAAACAAAATCTCCAGTAAGAAACTTAAAAGTTTTTTAATACAAATTTAGCTTTGAATGAAAAAACAAAGTGTTATGGTTATAGAAAATATCATAGAAAATCAAGAAAGTAAGATATGTCTAACCCTAACCCTAAGGTGCAATTTTATTAAACTCAATGGATGATATATAATACCAAGTAATGTCACGTGATTTATCATAGACATTAACTGTTAGTTACTATTAACTATTAAATTTATTGTAAATAGATTCTAACAATAATGATGCGTAGATGCATGACCAAACATGAATTAAATATCAAATCTAAGAAACAGATCAGAAAAGAAGAAAATTATCCTATGAGAAAATTTGCACTTAAAGCTTGATTACATTTATTTATTACATCCAATAAAGATAATATCAATTCTATTATAGTTCTAATTAAGTCTATATACATAAGCTAAATATATGTTTAAATAGTTTTCTAAGCTTATTAGCTTTATAAAGTTTGTCAATGATATGACAGAATTTACTTTAACTCTTTTTTCATATAATATAACCCTAACCCTATATAAGATTACTTGTGAGATGTTAGTAATGGCACATGATTGATTATCATAGACATTAACTGTTAGTTACTATTAACTATTAAATTTATTATAAATAGATTCTAACAATAATGATGCGTAGATGCATGACCAAACATGAATTAAGTATCAAATCTAAGAAACAGATCAGAAAAGAATAAAATTATCCTATGAGAAAATTTGCACTTATTACATTTATTTATTACATCCAATAACGATTATATCAATTGTATTATAGTTCTAACTAAATAAACATAAGCTAAATATATATTTAATATAATAGTTTTCTAAGCTTAATGATTCCAACAACTTCAACTAATGATTTCATATTTTCTAACCTAGAAATAATTTATTTTTCTTAGTAAGGTTACTTGTGAGATGTCATTCTATCATTTTTAAAATAATGATTCCAACAACTTCAACTAATGATTTCATATTTTCTAACCTAGAAATAATTTATTTTTCTTAGTAAGGTTACTTGTGAGATTTCATTCTATCATGATTTCATATATAAATGTTAAAATGAAACCAATTGAAAAATATCATATGGTAATTTCAAATCGTAGCCATAGCCTTATCGTAGTTTCGGGATTGTGTGGTTTCGGGAATATGCGGGGTTCCCGTTCTAACATATTAGCTTAGTGTTCAATACCAATGAAATACATATCAAACAACTTATCATCCATCTCACATGCTATGGAATTTAATTCTGAAGTTATGGTCTGGAATTTTTTGATTTTTGGACAATGATCTTTCAATTGTAGGGACATTGTCAATTTGAATGATAACCTCATTTTCAGAATCCACAATAATTGGCCCAGATTTTACCCATCTCTTTGGGCATAATTTAGTGTCAAAATATTCAATGTTGTTATCGAATTCCTGCGAAAAGGAATATGATTTGCGAATTTTGAAGGAAGGGGGAATTATCAGGCTTGAATTGGGGGGAAATATTGGGCCGTAAAAGATAAACTATTGGGGGATGGCCGGGCTTAAAGCCACTAAATAAAGATAACTTTACCGCTCTACATTTCGCCAATCTATTATATTACAAGAAAAATTATATTAATAATAATAATACTGAATGATCGATATCAAAATTATCAATATAATAACACGTGTATATTAAAAATCACTGATGCATATTGATACAAATAACAAACACGTATAATCAGGGGGGGGGGATAACATACGCGTACTAGAAATTAAATGTAAAAGAATAATAGTCTACGCTATGAGTGTACAACGTGTAAGATCAAAAGAATTGTACCGCGTGTTGAACTCTTAACTTTTGAATAAGATGAGGTGGGAAGATATCTTCATCTTCGTATCTCTGGATACGATAGTTGTTAAATCTCCTTGCCTTAAAGAGGTGACAACAAGGCAACAATATACTGCTTTGAAAGCCACATGAGCATAGTTTCTGTGATAATAAATTGCTCACCATTAACTAGAAAACTATTATCTGTGGGAGAAATCCAAACATTTTGATAAGTTGATTTGTTCCAAAACAATTTTAAAGGCATATTTGGTTAGCTTTTCCCTAAATTTGTATTCACATGAGTTTACAGAAAATAAGACAGCCACTTGAATTGCGCTATTTAATTGTAAACAACAACATCATAATACCGATCATTTGTTGATCGGAAGGAAAATGGTAATTATAAGAAACGCGTTTTTAAAATGGTTGTGCTTACTAAAATAAATGGGGTGCCCTATCAACTCGCCGAAAACAATCTCGCCGAAAAATAATGTCCCCCAGCTAAAAAAAGGTCCCCAAGCTTATTAACCCTAACCCATCAACCAATCACAAATTTGGGGACATTTTTTAGCTGGGGGACATTATTTTCGGCGAGATTGTTTTCGGCGAGTTGACGGGCCACCAATAAATGGTAGATGTAGCCCCTACATGCTCAATTGCTAATTACTCATCAGTTAAACTCACCTATTCTTACCAGAACTCACCTATTCACATCAGAACGCAGCTGATATTACCGTTTGTTTTTAATTTTTGAAGTGTAAAATGTCTAATGTTAAATTTATATTATCCCAAAGAAAAAACCTATTTTAGTTTATGAAAATTTTGAATACATTCTAGTCAATATTGGAAAAGATACGCGTGTTTATTATAAATGTCGATGTAGTAATTGTTCTGGAAGAGGTTTCTACTTAAATGAAAATTTTACCTTATCCCATGACCATGATAATATCCCACATAAAAGTAATTTATAATTATTTGCACTTATTTTATATATAGCTTATCCAAACTATGGATGCATTGATGAACCTCAACAAATATTGAATATTTACAATACTGCTAGTAGGCCTCTCCAAACATTAGACATAAGTAAGTTAGTTGAATACAAATTCATCATTAACGTATTCTAGGTGTATTTAGGATAGCAATGGAACAAAATAGGTGCAGTGCAATATCTACAGCAATGGAACAAAATAGGTGCAGTGCAATATCTACTTTCACCATTTTTACATCTCATAGTTGTAAGTTTAAGAAAATTATATTATAATTTGTATATATTGTGCCTCTAGTCATCCTCAATTTGATCATGCCTTGCCTTTCACCATTTTTACATTTCATAGTTGTAAGCTAAAAAATAATATATTATAATTTGTATAGATTGTGCCTCTAGTCATCCTCAATTTGCTCATGCCATGCCTTCCACCATTTTTACATCTCATAGTTGTAAGTTAAAAAAATATATTATTATTTGTATAGATTGTGTCTCTAGTCATCCTCAATTTGCTCATGCCTTGCCTTCCACCATTTTTACATCCCATAGTTTGTGCCTTCATTAATATTCATAATTTACGTTGTGCCATTTGTAAACTCTATTTTTTTATGTTTTGTTAATATTAAAAAGGATTGTTCTAATTTGCAATAAAGTTTTTAACTTATGTTATTGTGTCCAATATATGTTATTGCTGATAATTTTCATCTAATGTTGATATAATAACAACATATTAGGAACTATAAATTTAGAAAATTTGGCTGGAAATTATCATTTGTAATATAAATTATCAAAGTTTAATTCCATCTTATAAAAGCCTATTAGATATAAATAGATTAAATGAATTATGATCTCCGAAATTTATACTGAGATTCTTAATACATTACATATTAGACAAGAAGATTGCCTCATGGGGATGGGGTGGGTTTTCAAAATTTTTGGACTTATAATTTTTTATTAAACATTTTATGAACAATAATGGATGTGCTAAAGTAATGAGTGTGAACCAACAGAGTTATTAATATTTAACCATGAGGACCTATTTATTTTATGGGATATGGAGGTAATATATCTTGATATCACCTCAAGGTATAATTATAAAATGATGAGATGTTTAATTAAGATGTGTAATAATAGAACATTTGAATGTATTAGGTTAAGGTGGCATGATCTTATTTGCAAGCTACATGATCATACATATATTCTAGATGTAATTGAGTAAGAACTAAAAGTAGGAATTTCATTATCACCTTCATCACATATCTATTTGTCAGAAGCAATTGATAGTATTTGTTTACAAACCTTTATATTGCTTTCCATAATTAAAAAGATGTCATTTGTATATCAAAATTAGATCACAAAACAAATCTAGACTATTACCATTCGTTAATTGTTAAAGTCTAATTCTATCCAATAAGAATATAAACTTATTGTACATATAAATAGATTAGGTAAATTTTATTCCCCAAATTAAAATTGAACTTCTCAATAGATTTTACGCTAGATAAGTAAATCTAAATTAACTTTTTATAATATAAAAAACTATGACTGATGACTCATTATTTTATTGTAAAATTTGCATTACAATTTTACACTCATTTCACTTTTTATAGGATAAAAAATGTATGAAAGATGATTTATTCAAAATTTATTTACTCATTCTCAAAACAAACTTTTTATGATCACAAATAATACAATCAAAGCCTAGGTGAATAAATCTAAAACCGTTTCTTATTATGTTATAATATTATACTCTTACACCTATACTTACTTATATTATAATTTTAAATAAGGTTTTATAAAAAACACTATTTTTAATTATTGAAAAAATGTTGTATTTATTTATATGACTTTTATTTCATGTGTTTTATAATTTTAATATGTACCAAAATGCGCTGTTTGAAGCATTTGAGCAGTTAGCAATTGAGCAGGACCATGGCCATAAACACTCAGGTAACCTGCTTTTTAAATAATATAAATCCTGTGGTTTCAAATAACGATGGCGATTTAAAGAGGGGAAAAAATCAAGCTTGTAAGTCTCTCTATATAAGTCATATTTTTTGTTTAATTTTTTATAAAAAAGAATACGGATTCTGATGATACTTTAGCAAAAGTTATAAATGGAAAACCTGCAGCTGCTCAAAAAACTCCTATTAAACCTAAGGATGATGACGAAACTAGCGAGGAAGATTCTTCTGAGGAGGAAACATCTAAACCAATCCAAAGGGCATCTGTGAATGGTAATATTTACAATTAAGGTGGCTAACTAATTTAATTAACACCATCACATTTTGACTAAAAATTTCTCATAAGAGGTTTCAAATACCAAAATTAGTCCAGCTCCACCCACCAAAAAGGCTGACGATGATGATGAAGATGAGAGTGATTCCTCAGATGAAGAAGAGGTCCCTAAATCATTACAAAGAAGAATGCCCAAACTGGTAACTATTTAACTTTCTTTGATTATTTTATTTTCATGAGCAATATTAAGCTTTATTTTATAATATAAGAGTTGTGTTTGCAGTCTGATTTTTGTATAAAAGAACAACATTTTATAATATAATTGCAGCAAATCAGGCAACAAAAGAAGATAGCGATGAAGATGAATCTTTTGAAGAAGAGGATGAACCTACCCCAGCCTCACAAAAGAAAGAAGGTATACAATTGTTAACATCTTATAATAGTTAGGTATGGTTTGATAACACAGGTCTACAAAAAAAATCATCCCGCTATCTAACCTATAATTATGATAATCATCCTTATATTTAATTTTATACGCATTTGCTTAAACTCCTTTTCCTTATCAAAACTCATCCCGCAATGTTTACTAACACATAGAGCCCTGCAAAATAAAATTTCTTCTGCCCCAGCCAGGCTCGAGCCCAACTTCTCAATTTTTATTTAGCCCGGCCCAAGCTCGAAAGACTTTTTTATTTTTGGCCCAACCCGATTTTCCAAATAAAATTTTTGAAAAAATATATTATTGAATTTTTTTTTCACCATCTAGACATAAAATGCATTACATTATTATTAGTCCTAATTTACAACTAGGATGAATTTGAAACAAAAAATCCGTTTTCACTCGTTAGAGTTTATTCAGCTAATCATTTAAATCTAAAAATTTAACTATAAAATAAATTTTTAACAGATTCAAATAAAAAACTTTTTGAAATAGTTACTTTTCTTATTTTTAAAGTTGTAACAGCTACTATGATTCTATAATATAATAAGACTAGCTGACCGGGCAAACGTTGTTTTGCCATTTACCCGGGTGTATTCGCAGAATATATATCATGATAAATTTCAATAGATTAAGATATCAAATATAATTGGTAAGTGTTTATTATGCAAAAACTTTTAAACAAATAATTAAAGAGGGCCCAAGGCTTACCCAAGAGAGAAACCTGGCCCCATGGCCCCCTTCCCCCAAGGGAAAAATCTTTGGGCAAAATGGGTAGGAATAGCTAAATTCTAAACCAAAGGCGCCGATTTTTAAGAAATAAAAAGTTAAAGTCCACCTTTTGTTTAATTCTTGAAAAAAGCCCCTATGGCTCAAAAACTCCTTATTTATTTCAGAAATCCAAACCTACAACTTATTAATACAAATTCTCAATTATAGTGTGTCACAAACAGATTTTTTAATATTATCTATTAAAGATCTCCACAAGCAGACCCGGCTGGCGGGCAGGTATGGACGGGCTTTGTATCATAAAAATTTCAACGGGCCGTGCCCGGACAATAATTAATGGAACGGACACAAGCGGGCCTGAGATATTAACAGGCATAAACGGTCATGGAATTACAAACGCCCTTAAAAGTCAGACAATTATAAAAATATATAATTTTTATTAAATGTATTTATTAATTGCTAAATTCTTTTAAATAATTTTGTAACCTCTATTTTTTATATATCCTGTGGCATTCATTCAGCGCTGAATTTGACTTTAAAGCATTTTTATTAATTGCTATCCAATTTTTCTATTTGCTACCGATTTTCGTTTACATAATTTAACATAAAAGCTTCGTATATTCTATTATAAGTAAGTTTAATTCCTTATTAATTAAATGCACCAAAATTTTTAGTGCTTGCACAATTTTCTCTTTGTTGAATTATTTCAAATTTTTAAGAAATTTTATTGCTTTAATAATTATTAGTGCCATAAATTCAATAAATACCTTTGTTCTAATCTAAAACTCAGGTGTATTAACTAAAATAAATTTATCAAATCAATGTAAAATGATTATTGAAAATTTTCATGTAATTTTATTATGGTATTTTGATTTAATGATAATACTGAATTTTAACTTCTTAGGTATGTTAACTTAAATTAATCAAATTAAAGTAAATTGTTTGTTGAAAGTTAAATATTTCATGTATTTTTTTATAGTATTTTGATTTAATGGTAATATGTTGAAACTTCTTAGATGTATTAACTGTAATTAATTTATTGAATGTAAATTACTAATATCATAATGTATTAAAGAAACCTTACTGCATTATCATAAAGTAATAAAGAAAGCTTAGTGCATAAATGAAATTTAAAATATCAATTTTAAATCATAAAGTTGCAGAGTACTTAATTTTTTGACAATGTTTAGTGGGTGTTAAAGTAGAAAGGCATCCTTTAGATATTGTTTTTCCTATTAAACATAAAGCGAACTACATAAAGTTGACAAAAATTGATTTATACATGATTCGTCTAAAATCATAACTTACATTATTTGCAAAAAAAATAATTTAAATTTGGTGGTAGGAAATGAATCAGAGTGTAATTTGCCAATGGGTTTTTATATGCATAAATAGTAAGTTTAAATAGGATTGGGGGGGGGGGGGTCATAAGACAATTTTTTTAATTTTTAACGGTATTTGCAAAAAAAATCTTTTATTTAGGGGGGAGACATCGGCCCCTTCCCCTACGCCCCTTGGCTACACTCATAGCTAGTAACTTATATTTAAAACATTTTTGCATTTGTTCGAGCAGAGATTAGTTATTCATTATTATATAGCTAACATTTGGCCAAATCACAATTTAAAAATTTGTCAAATTGTAAATTATGGTTTGATTGATTTATTTAATAAGTCAATGTTCCTACCTTGAAAATTTTCTAGCTTAAGTGTATGTGCATGCGTACCCAGGTTTTGAATTATAGGGGGAGGGGGGCAAAAAGTTTAAAAGTTCATTTAGAGGGGGGCAAAACATAAATTTTTTAATTTTTTAATGTTTTGGCATTAAAAATTTTTTTCTCGTAAACCTTGCGTAAGCTCATTTGTGTAGGCTCATCTGCGTAGGCGTTAATCTCTGCGGTGTGAATACTTAAAACAAACATATTAATCAAATTTATCCAGACATGCAAATAACTACAACTACTACAACACCTTCCCCTTTTGCCTTCTCTGGCACCTCCTAATTTTGGTCAAAGGAAAGTTGCCCTAGGGCCTCCGTCGCACTCTGCGACAACTCGTTATTACTTGGTGTGGCTGACTCATTAGCCTTTTGAGTCACCCTCGGAGTAGCCTGAGTTTGAATATATTATTATTCATCGACCAAATTTCATCAAATTAGCCAAATAAAATATCGACCTCCTGCAACCATTAAACGTCCAAATATAGCAAAAACAATACAGATAAATTATCTATTATAAACATTCAAAACATTATAATTGTTGCATAACGCCAAAAAGCTTATTTCTGGTTTTAGCCGGTTATGGCTGATTAGTTTTAATAGTTATTTTCCCCCTCCCTTTGCTAGTTGTATGACTCTTTAAATTTATTGTCACGCAGTCCTAATCCCCCCATCTTTATTATTGTTACCAGTGCGCTATACGGTGATCGCGTTTGTTTGTTATAATCCCCCTCCCTGATCGTGATGGTATTGTTTACATATTTTTATCTCCCATCATTATTGTTTACCCACTATAAAAAGAACGCTTGTCGGTAAAAATTATTATTCTCATTCTGATTGTTATTACTCGTAGTCATATATATTTTTGATCTGATTGTAGTCATATATTAATAAAGCTTATTACCGGAGAGATCTAGTATAAGTCCTCCCTTTTTGGGGGGAGGACCAACTCCCTCAATTCAAAAATAATAAATAAATAGAATTAAAACTTGTAAATCTATATTGGTGTCAGAAACGTGGATAATTGAACCGTCGGTGAATCCAGAACCAGTCCTGAATTAAACATGAGATTTCTAATTAATTCCTTGTATT
The DNA here is from genome assembly GCA_964036665.1 of Gordius sp. MW1. NCBI lineage: Eukaryota > Metazoa > Nematomorpha > Gordioida > Gordea > Gordiidae > Gordius > Gordius sp. MW1. The sequence goes on from OZ038529.1 coordinate 5,430,773, forward strand.
CGTTACATTCATTAGAACAATTGGCTACCCAATTTTAACCGCAAACATAATACAATGGAAATTCCAAGATGTCGGTGAACAGATGGCGGCCAAATTCTGAATGGGCCACTAAAATATTATTATGATCCAAATACAAAATTCTCCAATATCTGAGTTGTCAGAAAACGTGGAAACAAAATCACGCCGCACACTAATCATCAGATGTAACAAAGAAAAATTCCGAAGGAATCCGAAGAAAGGAGAATATTCAATGAAGGAATTCTGAGAATTCTAATGGCAATTTTTATGGAGGGTATGTAACCCCTGGAAATAAATAATCTAAAAGAATCCTAATCCTAATTGTGTTATTTAAATATGATTATTATATTGTTATTTTTCGATATTGTACCAAAACCCCCCCCTTTTATTTGAATAATTTTTGGCGATTTTATGTCGAGGGAAAAGCAGTTTTTTTAGTAAAGTATGGCAAGGAAAAGGTCTATTTTTGTTGGAACTTGTAATAAGGAAAATGTCTATTTTTGTTGGAACTTGTAATATGGGTTATATTGATTGTTGTTACGAAAAATGCCAGTGATTTGTTTAAAAGTTAACGCTACTGATAAGCTGACGGTGTCTGTAAAAAGAACCTATATCTAGTGATGCGGAAAAACCGAGAAAAATCTCGGTCTCGTCTCGTCTCGTCTCGAAAAACCGAGACGAGACGAGACGAGAATTTGAAAAATGGAGTCGAGATCGAGACGAGAATTTTGATGTCGAGACGAGACGATACGAGATTTTCTCGGCGAGATCTCGACTTTTTATTGATCGTTAGATTTTAGTAAATTATTGTGTATTTTAATTTACATTTAAGGTATTAAGTGTAAATCAATATGTATGGAATATATTTAATATTAAAAAAATTCACAAGTGTAGTAAATATTATATATTTTTGCAAAAAAAATAAAATTTGGCAATCATTTACCTAAGTATGGTTGATTTTTGTCATACATTTAAATACGTACTCTTTAATTTAAAGTTTAAAACCTTATGTTCTTAATTCTATAAAAATGCTGCTTTTATTGTTGTTTTACAACGTTTTAATTTCTGCAACTAGTTATCAATTCTATAAATAATAATAACATCATTAAATGTCACTCGCATAAACATGCAATAAACACTATGGGCTATAACTGATGATGGTTATATTAATGGACTTAAACGTTTGCCTTAAATATGTTAAGGTCTACTTTGAATCATTAGCAAAGGTTAATAAAGGGTCTCATTTTGCTCACTTATGCAACTATATCAACTATAAGCGAACTTATAATTTTCGAAGTCCATTTATAGTTGACAGACACAGTGAATTTGATGCAAATATTATAATTTGCTAGAACAATAAAATTTAATCTTTTATATTTCAAATTTATTTATAGTTTTTTTAGTCTGCACTTTTTATAGAAAATGTTATCTTTATGAGTTAATTCATATCTTTATATTGTCAATGAGATGTCGTGTCCCGCTAAATCTTTAAAAAGTTTGTGTATTAAAGTTTTTCCAAAAATATAAAATTTGCCATTTGGATTTTTGAACACTTATTTATATTTTTAATAAAATAGGAGAAATTTTTATTCCGTATATATTTTTTTTTAAAAGTCGAGACGAGACGAGAATTCTCGTCGAGACGAGACGAGACCGAGATTTTTCTAGACCGAGACGAGACGAGATCGAGATTTTCCTAATCGCTCCCGAGACGAGACGAGATTTTGTATTCGAGACCGAGACGAGACGAGATCGAAACACTACCTATATCCTTGAATTTTGAGGCTCTGAACTCTATGAGTTATCCTCGTGTTAATGAGGTGGATTAAAAATCCGAAACCTCGGTGTTTAGACGTGTATATTAAAAATCACTGATGCATATTGATACAAATAACAAACACGTATAATCAGGGGGGGGGGATAACATACGCGTACTAGAAATTAAATGTAAAAGAATAATAGTCTACGCTATGAGTGTACAACGTGTAAGATCAAAAGAATTGTACCGCGTGTTGAACTCTTAACTTTTGAATAAGATGAGGTGGGAAGATATCTTCATCTTCGTATCTCCGAAAACGATAGTTGTTAAATCTCCTTGCCTTAAAGAGGTGACAACAAGGCAACAATATACTGCTTTGAAAGCCACATGAGCATAGTTTCTGTGATAATAAATTGCTCACCATTAACTAGAAAACTATTATCTGTGGGAGAAATCCAAACATTTTGACAAGTTGATTTGTTCCAAAACAATTTTAAAAGCATATTTGGTTAGCTTTTCCCTAAATTTGTATTCACATGAGTTTAAAGAAAATAAGACAGCCACTTGAATAGAATGCCCAAACTGGTAACTATTTAACTTTCTTTGATTATTTTATTTTCATGAGCAATATTAAGCTTTATTTTATAATATAAGAGTTGTGTTTGCAGTCTGATTTTTGTATAAAAGAACAACATTTTATAATATAATTGCAGCAAATCAGGCAACAAAAGAAGATAGCGATGAAGATGAATCTTTTGAAGAAGAGGATGAACCTACCCCAGCCTCACAAAAGAAAGAAGGTATACAATTGTTAACATCTTATAATAGTTAGATATGGTTTGATAACACAGGTCTACAAAAAAAATCATCCCGCTATCTAACCTATAATTATGATAATCATCCTTATATTTAATTTTATACGCATTTGCTTAAACCCCTTTTCCTTATCAAAACTCATCCCGCAATGTTTACTAACACATAGAGCCCTGCAAAATAAAATTTCTTCTGCCCCAGCCAGGCTCGAGCCCAACTTCTCAATTTTTATTTAGCCCGGCCCAAGCTCGAAAGACTTTTTTATTTTTGGCCCAACCCGATTTTCCAAATAAAATTTTTGAAAAAATATATTATTGAATTTTTTTTTCACCATCTAGACATAAAATGCATTACATTATTATTAGTCCTAATTTACAACTAGGATGAATTTGAAAAGCATGATTAAAATAACGTTCGCGGTCCAACGTGTTTCCATCAGTTAAAAGTGGTCACGTTGCACATTCCACTTTCCGCAGTGCATGCCTAGCCATTCTTTTATTAGATCATGATAATCAATGATATGAATGAATTAGTGACGCGTGCAATTAACATCCAAAACAAATTCGTGCAGGGGGGGGGGTTGGGGTGTTAAAATAATTTATAGCAAAAATACTTGTATAATAGATATACTAATATTATAAGATGGCTAAATGAGTAATAAAACCAATTTTAGAGGGTCATTTTGGCGCCAATTAAATAAAATACCGTTTCTAGCAATTTATGACCACTTCAAGATGGCCGCCCAACTTTCTCTTTTCTTTAATTTGATTAATAGGTAGTATAAAACATTTATCTCAAATTTGAAACGGTTTGAGAGGGTTCAACAGTAATTATGCCATTTTGGCCGTTTCGGCCATTATGAGATGACCATCGACAAAAAAAATTTTTTTTATCTTTTTTTCTATGGAGATAGGTCTTACCTATTACTACAACAAGATTCTATGATTTGGGGGCCAATAACTTATAAATTTAATTGCATATAGCTCACGAACCGATTTTTTAAATGGCCGATTTTCGACCTTTGAGCGCCCACAACTTAAAAAGTAGTGGCCCAAATTAGCTAAAATTTTCGGAAATTAATAATTTTACTAGTTTTAACATTTCCACCAAATTTTATAAAATTTTGAGGGGGTCGGCCGAAAAACGCCTTTTTATGATCGTTTTGACATGGAATGTCCCTATAAAAAAAGCAATTAAAATTGATGGCGCTATATTATTAAACAAACTTTAATCGCATTTTTAGCATTTTTAATTTTTATGTATTTTTTAAGTGATATTTATTTTAAAATGCTGTTTGATATCTTCAATATTTTAATATTTACCTTTTTAAAATTATTTAATTTGCGAAAATTACGAATTTCTATATGATCACCACATTACAATGTGCCTCTCAAGATGGCGGAAAAAAGAATACACATTTTGTGCGTTGATAAACAGTCTATCTAGTCTATGATTATATCACTAATAGGCGCTGCATAAGGCTTTTTTGTTTGGCCCACCTTTGGTTTTAGTCGACTAAACATACACAGACCAAATTTGGTCTATTTTTCTTCGTCGACCACTAGGCTTAGTCGAAATTTGAAAAACATACCAGAATAGACGTTAGTCTTAGTTAAACCTAAGGTCGACCAAACAAAATCTAGCCGTTTTCAGAACACTAGTGGACATAATATTTTCGTTTAATTAAGTATGGGGTCAAGTAGCAAAAACGATAATAATATTTGTTATAAAAATCATGATTTCGAACATATGTGATGATAATTTACCCGGGGTCCTTTTATATTCAACTGGGATGTATCGGTATCGGACGACGTGGAATTTAGTCAGGTTGTTTTGAGATGTGTTCTCCACCTAATAAGGGAGATGGGTTTTGCTTCAACAGAAGTGACGATTGGGCAGTCTGCAAAAATTTGTGCCTGGCCTGCAGTATGCTTACTTTGCCATCTTTTTAAGAAACAATAAGCAAAATTACTTTAAATTTCGAAATAAAAATTTATAATAATGCAATAAATACTTGCATTTAATGAATTTTAAACTAATGTTATTTCGTTTAATGTCGTCTATACAAAAATTATAACGTTTTAAGACGAAATATTACGTCACGACAGCAAAACTGAAATGTATTATTGCCAGATAGTGAGGTGCTGTGCTGGGTAGGTACAAATTTCGTGTTCTTCCGACCCCCTCAAAATTTTATAAAATTTGGTGGAAATGTTAAAACTAGTAAAATTATTAATTTCCGAAAATTTTAGCTAATTTGGGCCACTACTTTTTAAGTTGTGGGCGCTCAAAGGTCGAAAATCGGCCATTTAAAAAATCGGTTCGTGAGCTATATGCAATGAAATTTATAAGTTATTGGCCCCCAAATCATAGAATCTTGTTGTAGTAATAGGTAAGACCTATCTCCATAGAAAAAAAGATAAAAAAATTTTTTTTTGTCGATGGTCATCTCATAATGGCCGAAACGGCCAAAATGGCATAATGAACCCTCTCAAACCGTTTCAAATTTGAGATAAATGTTTTATACTACCTATTAATCAAATTAAAGAAAAGAGAAAGTTGGGCGGCCATCTTGAAGTGGTCATAAATTGCTAGAAACGGTATTTTATTTAATTGGCGCCAAAATGACCCTCTAAAATTGGTTTTATTACTCATTTAGCCATCTTATAATATTAGTATATCTATTATACAAGTATTTTTGCTATAAATTAATTTTAACACCCCAACCCCCCCCCCCCTGCACGAATTTGTTTTGGATGTTAATTGCACGCGTCACTAATTCATTCATATCATTGATTATCATGATCTAATAAAAGAATGGCTAGGCATGCACTGCGGAAAGTGGAATGAGCAACGTGACCACTTTTAACTGATGGAAACACGTTGGACCGCGAACGTTATTTTAATCATTCTTTTCAAATTCATCCTAGTTGTAAATTAGGACTAATAATAATGTAATGCATTTTATGTCTAGATGGTGAAAAAAAAATTCAATAATATATTTTTTCAAAAATTTTATTTGGAAAATCGGGTTGGGCCAAAAATAAAAAAGTCTTTCGAGCTTGGGCCGGGCTAAATAAAAATTGAGAAGTTGGGCTCGAGCCTGGCTGGGGCAGAAGAAATTTTATTTTGCATGGCTCTATGTGTTAGTAAACATTGCGGGATGAGTTTTGATAAGGAAAAGGGGTTTAAGCAAATGCGTATAAAATTAAATATAAGGATGATTATCATAATTATAGGTTAGATAGCGGGATGATTTTTTTTGTAGACCTGTGTTATCAAACCATATCTAACTATTATAAGATGTTAACAATTGTATACCTTCTTTCTTTTGTGAGGCTGGGGTAGGTTCATCCTCTTCTTCAAAAGATTCATCTTCATCGCTATCTTCTTTTGTTGCCTGATTTGCTGCAATTATATTATAAAATGTTGTTCTTTTATACAAAAATCAGACTGCAAACACAACTCTTATATTTTAAAATAAAGCTTAATATTGCTCATGAAAATAAAATAATCAAAGAAAGTTAAATAGTTACCAGTTTGGGCATTCTATTCAAGTGGCTGTCTTATTTTCTTTAAACTCATGTGAATACAAATTTAGGGAAAAGCTAACCAAATATGCTTTTAAAATTGTTTTGGAACAAATCAACTTGTCAAAATGTTTGGATTTCTCCCACAGATAATAGTTTTCTAGTTAATGGTGAGCAATTTATTATCACAGAAACTATGCTCATGTGGCTTTCAAAGCAGTATATTGTTGCCTTGTTGTCACCTCTTTAAGGCAAGGAGATTTAACAACTATCGTTTTCGGAGATACGAAGATGAAGATATCTTCCCACCTCATCTTATTCAAAAGTTAAGAGTTCAACACGCGGTACAATTCTTTTGATCTTACACGTTGTACACTCATAGCGTAGACTATTATTCTTTTACATTTAATTTCTAGTACGCGTATGTTATCCCCCCCCCTGATTATACGTGTTTGTTATTTGTATCAATATGCATCAGTGATTTTTAATATACACGTCTAAACACCGAGGTTTCGGATTTTTAATCCACCTCATTAACACGAGGATAACTCATAGAGTTCAGAGCCTCAAAGTTCAAGGATATAGGTTCTTTTTACAGACACCGTCAGCTTATCAGTAGCGTTAACTTTTAAACAAATCACTGGCATTTTTCGTAACAACAATCAATATAACCCATATTACAAGTTCCAACAAAAATAGACATTTTCCTTATTACAAGTTCCAACAAAAATAGACCTTTTCCTTGCCATACTTTACTAAAAAAAACTGCTTTTCCCTCGACATAAAATCGCCAAAAATTATTCAAATAAAAGGGGGGGTTTTGGTACAATATCGAAAAATAACAATATAATAATCATATTTAAATAACACAATTAGGATTAGGCTTCTTTTAGATTATTTATTTCCAGGGGTTACATACCCTCCATAAAAATTGCCATTAGAATTCTCAGAATTCCTTCATTGAATACTCTCCTTTCTTCGGATTCCTTCGGAATTTTTCTTTGTTACATCTGATGATTAGTGTGCGGCGTGATTTTGTTTCCACGTTTTCTGACAACTCAGATATTGGAGAATTTTGTATTTGGATCATAATAATATTTTAGTGGCCCTTGGAATTTCCATTGTATTATGTTTGCGGTTAAAATTGGGTAGCCAATTGTTCTAATGAATGTAACGAATACAAGGAATTAATTAGAAATCTCATGTTTAATTCACGACTGGTTCTGGATTCACCGACGGTTCAATTATCCACGTTTCTGACACCAATATAGATTTACAAGTTTTAATTCTATTTATTTATTATTTTTGAATTGAGGGAGTTGGTCCTCCCCCCAAAAAGGGAGGACTTATACTAGATCTCTCCGGTAATAAGCTTTATTAATATATGACTACAATCAGATCAAAAATATATATGACTAAGAGTAATAACAATCAGAATGAGAATAATAATTTTTACCGACAAGCGTTCTTTTTATAGTGGGTAAACAATAATGATGGGAGATTAAAATATGTAAACAATACCATCACGATCAGGGAGGGGGATTATAACAAACAAACGCGATCACCGTATAGCGCACTGGTAACAATAATAAAGATGGGGGGATTAGGACTGCGTGACAATAAATTTAAAGAGTCATACAACTAGCAAAGGGAGGGGGAAAATAACTATTAAAACTAATCAGCCATAACCGGCTAAAACCAGAAATAAGCTTTTTGGCGTTATGCAACAATTATAATGTTTTGAATGTTTATAATAGATAATTTATCTGTATTGTTTTTGCTATATTTGGACGTTTAATGGTTGCAGGAGGTCGATATTTTATTTGGCTAATTTGATGAAATTTGGTCGATGAATAATAATATATTCAAACTCAGGCTACTCCGAGGGTGACTCAAAAGGCTAATGAGTCAGCCACACCAAGTAATAACGAGTTGTCGCAGAGTGCGACGGAGGCCCTAGGGCAACTTTCCTTTGACCAAAATTAGGAGGTGCCAGAGAAGGCAAAAGGGGAAGGTGTTGTAGTAGTTGTAGTTATTTGCATGTCTGGATAAATTTGATTAATATGTTTGTTTTAAGTATTCACACCGCAGAGATTAACGCCTACGCAGATGAGCCTACACAAATGAGCTTACGCAAGGTTTACGAGAAAAAATTTTTTAATGCCAAAACATTGAAAAATTAAAAAATTTATGTTTTGCCCCCCTCTAAATGAACTTTTAAACTTTTTGCCCCCCTCCCCCTATAATTCAAAACCTGGGTACGCATGCACATACACTTAAGCTAGAAAATTTTCAAGGTAGGAACATTGACTTATTAAATAAATCAATCAAACCATAATTTACAATTTGACAAATTTTTAAATTGTGATTTGGCCAAATGTTAGCTATATAATAATGAATAACTAATCTCTGCTCGAACAAATGCAAAAATGTTTTAAATATAAGTTACTAGCTATGAGTGTAGCCAAGGGGCGTAGGGGAAGGGGCCGATGTCTCCCCCCTAAATAAAAGATTTTTTTTGCAAATACCGTTAAAAATTAAAAAAATTGTCTTATGACCCCCCCCCCCCAATCCTATTTAAACTTACTATTTATGCATATAAAAACCCATTGGCAAATTACACTCTGATTCATTTCCTACCACCAAATTTAAATTATTTTTTTTGCAAATAATGTAAGTTATGATTTTAGACGAATCATGTATAAATCAATTTTTGTCAACTTTATGTAGTTCGCTTTATGTTTAATAGGAAAAACAATATCTAAAGGATGCCTTTCACTTTAACACCCACTAAACATTGTCAAAAAATTAAGTACTCTGCAACTTTATGATTTAAAATTGATATTTTAAATTTCATTTATGCACTAAGCTTTCTTTATTACTTTATGATAATGCAGTAAGGTTTCTTTAATACATTATGATATTAGTAATTTACATTCAATAAATTAATTACAGTTAATACATCTAAGAAGTTTCAACATATTACCATTAAATCAAAATACTATAAAAAAATACATGAAATATTTAACTTTCAACAAACAATTTACTTTAATTTGATTAATTTAAGTTAACATACCTAAGAAGTTAAAATTCAGTATTATCATTAAATCAAAATACCATAATAAAATTACATGAAAATTTTCAATAATCATTTTACATTGATTTGATAAATTTATTTTAGTTAATACACCTGAGTTTTAGATTAGAACAAAGGTATTTATTGAATTTATGGCACTAATAATTATTAAAGCAATAAAATTTCTTAAAAATTTGAAATAATTCAACAAAGAGAAAATTGTGCAAGCACTAAAAATTTTGGTGCATTTAATTAATAAGGAATTAAACTTACTTATAATAGAATATACGAAGCTTTTATGTTAAATTATGTAAACGAAAATCGGTAGGATAGCAATTAATAAAAATGCTTTAAAGTCAAATTCAGCGCTGAATGAATGCCACAGGATATATAAAAAATAGAGGTTACAAAATTATTTAAAAGAATTTAGCAATTAATAAATACATTTAATAAAAATTATATATTTTTATAATTGTCTGACTTTTAAGGGCGTTTGTAATTCCATGACCGTTTATGCCTGTTAATATCTCAGGCCCGCTTGTGTCCGTTCCATTAATTATTGTCCGGGCACGGCCCGTTGAAATTTTTATGATACAAAGCCCGTCCATACCTGCCCGCCAGCCGGGTCTGCTTGTGGAGATCTTTAATAGATAATATTAAAAAATCTGTTTGTGACACACTATAATTGAGAATTCGTATTAATAAGTTGTAGGTTTGGATTTCTGAAATAAATAAGGAGTTTTTGAGCCATAGGGGCTTTTTTTCAAGAATTAAACAAAAGGTGGACTTTAACTTTTTATTTCTTAAAAATCGGCGCCTTTGGTTTAGAATTTAGCTATTCCTACCCATTTTGCTTTTACAATTTTTACTATAAGGGAAAAGTAATCATTCATCATGTATTCGATTCGCGGTTACCACCCGTCGTAAATCGGAGATTTTCTTGATAATACTTAAACAGAAATTGCTTTAAACCCTTATTTCAATATTATATAAAAAAAAATAGTTATTTACACCACAATTTTGGGGTTCTTCCTAAACCGCCAAAAAAAGTTTATCTGATTTATGTTTATTATTTCTATCTTTTTTAGAAGATTTTATATTTCTATCTAATTTATGTGACTAGAAAATCAAGTATGCCATACTGATGAGATCCAATAAGAGCGAAAACGATATATGTCTCTTATTATACGTTATATGTCTGTTATTATATTTGAGTTACATGCTAAAAAGCATCGTGATATATTTAGCCAACTAAATCTCTAATAAAATTGCCTCTAGATGGTGCTAATTGGAGTATACTTATAATTTAATTGAGTCACTACTATGGGGGTTTATTATTATCTAACTGAAATGTAAACAAGGTTTACTTTAACTTAATAATAAATTGTATTAACACTTTTTTTTATATAATATGATGGCTAATAAACTTAAAGAATTATATAAATTAAATGCTGAGATTTCAAAATAAATTTTTAAAATACTTTTAAATTAAGCTCTACAAATTATAAATTGGTTAACAAGGTGTTAGATTTTAAATAACTAATATAATCATACTGACTATTTTAATTTTTCCTAAATTATTTAATGTTGGAGACAAGCTATAGTAAATGGGAACGGGCACAGAAATTCACAAATCATAAATAATTCATCAGAAATACATCTGTTTTTTGATATGGATAAATTTTAAATACTAATTGGTATGAAGTAACATCATTTCTATAAAATTACGTTCTTAGATTATAGTGTTTTCTATATACTTTTAATAAAAGGCATTCTGGTATGAAGATTTTATTGTTTTAATATTTGGTATGCATATAATTTAAAATTGTAAAAATATAATCAGGTGTTAACATTAGGATGTAGGATATTTTGTAAAAATATTGAAGGAGGGATCTCAATGATTTTGTAATGGAATTTTTCTTTGCTGATACATCTATCTTCATCTAAATCCTTCTTGGATTTTGGCTTTATAATTTTACCTTGATTAATTCTACTTAAATTTAAGTTATTTTCTCTTTGCACATCTTTACGGTAATCAATGAATTGATATATGTTTGGAAGAAAAGTTTTTATGAGATTAATTAAATTTGTTATGAAACCTTTGAATGTGATTATAAGTTCTGGGAAAATTCTCCTCTTCAAATCGTCCCCCTATTTCATACTTAATTCAAGCTTTATCACCGACCCCTGTATCTTCAACATCTTCCATATATATGTCTAAAAGATAAACTTCATCTTTTTGGCTCATCTACCAAACATAAATGTAGTGTTTTTACATCTTCTCCTTTTAAAAAAGGCAACACCATAAAGCTTCTTAACATTTTATAAATGTCTTTTTTTGAATTTTTGGTCAATGCTAACCCAATTGACTTAGCTCATTTGTATAAAGATCGCTGGTAGTGAAAATAACAACCTAATAATACAATATATAATTTTATCAAGTTTATTTACATTTTATTTTAATGTGATGGAATAAAACATTTAAATCCAGCTGTGGCCCCTAGCTGAAAATCGATTTGAGCAATTTGGGGTTGAAACAAAATACCATAAACATCACAAATACAGACAAATTTATTAGAAAACTATTAGAAAGCTATATATGTATTGTGTATAGCCAAAATAATTTATAAATATGGTAGTTTTAACAAACCTGATAATATAAACCAAGTGTTATAAAAAATGTGCCATATCCAAAAATGGCGTTTGCTATTTTTAATGAGATTAGATAAGGAAGTGGTATTTCAAATTTTTTTTTATGTTTTATCAATATCAGCACAATTAGAAGGAATAATTAAATTTTTTCTATAGTTTGTAATATTCGTTTAGTTTTTTTTAAGTCTAACATTTTGTGCTACTTTTCTTCAAGTTGTGTTACTTTGAACTCTATTCATGGTGTTGTAATTAATTATTAATTATATTAATAACATACTAAAGTGCGTGAATACTTTTATATATAGTGTAAGGGCTAATACTTAGAGAATAATATAAAATATGTGTTTATATTTGAAAATATTGTTTATTCCTTTTTAAATAAATATAGACCAGTATATAGCACTGACTAGTTTAATTTTCTAATTTACCTAAAATTTAATGTTTGGAATATCAGATAAATAGGCACATTTAAAAGTTAAAATTTCTTCTTAATATCCGATGTTAAATATTTACATAAATATAGTGCCCGTTAATGTCAAATTATCGTATATTCATCTATATTTAGTATTTTAATTCAAATAAGCACAATAGTTTTTTATAGGTTAGGCAATTTTTATTCTTTTGCCATTTGAAAATAATGTATACAAAGAATTTGGTGATTAATTGATATCATTGCTACGTATTTCTAACTGGAATATGCATAGAAAACGCGTATATTGTATGATTAAGGGTCGTTAGAACAGTAAACATTCCAGTTCAAGATAACTCATCACGTGATTCTTTTAATCTTAACCGTCTGCGTATCCCTACCAATCATCCTTCGAGGTAAATAAACTCTAGGTTTATTAGCCCAATTACAAGTATATTAAATTCAGATTTTATATATATGAATATCATAGGGGGTATACTCAGTAACATAAATTATCAATATACAAAGAAAACTTGCCTATAATGTACCTAATTGACATTTTTTCAAGCCAAAGGTTGATCTGGACTACATTCATTCATTTAGTTCAGGTACCAATCTTTAATATTACTTAATTAAATTGCTCTTAATTAAGTTTTTATAATATTTAATTATGTCGTCAGAGAAAATTTACCTATCACTATTAATCATTACTATTGTCAATACAGGTTAATCTAATGGGACTAAAGGATGACTCATTTGGAAGGTTGGCTTCAAATCAAATCAGTGATAATTTTGAACCTTTGGATCTTCTTTCACCCAACGACACTCCTACCTTAAAATGCTACATAAAAGTAGTTGGTATGACATGTGCCTCTTGTGTTAATGCTATAGAAAAAAACTTACTTAAAATTACAGGTATATCTTATTTAGCAAAATGAAATACATATGATCTTTATATAATGCATGCCCTAGACCTTTTTTATTAACATGTATATCGACTTATGATAAATCATTTGAGACTCATGAAATATTGAAATATGTAACTTCTATTGGCTTAACACCATATATTTTTATTACTAAAAATGCTCAAGGTTTACAAAGTAATTTGCAATATAGTTTTATTTCAAGTTGTTATTTAAACATTGATTGCTCTAATGGATAGCATAATTCAAATTATATACATGTGGCCATTTTTTAGGTCACAATGTTTCATTTCCCTATTCATACTCACCTAAATTAAAGTGCCTCGTGCAATACAAATCTAGGTTATATAGGCCCTCATGTATTTACGAAAAAATCAAATACAGGAAACAGTTGTTTGTATTTTGATTGCAACTTAAAATCAGTTAATTTCCTGCAATAAATATTTTTTTGTTTTGTAAATATTCTAAATGCTTGACTTTTAAGACATTAATTTGCTCCATTACAAGTCAGGGATTTATCATATTCTACAAAAATATAAGGGAATTAATTTTTAATTGCTATGCAATTTATGGGATCGTTTTTTGGTGTCCGTCGTCCGTCGTCCGTTACCCTCCCTATCTATTTGCATTGGGTATATTAGGTTATCGCTTTTTTAAATTAATGCATGAGAAAGAGGTGCCCCACCCCTCATCTCTATCTCCCTCGCTGTGTTATTTTTTAAATTAATGCATAAGAGGTGCCCCACCCCTCATCTCTATCTCCCTCGGTGTGTTATATATAAGATTTGTTAAATTATCTATTATATAATAAACATAGATAAAAGTTGTTTACTTTTAATGCTATGCAATTTAACTAGTTATATAATAAACATAAATAAAAGTTGTTTACTTTTAATTGCTATGCAATTTAACTAGTTTTGGTTATATAATAAATATAGATAAAAGTTGTTTACTTTTAATGCTATGCAATTTAACTAGTTATAAATAAACATAAATAAAAGTTGTTTACTTTTTAATTGCTATGCAATTTAACTAGTTTTGGGGTTGGAATCCCGGAGTTTTTTTTGACTCTTATGATTGTTCTTGTTACTATCATTGATAATAAGAATTTTTGGCCGTCCGCTGGCTGCTGACCAATGAAAAAAATGACCATTGGCCAAAATGTGAATCGAAATTATTTTTTTCGTTTTTTTTGACTATTATGATTGTTCCTGTTTCTACCATTGCTATTATGACTTTTTGGCCGTCCGCTGGCTGCTGACCAATGTTATATAATAAACATAAATAAAAGTTGTTTACTTTTAATTGCTATGCAATTTAACTAGTTTTTGGGTTAGAATCCCGGAGTTTTTTTTGACTTTTATGATTGTTCTTGTTACTATCATTGATAATAAGACTTTTTGGCCGTCCGTTGGCTGCTGACCAATGAAAAAAATGACCATTGGCCAAAATGTGAATCCGAGTTTATTTTTTCGTTTTTTTTGACTATTATGATTGTTCCTGTTACTACCATTGCTATTATGACTTTTTGGCCGTCCGCTGGCTCCTGACCGATGGAAAAAAATGACCATTGGCCAAAATGTGAATCGAAATTATTTTTTTCGTTTTTTTTGACTATTATGATTGTTCCTGTTCCTACCATTGCTATTATGACTTTTTGGCCGTCCGCTGGCTGCTGACCAATGGAATAAAATGACCATTGGCCAAAATGTGATTCGAAAACTTTTATTTCGTTTTTTTTTTGACTATTATGAATTTATATCCACTTTTATTGTGTCCTGGCTGCTGACCAATGGGAAAAAATGACCATTGGCCAAAATGTGATTCGAAAATTTTTTTTTCGTTTTTTTTACTCTTGTGAATTTATATCCACTTTTACCGTGTCCTGGCTGCTTACCAATGAAAAAAAATGACCATTGGCCAAATTTTATATATAACCTAAAAATTTATTATAGATGGTCTAACAGACAGCCAACTATGTAATATATATTTTTAACCTTATAAATGCATATATATTTTTTTATTGGGTTAATATATTTCATTTAATTAGATTGTGATTTCATAGAAAACCTAAAAAGTAATATTTAAAAAAATAATATAGGTATTAGATTCTAATTTACGATAAAATATATCGATAGAAACTAACACAAAATTCGAAACCTCCTTCAAAGGTATAAGCATAGCCCGTTATTTCTAATTAAATTGAATCTACTATTAAACTCAAACACGAATTGTACTTTATTAGATGGCGCGCGTAAGTTTATATAATTAGTAAAAATTTTCTACGTGTCATAGATATTACACCGCACGTGTGGCAGGGAAATGTCCGATATTTTTAAAATGAAAAGGTATTTTAGGAATCTGAAAAGGTTATTTTACCCCCGGCCGCCCTGGGCACCTACGGGTAAAGTTTCGAGCGAATCGGGCTGGTAGTTTAAGAATTTAGCCCTTTTTTAAAACTAAAAAAAACTTTTTTTTTAATTTTTTTTTACATTAAATTAATATTTTGTTTTTGTTAATACCATTGATAATATGACTTTTTGACCGTCCGCTGGCTACTGACCGACGGAATATATTGATTTTCTAAACATAAAACACAACTTTATTATTTCATCATCTATATAAATAACATAATAACTTCTACTATTTTAAAGCCAGCATGGTATAGTGGTTATAGCGCAGGCTTGTGAACTGGAGGTGTGGGGTTCAAGTCAGGGAGGGGACAAATTTTTTTTTTAATTTTTTTAAATTAAATTAATATTTTTTCATGTTAATACCAATGATAATATGAATTTTTGACCGTCCGCTGGCTACTGACCAATAAAAAAATGACCATTGGCCAAATAAATCGAAATTTTTTTTCGTTTTTGAATTGGTTAACATTGATAATTACCCTATGTCCTCCCCTACAAGGGCCTATAACTAATTAACTAATTATTTTGCATCTAATACCCCCTATAGGCATTCTCGCCCCTTCCCACCTTTCTCGCCCATAAATTGCATAGCAAATATGCTACGTTTATACAGAGTATAGAATAGTTCCCCCTTCCCCTCTTCCCTTCCCCTCTTCCCTTCCCCTACTCCCCTTCCCTTCTCCCCCTTCCCACGAGGGCCGAAGGCCCGAGTTTTTATTCAGTTTTATTAGATGTTTTTTCTGGAAATCTGTATCATTAAATTAAACTAAGTGTCAAAATGTCAATAAAGAAACTATCTACTTTTAGTAAATATTTTCCTTCTTTAGTGGTATTTTTAATTTTATAAATTTTATTTTTCAGGGGTAGAAAAAGCCATATTAGCTTTGATGAGTGGGAAAGCTGAGATTTGGTATGCACCAGAATATATTTTGCCTCAACAAATTGCAAATGCCATAGATGATATGGGATTTGGAGCTGAAGTTATGGAGCAAGAGTCTGTAGCTGGACAAATGGTTGACAAAATTGAACTACACGTAAAATATTTTTATGTATATAATTCAAAATTTAAAGTAAAAATAGCTTTAACCACCTCCTTTTTATCCTTAAATAATAAATAAATATATTTTTTGGGGTTTACCATTAAAAAATGCATTCATTAAATTGTAATGAATTTATATATAAAAACTAAAATACTATAATTTGGTAAATACAACTTCAGAACACCTTTATTACAATAACTATTCCCTCTTTACCTTTTTGATTGCCATCCTAAAATCTGACTTTAACTCTATATTTTTTACAATTTTCTATCAATAATAAAAAACTTTGTTGATCTTATACATTGTAAGGTATTTTAGATTTTTGACTTAAAATTTATTAATTTTTAAATTTAATATACTTTTAAATGAATTTTAGATATCTGGTATGACTTGTGCATCTTGTGTAAACCACATCGAAACACTGGCCAAAAAAATAGCTGGCATCAAATCAGCCAACGTTTCTCTGTCTACTGAGAAGGGGACTTTCGTTTATGACAAAGAAATCATCGGCCCGCGAGACATTATAGAAGCCTTGGAGGTTAATAAAATTAAAAATTTCTTTTAGTTATAATATTTAATTTATAATGCTTGAGTGTAAGCGCCCAGTGTTAGAAAATTATAAATAATTTTCGTGAGTGCGATTGTTTTTCGTAACGGCTGAGCTATAAAAGCAAAAATTGCAAAAAAATTATTTGCAAATTTCCCTAAGCTTCGTCCCATAAAATAGCTGTTAATCAGTGTAAATTTATTAAATCTATGCGTATGTTTAATTTATAAAGTTAGAAAAACAATTTTTGAACACTTATAAGAATTTGAGGATTATACGTTTTCAAAATCCTAAATAAGGATGCGATTTGAAAAAAAAGATTTAATTTTAAGTAGAATACATACTAGATGATGCGCCTTTTAGTAAAATTTTGTGGTTTATTAAGAAAAATTGACGGTCACCCTTTACTGCCTTGTAGTTGTTAGTGGTTGTTCAAGGTCTTAGGCAAGTTTTTTTCCTTGACTTTACCTCGCTTTTTGTTAAACAAAGTTGTTGTTCGTCGGTCTTCCTCCCAAAAACGCTGCTTAAATTTAAATTAAATTTGGTAAATGTGATAGGAAATTAAATAAATTTTTAAAAAAATATGCCTTTCGCTTTATTTCGAATAAATATTTTACAAATTTTGGATGGAGAGCGGCGGTGTTGTATTCTTATTGTTAAACATACATTACTTTTGATCAAAAATGTAAAAATTTTGAGCACATATACATTATTTTTATACTTTATACTAAATGAGAATATTTTAATTAATATTAATTATTTATAGGTACGTTATGTGTAATAATCTTACATGTTTTTTAAACTAAATGTATAGCTTCAAGAAGTTATTTCAATGATATCATTTGTATATGAATTAATTAACATTTAACATACTGTTTTTGAAATATTTTAACGACATAAATTTTGGTATTTTGAATATTAAAAAAGGATTTTTAAGTTATTTTTTTTAAACATTTATTGTGTAAAGGATGCCGGTTGGAAAGTATCTTTGCTGACAGCTACTAATCGAGCTTCCTACCTGCCCCACCACAAAGAAGACATTAAAAAGTGGCGGTCCTCCTTCTTGGTCGCGCTCATGTTTGGGGCTCCGGTCATGGCTGTCATGATGTATTCTATGCTCTTCTCTCAACACTTTTCAGCCCTGCAAGTATTTCCCGGCCTTAGCCTGGAAAATCTCATCCTCTTTTTGCTGTGTACTCCCGTGCAGGTTATTTGATTGAATCTCGAGATTTTCTTCGCGAGTTTTCCAAGTGAACATAGCTTAAATCGGTAGAAAATTATGTTTTTTTTAACTCTGTTTCCATTAAAAATTATGATGGGGGATAGATATGCCATAATAGAGGTTATTTTTAATGTTAAAACTAGGTGTAGCTTTAAGGAATCATTCGCCGACCTCTTTGTCACAAGCTAACTTGCTTCTAAATCCGATTTCAAATTTCTTAGTGGAGCTCGGGATTTTATAAAGCTACTTACTTACAGTTTTATCATTTAAAGTAGTGTTTTAAAAACGGCTGGGTTTTGTTTGGTCGATCTTTGGTTTTAATCGACCAAACATAAACGGATTAAAGGTTTTTTGACTGTTTTTCTTAGTCGCCTAAACATACCATAGGTGTTTTGGAAGGTCGACCAAACAAAACCCAACCGTTTTTACAACACTAATTTATAGCATTTCTACATTAAAATGTATACTAAGGCTCCTGTAAAAACGATAATACAATGGCACGCAAATGCAAAAGCTGATTTAATATAAATCTTGAAAGTTTTTCCGGTTAAAAAGATAATGTTACTAACATTACCTTTCTTTTATGGGCCTTAAAAAGATTTCATTCTCCCTCCGCTTTACAGCTAATATATACGCGATTCTCATCAACTAACGCTAAAAAATTTACACAAAATACTATTTTGCCATTTATTAAAAATAGTAGCTAAATTTATTAATTTCCATGCAATATATATGTTTTTTTGCTCTTTATACGAATTATTACCCTCTTGATTTTTAGATCTACGCGGCCCAACATTTTTACACGCAAGCCTACAAATCGCTGAAGCACAGGCAACTCAACATGGACACCCTCATAGTATTGGCTACGGGGATAGCTTACATTTATTCTGTCTTCATGACGGGTATCAGTATGTATTACAAGCTCCGCCCTGCGCCCATGACATTTTTCGACACGCCTCCCATGCTCATCATTTTCGTTTCGTTGGGCCGTTGGCTAGAACACATCGCGAAAGTTAGTTTCCTCAAAAATTAGAGCAGTTACAAAAAATTTTTAATCTAAATTAAGCTTGAAGAGCTACGGTTCTATTTAGGTTTTGTTTATGGGTAAGGAGTTTCAAGGGATATATAGTAAGATTTGGTTTGGGGTTGGTAAATTTTCATATCTAAAAAGACGATAAAATATTAAAATTATCATTTACTGAACGATGAACAATATTTTTTATAAAATTAAGCTATAATCAACAGTATTGCAAATGTTAGTATATCAGGCTTATTCTCTCAAAAATTTACACTAGAATCGAAGGATTTTTTAATCTGGGTTAGATAATTCAAGGAGAGACCTGTATATCCCATCATTTTAAACATATAACTTAACCAGCTATATAGTTTGATATATAGGCTCGTGAAATGTGTATAAAAACTTAAATTTATTATTAATTAGTATGTTAACTTATGAGCAAAAAAAAGTTAATAATCTTAATCTTGAAGCTTTCTCGACCCGATTTTTGCTTTATAGATTCTTTGCTGTCGACGTTTTATCGATTCTAATCAATTAAATCGGCCATTTACTCTTACATTTCACTCCGCCATTGAACCAGAATCTTCTCAGGTGGGGTTCGAGTTGAACTAAATAAGGTCGTATTAAGTTTGGGCCAAAAATTGTCTTTACAGGACCTTGCCGCGTACTGTTTCACAAATTATTTTCTAAAGCTGCTTGATTTAACTTAGTTCTTATTCCTAAAAAGTAGTAGTTAGCTGGGTTCGAGTTGAATTTAAGATAATTTCCCGATTTTAAATTTCAGCACTTTGCATCGTATTTAAGTTATTATATTAACAAATATTATAGGAGTTGGAATGATATTAGTTTTAAAATCAGAGCTGCCTCTATATGCATTTTCTCAATCACTTTTGAGCTGCGCCATATAAGGGTTTTCACCACGGTTTCCATCATTATTTATTTGTACAGGGCAAAACGTCTGAAGCTTTGACAAAACTAATGTCACTTCAAGCTACGGAAGCCACATTGGTCCTGATAGATAGGAATTCGGCCAACGCGAAAGCACAAAATCTAAAGCACGCCAAAGATATTTATGATGGGTTAGGAGGAGAAGTAGTAGGAGAACGGCAAATAGACGTGTCTCTAGTCCAGAGGGGTGACGTGCTTAAAGTGGTACCCGGTGCCAAAATCCCAGTTGATGGCAGGGTCCTTTTGGGTAATACTAACGTCGACGAATCTCTGATAACTGGCGAATCCTTACCCGTTCACAAAACTAAAGGTATTATAGTCATTGTATGAGAATTTGTTTTGTGATTATCCTAAGGCCCAGTGTCGTTTTTACTTAGTTCCATGCTTATGGAAGATGAACTTAAGTTTCGTAAGAACTATTTCTAACCGTACGTCTGCTATTTGAGTGAAAGCATAAAAATCTATCTCGAATCAACTAACTTTTACACAGTTTTTTCTGAAATAGTCGAGAAATTTAGGCTCGGGTATGACTAAAGGTGTTGTTTGTCTTTGTTTTTTTGGCTTGGTTCGTTTTAGCACCGAAGCCTATTGTCGCTTAAATGATGTAAATGAGGTCGAGCTTTTGTGCAAGACATAATTAAGAGCGAAGATCTGTAATAAAATAACGAATTCTAAAGTTGACCACATAACATAACTAAGTCGCCTTCAGACGTTTCTGATTGAGTTTGATTTGCCGTCATTAAATTTTCCTCCTTTATATATATATTATATATTAATTGAAATTTATTTAAAGAAATCAATAATATTTTTGAATAAAGTTTGATTTAATTAATTAATCTTGAATTGATAGGATCGCCCGTTATCGGGGGTTCGATAAATCAGAATGGGGTCATACTTTTCGAAGCGACCCACATCGGACAAGAAACTGCTCTGGCACAAATTGTAAAACTGGTCGAAGAAGCACAAACATCTAAAGTAACCATCGCATCCTTCTAAAAAATGAAATTCATTTTTTAAACTTAACAAACACTATTAATTACAACTAAAACGTAGATGCATATTTTTTATAAAGAGAGGTGTCTATTTTTACCAAATTTTAATCAATATTTTGTTAATTGTATTTATTAACTAGTGTTGTAAGAACGGCTGGGTTTTGTTTGGTCGTCCTTTGGATTAACTAGGATTAACGGTCGGCTCTGGTCTGTTTTTCAAATTTTGACCAAGTCTTGTGGTCGACTAATAAAAATAGACCAACAAATATTCCGACTGTTTATGTTTAGTCGACCAAAACCGAAGGTCGGCCAAACAAAATCCAGCCGTTTTTACAACACTAGCTATCAACCTTGTTCGTCTTACGGGTGCGAGAGAAGCAATTTCTCATTGGCTTGTCCCATAACAAGACTGAGAATGAAGACTATTAATCAACGTTTGTTGCTCAGTTTGAATTTTTTAATGGTCCCATCATAAAAGATTAAACCCTATGGGGGCACACCTTTAATGATTTCCTATTTTATATGACCCTGTTATTATGTTTGTCTCAATATTTTTAAGTCTAATTCAAAACCTAGACAAGCAAATGTTCAAACGTGTTTTAATTAACCTATAACGACTCTATGAACGCTAAATTTCAGCGATTTAAACTTGTAAGTCTAACAAAAGTTACCACAGCACGTCGATTTGGCTGCTTGATTTTTAAAAAAATGGATTTAAAATCAATTTTTTAACCATTTATTTCTGGCACAGGCGCCCATACAAGATGTAGCCGATAGGATAGCCGGTTATTTCGTCCCCTTCATAATAAGCGTCTCGCTATTTACCCTAATCATGTGGATCATCTTCGGTTACAACAATCTGAGCTGGGCCAAATCCGACCCTCACCACCCACATTTGGGTAAGTGTTTTGCAAAATTTATTGTTAACTTATTAGGGTCTTAGATTTTTACTAACTTAGTTTTGGCGACTTGGAAATAATTTCTGACGAAGTTTGTAAGTTTTTGTGCTTTTGGATTGTGTGACATTTGTCATTAACACTTAATCATCGAGAGCTAGTCAATTAAACTACTATTTTATACTATCAGACTTGTGGCATAGATAATGTCAAATTTTTTAATGAATGTGTTATATATTCTTTTAAAGTTAGATATTCGAGAAATTCTCAATGTTTGTCATGACAAATGGGAATTAATAAAGCCAAAAACAAAGTTATCTTTTTCATTAAAACTCTATTCCTAGCGGGTATAATATCATTCATTTCAAGATGAAACTTTAAGATACTAATATATAAACACATCCCATCCATTTATTAATTTTTCCTTACGCCTTTTATATAAAATATCAATCAGTGGTTTCGCACATTTTAATGAAA
This sequence comes from Gordius sp. MW1, assembly GCA_964036665.1. Taxonomy (NCBI): domain Eukaryota; kingdom Metazoa; phylum Nematomorpha; class Gordioida; order Gordea; family Gordiidae; genus Gordius; species Gordius sp. MW1. The sequence continues at coordinate 5,453,507 of OZ038529.1, forward strand.
TTATACGTGTTTTCCAAAACACACATATATATAGCTGAAACCGAAGGGCCGACTAACGATAGTAACGCCCACAACGCGTCATCAACCTCCAGCCCAAGTAATGCCATAAGCGCTCACGAAATCATATTTCAACGGGCATTCCAGTACGCCATTACTGTCCTTGCCATAGCATGTCCCTGTTCCCTGGGTTTGGCTACACCCACCGCAGTCATGGTAGGCACTGGAGTTGGGGCTAGGAATGGGATCCTCATAAAGGGGGGAGGTGAGGTTCTCGAAAAGGCTAGAGATATCAAAACGGTCGTTTTCGATAAAACTGGAACCCTGACTGCCGGTATAAACACCCCCGTCTTAATACGGTCTATTTATGTTTAGTCGACTAAAACCAAAGGTTGACCAAACAAAACCGAGCCGTTTTTACAACACTATAATACAGGATTCAACTTTAAACGCGCCATGATTTTATTTGTCTAAAAATACGCGATTTACCATGTAGTGGAATCAACAATTTGCGTTTAGTTACTACATGTGAATATGCATTGTAGTAAGCGTAATTAAAGGATAAACTATATTTGTTTTATGAACAAAACCACGGCAAAATTTAAAAAATGACGTGACGCTCGTATTAAGACGTGGCTATGTTTTAACGTGCATTCGCTTTTTTAATCTAGATTCAAAATCGCGTATAAGACACGCCCTAATACGTTACTAACCTTTTAATTGCTACGCAATTTATGGGCCCGTTTTTGGTTGTCCTGTCCAACTCTTGGCTATTTAATTGCTATGGAAACTAATGCTTTGATTGTAAAAACCTTTTTTGCTTTCGCCTAAAGTCTATTGCTAATGACCGCTGGTTGGCTTTAATTTTTCCGACCTCGCCCGAGCCCAAATTACATTTTTATTTTTGTGCCTCGACCGATCACCTTTATATAAATTTCTTTTGACAGCCCCTCTAGCTTGTTGCTTTATTAGGGATAATTGCGAAACTGGCTAAATAATTTCCTACAAATTAATAATGGCTGTTGCGTTCTTCTTTGTCTGACCCTGGCAGGCATTTTATTTTATTTATTTTTGCTGCTAATTTTCGTAAATCTTACTTGCTCAAGCTCGCCCTACATTTGATCTTTCTGACCCCGGCCCGTAGTATTACAAATGAATTGCTATGCGATTTACACGCTGACCTTCTCTAAGAATAATTCCCCGTCTGTCTATCTTGTCCAACTGTTTTATTTTTAAAAGTATAAATTTCTGGTATGAGGCACTAAATAGGTTTATTATACGTTATAAAACAACTATGCCCAATCAATTTATAAAGCCCTCCGTTTCAATATTCATCATACTTATACTTTAAACCAATCGGCAATCTTGATATCGACGGATTTTTTACAGGCAAACCGCACGTGGCTAAAGTGATTAAATTGGTGCGGGATTCTCAAATGGGATTAGCTTACGTTTTGGCCTGCATAGGAATCGCGGAATCCAACTCCGAGCATCCCATAGCCTCGGCCATAGCCCTTTTCGTTAAAGAGGTAACAAACATTTAATACTTTTTTGCTTGTAACTTCCCCCCCCCCTCTTGTTTTACGAGACACGTTTTGTTGAATCGAAATTACACATTGTTTCTTTTAATTTTTTATCTTAAGATAGTTATGTTTTTCAATCATTTTTAAATGTAATTTATAAGTTCGCGAAATGAGTGCATGAGAATTAATTAAATTTCTATATTTTGATCTTTTCCCAAACTAGTTTGAAATAGATTTAATAAGACTTAGCTTGTATTTGGACATGGGTGAATTGCTATTTGGCAAATTACAAATTACATGCCATCTAGCTAAGCATGCTGCAGGCGGTCAGCGCATTCAAATCTCTTGATTAATAAGCTAGCGGGTGGAATTTACAACATGAAATTTTCGGAGCTTTAATTTTATAATTAAGTTGAATTCATCATCAGGAATACCATGTATACAGCTTAAAAATGCTTCAAAAAATCACACCGAATTGTCAATTTTTCTATGAAGTCAGATCTTACCTGTTGTCACTACAACAAGATTTTATGATTAGGGGTTGAATAATATTAAAAAGTTATCTAATAGGGTCATGACTCGATGTTCAAAGAAACCGATTATAGACCTTCGAGCCAGCATAACATGAAAAGTAGTGGCCAAATGAGCTAAAAATTTTAAAAAATTATAAAAATCTTAGGGAGTCGCCCGAAAACATGGCGATTTGACGTGGAATGCCCCCCTATGCTCTATAAAATGCTTACCTGTAAAAAACTTTTAACGAATTCTTCTAAAATGTGGTTTGGACGATTTTAGGTTTTAGTAAAAATTTATACGAATTCTCATATAAAATTCGTTTTGGATTTCTAATTAGGCTTTAGTAAAGATAAACGAATTCTAATATGAAATGTGGTTTGGACGATTAATTAGGTTTTAGATGGGGAAAATTTTGGTCGTTGCCTCAATTTTCATTCGACCCCGGGATGTGGATTGAAATGCGACGTTTTACCCAATGCAAAATACGCAAAGGCAACGCACCACGAAGAAAATCCCATGATGGATTCGCTGGATTTAAATAGCGCTTCGGCCACATTTCCACCGCAAATCAATGGGAATCGTAAGCTGTTATCCTCTGTACTATCATACGAAATCATAGAAAATGACCAGCAGCCTTCGGACTCCGCTATTGGTAGAATTAACGTTTTTCTTAACAATTTTTTATTAATTTTTCACCCTATTTTTGTGTATTTTTTGGGGGAGACGTTTTTGAGAATTTAGTTGAACTCGACTATAGCTATCATTATACGTAAGGGCGCTAGTCTTAATATAGGATTCAGATTGAAATAGTTCTAATTTATCTTTGTCCAAATATCCGATTCAATTTCGTTGGTTTAAAACTCGATGTTGTTATCAATTTTTTTATGGTTCAAAAATTTATTCGTTTGTTTCAGCACTTTTGATTAAATCTAAACTTTGCTCATTACCGAAAACTTAAAAATCGTACAACTTTTAAGCTCACTAAAAATTTTGCATCTTATAAAATCGCTGCATTACGTTATGCGTCTGTAAATCTACCGTGAATTTGAAGTTTAGACACGGCTATGTTTTTGCTGCGCAGCAAAACCCCATATTAAGACAAGCCCTAAGTAGTATTTATTGCTGTTGCTGAGTTTCTCAGTGCTTCTGAAATTGGGAAGGGTGTAAACTGCCCCTATCTCCCTCCCACTACAGACTAAGCTTATGAAATGTTATAATTAAAGGCCAAAAAGGCGGCCCCAATAATTTAATCTGGGATTGTGTGTTGGGTTTTAATTCTGAGAGGCATGGGCGTAGCCAGGGATGGGCAGCTGCCCCCCCCTCTAAATCCAATTTTTTTTTATCAAATCAGGGCCAAAATTTTTAAAAAATGTTATTTTGCCCATCCCTAAATCATTATTGCCCCCCCCTCTAATTCCAATGCTGGCTACGCCCATGCTAAGAGGAAAACAATAATTAAATCAATTTATGTTTGTTTATGTAGTATGTAAACGTACTTAACATATTTATAAATTTTTAACCCTTGCAGACACTACCTCCAAATCGAGCCACGAGATATTGATAGGGAATAGGGAGTGGATGCACAGAAACGGGCTTTACATTCATCCCAAAGTAGATGAACTGATGAAGGTGGAAGAAGAAAATGGCAACACCGTCGTCTTGGCTTCGATTAACGGTATTTTATTTTCCATTTTCCCGTTCATTTTATAAAAAGTTCCATTTATTTGATGTAAACAAACTTTTTTAATGCCCAAACAACAATGAAATCACCCCCAAGGATAACTTTTTAAGGCTTATTAGGTGCAAAGTTTGTTTTTAATTTAATTCTTCGTTATTACCTGCTTGTGTGGACATATAAATATTGGTCTTTCTAAAGCATTTGCCTTCTAGATAAGCTTGGATCGCCCACACTATCATAATGGTAAATCAAAGTTTTGATCGAACTACGATTTTGTTATGATTCTTTAGATGGCTTAAAATAATGAAAGATACTTTTTGATGGCCTAAATTCTATAAGTTGCATTAATATGAATTTATTAGTTAAAATAGAAATGTTTTTTTTTAATATTTAATTAAATTTTTTATCATCAATCTATTCTTTTAAGCTTGTAGATCCCTCTTGAAGTAACATATGTTTGTATGTCCAAATTGATATAATGTATTTTGTTGGCCGATGTATAATCTACAGGTGTGGTAACTTGCATGCTCAGCATTTCGGACATTATAAAACCCGAAGCGCACATAGCCATCTACGCGCTCAAACGCAAGGGCATCCAAGTCATTCTCCTGACAGGCGATAATAAACTCACGGCAAAATCCATCGCTAAACAAGTGCAAAAATTGTCACATTTATCTTCTTTTAAAAAATTCCTAACTGCTTGTTGGATAATTTATTAAATTTGAAATATAATTTCTTCTTCTTCTTTTTGCGCGATAGCTGATTATTTCCAAATAATTGTGTATGCTACATGCTAAAATAATATTATATTAATGTGCTGGCATCGAGCCATGGATTGAGATTGGATCGGATTTTAAAATTTTCTTGGTGATTTTCTGTCTGATTGAAAAGAATTCTTGGGGATCGTGTGTAATGGAGGTTATATATTTTGATATTTGTTTGAGGAATTGTTCTTTAATTTCATTTAATTTGTAATCTTAGATTATATAGACTGCTTATGTTATATGTTTCATATGGTATAATGTGGCCATTTAATCCAGCATTTTGAATTTAACTATCTCCCATGTCTTTCTGCAATCACCCCAATTGTTCAAACTGAAAAAATGAATTTACTTTCCTCGTTAGTTAATAAATAAAAAGAATGTTAATAAATGGTTATTTAATAAAATGCAGATGGCATTTGTTTTAACATCACATCCTCACAGTATTTATATTTTATAAATTGTGTAAATGATAAATATGTAAAAAAAACTGTTTCTAATGTTGTTTAATATTTTTTACATTACGTTAAAACACTTTAATTAACCAGAATCACTATAATTCATATAATCTTTCCCTATTCGCGCACATTTAAAAACGGCTGAAAAACGGTACACTTATTTAACTTGATGAGCGCACTCTAGTCTTACTTGCCTTAAACTTCACTTTTGCTTAATACCCCCCCCCCTCCTTTTTTTATAGTAAATAATAAATTTAAATCCAACTGGGTTAGGTAAGTATGATCTTAAGTAATCTAACTGACAACCCCTATTTGTAACGACTATGCTCTCGAATTTACATCTTTTATATAAAAATGAAACTATGTGTGTATGCCGCCACCAATTTTGGAAAACTACCAGACCGATTTGGCTCAAAATTTCACAGTTTATTCCTGACACTCCGGAGCATGTTTTAAGATTTGTTCGAGCCAAATCGGTCCAGTAGTTTTCGAGTATGCGTACGCGTTGCACTGTATACGAAAATATAACGATAGAAGTAGAACATATAGACGACATCAAACTCTATTTTTACTCCAAAAACCGCTTTATCATCATGTATGCATGCCCTAAAATTCCAACATAATTTAATACACCCGGGTAAATGGGAAAACAACGTTTGCCGGGTTCATCTAGTATTCTATATATAGTAATGTCGTAAAAACCGCTAGATTTTGTTTGATCATCGACCGTTGGTTCAACTCATATTAACGGTCGACTCTGATCAGTTTTTCAAATTTAGACCAAGCCTAGAGTTGGACTAAGAAAAAAGACCACAATACCCTTAGACTAATAGACTGCTCATCCACTTTTAAAAAGTGTTCCAAATTTTGGCATCCATTTTGAAAAGTGAATTGCATGGTTAGGTTTATGTTTATAATGGTTTCGGTTATGCCTTATATATTTTTTTTGATATAAAAATGTAAATCATTTTGAGTTTTATCAACATGAGCTTTTAAAAATTAAAATATTGGTATAAATATTAATAATTATTTATAAATAATATTAACTTTGATAGCGCCATCTACACTTAAACTTATTTTCTAACATGAATTTTGGCCAATTTATATGATTTGATGAATTTTTAAAATCGCTATAATGATTAAAATGGGTTGTTTTATATTATAAAATCAATGATTATTGACCAATACTATCCATCGCTATACAAATTCTACGTCACTTTTCAAAATGGCGGTCGTTTTTGCAACACTTTTGATGCGTTAATATATAAGAGATGAGCAGTCTATTTAGTCTATGACCATACCTTTGGTCTGTTTAAATTTAGTCGACCCAACTTAAAGGTCGACCAAACAAAACCCCGTCGTTTTTAAGACACTACTATATAGTAGCTTAATTGAATTATTAAGTAGATCGAAAAACATGACATTATTAATTTCCCATCACCATCAACTACTTCACACAGCCATCATAAAAAAATTTAAAGGCAAAAATTGCTCCTAAAACGCAAAGTATATTTCCCTCATATATTGGTTTCGTTTTTGTAGGTTGGTATAAGGAAGGTTTACGCCGAGGTTTTGCCTAATCACAAGGTCGCCAAAATCAAGGATTTGCAGCGGACGGGAGGGTTAGTTGCTATGGTTGGAGATGGAATTAACGATTCACCGGCCCTAGCCCAAGCCGATATAGGAATTGCCATCGCTAGTGGTTAGTTGACTTATAACACGTTAACTTTTAAAATGAAAATATGAAAAATTATTTTTAATCTTAATAGTAAACTTATCAACACAAATCGTGTTCAATGTAGTATAAAAGCATATATTTTAGTTTAAATTTGATACTTTTACTAAAGTATCATTAATCGTAATTGACTTGATTAATTTCTCAATATACAGTTTTCAATGTAGTATAAAAGCGTATACTTTAGTTTGAATTTGACAATCCCTAAAGTATCGATAATCGTAATCGATTTGAATATTTGGACTAAAAGTTAATTATCGTCAGATCAATTATTTATTTAATACTGAAAAATATTTTGGAATAATAAAAATATTGATAAAAAAATGAATTTTAGATCTGAACCGAATAAGTTACCGTAAAAAGCCTATATAGGAACCTAACACAAGAGTCTATAAATCTTTTTAAATCGTTTTGGCTAAATTTTAAAAAAATTTTTTAATTGCTATGCAACTTATGGGCTCGTTTTTGGTTGTCCATCCGTCCGTCCTGTCAGCTTGTGATTTTTTAATAATTGCCGGATAAACTTATACGGGTTTTTAATGGCTGTGGACTTATGCTTCTATTCTATAATTAAAAAAAATTTGCATCTAACCTATGTGTTTTTTTAATTTATTTGCTCCAGGCACAGACGTGGCCATAGAGGCGGCTGATATAGTCTTGATTCGCAATAACTTATTAGACGTGTACGCAGCCCTGTTACTCTCCAAAGTTACCGTACAGCGGATCAGGCTGAATTTCTTCTTCGCCACGGTCTACAATTTAATAGCTGTTCCAGTAGCATCGGGTATGCATCAATTTAATCTGAAATGGGAAATCCACGCGAAATTAATATTTTAATTGAATAACTGTAACTATCAATGTATAAATAACTAGGAATTTTAGGTTTTGCTAGCCTTATCGAGTTTTGCGCACAATTTTTAGTTTAAGTGCCGCCTGCTGTTAAATTTTTTTTGAATTTTAAAATTAGAACGCTTGTTTTCTGTACCAATCGTCCTTTAATTAGCAACGTCTTTAAATTAAGCCATACAAAAGCCATTTCAACTGGACATTCTAAAAATTAGAAATTTATAAATATGTTTTAAACTATTGAATCAAAATGTGCTATCTAATTATAGACTTAATGTAGTAGACTGTCGAACAGATAATAATGATTAAGCAAGAAGTGTGGGCAGCCATTGAGGTACATTTAACAAACTAAACGCTATTCACTTTGTCGAATAATTAAATATTAAACTTACTTATAGAAAGTTAATCGTTTTAATGTTTTTATTATTCTTTCTTTCATAGCTTTTGCAATTTTTCACAGCACAGGTCCGCATATTAAAAAACCTAAGTAACCTTATTTATTTTTAATGCAAAAATCAGTAGCTCGCCAGTATATTCTAATTATTAGTCTAATGGATCTTTTAACAATAATCCAGGCATCTTAAAGCCTCTGATCGGAATTTCTCTCCAGCCATGGATGGGCGCAGCTGCTATGGCTTTTTCATCCGTTTCGGTCGTTTGTTCATCGCTCCTGCTAAAATGCTGGAAAAAACCAACGGCCCGCGACCTGGAAAGTTCCATGGACTACCAAAAAGATCTCTACACGACCTATCTCAACGCCTTGACCGATGATAATATTTCGCTTCACAGGGGCTTCGAAGAGTTTTATCCCCATTTTAAAGGTATTACCCTTTAAGTTTCAAGAAGTTTGGCTACTTAATAGCTGTTTTTTGCATTTCTTTTTATTAGAATTTATTCGATGTAGAAGCATTATAAAGGCAAAGTATAAAAATTGAAAATATATTAAATAATATATACTCGGGCCTTCGGCCCTCGTGGGAAGGGGGAGGGGGGAAGGGAAGAGCGAACTCTTCTATACTATGTATAAAAGTAGCATAATGCAATTTATGTGCGAGAAAGGTGGGAAGGGGCGAGAATGCCTATAGGGGGTATTAAATGCAAAATGATTAGTTAATTATTTATACAAATATTTTGCACTCTCCGGGATTCGAACCCACATTAATAGAGGCATAGGCTTTTGTAGGGGCACAGGGAACCATATAAGTAGAGGTGCCCTGGGAGGGCATAGGGTAATTATCGATGTTAACCAATTCAAACACGAAAATTAAAATTTCGATCACAATTGGCTAATGGTCATTTTTTTTAATGGTTTGTAGCCAGAACACTTTTAAAAAGTCATATTATCAATGGTATTAACAAGAACAATATATTGTCCTCTCCCGGTATAGAACCATTTAGAACGTTCGCCGGGATTCGAACCCACATTTACAGGCCTAAGTCTTTGTAGGGGCACAGGGACCCATATCAGTAGAGACATAGGCACTTGTAGGGGAGGGCATAGGGTAATTATCAATGTAAACCTATTCAAAAACGATAATTTAAAATTTTCGATTTATTTGGCCAATTGTCTTTTTTTCAATGGTCAGTAGCTAGCGGAACGTCAAAAAGGCATATTATCAATGGTATTAACAAGAACAAAATATTAATTTAATTTATAACAAAAATAAAATTTTTTGTTCCTCCGGGGATTGAACCCGAACCTTCAAGTCATAAAGCTGGCGCCAATAACTTGGTCCCCTCCCCCCTTGAGAGAATCCTGGGTACGCGCCAAAGCATGCCAACAAATAAGCGGGTGATAAATAAATCTTAATTCAAAAAAGTCACAAGTATCCCGTTAAGAGCGGCCAGCAGGGGGTGGCGATGGAATTGAATTACAGGGATTTTTGTGGAGGTTAAATCTGTGATTTAAGTTGTGTAGCAGAAAAATATAAGCGCGTATATATCTTATCGGTTTTATATTTAAAAATGTGAAAAATCAAGCAAAAAGCATCTTGAATTCTAACCGAGACCATTACCAAACCCTCATAAGACCTAAAATTATTAAGATTATGTCAAGATATTTTAAGCATTTACAGCTAACATACAAATCTCAAAAGAAGAGTTTAAAAATAAGGTTTTAAAACGATTTTTCGGTTTGGGTATTATAAAGAGAGGGCCCGATTTTACGACGTGTGGTGACCGCTGATCAAATAATAAAATTAAGTTGATGAGCTCTAATAAGAACGAAAACGTTTTATGTCTGTTTATATTTTGGAGTCACATTCTAAAAGAGATGGGGTTAAATTTAGCCAAATTAGTTTCTAAACAAAAGATTGTCTTAAATGGCATATAAATTAAAGCTATTAATGGGCCATTCCAGGACTCAAAACGTTCGACCGACCATTTCAGATCAGGACAATTTTTGGTGAGGGTGTTTTGGGCCAATACTTTTTAAGTTATGGACGTTTAAAGGGCCAAAATCACGTTCGGGAGCGTTTTATGAATTTTACTATTTTTGTCATATTTTTGAAAGTAATTCCGTTATTCACTCAGATTTTGGTGCATTTTGTTTTTAAAAAAATTCTCTATCGAAATAGTTTAACCAAAAACCTCAAACTTTTGCGGTTAATTTTTTGTGGTACAATTAGTGAAAAATTATAAAAACATATTTCTCCGGTATATGAAATCACCAATTTCACAATGTGAACTCCTTTATGACCCATTATCATATTTCAATCATAAAATATTGGAATAAAAATAAACTTAAATTTGATTTTTTTTCTGCGCAATTGGCAATTATTCGAGTTTGAAAATTAGATCTTGAATTTTAACTTAAATGATATAGGGGTATGCTAAAATTAATATGAGGTTGAAAAAATAAATAAATACTTATATGATGGCAAAATTGCTCATATATTTTTATTTTTATAATGATAATCCATGCTAAAAATAAAAAATTTATGCAGGATGAAAGGTATTTTAAAAAAAATTTCTTGCTGGTTGTGACCATTTTTTATCTTAATTAAACCTAAAGTTATTTTCAAACTCGGTTACTTGCCCACCGCGTAGATAAAAGTTCAAAATTTAAGTTGATTTTTAATCCAATATTATTTATTTACCATATATTTTTTAAAAATTTGGAATTTGATAAAAAGCAAACACCATAATATGTTCTTGTGATAATTGATTATACCGCCATCTATAAATATTTTTGTTGAAAATGCAATTTTTTCTTCTCTTGAAAAAACATATCTGATTATATTCCAGAGTTGTTATGTTTAAAATAAAATCCAAAATTACTAATATTTGTGCGCTAATACGTTCCCGTAGGTAAAAGTAGAAGTTTGAAAGGTTCGATTCTTTCCTTCTTAAGCAACATGAAACCGGAACACATCTTGGGTCAATCTTCACTCCTCGGTGGCACTAAAGATTTAAACGACCCAACCTCTAAAACCACTACCCGCGAATCGCTCCTACTAATGGGAAATGACTGTGAGGATGGGGAAAGTGAAATAGAAAGTGACTTCGTGCAAACTATTATAGCCCCGACCCCAGCTACAGAAAATAACATCTCGCGAATATGAATCAAGATGCCATACGAAACAATTAAGACGTCTCAAACCGTTACTAAATCTTAATCATAATTGTTGTATTATCGTCCTATAAAATTTATATATTAGACCGAAATTTGGTTATAAAATTTATAACAACTGATTTACGAAATTTAAAGTTTTTATGGCTTTAATTTCGATGTAGAGCCGAAATAAAGGGGAAATGGTTTGTTTAGGTTTCACCAATTCCAACCATTATAATGCCCGCGTTGTATGTATATTATTTATATATTTTTTCAATGTTACGTTATACCAGAAATCTCATCAATGCGTTAATTATGACTATATTTTTATCTTAAACACTTTTTAGACATTAAATATTATCGTGTTTTACGAATAAATTTTATCAGTATCCTTTATAATGATTGTTAAATGAGTTAGAAGAAACATTAATATCTTGATAATTTTTCTAGAAGGAATTTAAATAGTGAAAGAAATATTAACCCTTCATATGCTTGAAACTTTTTGGATAGCCTTTTTAGGGCAAACTAATAAGTTTATTTAATAATATAATATATATCAAGTAATTAAAAATTTGTTAATTTATAAATAAGTTGACTTATAAATAAAAAACCTCAAACCTTTTCAGAAATTTACAAATTTTATTGATTTTTCAATAGCGATAAGTCATACACACATTAAAAAATTTAAAAAAATTCAATTTTTAAGTGTAGGAGCTTTACACGAAGCAGACAATTCCTTCTGTTGTTGATTCCATGCTTTTATAACCTTACGCCCATCATATTGTTTGCGTATATTTTCGTGCATGAAAGCATAAAAGAAAAGCAAATCATCATATTTGTGATTTGTATTTGACTGGGATGAAATAAGAGATTTGCCATTTATTGAAGTAATATTGTCAAATTCATTAACAAAGTGGTATATTGCTTCAATAGTTGCTAAATTTTCATTGGAATGCTTCCTTTGATACCGCCAAAAACAAGTTTTGTAATTGTTCAGCTTAACACAGGTTATATCTTAAAGATTGTTAAAATTATTTAGTGCATCATATAGGCAAAAAAGTATATGAGACTAAAGGTTTAATGTGTGCAAAAAACACCTTATTCAGTTTCCCATCAATTTCAGACTTGAAAGCAAATTATTTTACCTCAATTAGTTGTTTATAAAAATTTATTTTACAAAATACTAATTAATCTAATATGTAGTTAAAAATAAAAATTAATGTAATAAGATACACTATAGTTAAAAGCAAATAAAAATAAGTTGCAATACCATTTAATATCAAAATGTTTACTTTGTAATCTGTCATCCCTCAAAATTTTATTAGCTTGTTTCCATGTGCCATCAACAAATATAGCTTCTAATAAATCATAAGACAATTTTGCAGGTGTTTGTTGTAAAGAAATTTTTTTTACAATATCTTCAAGTAAAGGAGTATCTTTTGAAGGAAACAAAAGGATCTGGTACTAATTATCCTTTCAAAATATAATAAAATACTTTTGGAATTGGTCCAGACAAGTCAGGTATTTCTGGATATATGTATATATGAGTATCTATGGGGGCAATTAATTTAGCATGTGTAGCAGTACTCTTCCCAGATAATTCAAAGGGATGTTTAATTATGTGAATTTTTAAAGGCAGCTATCACAATTGTAAAAAGCTTATATAAATATACCCTTAATGTAGGCATATGATCTATGATAGTGTCCATTGGTATAAAACATGTATAACAAAAATATCTTCTTGATCGCAAACATGATTTACATTTAGAGCGGGATTTTATATCTTTTAAAAAATTATAAGGTGTTATGATATAATTTGCAAAAGGGTCATTTTCATTTAATTTTTCCAGCATGACTCTAGCAATTTGGTACAAACAACCGTGCTGTTAGGTAGTTGCGTTCAATGCAAAGGCGTTATACAATCTTAGACTAATAGTCTATGTATAAAATCATTCATTAAGATACACAAAATATTATTGTTGGTCGGATTAATTAAAGCACCAATTCTACGTCATAATCGATTGCTTGCCATCAATTAAAATTAATCTTATTAGCTAGTTTCATAGACTATTAAACTATAGACTGCCGAACAGCTGATAATTTTTCAGCATATAGCAAGCGACATATTGTGGGGAATTGCAACCAAACAATAGAATTTAGCATAATTTATTGTTCTAATTTACTTATTTTCATTAATTTATAAATTAAGTAATAAGTTTTATTTATTTTCTACAATATTTTATAGTGGAGAAGTATAAATATACCAATTTTTGAGTTTTTCCCACAATATGACAGCTATTTTGGTATCTGAATAATTTTAATAGTAAAAATCAGCTGTTCGGCAGTGTATGGTTTTATTAGTCTATGGCTAGTTTAGGCATATTTGACGATAAACTTTATGATCATGAGTAAAATAGCATTTCATTGATAATTTACTGCCTTATCTTTATGTAATGTTCTTATTATATAGTAAATTGTGCCTTAAATATTTAGTTGCACAAGATTTTGGATGTATAATAAATTGCTTCAATATGCTTATCAAAATATTAAATTCATATGTTATACAACTATAAACTGAGAGACTCTTATAACAGGATAATTTTTCAATTGGCCATTAGTTAATAATATCCAAATAATAAACAACGGGCATTTAAAATTTTATGTCTTCGCCATTAAATATTGTTCTAGTCTCATTCGTACTAATGTAAAACATAACTAAAATATCGTAAATTAAGATGTCTTTTAAAATATACAAAATCCTAGAAGATGCAGATTTAAACAGCTTTTGGTAAAAAAACTTTAAAAAATTAATCAATAAACACTTAGCTTATTTAAAGTTTTGAATTGCTAATCAATTACTCGGTTAAAGCAAAACCATGTTTATGCTAAACGAAATATTCTAATGCTAAAAATGGTAACTCTTGTTCAAGTCTATAATCTTCCGGTCCATCCGTGCTAAGCTTATTTTTTTACGATCCTCTTAGTGCTAATACAACTATAAATTACACCAATTCTTTCAGGTACGTCAAGATTTCATTTTTTTCAAAAGCTCGTTTTATTTAAGATGGTAGCAAATTCGCTCGCGGGATAAAATATTTTTCATAAAATCTGCTTTTAAAACATCATCATCATCGGCTAGTAGTCTCGGGCGCATTTAAAAGACGAGGTCCGTATATGAGCACGTAAGCCGTGTGCCAATCACCTTTATATTGAAGCATAAAAAATTAATTTGATCAGAATAAAATGTATACATGCGTTCATAACAAAGAAATATTATTAACGGCAGCTCTTTAGAGAAGTGCATAATGAACGGTTGCTACTACAACCCGACCCAGCTATCCCAAACTCACCCGTCCTAAAATTTAATTATGACAATTAATGAAAAAGAACTTCAATTATACCTTAATAACTTTATGAATATTGATGTGCCAAATATTTTCACAGCAGCTTACGCTGAATTGATAAAATTTGAGTTTACAATCGATCCTAATTTCATTGCAAACCCTGAATCATTTATCTAACTTTCAACATTGATGTGAATTTAATAATCCCATTGAAACAAAACTATCGCATAAGAGATAATATAGGGTGTACAGGGTAATTAAGTGTAGACTGGGATATAGTTGAGGATCATAGATGACATTCTAAGCACAATGTTATGGAAGCGAAAAGAAAAAACTAGAGCTTTTGGAATTTCCATTAAAATTAAAAACTTCTAAGATTTGAAGATTATTTTGACATCAAATTAGGTTGACATTTTGTCGAATACATATATTTTGGACACTTGACTTTGCTTAAATTAAATATATATGTGGAAACAGGTTCAAAATGCTCTAAAATATTGAAACAAAATGTGTAAAAACTAAACTAGTAAGGCATGTACAGTATAAATAAACACAATGTTAACCTCCGCCACACAGTTTGAGAACGCTCTCTTCCGGCACTTGTTGAATATTGTTATCGTCGCACATCATCCAATTACCTACGCACATTTTAACAAAGTTATAGAACAAGAAGATTGCCCGACTGTTTTGTGTAAACCTCTTTTTTGTTTCCCATATAAAAATCTACAAAATCTCAGGCAATCAACATTTTTATAAGAATCGCAATATCGACATCGATAATAATATATCCCTCGAGCCGTATAGAAAATCCTAGGCAACAAACCATTTAAAATGTATATTTCTTTAAAAATTAACCCTGCGCATTATTTTTAAGTGAAAAAACAATCTCTTGGTATAGTCAAATAAATAATAATTAGCTGAAAAGTATAACATAGAGACCTGCACGGCCCGGCCCGCGGACGGGCCTGGGCTTGGACGGGCTTCTGCTTAAAAATAAAACAACGGGCCGGGCCTGGACGGGCCGATATATAGCATACCAGGCGCCGGGCCTAGTTATACTTAAGGCCCGTTAAAAGCCCGTTAAAAAATTAATTAGATTTAGTATAAAAGAAGGTGTTTTTATAATGTTCTAACTTGTAATTATTTTATGTATAATTAACAAGGGAAGTTAAATTTTGTTTCCATCCTAGTTCATTAATTCATCAATACCTCAACACGCAGTGTAAATTTTAAAAATAATTTATACACGTGATCCCATGGGGGAGCCACTTTAAATTGGAGGAAGGCAGTTAGGGCAAAAAATGTTTTTTTTATCAGGAATTTTTGAATTTGGAGGGGTGCAGCTGCTCATATTTGCCTCCCCATTTATACCCTCGAGCAATATTGAGTGAATTAATTTAATATTATTTTAAATTATTTATATTAATTTCTATGCAATTTATGGGCTCTCTTTTGGTTATCCGTCCTGTCCATCCTGTCTTGTCCAACTTGTAATTTTTGAATAATTGCCGTGGAAACTTATACGGGTTTTTAAGGGCGTGGACTTATGCTTCTGTGAAAGGCTTTTATTTAGCTGACCGCTGATTGACTTTACTTTTTTCGACCTCGCCTAAGCTCAAATTCCATTATTGTTTTTGTGCCTGACTGATTACCCTTATTAATAAACTTATTTTGGCAATTTGTCTAGGTTGTTAGTTTATAACGGATGAATGCAAAACTGGCTAAATAATTCCCTGCAAATTAATACTGACCGTTGCTAACTTCTACTTTATCTGACCCCGGCCAAATGCCAGAATTTATATACCATTATCATTAAAAAACTTAAAAACAAATTCTAAAATTTATATCTTCAAGTTACTTTTATCACTGTTTTTTTCATTTTATATATCAATAACCCAATTATTTAATGGTGGAAAAGCAAAGAAGCTAAGTAGTTTTATTAAAACATTATAACCTTAAATAAGGGTTTTAAAAGTTTATTTGGCCTATATGGTTTTATGTATATCCTGAAGTGCCACTTGTAAAAAAAATTTTCCATGTAGCTCGTTTCTTAAAAGATAGAAGAACTCGAGTGATTGGGAATTACCAATTTTTTCTTTTTAAACTATTCTTATTAACATTTTTAACACAAACATATTGTTTGCCATATCGATAAAAAAATTAAACAAAAAAAAGTAAAAATAAAAAAAATTTACGGACCCGGGCCGGGCTATTTTTAAACAGGCCCGTTACAGGTCTCTAGTATAACATATTTATAAAGAAGCGAGCGAGGTTAAAAACACTGCCAACTTGTTTAAGTCATAAATATCAAGATACTGATGATTTATGAATCCTTCATTATAAACACAAAGCTTTAAACATTTATACAAGCTAATATCTTAAAATTTTAAAGAATTTATATTATATTATTAATGTCAACGGATTTTTTAACAAATAAACTTTTAATAGAAAAAAATTGTTAAGCGCGAAGGTTGAGGCTTAAAAGTTTAGGAAAAATCGGCAGTAAACGGTTGGTACAAAAAATAATATCACCATTTCTTTTTATCCAAGCGACGTAATGCCCACTATCACTCGTCCGTCCCTGATGTGTAAGGACCGTTACCAAATCGTAAAAACCGCTATTATTAGATCCAACGTCTGTTAACAAATATACATAAATAAATAAATAAAAGGATGTGTAGATTTTGATGAAAACTATTTAATCTAGCTACAAGGTGTAACTTATATTTTAAATCACGTTTTACTACTAGCACATGCGTCTCTTTAAAGATAAATAGAATTGGTAATAAAAACCTTCCATTTCTCCGGCAAATAATATAATCTAAACCCCGGCTACACATTAATACTCATAAACAACAAAATTTAAAAGAAATCAATAAGGCTTTCAAAAAACATTAGCACGCAAAAGAAATTCGCAGGTAATTCTTGTAAGGTTTGTACCATCTGGAAAAGAGTCGGGATTTGAAGTGGCTTCTGCTGCTTTGCTATCAACTGGAGGACCGTCCTCTTTCTAGGGGATGGGAAACAAAAAGAAATATGACATTTTATAAGAGATTAAAGAAACAGTTTTATAAATATTTTGAACAACTATTGTATTATTGAGGTAAGTTAGAAAAACACATAAAACTATTTTCAGGCGCATTTTTACTAAAAATGTACATATATTTTTTTAATAGGGATGTTAGCTAGCGCTGCCGTAAACAAAGTAATGGTCGTCAAGAATTAAAAAGAAAACCATATAATACCCTGATTCGCTTAAAACTTTTATAGAATATAAATTACTAAAATTTGGAGAAAAAGGTCATTTGAAAAATGTTAGCCGAGCACTTTTAATATTTCCCGGCTAAAAGCTGCCTCAAGGAATTTATTTGATTACACTGATCAAGTGAAAGAAAGTATGATATTGGAGACACAGTGATCAAAAATAAAGTTCTGAAGTAATTCAGAAAAACTCCGAGCTAAATTTTAGAAATTTCCGTGTTTTGTAAACATCGATAAAACATTCTTAGACAGTATACAGCTCGACAAACCATGTTAAGTATTTGTGTGAAAAAACAATTAGTATATTTATTAAAGCTAGAAACCTTTAAATAATCCTATGCAGCAATCAATTCTTATTTCGAGTACAGTAGAAGTTATGGAAGTTTTTTCCAAAAATAATCCTTAAATTAATTAAGGACTCTACATTTTCGAACGGCACTTAAACAGTCCAACTAATCTAAATCCAAATTAAAGGGCAAAAAGTAGGATATATATCTCTTTTTATTTTATAAATTTAGCAATTCAAACTCATGGCTAATACACATGGGCGTAGGCAGGGGGAGGCAGGGAAGGGCGGTTGCCCCCCTCTTAAATTTGAAAATTCTTTAAGATTTAATATAATTAAGAAAAATTTTGAAAAATATTTTGCCCCTCCGTAAATCATTAGTGCCCCCCTCTAGTTTCTATCCTGGTTACGCCCACGCTAATACACTTGTGAACCTACTAATTAAATTTCTAGTAAAAGATACAACAAAAATTTTCAAAAACACTCAAACTACAAACTTTAGTGTTCTCCTTGCCAGAGACGGTTTGGGTGATAGCGTTAATCCCAGATTCCACCGTTTTATCATCTTTTTCCTTGAATTTAAGCCGGCGCGGCAGCAATTTTTCCCTCAATGCTGGACTACACATCTCGTACACGTCTAGGGTGAGAGGGAATTTCACTTCCTAAATGCGACAAATATCGTCATGCCAATGCCAAATTAATTATATTAATCTTTGTGCGTCGCGAAAGATTAATAAATTTACTTTTAATTTATCATCAAATTCAAGTAGTTGTAAAAACGGCTGGGTTTTGTTTGGTCGACCTTCGGTTTTAGGCGACCAAACATGAACAAATCAAAGTTTTTTGGTCTGTTTTTCTTAGCCGACCTCTAGGCTTGGTCGAAATTTGAAAAACAGACCAGAATCTACCGTAAGTCTTTGTTAAACCAAAAGTCGACCAAACAAAATCCAGCCGTTTTTACAGCACTACTACTATCGAGACATGGCACTTACCGGGTCAAGATGGAAGAAACTCATCAAAAAAAACTCACGACTGTGGGACCAAATACTTGATAAAGAAGAAGATTATCCATTAATAAAAATGATCACGTGAAAATAATAAAGCCAGAAAAAATGATAATTTGAGATATTTGCCACAAAATATAAATTGATATGCAATTTATGGTTTTATTTTAATATAGTTTTAAAATTTCTAAAATTACAAATTAAATATATCGATTACAGGGTTATATAAAAGGCCTACAAAGCTAAAAGTAATGTCAGCTCAATTCTAACAAGAGTCTAGCAAAAAAAAAAAAATAAGTCATATCCATAGAAGTGTTCTAAATATTAATTCGGGTTACAAATTTTAAAATACTTTCGGGTCGGGTTATAAATTTTAAATAGCTTTCGGGTCGGATTCGGGTTGAAAATTTTAAAATGCTTTCGGGTCGGGTTCGGGTTGAAAAATTAAAATAATCGGGTCGGGTTCGGGTTGAAAAAAAGTGACTCTGCAGTTCTCTAATCCAAGGCAAATAATACTGCAAGTAATGTTCATATCTTAGAAAGAGCCTATACATAGAGAAAATAGAAATCGATTCCGCTTTAAATATAATATCCACAACAAACTGACTTACTTTCCGTATTTTAGCGTTAATTCCTTGGTCTTTCTTGAAGAAGAACCGTTCGAATTGTATGGTCAAATAGGCGGGTAACCGAGATATTTGACACTACATAGTATGTGATTAAGCACAACAATTATATACTTCGCTATATAATTATTAATTTAAAAATCTTCTTATTTATAAATCAAATTTATTAAACTGAAATTTTATAGATTAATTTGTCAGTTATTGACGTTCAAAAAAGCCAAAATCGTTGTTTTTAGCAACTTTGACATTAAATAGTTCAAAAGCTTTGTGTTCACCATTAAAAAACTCTACCATAACCTGCAAATAGTTTGCCGGTTGTTTCTATGGGCCCATTATTTGTTGACAATTGTTATTAATAATTTTAATTAAATACTACTTTTCATTAGTTATGCCCTAACGTTAAAAAATTATATATAAACTCGAAAATAAATGATAAGTTAGGAATTCATGGAGCCTATATGTGAAATCTAATGAAAGACTATAAACCTCAAAAAAAACATAAATGGTATAATTATCTCAAAATAATTATATTTTTTCTCGTTTCATCATTTGCTATTTTCTATTTATAAACTAAAATTTATTAAATCTTCTCTTACAAATTTAACACCAGATTTCAAAAAATAAAGCTTCATGATCCTAACTATTCATAACTATTCATCCTCCCTGATGATACTTTAAAAAATACACTATCACCTATTATATTATTTAGAGCACTGTTCATTAACTCTAATAATAATAGAAGTCTCTTCATTACTATGAAATAAATCTCAACGGATCTCATAAAATAACCGGAATTCCACAGAAAAAAGTTTGTTATCTTCGACAAATTTTGTCATAGAAACAATTGTCTTAAAATGTATTTTTTACATTTTGTCTTCTAAAAGCCTCACGTAAAGTTTTTGGTAATCAACTTGGTTTTTATATGCAAACTTAATTGCAAAAGTTAGATTACTTTACCGTTAAAACTAATAAGGATAAAAATAAACGCTAAATGCATGTGCAATTTAAGCTTTGGCTCACGGTTTTAGTGTAGGTAGCGTTGTGGCCCAGTTTTTCCGAATACTTTTCGATCTTTTCCTTCAGACCCTATGACAAAAATATTGTTACTTAAAGTAATTTTCACCTAAATTTCTCCTTACGAACATAAAAAATAAAAAAGCAAAGCAAATTTCACAAAAAATTAATATCTACACTGTATCTGAGTAAAATTAGGGGGCATGCTATATTTCATCGAGAGATATAAAAAACAAATTAAATTCCAACGTACGTGTAATATGCCGGTTTGAAGGTATTTCACATCTATTAAATGAAGAAAAAAAATATTACTAAAAATTCCAAATTTACCATTTTTAATATTAACACACATTAAAATTGATCTTAATCACTAAAACTATTGAAATTCCATGACGAAATCAAAGACAGAAGCCTGCATAAGCTAGCTAACGAGGATGTTTGAACATTTTACTATTGCAAATAATCAAGGACAGGATAATACTGGTGCCTGCGATATTGAATCACAATTCCAACTACTATTTTAACAAAAAATTTTGATAAAGACTCAACTTTAGCGATAATTTGACAAAGGTCTCCCATGCCAATATACAAACTTGCAATTCCAATTTAAATTCCGCAGGAGCATATTTGTTAAATTTAAAATTGAAAAGTGTAAGGGATTTTAGGTCGAGAAATTCAAGAGTTTTACACTATTTTTAGATTTTTAAATGTTTTTTGTTGCTCAAGCTAGTTTAAAAAACGAAAAAAGCAATGATTCAATAGTTAGTTTTATTTGAGATACACAAATTAAAAATATTTGATATACATAACTTTCTTACAAAATTTTTTATTTACCTTGCATCAATATTGTAACAAAAGAATTAGCTCAGATTAACAAAATAACATTACTAGCAATATTCTGACCTCTAAAATTTGATGCTAAACTTGAGGTTTTATTGAATTAGCTCAAAAATAATATTAAAACTGGAAGTCCTTTCTTTTATGATTTTGCACAGTATTTTTTAATAAAAATCGCAATGTTTATTTAAAAATTTGAAAAAAATATGTCAAAAAAACCATGTACTGGATGTATTCTTTTACTTTGTATTTCTTATTTCAAAGTAAAAAGTCAAAATTAAGGGAAAAAATGTAGGCAATTTATTTTATTAAAATTTCTTTAAAATTTTTATAATTTTAATTTTAATACTACATATATATTACTTATATACTTTATGAAAACATTATTTACCAGTATTTATGAAGCAACGCAATTGGTAGAATGATTCTGTACTTTCGACAGGAGGTTCTGAAGGATCCTCATCTGATTTAATAGTCACTGTGAATTGTCCTGAAAAGTAATGATCTATAAACTTGACATTTGGGTTGTTTGGATCCTTAAAAAATAATTTTTAAATAAGTTAATAAACAAGATAACTATTCCAATTTATTCTGAATTTTTAATCACGTTTTTTAAAATAAAATCCAAAAGATTTACTTGCAAAGGGTTAAAAACACAACAAATAATTTTGTTTCCATATATTCAAACTCGCCAAAATTTACTTTTAAAGGAATGAAAAAGTCAAATAAAATATTAGTAAATTTGTTGTTGAATACAAATTTATTACTTTTAAAAATTATTTTATGGTTATAAACTTAATAATATACAAAAATTAAAGAGTCTTATACATAATTTCAAAAATTAACAGAGTACTTATAAATATAAATCAAGACAAAAGATATTATACTAAATTTCTTAATATTTATTCTTTGAAATTAAATATATGCTAACAACAATTTTACACATAATTTTTCACGCATAAAATTGCGAATACGAATCAGACACTCATTGGCATCCTGTTGTCGAAAACCTCCATGATCATCTTTCTCAGCAAATTCTGGGACCAATTGATGCATTATTTGCAAAAATAAAAATGGGACTAGGTCTGTAGGATTCTCACCCATTTTTGTAAACAAATGTTTTAGGGCTAAAAGCAAAGTGTATTACATTTAAAAATTTTATATATCACCTTTACATATAGAAATAAACAGTTTTTTAGAAGCATAAATAGAATCGGACAATGTTATTTGAACATAGGAAACAAGGTGATCAGAGAAATAATATACATTTAAAAAGTGATGAGCATATCCAATGTTGTTTATATATGAAATAAATCATAGACCATTTTGTAAAATTAAAAGTCATTTACCAATGAGAAATGATTCATTTTGATCTTGAGCAACAATGGCTGCACCAGTACCATTTTTTCTGGCAGTATACCTTTTTATAAAATATATCAGGGTAAACATAAATTGTTTTAAAAAACCTAATCATACAACTTAAAATTCTTCTAAGGAAAATATATGTTTTTAAACATAAAATCATTCTTAATATTATATCAAGTAATTTATGAATAATTTTTTTCTAAAGTAGCAAATTGTATCCTACTTTATAACATGTTCCCTAAGAATAGGAATAGCATAGAAGCATTGTATTGTGGCATTTAAATAGCAGGTATTGCCTAAATTAACAAGTCCTGCTGGTAGATCATATATCTTTGCTATAGCATCATCTGTAATGTCTTCTTCAAAAACAACTGGCTTCTCTAAATTTGGTGCATCAATATTGTGAGACCCTCCTTCACTCCCCATCAATAATAAGGTTGACCCCTAATTAAATAATAACCAACCAGTTTAGCTTCATAATATTTTACATATGATTCAAAATGAAGTTACTGCAATAACTAATATTTTCATAATTACATCTTTAAGCATAAAATTTTCCCATGTATCGTCTTTTAGAGTCATGCCTTTCATCATAACTTTTTGCCTTTCTGGGAGGACGCCAGATAAAGCGAATAGCTGTGCCTTAAAAACAGAAGGCTTATCATTTACATCAACATCCACGTCAAATTTTTCTTTTTTCCATTTTACTAATACTAGAATAATAATTATGAATTTGTAGAATTGTTAATAATTATGGTTTAATGTTTTATTCACCTTTACGCACGGCCATGCTAACAAATTTTGAACAAATGAATGAAGAACAACAGATGGGATTACGATAACACAGGTCTATAAAAAAATCATCCTGTAATCAAACCTATAATTCTGATAAAAAATTTTGCGCTGAATAATATGTATATTTACTTTTTTCCCAAAACTTCCAGTTTTTTAGATAAACTAGGTGGAAGGTGCAAAAATGCCCATTCTACCATTTTTTGAAGCTCAAATGCCATGACATTTTTTATTTATATCAAAAAATATTAATTTATTCCTGTAGATTCAAGCTTCATCTATAAGTCTATTATATTAATTTTTTTATATCACCCTTATATTTAAATTTATTTGCGTTTACGTAATCCCCTTTCCCTTATAAAAATAGCTCCCCTATGGTTGGAAAACAGAGTATATTAGAGTTTATACTACACACGCGATGTTCACTAACACATCTCTCTTGCCCTTCACCTACCCTCCTCTCTTTCTCCTCCACTCCCGCCCCTTTCATGCGTGCTTGGATAGATATGGGGCGGGAGTGTAAGAGATGGAGAAAGGAAGGGAGAAATGTGTAAGTAAACAGCTCTTGTGTAGTATGAACTCTGATGTACTCCGTTTTCCAGACTTAGTAAGACGAATTGATAAGAGGAAGGGTTTCAGGTAAATGCGAATAAATTCAAATATAGAGGTGAAACAAAAAAACTAAAATAATATACCTAATACCTATAGATTAAACTTTAATCTACAGGAATAAATTACTATTTTTCAGTACAAATTTAAAATGCCTTGGCAATATAGCCTCAAAAAAGGTCAAAATTAGCATTCTTGGCACCTTCAATCTTGTTTATCTAAAAAACTGGAAGTTTTCGAAAAAAAACTTAAGACAGATTATTAATCAGTAGAAAATTCTCTATCAGAATTATTGATCTGATTGCGGGATGAATTCACAAAGTCAATATTTGTAGACCTGTGTTATTAGCAATTTATTGTCACTAAATTTATTTATCTGCTTTTACGTAATATTCAACGCGCCTGCAGCCCTAGTATTAAAAGAATAGCTTTAATATAAGGTTGTTGACTTTATTTTAGTCTTAAAGGGTACAGGTAAAATTTTGATTCCATTAGAAATTGTTGGCTGTCTGTGTATAGTTTTATGTTTTTCAAAAGACAATATATATTTGGCAAGTACCCTCTAAATGATAAAAGTTTGAAGGCAGGTATTTTAGCAACCTACAAAAATAGCATAGTTGTTATTTTATTACGTCTTATGAAGATTACGATAACTCAAATAAAGGTATTACCCTAATCCATAATTTAAGCCCAGCTAGCTCGAATATCAGGCAGTGCGAGCTTAGCTTTTAAAACAGTTTTCAAAGTTTTGCTACCAAAAACTTACCAATCTAGATATTACTTTAAGCATTCAAGACCCGATTCAGATTAGGCTTTAACTTAAAGCCAAAAATAAATAGAGATTTATGTATATATATTATTAGCATATACACTAAATAAGGTTCGGTAATTTAATTCGGTTTTATGCGTTAGGTCAATATCAATTTTAACCAGAGGTTTAGAGTATACCCCTCATGCAAATATCTTGCACATTGTAGATATTTCAAATAAAAAGGTCAATTTTTGGATTCAAATGCCAAGGCAAGCATGGGCGTAACCAGGGTTCCTTTGGAAGAGGGAACAAAATGTTTGGAAAGTAAAGGGACGCGCAAGCTTTTATAATATTATTTAAGCCTTGATTTTGTTAAATATTTATTGGATTTTGATTTACTCTTCTTGCCCTAATTGCGCCCATTAAATTCCACTAGTAAATATTATCTCAAGTTGCAACAGACATATTTTAATGTATTTGGTCCAGCTTTAATATTCGTTCTATATTTTATGTTAAAATTTCGAAGACCAGAATTGCTGCATCAAATTTAAATCCCATATAAAAATAATGACAGTAGTTATTTGTTGAACGCGTGTTGTACCATGGTAGTTTAACTTTTTACGCATTAATAAAGAGATTAGGGTGCGAGTGCCTATCAATTCCAAATTATTTTTATATAGATTATATTTTAATATAATTTTTTTAAACTAATTTTACAGCACTTTGTTAAGCTTTACAGCTATTAAATGAGCCTACAACAATATTGGTCTTGGATCCTTCCCACTGATATTATTGAACTTTTATTATGAAATATTATAATTTTATTATAGAAAAATATCTAGCAACCGACTCTGGCTTAATGATCTAGATGCAAAATAATTTATTAAATAAGATTATTGTCAAATATATTTAAATCTTATTTAATGAAGGATGCCTTTTATGTACATAAAAAAATACCTCCACTTATTAAATAGCCATCATGCCTAATCCAGTGGTAGTTAGGGTAAGACCAAGGACGCTCCCCAAGAGCGATCGGGCTTCTTCAGCCCTCCTCCCCCCTCAGGCGAATAATGTGGGCCCCAGCGGCCCATTAAGCTAAAATTTATAGCCCAATTTAAATTACTTTTGAAAAAATTAATGAAAATAATAATCTTATTTATTTATTTTTAATTGAAACTAGCCACTTTTTTAAAGGCAATAACACGCAACAGAGCTGTTAAAGTTACTTTACCACAGTAACTAGTTAAGTTACAGTTACTTTCACAAAAAATGTAACTAATTACAATTACAGTTACAAATTTTCAAATGTAACTGATTACAGTTCCAGTTACCTACCTGATGGAACTAGTTACACCTAAAGTTACAAAAAACAATATTTTTTGATATTATTTATTTAAACATTTATATATAAATCAGAAGGTAATAAATGATGATTCGATTTCAATAATACGCTATTTTCTATATTGTCATCTAATAAGCTAGTTCGCTTTTCACTGAAAATTAATTTACCAGACTAAAAAGACGCTCGACGGGGGCGCTAGATGATAGGGGTACATTGAATTTAATGAAAAGTTTCTTCAATTTAGGGATATTATTATATATTAACAAATCACTATTATTCAAATTTACAAATGTGTGAATGCACTCTTGAATACTTTTCGACTTTGAAAGATTAAAAAAATCCAGCGTATTTGGTTCCTCTAGGTCCTGTCTTTCCTCCTGGTTAGGGATCAATAAATTAATGTAATTTAAGGTGTCTTCTTTAATTCTCTTATTTTTATCAAAACGGATCCACGGCCAACTTGTTTTAAAAATTGGATGGAGGATCGTTGCAACCAAATTATCCAAACTATATAGATCGGGAAATCTATAATATTTTAAATTTAACATGCATAGCTTTGTACTTTTAAATCCCCTTAATTGATGCTTCTTTTAGAGGGTTACATTACTTAAGGTTTCCAATTTGTTGTAAATTTAATAAAACTATACTCCAAAAAAATTGTCAAAACCTATGAAAAATTTGAAGTTATGGACAGAAGTTTATGAATTTGCAAGAAATAATATTAATAGCCTCCAAAAAACATCTTAATATTACTGAGTACCATGGGCGTAGCCAGCTTTCGGATTAGGAGGGAGCGAGCAAAAAAATAAAGGTCTCAACTATCCAAATCCAAAAATTTTTCTCTAAAATTTTCCTGAGAGCAAAAAAAAAAAGAAAAGGTCTCGACTATCCAGAGGGGGGGCAGAGCAAAATTAGGGGGAAGCAGAGCAAAATTAGGGGGGAGCAAAACATAATTTTTTTTAAATCTTTGTATTGAAATTTTTTTTAAAATTAGGGGGGAGCAGTCGCTCCCCCCTGCTCTCCCCTGGCTACGCCCATGCTGAGTACTGTATACCAGCAAGAAGTATTATGATTAGTGAAAATAACATTAGCAATGTCAAAGAATTTTTGGCTTTGGCTATGTGAATTTCCAAATGATTGTGAAAAATAAGGCAAGTGCAATTGTTGCTTTTTATACAATATATTTGCAGGCATGTGGTTTTGTTGGCAATTAAACTTAAATTTTGCCACACCTAAAAAAGCCAAAAGTTTGGGGCAAAAAAGAAAGACCCTTAAAGGCTAAATCAGCATTTATTGTTAAGTAATAGTAAGTTTAGATAATTTAAATTTTAGGTTTTTGAAATAAAAGTTGTATCCAGCAAAATTTGATTTTCTATTTTCAATTGTTAATAATTATTTTGTGATTATATTTAAATAAAAATTTTATATTTTGCCTTTATAAAGTGTAAGATTGACAACTCTCAATAAATTTGCAAATAAATACATTATAAACACAAGCATAATAAAATTTAAGAAGGGAGAGACAGAGCATTTTAGAATGGGAAATATAGGTCATTACTTTTCATAGCTTTTCTAATTTTCCATATATTTGAAAGGTGAGAAGGGAGGAAAAATTCAAGACACTAAGATACCTTTTAATTGATAAACATTTAACAATCAGGTCTCCAATCTGTTTAATGTAGCCAGAATAAAAAACTATTTTAATTTCCACAATCTCAATTTAACTTCATTTTAATAAAATATTAACGCTAAATAGATTAATATTGAGTATTGTTAATTAGAATTACTGAGCATTTTTTTTGAAATTACTGAGCATATTATATTTATAACTGAGCATTATTAAGTTTATTTACTGAGCATTTTTGCATTTTTACTGAGCATTTAAATAACATCCATTATAATATATTATAATTTCAATAACATTCATTAATATTGTACTAAAGTAATTTATCAAATGGCTTTCAAAATTTAAATTTAGAGGTTGGGCCAAAATCAGATATTTTAAGTTGATAAAAATTTGTTTTGCACATATATAAAAAGAACTGAACAATTGATAAGAGATAACCAATTAAAATTCATTAAATGTTCATTACATTTTTTACCTGTTGTGTCACTTCTTTAAATTTTTGGAATACAAATTCGTATTAAAATAATATTTTATATAATATCGGTAATTTACTAATAAAATAGATTATCTATAATTTATAAGAAGTAACTGTAACTTTAGTTACACAGTTACTGAAATAAAGTAACTAACTACAGTTACAGTTACTTTACTGAAGAAAAGGAACTAGTTCCAGGAACTAGTTAGATGTAACTAGTTACTTAACAGCTCTGCACGCAATACGATTACTTAGCATTAAATAATAACTTGGATCAAATAGGGAAGGTGTTTCATTATGCTATGCAATTTGATTTATGTGTATTAAATATTGAAAAGTTAATCTGTTTTACAACTTAGGTGAGTTCTGCAGGCTATGAAAAGGTTATTTAGTGTTTATTAATTTAAAATATGTGTGATAAAATAAAATAAATCAATGTCTTCACAAATAGCTTTGTCCAATGGTAGATCCATTTAGGACCGTCCAAGCACGACCGGATCCTGAAGGGTCTTATTTATTTTAGACCCCGAGCTCATTTGAACTCAATATTTGAGAAAATTTTCTATAATTAACATATATGAATAAGTAAGAAAAATAAATGACGACGAATCCAATTTACCTGCATAATTTTAATCATTTATTGGAATAATCTACCTGTTTTAAATTGTAAATGTTAATTCTAAGCAACTAAATAAACTTTTTGAATTTTTTAAGCCCTATTTTATATATGTGTTTTTATTCAAAAACACGTGTAAATTTTACAACTTGAGCACTAATTAATTATATACCGAGAACTAGTAGCACGTTATAATTCAAAACAGAGTTTTGATAATTATAGATCTTTTTTACATAGATTGTTGGTTTGAGTTTACTTCAAGCCATGGGGCCTTGGGTCGAATTGCTCACAAGGCCCGTCCCAGCTCTATTATTTTATTTTTTTAAGTCCTGCTTAAAATATTATTGGGCCAGGCTGGTCTCTATTAGAGAAGATCGGTGGAAAAATTGCAAAGGGAATAAAATACATTATAATGCACTTCTTAGGGACTTGTTTTACCATTAATATTATAGGGATAAAGCGTAATAATATAAACTCCGGCCTTCGGCCCTCGTGGGAAGAGGGAGGGGGGAAGGGAAGGGGGGAAGGGAAGGGGGGAAGGGAAGAGGGGAAGGGAAGGGCGAACTCTTCTATACTCTGTATAAAAGTAGCATATTTGCTATGCAATTTATGGGCGAGAAAGGTGGGAAGGGGCGAGAATGCCTATAGGGGGGTATTAAATGCAAAATGATTAGTTAATTATTTATACAAAAAGAGTCAAAAAAACGAAAAAAAAACTTCGTTTCACCGTTTAGCCAATGGTCATTTTTTCATTGGTCAGCAGCCAGGATACGGTAAAAGTGGATATAAAATCATAAGAGTCAAAAAAAACGAAAAAAAAATTTTCGATTCACATTTTGGCCAATGGTTACTTTTTCCATTGGTCAGCAGCCAGGACACGGTAAAAGTGGATATAAATTCATAAGAGTCGGAAAAAACGAAAAAAAATTCGATTCACATTTTGCTAATGGTCATTTTGTTCCATTGGTCAGCAGCCAACGGACGGCCAAAAAGCCATAGTATGAATGGTATTAAACAGAACAATCATAATAGTCAAAAAAAACGAAAAAAAAATTTCGATTCACATTTTGGCCAATGGTCATTATTTTCCTTCGGTCAGCAGCCAGCGGACGGCCAAAAAGTCATAATAGCAATGGTAGTAACAGGAACAATCATAATAGTCAAAAAAAAACGAAAAAAAGAACTTTGATTCACATTTTTGCCCATGGTCATTTCATTCCATTGGTCAGCAGCCAACGGACTGCCAAAATTATTATCAATGGTATTAACAAGATCAATATATTAATTTAAACAAAAAAAATTTGGCCTCTCCGGGATTCGAACCCACATCAGGAGAGGCATAGGCTTTTGTAGGGGGGGCACAGGGACCCAAGAGGCATAGGCTCTGCTAGGGGAGGGCATAGGGTAATTGTCAATGTTAGCCAAAAAAAACAAAAAAAATAATTTCGATTCACATTTTGGCCAATGGTCATTATTTTCCTTCGGTCAGCAGCCAGCGGACGGCCAAAAAGTCATAATAGCAATGGTAGTAACAGGAACAATCATAATAGTCAAAAAAAAACGAAAAAAAGAACTTGGATTCACATCTTTGCCCATGGTCATTTTTTTCATTGGTCAGCACCCAACGGACGGCCAAAAAGTCTTATTATCAATGGTAGTAACAAGAACAATCATAAGAGGCAAAAAAAAAACCGGGATTCGAACCCAAAAACTAGTTAAATTAATTGCTATGCAATTTATGGGCTCACTTTCCATTTTCCGAATGTCACGCACCAAACGTGGATGTCACGCACCGAACGTGGATGTCACGCACTTTTAATTTTTGTTATTTGTTAATTTAATTTAACCAGTTTTTGGGTTCGAATCCCGGGATTTTTTTTTCTATTATGATTGTTCCTGTTACTACCATTGTTAATAAGACTTTTTGGCCGTCCGTTGGGTGCTGACCAATAAAAAAATGACCATTTGGCCAAAGTGTGAAGCGAAATTATTTTTGCGTTTTTTTTTGACTCTTATGATTGTTCTTGTTCCTACCATTGATAATAAGACTTTTTGGCCGTCCGTTAACTGCTGACCAATGGAATCGTGGATGTCACGCACCGAACCGAACGTGGATACGCACTTTTAATTTTTGTTAATTTAACCAGTTTTTGGGTTCGAATCTCGGGTTTTTTTTTGAATATTATTATTGTAACTGTTACTACCATTGATAATATGACTTTTTGGCCGTCCGCTGGCTACTGACCACTGTAAAAAAATGACCATTTGGCCAAAATGTTAAACGAAATTTTTTTTTGCGTTTTTTTTGCCTCTTATGATTGTTCCTGTTACTACCATTGATAATATTTCTTTTTGGCCGTCCGTTGGCTGCTGACCAATGAAAAAAACGTGGATGTCTTGCACCGAATGTCTTTTTTGTTTACTTTTAATTTTTGTTAATTTAACCAGTTTTTGGGTTCGAATCCCGGGTTTTTTTTGACTATTATGTTTGTTCCTGTTACTACCATTGATAATAAGACTTTTTGGCCGTCCGCTGGCTGCTGACCAATGGAAAAAAATGACCATTTGGCCAAAATGTGAATCCAAGTTTATTTTTTCGCTTTTTTCCGCCTATTATGATTGTTCATGTTACTACCATTGATAATCTGCCTTTTTGGCCGTCCTCTTGCTACTGACCACTGGAAAAAAATGACCATTGGCCAAAGTATGAAGTAAAATTTTTTTCCTCGTTTTTTTGGCTAACATTGACTTATAGAGTATCTGTTGGTAGTGACCAATGAAAAAAATGACCATTTGGCCAAAATGTGAATCGAAAATTTTTTTTCGTTTTTTTTGACTTTTATGATTGTTTCTGTTAATACCATTAATAATATGACTTTTTGGCCGTCCGCTGGCTACTAACCATTGGAAAAAAATGCCCATTGGCCAAAGTATGAAGTGAAATTTTTTTCCTCGTTTTTTTGGCTAACATTGACTTATAGAGTATCTGTTGGTAGTGACCAATGAAAAAAATGACCATTTGGCTTTGACTCTTATGTATTAATAGATTGTCTTTTGGTACTGACCAATGGAACAATTTAGCACATGTAAATTTTTTGATATATCTTTATGATACCTGTGACAGTTTTAGATGCGCGGTCGTAACAGGCAATAGCGGAGCTATTGCATGTCGCTGATAGTTTCGTCGTAAGGATTTTTTTAATTTTTATTATTATTTCCCATTAATTTCTATGTAAAAATTTTTAATAATTTCTATGCAATTTTTTATTATAAGCTACAATAGGAATTATCCCAATTAAATTTTTTGATATATCTTTATGATACCTGTGACAGTTTTAGATGCGCGGTCGTAACAGGCAATAGCGGAGCTATTGCATGTCGCTGATAGTTTCGTCGTAAGGATTTTTTTAATTTTTATTATTATTTCCCATTAATTTCTATGTAAAAATTTTTAATAATTTCTATGCAATTTTTTATTATAAGCTACAATAGGAATTATCCCAATTTAATAACATTTTACCTTAACCAAAAGTAAGTTTTTAACTTACCCTTCCACCGCTGAGTTGGTATTATTAGGGGGCGGGAGTGGAGGAGATCATCCCTCAACCCCTTTTTATTATTATTGATTTTTATATGCTTTTGGCAAATTAACGGAGGGAAAGGGGGGATAGTGTGCGCGTTTAGTTTTAACGGACGGAAAGGGGGGGGGGAAGGAGGTAGTTACTCTTCTATTCCCCCTCACTTCAGGCAAATACACTTAGAGCGCCAGCCCCCAAACCCCCATCCGCCATTGGTCTTTGCTATGAAAAACGTGGCTGATCGTGTCGCTAGTGCTGCCACAACTTCCCTTCACTTTCCCACTTTTTACCACTAAATGACGTCTAACTCTATAATTCAGTACACTTTTAAAAAACATTTTATCGTAAAAATATGTTTATCAAAAATGAAATTTAATTGATCAGACAGGGACATGGACGTAGCCAGGTTTTGGTTTGGGGGGGAGGCGAAACGTTTAAAATTTCAATCAGGGGGGGGGGGGCCAAACCTACAATTTTTAATTTTTAGTTTTTTCATTCAAAAATTTTTTTTTCGTCATTTAGGGGGGTTTTCTTATTTGAACTAAAGGTCGACCAAGCAAAACCCAGGCAAAACTAGTCCCCCCCCACTAAATGACAAAAAATTTCAATAAAGCTTCCTCCAAGAGTTACATTTTAGCCCCTTCACCCTCCTAACCTAAAATGTTTAACCTAATTTCATTTATTAAAAAATAAAAAATAAAGATGATATTTATATACTTTATCCAGCCGACATTTATACACTTAACTCATTTATATTTTCCCGCTTCGTCAAATTGTAAATCAAAATAAAATTTTACGTTTTTTTGGCTAACATTGATACCTACCTATGCCCGTCAGTCCAATTCTTTTGCCTTTAATACCCCCCTATAGGCATTCTCGCCCCTTCTCACCTTTCTCGCCCATAAATTGCATAGCAAATAAGCTACATTTATACGTAGAATAGATGAGTCGTCCCCTCTTCCCTTCCCCCCCCCCTTCCCATCTCCCCCTTCTCCGGGGGTCTGGGGGCGGAGCCCCCAGGAGATGGGGGTTTGGGGGCGTAGCCCCCAACGGGGGTTTGGGGGCAGAGCCCCCGACGGGGGTTTGGGGGCAAAGCCCCCAACGGGGGTTTGGGGGGCAGAGCCCCCAACGGGGGACTGGGGGCGGAGCCCCCAGCAGGGGGTTTGGGGGCGAAGCCCCCAAGGGGGTCTGGGGGCGAAGCCCCCAGTTACGCCCGAAGGGCGTATTTATAATAGCAATTATTAATAAAAGTAAACAGCGTGACAAGACATTCGGTGCAAGACAACCACATTCGGTGCGTGACACGAACAGCGTGACAAACAAAATGGAAAGTGAGCCCATAAATTGCATAGCAATTAATTAACTTCCATTCGTATATTTCATTTCACATTGTATGCCAATAGGTTATAATCTAGCTTTTCAAGGTTCTTAGTTTTTAAGAGGCTTTAAAATGTCGTTACGATGTTTTTGATATAATTGCGGCTCAAGAAACACAATCATTAGCTAAAGATTCTTATTCTCCAAACGATTAGTTATGGTTGTGGCAGGATATTCTTAAGGAATGATGCAACACCCTATACATTCGGTATTTATAATTGTATAATTATAACACCTGTTTCATTTCTACTTATAGAAATTAATTTTATAAGCTTAATATATATTAAATACAGTAAATTGATCTTAATTTAGCCCTTTTTTACGTATTGCCGTTGTTATATTACAATATATTTAATTCATTTATAATAATTAAAAAAATTTGATGAGAATATATATTTTTGGTGTATGTTGAGGGTAAACAAAAAAGCGAAGAAAGTTTGAAAAGGTTCGAATTTAAACAAATGGTGTCTGCATAGGTCTAAGGATATAAAACAGATAAAAAACAGTTGCCCATTTAGTTTGACAAAGAGATACAGGGAAAAAATTACCCGCCGTTTACTCCACCTCACCTGAATAAAATCTCAGCTCGGCCCCCCCCCCCCAAAGGTAAAACTATAGCTACGCCCTTTAGTGCAAAATCATTTGAAACTGGCCTCATAATCATGGGAAAGCAATAAAACCAATCTTCTATTTCAAATAGTCTGCTAGTTACCGCCGAAGGAGATTAGTTGCAAAAGTTAGTCCATAATTACAACATAGGAAACTCTTTGGGGTTAATTAATTATAAATTTGAAATTTTGATATCCTCCTTATTTTCCAAACAAAATATATTTTTGATAGTCAGGGTCGTGCTGGAGTTTATTTACAAAAAATATGCTTTGAAAGAAGTGCGTATATTTTAACAATTTTTAGCCGAATAGTAGTAGAGGGAAAATAGGTCTTTGCTATTTACTTAAAACTAAAGGATCCGTTATTTATAGAAAGGAATTTATACGACATATCGAAATAAAAGTAGATCCCAACAAAATTTCAAACAAATATCACTATGTAGTATATTTTGTGAAATTTAACTTAAATTAAGTAGTTTCAAACATTCAAAAATTTAAATACTACGATCCAAATAAAACTAATTTACTTGATGTAGCGAAAAAATGTTAGTTTGTAATCCCTTACCTTTTAAAGTTTACAACGATTATTGTAAGGTTTTTTGTACAGGATTTAATTCAAACCAGGCGCGCAGCCCAGGGGGCGGAAAGCGAAACTTTTCTTTCCCCTCGACCAAAATTTGAAAATTTATTTGATTAAATAATTAGATAAAATGGGTTAAAATAATATGGTTCAGTTACATAAAAGATTTTTAGACACTCATAAAAGCCTGGAAACATAATATATAAATACATTCAATTTTTCGAATTTAATTTTCGACTAAATGCATTGTAAAATTTCCGAATATGATTGTAAAAATTGCTATGAAAAAAAAACTTGTTTGAACATTTATTTCCCGTGAAAACACCAGACCGCCCCAGGAAGTAGATAACTAAGCGATTATTATAATGTTCCTCATTCTATTAAAATAATATTAATACTTTTATTATTTATCATATTTGTCTCAAAATTTTCTGCTAAAACCCATCACGGTTTGATAACTAAATTGCCTGCCAAGGCCAGCCGAAACCCTTTAATTGCCCATATCACTAATGCTGTCCAAACAGCCGGGCCCAAAATGACGATTTGAAATTCCAAGAATTAATTTTGTCTTATTTTCAAAAAATTTTGATCCAATTCTAAAATTTGTATAAATAGAAAGGTGACAAAAAAAGTTAACTATAAAAAAATCTCACTATGGTGCCCGCCCAGGCCTACTTAAAAATTTCAATTTAGAACGTTAGCCTGCCCGACACCCTTAGCCGAGTGGGCCCAGCAGCGAGCCCGACTTTTTAGTTGTTTAATTTTAATTACAAATAAAATGGGGGGAAATTTTTTGCCAGATTTCCCTCCCCCCTTTGGTGAAAATCATACGAGCCTGATTTATCAATCTAAATAAAACCATTAGGTGGATATAGAATGATGCTTAAACTATGGGACAAATTAGCCTAAAAGCTATTAGTTAGGGGGATAAATAGCGCTAGCCTAATAGTCTTTCTTATGTTCAATATGGTAAATTGGGTGCCGACTTTTCATCCATTTTGAAGATAACAACAGGTATATAGAATACAATGTCGTTTTGGGTTGTGCCCTTTCGTTCAAATCGTTTCTGTTCGAAAAAAACTATTCAAAAAAAGCTTATCAGAAAAAAAGCTAATATAAAAAATCTAGACCCTAAAATGTACTTGATGTCTAATGAGGAGTATGTCGCATAGCAAATTTGAAAATAAAATTTAAATATTGAATATAAAAAAATGGGTTAGAAAAATAAGATCTAATAATTAGATTTATTAATTAGATATCTAAAAATAGTATAGATATTCAAAAATGGTATAAAAAATGGGATATTTAAAAATGGTGGTTAAACTTCTGTTAGAAGGTTAAATCTAAATTGCGAAAGAATCTTAAATCCACGGATTAATCTAAATTGCTGGAGAATACGTTTAAATTCTCAATTAGATATTCTGCACTATACGCAGAAATTGCCAAATGTTCCTAAAATTACATTAGATTGTATACACTATAAGTCGAAATTGCCAAATGTTCCTATTAATTTATTAGCTTTTTTTGAAGAGCTTTTTTTTTGAATAAGATTCGTTAAAATAGATGAAGTTGAGATAAAAAAATTGTCCATAAGTAGACGTTTTAATAATGGTAAAAAATCTAAACTTATATATCATTTACTTAAAATTAAGTTAGCAAACAGCACAGGTTAGGTGAGATTTATATATCCAACGAATTCAAGAAAATTATAGTTAAATAATATTTGATTTTTTTATAATAATTAATGCTAGTTATTAATTAATATATCAAAAATAAGATAAAAACCTAAGAATAAACTAATTAAAGGTTTTAATTGATAAAATTGTTAATGTAACCTAAATTAAAATGAATTTAGTATTGATAATTTACTGCCACCTAGAAAATAATTAAATGATATTACCCCCTTTTGTTGCGAGAAATACATTATTAGGGGAGAGGAGAAGGAGATGGAAAGGTGTTGTGTGTGTGCATTAAATTTACTTAATGTTGTTGCATCCAAATTAAATTTAAATAAACAAAAAGAAATTAGTTAACTTTAATCTTTTAATAATTTATTGGTATCACATGGGTAAAAAGTAAAATACATTGGTTAATAAAAAACTCGGGCCTTCGGCCCTCGTGGGAAGGGGAGTAGGGGAAGGGGAGTAGGGGAAGGGAGGGGGGGGCGACTCATCTATACTCCGTATAAACGTAGCATATTTGCTATGCAATTTATGGGCGAGAAATGTAGGAAGGGGCGAGAATGCCTATAGGGGGGTATTAAATGCAAAATAATTAGTTATAGACCCTTATAGGGGAGGGCATAGGGTAATTATCGATGTTAACCAATTCAAAAACGAAAAAAAAATTCGATTTATTTGGCCAATGGTCATTTTTTCCATTGGTCAGTAACCTGCGGACGATCAAAAAGTCATATTGTCAATGATATTAACAAGAACAAAATATTGATTTAATTTTAAAAAAAAATAAAAATTTTGCCCTCTCCCGAGCTTGAACCCGGGATATTCAGGTCACCCTGTTTACAAGCCGTGCGCTATAACCCGTCAGACCATGCTGGTATTAAAATAGTAGAAGTTATTATGTTATTTATATAGCTAATGAAATAATAAAGTTCTGTTTTATGTTTAGGAAATCAATATATTTCATCGGTCAGTAGCCAGCGGACGGTCAAAAAGTGAAATTATCAATGGTATTAACAAGAACATAAAATTAATTTAATTTTAAAGAAAAAAATTAAAATAAAAATTCCTTTTAGTTTTAAAAAAGGGCTAAATTCTGAAACTACCCGCCCGATTCGCTCGAAACTTTACCCGTAGGTGCCCAGGGCGGCCAGGGGTAAAATAGCCTTTTCAGATTCCTAAAATACCTTTTCGTTTTAAAAATATCGGACATTTCCCGGCCACACGTGCGGTGTAATATCTATAACACGTAGAAAATTTTACTAATTATTTAAACCTACGCGCGCCATCTAATAAAGTACAATTCGTGTTTTAATAGTTTAATAGTAGATTGAATTTAATTAGAAAGAACGGGCTATGATTATACCTTTGAAGGAGATTTCGAATTTTGTGTTAGTTTCTATCAATATATTGTATCGTAAATTAGAATCTAATACCTATATTTTTTTAACTATTACTTTTTAGGTTTTCTATGAAATAACAATCTAATTAAATGAAATATATTAACCCA
Source organism: Gordius sp. MW1 (assembly GCA_964036665.1). Taxonomy (NCBI): domain Eukaryota; kingdom Metazoa; phylum Nematomorpha; class Gordioida; order Gordea; family Gordiidae; genus Gordius; species Gordius sp. MW1. The sequence goes on from OZ038529.1 coordinate 5,491,855, forward strand.
ATAGAAAAATATATATGCATTTATAAGGTTAAAAATATATATTACATAGTTGGCTGTCTGTTAGACCATCTATAATAAATTTTTAGGTTATATATAAAATTTGGCCAATGGTCATTTTTTTTCATTGGTCAGTACCAACAGATACTCTATAAGTCAATGATAGCCAAAAAAAACGGAAAAAAAATTTTTGATGCTCACTTGGGCCAATAGTCATTTTTTTCCATTGGTCAGCAGCCAGCTGACGGCCAAAAAGTCATATTATCAATGGTATTAACAGGAACAATCATAAGATTCAAAAAAAACGGGAAAAAAATTTCGATTCACAATTTGGCCAATGGTCATTTTTTTCTATTGGTCAGCAGCCAGGACACGGTAAAAGTGAATATAAATTTATAAGAGTCAAAAAAACGAAAAAAAATTTTCGAATCACATTTTGGCCAATGGTCATTTTTTCCATTTGTCAGCAGCCAGGACACGGTAAAAGTGGATATAAATTCATAATAATCAAAAAAAACGAAAAAAATAATTGCGATTTCCATTTTGGCCAATGGTCATTTTTTTCCATTGGTCAGCAGCCAACGGACGGCCTAAAAGCCATATTATCAATGGTATTAACAAGAACAATCATAATAGTCAAAAAATACGAGAAAAATAATTTCGATACACATTTTGGCCAATGGTAATTTTTTCCATTGGTCAGCAGCCAGCGGACGGCCAAAAAATCTTATTATCAACGGTATTAACAAGAACAATATATAAATTTAAACAAAAAATAAAAATAAAATTTGGCCTCTCCGGGACTCGAACCCACATCAGGAGAGGCATAGGCTTTTGTGGGGGGGCCTAGGGACCCATATCAGTAGAGGCATAGGCTCTACTAGGGGAGGGCATAGGGTAATTGTCAATGTTAGTCAAAAAAAACGAAAAAAATAATTTTCGAATCATACTTTGGCCAGTGGTCATTTCATTCCATTGGTCAGCAGGCAACGGACGGCCAAAAAGTCATAATAGCAATGGTAGTAACAGGAACAATCATAATAGTCAAAAAAAACGAAAAAAAAACTTGGATTCACATTTTGGCCAATGGTCATTTTTTTAATTGGTCAGCACCCAAAGGACGGCCAAAAAGTCTTATCATCAATGGTAGTAACAAGAACAATCATAAGTGTCAAAAAAGACTCCGGTATTTGAACCCAAAAACTAGTTAAATTAACAAAAATTAAAGGTAAACAAAACAAGACATTCGGTGTAGCACGCCGAATAGGCGGACAAACAAAATGGAAAGTGAGCCCATAAATTGCATAGCAATTAAAATGGAAAGCGAGCCCATAAATTGCATAGCATTTAATTAAATAGGGGTACAGGGACCCATATCAGTAGATGCATAGGCCCTTGTAGTGGTGGGCATAGGGTAATTATCAATGTTAACCTTTTCAAAAACGAAAAAAAAATTCGATTTATTTGGCCAATGGTCATTTTTTTCAATGGTCAGTAGCCTGCGGACGGTCAAAAAGTCATATTATCAATGGTATTAACAAGAACAAAATATTAATTTAATTAAATATATACATTGGAGGGTAAACGGACAGACATCAACGGACAACCAAAAACGAGCCCATAAATTGCATAGCAATTAATACTAAAAAGAAAACGCGTTAAAATCTAATTGGATGGCATTGATCCGTGTATGGAAATCGTGTTAGATTTGACGATTTTTAAAGTGATCTTTTGCCTGAATAAATGATATTCAATTATACATTTCGATATTAATTAAAAAAATATATAGCCTCAACTAAAAAAGTATCTCCTGTGTATTTTGCAATGCAAAAATCATAACCTTTGACCCGACACTTTAAATCCAACCTCACCCGAGTGCATTTTAAAATCAACCCGAACCCGACCCGAACAATCGGGGTTTGGGTCACCAGTGCTGGTATCTACTGATAAGCATAGATAGGATCTATAGATTTTTAGAGCACAAAATTTCTTCTGGGCATAAAAGCGGGCCCACCTTATAACTTCACGTTTTAATTGGGATTTTATTAATCGGCATTTTATCAGTTTTTGATTATACTAAAAAATTACATGATGGCGACATTTACCCTATGTGGTGGTAGCGAAAACCCTTATTTATTTATTTTTGTATGTATGGAGGTAATATTAATAATGTTAAGAGTGCAAATTCTTGTTGTAAAACGAATTTGGTTTTCATCTACACAGCCAATAGTCAAATTAGTGGGAGAGTCTGAGGCAAAATAATAATTTATATGATTTTAACAAACATTTTGTTAGATATATAAAAATTTTTAAGTTTGTAATGAGGGGGCGGGAGGCTTGGGAACTGGCTATCTTGGCCTTCTCATGGCTAAGCCATTATGACTGTTTTAAACGTGGGATTATTGTATCGATTAAATCAATAATTGTCTAGATCTAGACGATTGTTTTTGATGATATTTCGCACCCAAAAAAGTTAGTAGTATATTTAGATTATATTTTAACAATTCTCGAAAACTATAAACTTAAGAGGGGGTTGGGATAATATCATTCGTACTTCTGCTAAAATAAACTCTGTTTCGGTGAAAGCAACTAAAAGGCACTACATGGACCTAGCCAATATTTTAAGTGAGGGAAAAACTTTTATTTGTGACAGATGAAACGAAGTCCCTATTGTAAATTTTTTAGTTTACAGATTTTAACATATAATTAGTCATCCAAATAGGTTTTTAATTGCCTTTCATCTGATTTTGAAGATTACTATAATTTGCTGGCCTTAATAATTTATAATATAAATTTAACTTGAATTTTGAGTCCTAAGCAAGTTAACATCCAATATTCACAAAATGAACAATATTTACATGGGCGTACCCAGGTTTTGAATTAAAGGGGGGGGGGCAAAATATTTTTTTCCTGAGAGCAAAAAAAAGGTCTCCACTATCCTAAAATTTTCCTGAGGGCAAAAAAAAAACTGCCCTAAATTAGGCAGTGTGGGCAGCCAGACCCCCTGCCCCCCGGCAAATTAGGGGGAGGGGCAAAACATAATTTTTTTTAATTTGTTAGGGTTTTTGTATTGAAATTTTTTTTTAAATTGGGGGCCCCCCCCCCTGCGTACGTCTATGAATATTTATAATAAGAAATTATGGTTGTAATATCAGGCTGAACTTTTTTAAAATTATTTTTAGCCAAGCTTGTTTTTGTTTTAAATGTAAAATAAATTCCTACTTTCATCATTAAAATTTTTATCAATCAAATTTGACTTTAGAAAAGTTTTATGAGATTTTCATACCATTATTATAAGTAAAAAATTAATAAGGAAAATGCATAACCAAAGTAAGTAGCCTTTAAAATAATTAGTCTTACAAATATAATTATAAATATATTTATTCATTGTGAAAATGGCAATGCATAACATAGATGTAATTTAATGATCAACTATAGGTAAGATATTTATTAAGTTCAAAACTATAAACATCAAGTACTTAAATGATAAACTATGGTTTGATTGATAATGCTACTAAACAAAATATCTAAACAATATACAATTTAATTAATTCATTTTTCAATGTTTTTTTCTATGGGAATTTCAACATGAGTTGATTTGCCAGATTCAATTTGTCTGAATGGAGCCTCTAGCATAAGTGTGCCATCTGGTCCAAGACTTGATTTAATTTGATCTATATCAACATTATCCGGAAGTGTGTATTCACGATAGAACTCCCTATAAATAGAACCTTTCTCAGATTTCTCTGTATTTTTTGCAGATATTGTTATCTTGTGGCCTTCAACTTTTAATTTGATATCTTCTGGTTTAAAATGGGTAAAATCAAAGCCTAATTGTAACTTTTTCTTTCCTTCTTTATCTATATAGGTTTGTTCCTTCTCAACAGCCCTATTCTGAGGTGATGCTATAGATAAACGACGATCCTGAGAAAAGGGGTTAACCTCTCCTAAAGAATGCTTAATTTCTTTATTTAATCGACGAAACTCATCTTCAATCCTATGAAATTCTCTTTCTAGCCCATCAAAAGGAAAGCGAGGTCCCCAGAAGAATGTGTTTTTAGGGAAGAATAACTTGGGAGTTAATTTCAATATTTGGCGAGCAATCATTATGATGAAAATTTAATTTTTGATGATTAGTCAGCTTTTTTATATTCAGCATTACGCCAAATAAAGACAGTATAGCAAATTCTAGAAAACTAACGGCGCGAACAAACCGATTTAATTCTAGAACACTAACGGCGCGAACAAACCGATTTACTCGTTGATCATTTGTATATATAATATAATATTTGTATTATAAGCAGTCTTTCCCCGTAATAAAACACTTCTTGACTATAACAGAACTTGCGCTAATATAGAATTAATGTCATTATTCAACATTACTTTTATAATATTAAAAAATAAATGGCATACACCAAAGGGTTTTTAATATTTAAGCCTGCATGTGTTAAGAACAATTTAAATACATTAAAAAAATCATAAAGTACTAAAATTTAATTGACATTATAATAAATAGGCATTCTTTTAGATAAATATATATACAGAATATAAGAATTTAATTAATCATACATACCTACATATATCTAATCCATAGATCTTTGTCTTCTTCTTCTTTATCAGTTATTTGGTCCCACATTTGTGGGGTTTGTTTTGATAAGCTTCTTCCATCTTGACCGAGTGAGTGCCATGTCTTCACTAATCTCCTTAATTTTCATAACTTTATCGACTTGTCCTTCCCACGTGACACGGGGTCGTCCTCTTCCTCTCTTCCCCGGTACCTCCATGTCCAGTACTTTTTGATTTACGTTATCGGTGTCCCTTATTAGTAAATGCCCATACCACCTTAGCCGATTTTCGTTAATCAGGTCCGCCATAGGTTGAATACCCATTTTTGTCATGAGAAAGTCATTCGTCATATAATTAAGCTTAGTATACCCCAAGCTCCACAGTATCATTCTCATCTCTGTGGCTTGTAATAGCTTTCCTTCCGTGGTGTTTAATGCCAATGTTCCACTTCCATAAAGTAACACCAGTCTTACGATGGATTTGTAAGCTTTGCTCTTCAACCATATTGGCATCTTCTTGTCGCACATTACACCAGATTTCGCCATTTAAGCCATCCTTTTTGGATCCGGGCATTGACTTCCGTTGCGCAACCTCCCTCTTAATGTAGCATCGAGCCGAGGTATGTAAATCTGTCTACCTTTGGGTACTTTAGATGGTCATCCAATGATAAGGTGCCTGTAACGTTCATTTCCATAGATCATTGTAATGTAAATAACTTATAATCTACCCAAATTTTATAATAGTAGTTTTCATTAAACGTACCAACTTATTGAATTCGACAGAAAATTAATATTATGATTGTAGGACGATTAATTATAGTGCGATAGACGCGTAGGGATTATAATAATATAATAATATAATAAAAAATGGGGTATAGCGATATGATAAAGCCGAAAGAATTAAAATGAAGAATACATTTGCGATGATATACATTAAAATCCATTAACGGTAGTTTATTTATCACCCGAGGCACTACCACTAAGTCTCTACAGTTTGGTAATTTACTTAACACCCGAGGCCCTATCACTACCTCTCCACACCCCAATCTTTATAAAAATTTAGTAAGAATTTTTACAAAATAGTTTTTACTGGGTGTCAATGCACCGGAATTAAACATCTTGAAGAAACTTGATCTTTACACACATATTTTATGGGCAACACGTAAGATGCCATCGACTTGGTCCACCCGCCACCCTTCGATCAAGGGAAGGTACCACTCTATTTGTTAATTTTATCTAGAACATCCACATTCTTGATGAGTTAATGTGTATAGCTAAATGTATTATTAGCGTCTTCTATAATAGTTTCAATGATTCCATAAACAAGCCATATTACCAGCCAGATGGCGGTAATAATTTCTGGGTTTGAAGCGTTACAACAAAAATAGCCCTGGCGAGGATTAAACTGAGTTTTATATAAATATTTAACTAATTTATACTACCAATCAAGCGGAAAAGGCCGGTAAACTTGCCAATACACTATAATATTAGTTAGCGACGCGGAAAAACCGAGCTCGGTCAGAATTTGAAAAATAAAGTCGAGATCGAGACGAGACGATACGAGATTTTTTCGGCGATCTCGACTTTTTATTGATCGTTAGATTTTAGTAAATTATTGTGTATTTTAATTTACAGGATTTACAATTAAGGTATTAATTGTAAATCAATATGTATGGAATATATTTGATAATTAAACTCTTAAGTGTAGTAAATATTATATGTTGTTACAAAAAATTCAAAATTTGGCAATTATTTACCTAAGTATGGTTGACCCTTAGGGTATGTGAATAATTTATAATATATTTATTACATATTTGTATCCGTAGCATTATTAAATATTGCAAAATTTTAGGCTTAGAATCAGCTCTGATAGAATAGTAAATATTACTAAAGCATTTGTAAATTTCGAAGTTCCTCTCTTGCATGATGCGGTAATTATAAATTGGTGGTCAATCAATTTGGATAATTATACAAGTTAAGCCAAGGTAACTCGAGATTTTTGAGCACCCGCCGTGTCATAGTGTTTGTGCCTGAACTCCTCTTAAACGGCTTAACCGATTCTCATGAAACTTTGCATGCATATTCGGTAGGTATGAGAATCGGTTGTTATCTATTTTTTAACCTCCCAAATAATTCAGTCCAATAATATTTATTTATTTGTATTGTCAGTCACCCTATATGTCAATCACCAAAGGCCTTATGACGTCTACAATTCAAATGGTATCCCAAATTTGAGCATCAACTTGAACAATAACTGTGAAACCTTCATATACTTGAAAAGTGTGCTATTGAGTAATCATTTAACTTTTTTTGATAAAATATCTTTTAATACATTTTTAATTTTTAATCAGCATCAAGTTAAAAACTAATCATATTTGAAATACCCCAACATTTAGAAACCCTAACATTCCTTTGGCTTCTTCTGTCATTCACTAGAAAAGTGTACTATTGAGTAATCATTTAACTTTTTTTAATAAAATATCTTTTAATACATTTTTAATTTTTAAACAGCATCAAATTAAAAACTAATTATATTTGAAATACCCCAACATTTAGAAACCCTAACATTCCTTTGGCTTCTTCTGTCATTTACTGGAAAAGTGTACATTCCTTTATCTTTTTCTGTCATTTACTGGAAAAGTGTACTATTGATAAACATTTAACTTTTTTTGATAAAATATCTTTTAAAATATTTTTATTTTTTAAACAGCATCAAATTAAAAACTAATCATATTTGAAATACCCCAACAGTTAGAAACCCTAACATTCCTTTGGCTTCTTCTGTCATTTACTGGAAAAGTGTCCTATTGAGTAATCATTTAACTTTTTTTGATAAAATATCTTTTATTACATTTTTATTTTTTAAACAGCATCCAATTAAAAACTAATCATATTTGAAATACTCCAAAAAAAAAATTAATACGAATAAATTATAATCATATAATTTCTGCCTTTTGCCCCTCCCTAAATTATTTTCAAATGTTTTGCCCCTTCCTGATTTAAATTCTTGAAGTGACAATGTATTATTAAAATTAACTTTGATTATAAATAGCATTGATAAGCAAAAATTGGGAGTCCCTAACCTTCATAATAAGTGTAGGTGTTATCATTAAATTGCCACTATTTTAATTATTTACAGTTATCAATGCCTGAAAACGCAAAGGAGCCAATTTAGATCTTCGAACAAAACATAATGCAGTCTTGCGCAATAAACGAGCACAGAGAACAGATGAACAACTTTTACAAAATAATGCAGATGTGCGTGTTAGTATGGCTTTATTGCGTGAATCACAATCGCAAGAGACTAGAGATGAACTAAATCTATAAAGAAGATTAGACCAAGGCCAATATCCTTTTCATTTATTATTTATTTATACTGCCTTTCGTTAATCTTACTTTTTGAAGCTCGTCCTACATTATATTTTTTTGACATCCGAGGTTATTCTTGGGCCGGCAGCTTATTTTGGTACGTTAACTTCAAATATAAATTTTAATGGCTGAGAATAAATGATGACCGTTCCCCGGCCAAAGACCAACCAATTTTTCCTTATTTGATTCATAATTGTTTTTGATTTTTTTTTTGAATTTGTCCAATTTGTTGGTGTGGGTGTCTAGGCCAAAAATGTATATACTTTTCTGACCCCAGGTTTAGAGTTTCACCATTTAGCACAGTATAAATCCTCCACATGCATAGGCATTCCCCCGGCTTGGGCTTTAAAAAGTGCAATAATTTGAATATTTAACTTTATACTATAATGTATGTATGTATGTATGTATGTATGTATGTATGTATGTATGTATGTATGTATGTATGTATGTATGTATGTATGTATGTATGTATGTATGTATGTATGTATGTATGTATGTATGTATGTATGTATGTATGTATGTATGTATGTATGTATGTATGTATGTATGTATGTATGTATGTATGTATGTATGTATGTATGTATGTATGTATGTATGTATGTATGTATGTATGTATGTATGTATGTATGTATGTATGTATGTATGTATGTATGTATGTATGTATGTATGTATGTATGTATGTATGTATGTATGTATGTATGTATGTATGTATGTATGTATGTATGTATGTATGTATGTATGTATGTATGTATGTATGTATGTATGTATGTATGTATGTATGTATGTATGTATGTATGTATGTATGTATGTATGTAATGTATGTATGTATGTATGTATGTATGTATGTATGTATGTATGTATGTATGTATGTATGTATGTATGTATGTATGTATGTATGTATGTATGTATGTATGTATGTATGTATGTATGTGTATGTATGTATGTCTATGTATGTATGTATGTATGTATGTATGTATGTATGTATGTATGTATGTATGTATGTATGTATGTATGTATGTATGTATGTGGATAAAGGCTAAATTCTGAAACTTTCGGCCCGATTCGCGCCAAAATTTAGCCATAGATGCCCAGGGCGGCCAGGGGTAAAATAGCTTTTTCAGAATCCTAAAATTCCTTTTAGTTTTAAAAATATCGGACATTACGTTTTAAAAAATGGCTAAACTCTGAAACTACAGGCCCGATTCGCGTGAAAATTTAGCCATAGGTGCACAGGGCGGCCAGGGGTAAAATAGCTCTTTCAGAATCCTAAAATTCCTTTTAGTTTTAAAAATATCGGACATTTCCCGGCCAGTTTCATTTATAGCATCATATAAAATGACGTCATACATACAAGGCTGAATTAGACATTTAAAAGTATAATAAAAATGTTATGTATGTAAGGGCTAAATTCTGAAACTACCGGCCCGATTCGCGCGAAAATTTAGCCATAGATGCCCAGGGCGGCCAGGGGTAAAATAGCTTTTTCAGGATCCTAAAATTCATTTTAGTTTTAAAAATATCAAACATTACGTTTTAAAAAAGGGCTAAACTCTGAAACTATCGGCCCGATTCGCGCGAAAATTTAGCCATAGGTGCTTAGGGCGGCCAGGGGTAAAATAACTTTTTCAGAATCCTAAAATTCCTTTTAGTTTTAAAAATATCGGACATTTCCCGGCCAGTTTCATTTGTAGCATCATATATTATACAATAATGAAGTCATACATACAAGGCTGAAGTTTTCTCGAATTTTTTATATTAAAGAAAATTGTATTTTTAGCAAAACAACGTTTGCCGGGTCAGTTTATTATAATATAGAAACAAAAAATACACTTGTTAGCTTGATGATAAAAAAATTATTTTTCCAAACCTATCTGATGGAACTCAAAGATCATTATGTTCAAAAGTTTGCAGGAGATTTATGATAAAATAATTAGTTTTTATGTGGCAAAGATTTAATGGAAAAACTTGAAGGTATTTTCAAAAAAAACATATCCAAGCATCGAGTTAGAAGCGAAGACACCAACAGTCTATAAAATATTACCCTTTTATACATCATTAAAAAGCATCCCAAATTTGTTTCCAATTTTACGTGTAATGATGATCCTGATTACTTAAAGATCTACAAATTGAAATTAAGAGCCCAAACTATGCAAATTCCAAAGTTTAATATCGTTATTTATCAGAAAATATCAACCTTTCTTGTTTCTTAGTTTCGCACGTTAAAAATGCTACTCGAAAATGAAAGAAGTAGTAAAAACTACGGTAACAAAGTTTTAAAGAAATCCATGCAAGAAGATTCTGGCTCTTCTTGTATAAGTCGTTCAACTTTGAGCAATCCAGCTCAGATATGCAACTCTAAGCAATTTTCTATTGGTGAGGCAGATATGGATATTTTAATTTGGAAAGATGATGAAATGGAAAAGATGGAAGATTTCAACGAATTTGTTATTTAAAATTAAATCTAAAACCTGACATGCCCAGCTTAATGTAATTTTATGGTGGAAAGTACACCAACTCATGCTAACAAACATAACAAAATTAGCTATTCTGTTTTCGCCAATTCCGGGCAACAGTGCTACGAGTGAACGCACATTCGGTAAAGTCGCCTTATAGAAGAAAGAAGAACGAAATTATAGCCTGATTCTTTTATTAAATGACAATATTTATTATAATTTTTTAGTAAAACCGACTCTATATGCTATAGCTAAATTTTTTTTTTGAATAATACAAAATGGTTTTTATGCAAATAAATAATTTTGAAACAAAGTAGACTTGTTCTTACTTGTTTTGGCCTGGTGCGGCGTAATTTTTGGGTTTTTTGCCGGCCGGGTGTGGGCCAAAAAAGTAATAATTGTGCGGGCATGAGCCGGGCCTCAACCTAAATTTTAGGCCAATGCAGACCTTTAATTAATAGTCGAGCGATTAAAAAAATTTATAGTGGGGTCGAAATTCTACAACAAATTTTTGGCCGGCGAGATTTACAAACAAACCGTTTTATTAACGATCGGATTTACATTGTGAGTGGTTTTTACTTTATAGCTTAAATTAGTTGCTTTAAATAGTAATTTGGAAAGTTTGTAACACAGTATTAATATAAAAAATCCTATCGGGCTAAAGACGCCACATTTTATATTGATATACAATCATATAAAAAAGTGACATAATAATTCATGAAAACAAAATAATAAAATATATTAAAGCCTTTATCTAGTTGTGGTGCCTGCCCGAAAATCTAAATTTACGACAGTTGCCCGCGCCCGTGGGCAGGCGGGTAGGACTTTTCTGTCCTCTGCTACTAATATCTAGCCTGACAACAAAAGCTTGTCTCTATTAATAGGCTCTTAACTTCACGAATAATATGTTTCTTATTGTTTTCGCAATATATTAGCCTTGTATTTGTGTCCAATATTATTGAAAACTTTGCTTTAAACTTTTCTTTATATTTGTTGTAAGGAAGGGCGGATGGAAACATTTTTCATTTTTATTATCGAGGGGGGGGGGGGGGGGAAGGGAAGCGACAGCTGAAAAAATTATGTAAACCACTGATATATTTTCTCTACGCTATAAATGCATTTATAATTTAATTTTGGCGTTATCACAATAAATCATAATAGTTAATAAATCAATTGTCACTAGAAAGAATAATTCCATCACATGTCATATTTTTGCACATAATCCCATTTTCTTCTAAAAGCTCAAGTGCCTCTTTTATAAGATTAACTTGCAACTCAGCAGTCCCATTATCCACAAGGAAATATCCCAGAGGTAATTTCCAATGGTTATTCACGCTAACTGCCATTATAAATAATGCACTTTTTGCCTGCGATACCAAACTTGATTTAATTCCTTGGCCCATGTCAACACTCCTTAAACATATAAAGTAAAAAAATATCTTATGTGTTTTACTCTTCTAAGCCCTTTTCATGATCATGGTGCCGCTTTATAGCAATTTCATCAACTGTCACCGTAAAATACAAGTTATCTGATTGATCCACCTGCAATTGTTCCAATATATCAAATGCTTCTTTTAAAAACCCTGAAATGTATAAGATAGGTAATAATTAATCTTGTATGAGTAAAAAATCATAAATGCATCTTACACATATCTAGATTAAAATACCTGGCTTTACGTTTTCATTAAGGCACCACTCTGTAATTTCTGCCTCAGAAGGCAAACAAATTAGAGTTCCCATGTTTTTATAAGCCTGGGGGGAGTAGTGATAAAAAATAATGGCAAACCTTTTCATTTCCTCGCTATAGGTTTTGTGTGAGGGGTTATAGACATCTTCAGATTTGATGTGTGCTATTATAGAGTTCATTTCACCACCTTCTTCTGGAATTAGTACATTATTTTTCAGATCATTAATGGATTCTTTAAGTGTTTCTATTTTCTTAGATTGATATGAATTTTTATTTCTTAAAGCTTTAACAATTTTTTTATAATGTATTAAAAGTCTATCTCTTCTAGTTTGTTTTTCTATATCTAATGGCCTCTGACTATATGTATGATCATCATCTGCACAATACATTTATAAGATAAAGAGATTCAATAGGGGTAATAACTTGTATATGGAAATTTGCATGAAGTTAATTTGGGCGGCACATTAAAAGACTAAATTTATCAAATAATATAAATAGATAAATAAGGCATATATAGAGAATATTAAATGAGCAAGTAATTAATAAAATTTTAGATTTCAATATTAAAAAATAATTATTGACCTGATGTGAAGGTACAGAAATTTTTGATTGTTCTGTCAAAGGATTAAAAGTTGGCGTAGACTTGACTTCCAAAGTATCAAGCTGTGGTATTGCCTTGAAACAAAATTAACAAGAATACATTTCAAAGGTTGTTTATATTAAAAAGGTAAAAATAATTTGAAATTTAATAATTACTTTGTAGACATGCAAAGTTGGAACGGCATCTTCTCTGAGAATATTAGAGTGCTGATAGGGATAGAAATCCTCAGGTTTAAAATGCTTGCTACACAAAGTGGATGTCTTATTTAGGTGGAACTTCGGGTCCATTACTGATATCCATTTCTGACATAAATCAGGATTTCTTCTAGGAAACCTAAAATTTTTTTAATAATAAAATGTTAAACTTACCCATGGAAAGATACCTTTTTAATGTCCTCATTACTCTTTTTGATTTTGCATTTTTCAACTGCACAAACGCGCATCTTTAGAAAAGCACCACTCAAAATGGCGGCCTAAGTTACTTAAATCAGCTGTTTGTCTTCGTATCGGTGCATTCGACCAAAGTTTAACTGACAAAATATCTATGAATGACTATGAATATTTAACGAAAATGCTCCTTGAAAGGGGTTTACAGATACGAAAACGTTAGGGTTAGTGTTTTAGTTCGGGGTTTTAGGTTAAGGTTAGGGTTAGATGCACATATTTTAATCGACAAATGCATTTTCGTAGACATTTATTGGTTTTTTGCTTTTTGGTCAAATGCAACTGAATCTGCATTTTCAACTACACAAACGCGCGTCTTTAGAAAAGCACCCTCAAAATGGCGGCTTAAGTTATTTAAATCAGCTGTTTGTCTTTCCATTGTGGTATTAAGCCCGTCTTGATACACGATTCAAAAGACGCCATTTTTATCCAAATATGCGAACACGTGTGGTGGATTCAACAAAATTCGCTTAGTTACTATGTGAATATGCAGTAATAAGCATAAAAAATAAATATTTGATTTATGAACTAAACCGGCACCCGGTCAAAGTAGCAGAAAATAAGCAGCCAAATTGGTCAGATCAAGATTGGTCAGGAGGGTTAGGGTTTTAGGTTAGGGTTAGGAGCACATCAAATTCCCTCCCCATTTGAGATTTAATTTTAAAATATTAATTATTTAAAAAAATATTTTTTTGCTACTTTTTCATCATTCTGCTACTTTGACCCCGATTTAACTAAACCACAAAATGGGGTGACGCTTGGTGGCCCGTCAACTTGCCCAAAACGATCTTACGTCACAACGTTAAAGAATGTCCTTAAATTAGAAAATGTCCCCCAACAATAGGGTTTATTAATTATTAAATTTCGGATTAAAGATAAAATTTAGGTATTATTTTATCCGCGCTCCTTATTTAATACAGAAATAAATATGCACAATTGGCGTAATAAATAAATAAATATAATATCGATCGGATAAAGTAAACTCGGGCCTTCGGCCCTCGTGGGAAGGGGGAGAAGGGAAGGGGAGGAGGGGAAGGGAAGGGGGGAGACTCATCTATACTCCGTATAAATGTATCATATTTGCAATTTAAGGGCAAGAACGGTGGGAAGGGGCGAGAATGCTTATAGGGAGGTATTAAATGCAAAATGATTAGTTAAATATTTATACAAATATTCCATTTAATTTAAAAAAAATTAGCCCTCTCCGGGATTCGAACCCACATTAATAGAGGCATAGGCTTTTGTAGGGGGGGGGGGCACAGGGACCAATATCAGTAGAGGCATAGGCTCTGCTAGGGGAGGGCAATATTTATTTAAATTTCTAGCTACATGTATTTATTTTCTAGAACTACCGATTTACGTATTCCGAAGAATACGATATTTATTTACTTTCCAAAACTTACATTCTGAATTTTATTTATTTATTACCAGCAACCAAAAAGTAGCAGAATGATCATAATATATATCCGCGATCGCGATGGCAATAAAAACGAGTGGTAAATTTAAAATCATCGTTACGCGTAAAATCAATTTGATCGTATATGAGTGGGGTGAGAATAAACCACTTGGCACATTTCCAAAAGTAAAAGAGCTCATAAAAATAGAAGTAAGCGGGGGGAGGGAAGTTTAGAATAAAGCAATATAAATCGATATACCACACCTACCCCTTAACGAGATGACCATAGTATACTGCAATTAATTGCTATGCAATTTATGGGCTCGTTTTTTGGTTGTCCGTTGTCCGTCGTCCGTCCATTGTCCGTTGTCTACCCTCCCTATCTATTTGCATTGGGTATATTAGGTTATCGATTTTTTAAATTAATGCATGAGAAAGAGGTGCCCCACCCCTCATCTCTATCTCCCTCGCTGTGTTATTTTTTAAATTAATGCATAAGAGGTGCCCCACCCCTCATCTCTATCTCCCTCGCTTTCGGGCGGGGTCGGGTTTTAGTTGCTACGTTAAATTAATGCATAAGTGTGGTAACACGTTACGACGGGTAAAAATAAGCAAAGACGCAAAGAATAATGTGTAAAATATAGGGGGGTAATTATACCAAACTTCTTAGGAACATTATGGGTCTTTAGCAATAGCAAACTGGTTGCTGTTCTAGGTGGATTTTTCATTTTTTAGTATTGTTCATTGGGAACATTGGTGGGTGGATTGATGTATGCTGCGATTAGGTCTACCATGTACTGATCATCGAAGAATTCCCTAGAAGGTAAATCTGCCATATTCTCATTGGTGGGGATCCATTTTAATCCGTTTTTTATTTTGAGGACGTTTTCTAATGCATAAGATTATTTTGGAGAAGGCTCCTTCCAGGTGCGGGGCGTGGGCAGACCCTTTTTTAAAAATGTAAAACGCTGTTTTGGAATCAGTGTATATGGCAGGGGTCATGTTTGGATATTCGACCATTACCCGTAGGTATGCTAACGGTATTGCTAATAATTCTAGCAGGTTTATTGTTGGGATGTAGTTTTCGCACTTGAAGAGTGCCAACGCACCTGAGGTTTTAATTGACATAAACTCGGCCATGAAGTAGATACCTAAGTGAGACGTGGAGGCGTCCCCATATGCTGAATGATCTTAGTCTGTGACCATAGGGATAGATTTGTTGAGTAACACCTTTAGGGCGATAGTTTTTTGGGCTAGCAACCGTGCATTGAAGGGGAGAGTGGATGACCCTAAAAGAAGGTTGTAGGCTGGGGATAAAAACTTGGTTCATCCAGTGATCATATATGTGTAATGTGTGAGGATACCTAAACAGGTTTGGGCGACAAGTGGGTGTGGTTTAGTGCCGTCCAGTATAAAGTGATCGATTATCATTAATGCCGCATCGATTTTTCGTAAGAATTTGTTATTAATAGCTAACGTATGATCCGTTAGGTTGATGAAAATACCCAAATAGTTAAGCATTCTTTGGGGGGTCAGTTGTGATTTGAGTTCGTTTATGGACAAGTTCCATTTGGTTGCCATTTTTAAGAAAGATTCGGTGGCTATCTTGACTTTCTTTGCGTCGGGACAATAGATGAGGATGTCATCAAGGTATACGTTATACCTGGCGCTGAGGATTGATTTAGCACAAAGGTCCAACATTACTTGTTGGAGCACAAACGGGGAGAAGCTCGCTCCCATAGGCAATACTTTGTATGAATATTTCTTTTTCCCGTTTTTGAACTCGAAGAGATGAGAAATGGATGGGTCCAATGGGATGGAGAAAAAGGCACTTTTCATATCAATTTTACATGCGAAATTGGCGTCCGCTAATGGACGCGCGATCAGTGGTATTGATTTTAGCGAAAAGGGGTATTGGACAAAGTTTTTGGATATAACGGATAAATCCGCAATCATACGCGGGGAACCATCTGTTTTGGGGATAAAATACATGGGAGAGGGGATGGTTCTGGGATTTTTTCGTACGATACGCGAATCGATAATTTGATGGATTAAGTTGCGATGGATTTTTGGGATCGCCCTGACATATTTGGGAGTGAAGTATTGCCAGTTGTTTGTTGCGATTGCCTTTCGGGATATCCTCGGCTTAAATCCGTATCTAGGGATGTTTCGGTGGGGACGAAGGATCGTGGTGTCGAGATCCAGGGGAAGGGGAAACTGTGAACTGTTGCCTAGCGATGTCACAGAAAGCAGGGAAATTGGGGATGTTTGATGGCTCATTCACAGTTGTAGTCGGCTCACCATTTAATCCGACATCATGGAGGGGGACTTGTAGATGTTCCGGCACATCTGTGTGTTCAGGCAGCGACGTAGAGGGGTGGTCCTGCGAAGGGATACCCTCATCCGGGCCATCATCGATGGAGACAGAGTTAATGGCGATGTTCCTAGCGATTTGAATATAATTGTTCAACCACGTTGGAGCACTCCGTCCGCCATCGATGCTCGGCGGGTCTACACCACTGCCGAGGGTCGCCGCTGCCGTCCTGACACACTTACGCTCATTCTTTCCTAGCCTCTATCGCCCCTTTCTTTCCTCTGAAGGGCGCCTTCTTAGGCATAGATTGCGGAGGATATGTACGAAAAGAGTTAATTTGCTCTCCCATTTGGCCAAAACCATTCTTAACAGCCCAATCTTTTGTTTTTCCTGTCACCACTTGCCACCCATAGTATGTGGCCATTGCAATTGTCTTTACTCTTTCTGAAAAAACATCGGTTGCTTTGGAATGATCATCCCATACCTCGCCTAGCTCAATCAGGAAGTCTATTTCATGTTTTTGGTACGATGGTACCATCTTGTTCTTCTCATCCGCATCTTTTAGACCTTTGAGCCTAATTTTTAAAAGGTCGTCACCACTTTGTTCGATTCCAGTGATCTTTTTGTCAACTTCTCTTGCTATTAATTGGTTGAGCTCATCATGCGTTAAGGTGACCATGCTCGATTGTGGTTGCATGGACATGATCGGGGGCATGATCTTTGGTGGTTGGAGGATTGGTTGTTGCGACGACCATTCTTGAGGTTTGGGAGCCCAAAATGGCATCGGTTGGTTTCTGGCCGATTCTTGCAGTCTAGCATATCTCATTGCTTTGAGATCCTCTTTCATGAGGTTAAGTTCCCTAGCCAACCAATTCACGGTTTGGCCCGATAACGGTGTTCCAGGGTCGTCTTTTGGATCAAAGGATAGTCCATCCTTGGGATCGAATGAGAGACCAGTTGACTCTAACATTGAGTCATGTACATTGTCTTGGTGGGAGGAAAAGGGGTTATTTAGGGAGTAGACCTCACTATTGAGTCAGAGGTAGTTGGGGGTGTTGTGGTAGTAGGGGCAGTTGAGGTACTTGACCTTAACTGATAAGGGGCCGTGGTGGTGTTTGGCATAGTAGTAAAACGCAAAATTTAAGGTGGTAACACGTTACGACGGGTAAAAATAAGCAAAGACGCAATTCGTTTTTGAATTGGGTAACATTGATATTAATTGCTATAATTACCCTATGCCCTCCACTACAAGGGTTTGTATTATATAATAAACATAAATAAAAGTTGTTTACTTTTAATTGCTATGCAATATAACTAGTTTTTGGGTTAGAATCCCGGAGTTTTTTTGACTCTTATGATTGTTCTTGTTACTATCATTGATAATAAGACTTTTTGGCCGTCCGCTGGCTGCTGACCAATGAAAAAACTGACCATTGGCCAAAATGTGAATCCGAGTTTATTTTTTCGTTTTTTTTTTTGACTATTATGATTGTTCCTGTTACTACCATTGCTATTATGACTTTTTGGCCGTCCACTGGCTCCTGACCGATGGAAAAAAGACCATTGGCCAAAATGTGAATCGAAATTATTTTTTTCGTTTTTTTTTGACTATTATTATTGTTCCTGTTCCTACCATTGCTATTATGACTTTTTGGCCGTCCGCTGGCTGCTGACCAATGGAATAAAATGACCATTGGCAATGTGATTCGAAAACTTTTTTTTCGTTTTTTTTTGACTATTATGAATTTATATCCACTTTTACCGTGTCCTGGCTGCTGACCAATGGAAAAAAATGACCATTGGCCAAAATGTGATTCGAAAATTTTTTTTCGTTTTTTTTACACTTATGAATTTATATCCACTTTTACCGTGTGCTGGCTGCTGACCAATGGAAAAAAATGACCATTGGCCAAAGTGAGCATCAAAATTTTTTTTTCCGTTTTTTTGGCTATCATTGACTTATAGAGTATCTGTTGGTACTGATTAATAGAAAAAAAATGAACATTGGCTAAATTTTTGATTTTTTTAATTAAAAATTGTTCAAATTCAACAAAAAATTTCTCCCAACAATTCTGCAAATTCTTAACATTGTGATGTTTTATAATATAATGTTTGTTAGACCCATAATCACTAAAGGCCATAAAAACTAATGTAATACGCAACTAGATGCAAACACTAAATTACATTTTGCCTATATTACATTTTGCCTATAAATGGAAAATTTGTATAAATAATTAATTAATCATTAGGCATTTAATACCCCCCTATAGGCATTCTCGCCCCTTCCCACCTTTCTCGCCCATAAATTGCATAGCAAATATGATACATTTATACGAAGTACAGATGAGTCGTCCCCCCTTCCCTTCCCCTCTTCCCTTCCCTTCTCCCCCTTCCCACGAGGGCCGAAGGCCCGAGTTTTTTGTAATATCCAAACTTTTTGACATCGACCTTGACATTGGCATTAACCTAGATATTAACATTGATATTGACATCGATCTTGACCTAGATATTGACATCGATCTTGACCTAGATATTGACACTACTTACCGAAACCGAGGTTAGGTTCTTTTAACAAAATCCCGTTCCTCATAAACCGAGGTTGACTCATTAACTGAGTTCAGTGCCCCAAAAACCAAGGTTGACTCATTATCTGAGTTCAGTGCCTTATAAACCCGAGGTTGACTCAATGAGTTCAGAGCCCCGTGAATACCTGGTTTGGTAGTACAATTTCTAACCAAAAATTAAATCTTTCTAACAAAAAAATTTCTGACATTTCCTTCCTTCCCAATTATTAATATAATTCACTTTACAAAATTGTCATTTCCTTAGCCATTAATATTCAAAGAAACTCGGGGGGGGGTAATAATATTTAAGTGACACAATAAGAATCTAGGCTTCTTTTAAATCATTTGTTTTCAGTGGGTTTGAATTCAATTTTACCAGACATTACGAATTTTGATTTTCAGAATTCCCAAATGTTGCTTTCGGATCACTTCATTGAATATTTGCTAAGAATTTTAATTTCCAGAATATATTTCGTTTTCTTAATATGATTAACTTTCCTTTCAAGATGATCGTTCTGTTGTGGTTAGTTGCTCGAATAATTAGTGTTATATTTTCCTTTCTTTTGACACCGGAATCAGGATATTGGAATTTCCATTGCGGCGCGGCTTCAGTATTCTGACACCATTTTACTATTCCTGGGAATAGTATTTCTTGTTATTTATTTTGAGTGACACCATTTTGGTATTATTATAAATACGCTTTAAAATATTTATTTAAATTTCTAGCTACAATCAATAAAGCCTTTCTACGCACATGGCAAGACACAATACGTGCCCAAGCATACATACATTAACGCCCTTCCATTATTAATTGTTATTATCCTTATTAATAGAGCTGTTAAAGTTCATCTTAGATATGAACTAGTTCTTCAAGTTCATAGTTTAGATTGGAAAAAAAATTAGTTTAAGTTCATATTTTTTCAAAAGTAACTAGTTCAAGTTCGAGTTCATTTTGGAAAAAAACGAACTAGTTCTTCTTAGTTCTAATTTTACAAAATGAACTAGTTCAAGTTCAGTTCATAGTTCAGTTCATTTTTAATATTATAGAATTTTAATCAGATCCGAGGGGTTTTGAAATACGTTTTATCTGATCCAAAAACAGTTCTTTCTAATCTAAGTCCAATCCGCAATTTTAAAATTCTAGAATCAAGTTTGTATTAATGACTGAGTTTAATCGTTAAAACTTATTATTTTTTTATTTTGAATTATAAATAGTCCATTATAAAATCGAATTTAATAAACTTTTTTCATATACCTACAAACTTTTTTATACAATACTTAATCAGCTATATAATTTTAAAAAACATTTTTATGCGAAAAACTTTTATTTTTTATTTTAAAGAATATAATATATATAATTACAGTTGATAATAGAAATCAGGGGGAAGTAGATGGGAATTGGACTTCAATAAAATATTGTTTTCAAAATCATCATTTAATATAGAGAACGTTTATCCCCAAAGATAAGTTTTCCTAACCTGAAAAGCCTTTCAACAGAAACACTAGATGGAAGGCAAACGTTATATTTAAAAAAATTTGTTTTAAATAGGGAAATTCATTATATATTTCAAAGGAGGTATTATTTAGTTTTATAAAGTTTTCAATGATTTCTTTATTAGAGTTATCACGTCTGAAATCTAGGAAACCCCACTCATTGTTTAAGGGTTTACATTTTATGCATTTAGTGGTAATATTGAATTTATTTCTTTCGAAATTCTATGCTTTTTCTCTCGATTTTTAGACAATCTTATCCGAGCCAAGTCTGGTTTAAGCATTGGATACAGGACAGCTGCAATAATATTGTCATCATCATAGAGATCTGGAAATCTTGAAGCCAAAAGATTTATAATATTAGAATCAAATCATATTTAATACCTAATGTTTATACCTTTCAAAAATAGGATCTTTAAAGGGTTCTCCTCACTTTAAACTAACATGTTCTGCAACCATATCTGAATTTGGCTTATGGTAGGTGTATAATAGGCCGTATACATATATGAGCCCCTCTCAACCGAGCCAGAAATACCTAGTAGTGGTGGTTGAGCTTGTGTACTCTCGTGATCCAAGAAGCTATACCTTTGGTAGCCAAACACAATTTTTATGTTGGTGGGGTCACCCTATTGGCAAGGTTCTTGGTGAAGGGTCAGACTAAAATTTCTGGGCTTTTTGAGGGAGTACTAGTGAAATGGAAGTGCTAGATTAAGCCTATCAATACGAGTGGTCTAAAGAAAAGTTTAATTCACCAAAATGACGGCATCATAAAGAATGGTAGTTAGTCAAGCGCCAAAATTTAACATAGTTCCATCAGGCTTGGAAGGCCGAAATATCAATACTCTCTCATTTCATATAAACCAAAATGTATACTACAACACAGACGCAGAATGAAAACCATAGGGCGTCTCCCTTAAGCGACGCGCGCATTCCTCGCCTGGAATGTGTGGGAAATAAACGAAGGCTACCCCTCTCTCAACAAACGGAAGCGGTTAAAGACATTAGTTTGCGTAGGATAAAGTTTGGGTCATGGAATATTGGTATAATGACAAGCAAGAGCAGATAATTGGCAGACGCTCTAAGGCAGGGGTCGGCAACCTGTTTGTCCTTAAGGGCACAATACTAAATTTGAAAATCACCGAGGGCGCATATTTTACAGATAATCAACAGGTATAAATAGGCATTAAAAAACAGATTTTTTATAACTTTAGTTTGTTGGTGTCATACATAGTGTAATGTTATACAATTTGTGTTTATACACGTTATTTATAATATCGTTTAGTTCTATATACCTGGAGTATATAAATTATCATTACCAGATGTTATTTTAAAATAATAAACTATTTGCATATTGAGTATATTACACATAGTGATACATATAACTCAGTGTGAAACTTGGGTGTCCATATTTTCAGCTAATTTTTTTTAATTGTGGATATATTTAGAGTTCCCGGACCTTAAACAATTATCTAAATGCAGAGTTCATTGGATAGTCACTATCAACATTTGTATGAACGGTCTTAAAATGTCGTTCAATATTACTTTTCTTGGGAATCGCAACACTATTATTACACAACAAACAAATACACTCCCCTTTGTAATCAACGAAACAATATAGATGTTCCCATTCATCGTTAAAATAATATGTTCCTTTTCTTTTACATCTATCCATGAAGTGTTTTGAAAGAAAAGAATTATTTCGGATTACTTGGTAGTTTTAAATGCACGGTCTAGGCGTGGTCTATTCGAAATACGATCACACACTAACAAAAAATACGTGCATGTTATTAGATACGCTCATATCATACATTTACATTAGTCCAGCGAGGGCGCATTGAAAATCGATCGGGGGCGCCATGGCGCCCGCGGGCACCGCGTTGCCTACCCCTGCTCTAAGGAATAGAAAAATCGATATCGCTTGTATACAAGAAACCAAATGGAAGGGCTAAACATAGGTTACGGATACAAATTATATTTTTACGGTATAGAAACTTACCGGAATGGCGTCGGTATAGTGCTAGCAAACTGTCGTCGACGTAAAAAGAATCAATGACAGAATTATGGCGATACAGCTTTGTTATAAATCTACTACGATAAACGTTATATCAGCATACGCCCCTCAAAGTGGATATTCTGAGACCGAAAAAGAATGTTTTTGGAAGGAGCTTGAAGATGTTCTATCAAATTCGATAAAGAGGGACTAATAATTATCGGAGCGGACCTCAATGGACTCGTGGGCAAATCAAGGGGAGGATTTGAAAGAAATCAGGGTGGTCGGGGTTACGGCCTAAGAAAGATTCTAGAAATTGCACAAGCTTTTGACCTAGCAATAGGAAATACCTTCTTCAAAAAGAGACATGAACACCTTATAACGTACAAAAGCGGCAGCCGTACCACTTAGATAGATTTCTTCCTTGTTAACAGAGCGCACTTAAAGTACAAAATGTTAAGGTAATACCGAGTGAAATATTGGCCTGCCAACACAAGCTGTTGGTGATAGACTTTATATTAAAGGGCCTTAAAGGGCAAAAGGTACAAAGAGTAGCGGCTACTATACAATGGAGGAAACTAAAGGATGATATTCAACATTTTCATGAACAAGTAATTAAACATGCTAAATTTAAGGAAAATACTTTATGTGAGGATCAATGGAATGGTATAGCTGCCACAATGCGAAAAGCGGGACAACAATACTAGGCGAAAGCAAGACCACTAAAAGAATTCTTAAGGAGGCGTGGGGGTGGAATGAAGAATTGCAAAAATGTATCAAGAAAAAGAAGAGATTGTACAAAGTTTGGTATAAAAGCAAAGATAGTAACGATAAGCAAGCTTACCAAGTAGCTAAAAGATCGGCTAAAAAATTCGTAGCGAAAGCTAAAAACAAGGTGTACGACGATATAAATGTAAAACTACTCAAAGGAAGGAGAAAGATTGATCTACAAAATCGCAAAGTCAAGCCCGAAATTTCTAAAGATTACCTAGAATTCCGGCTAATCAAGGGTCAAAAGGGAGAAATATTAACACACGACAGCCATATACTACAAAGATGGTACGACTATTATAGTGATTTATCAATTGAAAAGGGGCCTGTAGTCGAAGACATTTACCAGGAAAATACAATAGGAGAATTAAACACAGCGAACTGGATCACGGAAACGGAAGTCAAAGTTGCTATGGGTAAACTAAAGTCAGGAAAAGCTCTTGGACCAGACAATATACCAATAGAGGGCTTCAAAGCGTTAGGCAATACTGGTGCACAATTTCTCGCCAACCTTTTCAACAATATCTTGAAAACGGGTAAAATGCCTAACGAGTGGAGGGATAGCTACATGATCCCGATATACCAGATGAAAGTGGACATTCAAGATTGCAACAATTAAAGAGGGATAAAGCTAATGAGTCACACTTTCAAGGTGTGGGAAAAAGTGATCAAAAAACGGCTTCGGAGTTTGGTTTAAATTCGAGATATACAATTCGGATTTATGCCGGAGAGGTCTACAGCAGACGCCCTAAACAGTGTTAGAAGATTAATGGAACGGTTTAAAGAAAGGGAAGAGGATTTGCACATGTGTTTTATCGATCTAGAAAATGCGTTTGATAAAGTTCCTCGTACTTTAGTTTGGAAATGTCTTAAACAAAACAATGTGCCAGAAGGATGCGTCAGAGCAATAAAAGATATGTACATGAAAATAAAACGTACGTTAAAACAACGGTGGGGACTATAAAGGGCTTTGCCATTAACACTGGAGTCCATCAAGGTTCAGCTCTTAGTCCCTTCCTATTCATAATAATAATGGATAATATTACCAAGGATTTGGGCGAGGAAGCTCCTTGGGCAATGATCTTTGCAGACGATATAATCCTCTGTGCCAAAAGTGAACAAGAATTGGCTAATACTGTAAATAGATGGGGAAATGCTATAGAAAAAAGTGGTCTCAGGGTAAATCGAAAGAAAACAGAATACATGAAGACAAAGTTTAAGTCGAATGAAAACCAGCAAAGTGCATCAGGCGAATAACAATTACAAGCGTGGATTCCTTCAAATATTTAGAATCAAGCGAAGATGAATTCCGGATGGCTCAAGTGGAGGGACTTGACAGGTGTTCTGTGCGACAAAAACATCCCGAGAACACTAAAAGGCGCACTGTATAAATGCATCATACAGTCAACAGTCCTGTATAGCTCGGAATCATGGCCATACGTAAAAGAGAAGAGTAACGTCTTGCGGCCATGGATAGTGATGCGGAAAAACCGAGAAAAATCTCGGTCGACGAGAATTTGAAAAATGGAGTCGAGATCGAGACGAGAATTTTGATGTCGAGACGAGACGAGACGAGATTTTTTCGGCGAGATCTCGACTTTTTATTGATCGTTAGATTTTAGTAAATGTTTTGTTATTTTAATTTGCATGATTTATATTTAAGGTATTAAGTGTAAATCAATATGTATGGAATATATTTGATATTAAAAAAATTCCTAAGTGTAGTAAATATTATATATTTTTGCAATAAAATTAAAATCTGGCAATCATTTACCTAAGTAAGGTTGACCCATAAGGTATGTTAATAATTTTATAATACCAATATCACATATTTATATCCATAGCATTATTAAATATTAAAAATTTAGGCTTAGAATGAGTTCTGATGGAATAGTAAATATTACTAAAGCATATTTATATTTTGCAGTTACTCATCCTGCATAATTGAATTCTAGATTTTGAGCACCCGCCTAACGATTTCAAAAGTACAATAGAGTATTTAATGACACCGTAATAGATTAAATCTAAATCTTAATTTTCTTTAAGTTTTTATGCTTTAACTAATAGTATACCTCCCAAATTTTTGAATTTTAATAAGACATTTGTGAATACATAGTTTTGTCATATGGATTACTTTTACATTATACGCTGAGCAGGTGCACTTAAATTTATTATATTTCCATAATTGTGCAATATAAAATAAATACACGAACCTATACTGTATTCGATAAATAACTATTTATGGCAAAGTTAGTTGGAATTGGAAGGTAATTATTTGGAAAATTTGATTATATTGATTTCTGTCATAAAAAGGGGAGTGATTTTTTACAAGGGCCGAAGGGTAGTGGTGCCAGTGGGGCTAAGATGCAGGGTGTTACAAAGATTACACCAGGGCCACGTGGGGGTCAAACGGATGCTGCAGGTAGCGGCACAATATGTTTGGTGGCCATCCTTAACGCGGGACATCTCAGACCTAACGAAGAGTTGCAAGAGGTGCAACATCACGGCCGCCGCAGCGAAAAGGGCGCCTTTGATTAAGTGCGATGAGAACGCTAAGCCTTGGACCCAAGTTCATGTCGATTTGTTTGGGCCGGTGCGGGGTAGATCCTATTTAGTTATGGTGGACAGCGGGACGAAGTGGGTCGAGGTTTTCAAGCTAGAGGGTACATCAACCGAAGTGATAATCAATAAGCTATCCGAAGCGTTCGCGAGGTTTGGAAACCCACCCTGCCTAGTATCGGATAATGGCCCCCAGTTTAGGAGTCAAGAGATGCGAACATTTTGCAATCGAAGGGGAATACGTCAGGGGTGGTCAGCGCCCTACCATCCGGCGTCTAATGGACTAGCCGAGAGGTATGTTCGGTTAGCAAAGGAAGCAATAGTCCGCAACGTGTCCGATATAGGGTTAAACATGTTCCTGGAGAATTACAGAGCAACGGTGCACCCAACGACGCGTATGAGCCCGGCCGAGGGTATGCTCAAGAGGAAGATCCAAACCTGAATCTCTGCGCCAGCGGGCAGGTATGCCCTTTAAATACTCTCCTTGCCCTCTTGGTCGCTTCCTCGAAAGTCCATTCAGTAGGGTTATCCGGGTACGCGTCGTCCGCGATAACCTTAAATGCCTCCGCAGGGACTAGAGGAATCCGCGAACGCGTTTATCTCACGGAACGTGACACGCCAGTACGCCGCCAACGACGAGACATTACGGCAGCGCAAAGAGTGGAGTAAGGGTACGCGCGAAACAACAGTAGTGGTCGGGCCAAGGCGACACTACAAAAGGTACCCACCTAAGCTGCGCGAGTCAAGGGAAGCGTTACGAGAACCTGTGGCCCCCCAGTGGAGAGATACAAGAAAGGCGCGAGGGTTCGACGTCGGAGACCCAGTGTGGGTGCGTATGTTCCTGGGGCCCGATAAATGGGTGAAGGGCATCATTAGTGCCAAGCGCGAGGCGCGCTCGTTCGGCGTTAGGGCCCTAGGGAGAAACCACCACCAACTTTAGACCTTATTGGTTTAGTTGTCGTGGCAAACATCCCGATTCTAAGGAAGCTTTTATCTACTATCTCTGGTAGACTAGGTGAAACTCGTTCCTTAACGATGCATACCACTATTCCTGTGAATAGATTTGGAAGCATTGCTCAATCTGGTTTTACTGTTTGTATTAGTGCGGATGCTAACACAACTACACCAGATAAAAGATTATCAGAAAAAGAAATATCAGGCAGATCAGCGCATCAAATGTCCAATGGAATATCTTGTTATATCTCCATTTTAAGGTTCAGATTAGACAGAGAACGTAGATTGGACGTTGTTGGCACGGGCTCGCATCAATTGGCTCGTTCGCTAGTGTATCCCGGTGCGGCCAACCATTTCCGTGTCCAACCCTTTTCCAGTTCAACATTTTCCTTCGTCTCACCTGCTCTAAATGTCGATGGTGGTTTCTCCCTAGGGCCCTAACGCCGAACGAGCGCGCCTCGCGCTTGGCACTAATGATGCCCTTCACCCATTTATCGGGCCCCAGGAACATACGCACCCACACTGGGTCTCCGACGTCGAACCCTCGCGCCTTTCTTGTATCTCTCCACTGGGGGGCCACAGGTTCTCGTAACGCTTCCCTTGACTCGCGCAGCTTAGGTGGGTACCTTTTGTAGTGTCGCCTTGGCCCGACCACTACTGTTGTTTCGCGCGTACCCTTACTCCACTCTTTGCGCTGCCGTAATGTCTCGTCGTTGGCGGCGTACTGGCGTGTCACGTTCCGTGAGATAAACGCGTTCGCGGATTCCTCTAGTCCCTCTTCGGTAACTTGGAAAGCACGCTTGCTTGATTGTCTCGACCGAAATTTGGCTGCGTTATTCTTAGCCTTGATGGCAGCCATGGCTTGACCTCGATCTTGGTCCGGTGTCGCGTTCTTAGCGCCAGGCTTATTGGGGTTGAGTGGAATTACAGAATGTCGCTGAGATGCGGAGCTCAGGACACTAGAAACCGCTTGCGCTGGTGCTACGACGCTTGGTTGTTGTGGTACCTGACCAATCAAACCGATTTGCTGATGGCCTGGGCAACCAACTGGGCCCGGCATTACGACGGGTGGAAAACTCCAGCTACCGGGTGGGCTGGCCCTTGGGTCCGCACCGAACGGAGGCATTCACCACATTGACTTCCAATACTCACGGAATCCCTAGGACTCGGCTCTTCCGGGGCCTTCGCCTCGACGAAATTCACTATGTAGCGCTCCATGACGGTTCGCGAATTCCATTTGGCTAGCTCCCATACGTTTTTTCCGAACTCTTTTATCCAGTTCGTTCCGAGTAAAGGCGGTCCCTTTACATCCGCCACTAACAGCGGCAGGCGCTTCCGGGTGGAGCCTAGACGGGCCTCGGCTGTTACGTCCCCGATAATCTTTATCTCCTTGCCGCCGAACGCATGTACGGAAGGTATCGGGTTTGTTTGCACCGGTAAACGCTCCTTCCACAAGTTAGCCGGCACGATTGTAACGGTGGAGCCCGTGTCCATAAGAAAAGTTATCAAGGTGTTATTAACATATAAATCAATAGTCAAAATATCTAATGCATGGCCGAACCTGGTCATACTCGGGCCCGTCCTCGTCGCGTCGACCGCAAATGCCTCGTCCCCTGGCTGGTGCATAGTCCTTAGGCCTTCGCCGATTGCCTCCCGACCTAGGGCGATTTCCATGGCCTTGTCCCACTTGAGGTCCTTTTCGGCCATCAACGCGGCTTGCACCGTTGGGTCGTAGAGCCCTAGAATCAGCTGATCGAGCATTCTGGCCGATAATTCCCCGGGCTGAAAACCGCAGTCCTTTGATGCCTCTTTTAGCCTTCGAATATAACGCATGAGTTCCTCCCCGGGCATTTGACGAATATTTCCAAACCTAAATCTCTGCGCCAGCGGGCAGGTATGCCCTTTAAATACTCTCCTTGCCCTCTTGGTCGCTTCCTCGAAAGTCCATTCAGTAGGGTTATCCGGGTACGCGTCGTCCGCGATAACCTTAAATGCCTCCGCCGATAACGAACTTAGGAATCTGCACGTTTTCTGGGTATCCGATAACGTCCCTGATTGCGCCTTTATATTGGCCTCGAATTGAATTAGGAATGTTTCAATAGCATCGGATAACCGGAATAAATCCATAATGTTCCATTCCCTCTTTTGATTTATTTCCCGGTAGGTTCACACGACGCCAAATGTTGAACTGGAAAAGGGTTGGACACGGAAATGGTTGGCCGCACCGGGATACACTAGCGAACGAGCCAATTGATGCGAGCCCGTGCCAACAACGTCCAATCAAGAGTCCCCTACCAAGGTTCCGAACGAAAATGCCGCTACAGGAGCGGGGGGAACACGAAGTCCTTCCCATGGCTCCGGAGTTTAACAACGCCCCGCCTGAAGTTAGATACCCACGCCAGGTACGACAGGCCCCGAGCTACCTAAGGCACTATCTTTGTGAAAAGGGGGGAAGTGTGGAGGATAATTGACGAAATGTAACTTACGCTTAAGTTCTATCATACTGGTGGAGTAAAAACCTTATTCTTAATCCTATAATAATGCTGCTTTTATTGTTGTTTTTACAACGTTTTGATATGTGCATCTAGTTATCAATTCTGTAAATAATAATATTATCATTAACCCGCAGGTACCACTAACGGTTCGGCCGAACCAATTTCAATGAAATTTTTTTTGGGGCATCTCGATATGCTCTTATTAGATAAACAAAAAAAAAATTTCGGAAAAATAGCTTACTTTTGGAAATAAAGGGGTGTCACCTAAAAGTTACACTGGTAGACACAAATATAGGGAAATTTAACCGGATAGCTACCACTAAGGGTTCGGCTGAACCAATTTTTATGAATTTTTTTTCGGGGCACCTCGATATGTTCTTATTAGATAAACAAAAAAATTTTCTGGAAAAATAACTTACTTCCGGAAATAAAGGTGTGTTAACGAGAGATATATAAGCATAATTGTAAATTTTATTATATAACGAAATATGCGCAAAACATTTAGTTATTATGAAACGATAACCAACAATGCATGTGAAGTCCAACATTGCAATAAGAACATAATATTCTAGTCGCTTTTTTACAAACAACGCAGCGCCGTTGAGTACAATGCTGTCGTTGATGATTGTCTACGACGTTTCTAATTTTTGTCGATCTAGGATTCAACGTTCTTTTCGGAAGTTGGCCGTATTTTTTAAAATAATTTTGGACGATTTCCCGTTTGAAGTTACAAAGTGTCATGTTTCCTTTGTTCATGCAATACAGTTGTCAAGCATTTTGACACGCTGTATCTAATCCAAACGCAAATAATGGAAAATACCATTTCCTGCCCCTGTAAGATATTCTAGTCGCATCGACGTTCTGATCCAAGCGATCAACGCCGCCCATGAATTTATTATACATTTTCACCATAAATGGGCATTGAACTGATATCTTTTTCCTTGATTTTTGAACTGTTGCAATTCTTGCTATATTAGTTATGGGCGTGACACCATGACAATTAGAAAGCATTGTCACTATGTTATTATCGTTCCAACGTAGTGCCATGATGTTAGGTGTATTCTTCTTTGAAATAAACCCTCTTTCCTTTTTTTTCATGGTCTTTATATCAATCAAGGGACATTTGATACGATTTACTCGTACTGTCCCAGTAGCTCCAATATTCATATGTGAAAGACATTTCAATAACTTGGAGCTGGTAAAATAATTATCGAAATATATATTATACGGGGCGAAATCGGGAGGGAGTTTTTCTACAAGGTCTAATATTACAGCTCCTCCTAATCCAAAATCCTTTTGCTTGGTCATCAAATATGAGGCTCCTTGGTAAGGCTGCATATTAATTAGTTAGCCGGTTTTAGTGGCCGCACACCACATTTTAAAGCCAAATCTAAAAGGCTTGCCTTTTATAAATTGCTTTGCAATGTGGTGTCCATAATAAGGGACCATAGATTCATCCATAGCAATGTGGGAGGAATTGCAATATTTAAAATTGGTTTTAAACCTATCATTCAAAATATCTAGAAAACCGCGTATCTTGGAAAATTTGTCTGATGGGAACAATTTCGAGTTATCTGACAGATGGAGATATTTAGTTATCTCTTGAAACCGATTTCTGCGCATACCATTGGATACCATTTTGTTAAATGAATCGGCCTGAAGTTCCCAAAACATTTTGATATTTTTTGGGGACAAGTAACCAGTTAAAAAAAGGATTGAAATGTAGATTTTGAATTCGCTAATCGTTAAATTTAGATCATGGTTGTGTTGTCTTGCATATAAATTACTCATATTTACAACAAGTGTAATAACATCATTTGAGATAAACTGTTCTAAATATTCTTCAGGATGCTCTAAAACGATGGGGTTGAATATACGATTTTCATCAGAGTCCCCACAACCCCTTGGCCTAAATATGACGTCATTATCGGTCCATTTACCGTCTATATCTTGAAAGTTATCGAGCTCATTTGACCTAACCACCTCAATACAAGAATTAAGCATAGATCGTGGCAAATGTTGCAGATCAAAGTCCATTTCATCCCCACTTTCCATATCCGTGTCCCCTTCGTCTTGAGGCGGAAAAATCAGTACTTCGTCAATATTTTCATTCGGTGTGTCCAATTCCTCTATAATGTCTATCAAAGTTCTAACGCAAAATAATAAAACTAATAATAGTACATAATATTTAAAAAGGGGACTTATGTCTCAAATTCTATTATAAATCACTTTTAACTTTTTAAAACGACAGATAGAATCCGAATGAATAACAAAAATCGCATGAAATTTATCAATTGAGTTCGACCTCCTTATTCTCATACTTATTTGTGGTGATAGGATGTGTAAATATATATATAAATATTGTTTTTTGCATATTTCCTACTAAAAAATTAGCAAAAATTTGAAAATGAAAATTTACCTAGACTAATTTTTATTTCCTATAGGTGTAAAATTTGCGATATTCTTGACTTTCCTAGCCCCACCCCTTATAAACCATTAAGGTTTACGAGAAAAAGACAAAAATATATATAAAAGATCCATACTTTTAAAATGAAAACACTTAAAAAGATATGCTCGGCAAACTAGCTCTGCCCAGTGTAACCTTTAGGTTATGTTCAACTTTAAGGCATAATTTAAAGGCTTTAAAGTACTCAAATAAATTCAAAATTACTATCAAAATGTTGGAAAAATTATAGAGATTATAAATATGCAAATTAAATTGCAAAAACTTACAGTTGAGTATCCATAAATATTGAATTTAAGAAGGGAGGTAGAAAATGCAGATTTTGCGATTTTTGAATGAGAATAATTCACGAATAAAGGAAGAAGGAGTTATGAAATTATATCAGCTGATTTATCGCATTTCGTTCTTTCAAATTTAATTTAAAAAATGTTTTTATCTTCTGTAGTTTTTAAGAAATGTGGTTTTAAAGTTGCGTCACCTAAAAGTTACACTGGTACCTGTCGGGTTAAAAGTCACTCGCACTTTATGGTTTGTAACGCTATAGTAAACACACAATAAACACTATGGCATATAATTAATGATGGTAACAATAGACTTAGTCAATTAAGAAGCTTTAGCCAGGGTTAATAAAGGGTCTCAATTTGCTCAATTATGCAACTAAGTCAACTATAAGCGAACGTATTATTAAGTCTATTTATAGTTGACAAAAACAATGAATTTGATACAAATGTTATAATTTGCTAGAACAATCACATTTAATTTTCTATACTTCAAATTTATTTACTCATTTAGTCTGCACTTTCCATAGAAAATGTTATCTTTACGAAAATGAGAAGTCGTGTCCCGCGAAATCTTTGAAAGGTTTGTGTATTAAAGTTTATTAAAAAATATAAAAATTTGCCATTTGGATTTTTTAACACTTTTTTAATATTTTCGATAAAACAGGAGAAATTTTTATTCAGTTTATATTTTTTTTAAAAAGTCGAGACGAGACGAGAATTCTCGTCGAGACGAGATCGAGATTTTTCAAGACCGAGACGAGACGAGATCGAGATTTTCATATTCGCTCCCGAGACGAGACGAGATTTTGTTTTCGAGACCGAGACGTGATCGAAACACTAGCCATGGAGATAAAAATGCTAAGATGGGTGCAGGAGTAAGCAAAAAGGACCATAGGCGAAATGAAGAAATAAGAAGAATTTTGGGTACTACATCAATTGCGACAAAGCTCCTAACAAATAGACTAAGATGGTATGGCCATGTCCAAAGAAGGGACGATAGCTACGTAGGAAAGAAAATCGAGATGATAAATTTCGCAGGAAAACGAAGGATAGGAAGACCCAAGCTTACCTGGATTCAAGATAAAGAAAGATCTATGTGAACATAGAAACAAATAGAATCGAATGCTGAAAGGACTGACCACCAGCCTAGGTGACAAGCAGTCATAGAAAGAAGAATAAGATGTATGAGCCCCTCCAAAATTTCAAGAGCTTTTGCTAGTGGCTACATCACCTTAAAAATTAAACACAACCAAAACAATAACTCACCAAGTGCTATTCCTGTGAAAATCACATTCTTGTATAAAACGTCAAAGCTTAATTCATCACAAAGCATATGAAATTCATTGGATTTGTTTTGAAACATTTTGGTTATAACAGAGATGGAATTTTAAGTTGAATTACAGATACTACTGGGTATGGTATTTGACACCCCAAACTTTTTTGTATTATTTCAGCTGATAACGTACTCCTATTCCAAATAGCTTGATATTTGGCAAAGGATGAAGAATCCGAAAGCATTATAAAATTTTCAACCCGACCTTACCCGAAGAATTTCCAAATTTTCAACCCGAACCCGACCAGCGGTCCGGGTCTAACCCGTGCAGGTTTTTAGTAAAGAGTTAGGTAAATCAGAACATGGTGCATCATTCTTGAATCATTATCAATATCCATCTTTTGTTTTGTTTAGATCATTTATAAATCACAAAAATTAATACATAAAGGTATATCATTTTTATTACTGTATTAATTGCTAAATATATATATACACATTATTTTAATTGTTACTTTCATTCATTAAACTTTAGGATTTCTAATGCCTTTAAATATATCATATAGTTTAAAAGAAAAAATTTGGTATAATCAAGCTTCAATTATATATTCCGAGAACATTTGAAGTTTATAATCAATATTTTTATTTGTAAATGGCAAGATCTAACTATGAAATCCGCTAGATGGCCTTTGATTAAAGCTATTTATATTGATAGGTAGTGTTGTGAAGGGCGCACGCCTCTGTTGAGGTGGTCTTGTAGTCTTAATAAAAAGAGCTACACCCACACTAGAGAACTGCACGGGTGGCCCGAGACCCGACCCGACCTCGGGTCGGGTAGAAAATTTGAAAATGATTTTGGGTCGGGTCCGGGTAGAAAATTTGAAAATGCTTTCGGGTCGGGTCAAATTTATAGAGTCGGGTCCAAGGTTTATACATTGTAAAAAACACGCGAGACCTATTTTTTTAATTAATGTTAATTGCTAAGGAAAGAGTTTTTTTAAATATCGAAATGTACAACTAATTTGGATCACTCATTCATTTAATTCTCTTTTTCTTTTTTAAATTTTCAAACTCGGAACTCTAAAGTGCTAGCTGATTCTCATCACTAATCCAAACTACATAAATTACTCCTGTTTTTAAATTGATTATAAGGTAAATTATTTCAATAAAGTTATATTTTAATTTTTTTTAGTGTTAACCGTGAAGTTTTAGCTAATCCTCATCGTTAATTTAAATTATATTTAATACATATTCAAAAGCCAACTTAAAAGTAAGTTATAATTTTATAAATGTTTCATTTGCAAATTTATAATTATATAATATTTTTTTATAATAACTTATAATTATTTTTAAGTTTCATATCAACTAAATTTATCTTAAATTGCATTTCAAACTTAAAACATTTGAACAGTCACTATAAATTTCATCATATTTACTGTAAAGTCTATGTGTGTGTGTATGTATGTGGATAAGGGCTAAATTCTGAAACTACCTGCCCGATTCGCGCGAAAATTTAGCCATAGATGCTTTAGGGCGGCCAGGGGTAAAATAGCTTTTTCAGAATTTTAAAATTCCTTTTAGTTTTAAAAATAACGGACATTTCCCGGCCAGTTTCATTTATAGCATCATATACAATAATGACGTCATACATACAAGGCTAAATTAGATATTTAATAGTATAATAAAAATATTATGTACGTAAGGGCTAAATTCTGAAACTACCGACCCGATTCGCGAGAAAATTTAGCCGTAGATTCCCAGGGCGGGCAGGGGTAAAATAGCTTTTTCAGAATCCTAAAATTCCTTTTAGTTTTAAAAATATCGGACATTACGTTTTAAAAAAGGGCTAAACTCTAAAACTACTTAATTTTACACACCGCAATTTTCGCGCTCGAAAGTAATTTGTTTTAATAATTTTTCGGGTCGGGTTCGGGTTGAAGTATTTAAAATGCTTTCGGGTCGGGTCGGGTTCGGGTAAATCATTTGGAAATGATTTCTGGTCGGGATCGGGTAGAAAAAAAGTGACTTTGCAGTTCTCTAACCCACACTGTTAGTCTCCTTTTCTTGGGAATAGGTTCAGTGTGGGTGTGTAACAAACCGACCACTAGTGTATTATTTTTCCGTAGGGATCTTGATGGACCATTAGAGGTCGTGTCGAGTTTCGGGTCACCTGTGCAGGGCTCTAATTATATTTATATTTATTTAGCCCTTTTATTGTACGTAATTCACACGTGCCGCCTAGACATTATACCGAAACGTTGGTGCCCCGTCAACTTGGCGAAAACCATCTTGCCGAACTGAATGTCCCAAGGTTAAAAAATGTCCCCCAATTAGAAAATGTTCCCCAACAAAGAAGCCTATAATCATTGAATTTCGGATTAAGTTAAAATTTAAGTATTTTTTAAATAAAATTGATAATTATTATAAAAGGTACTAAAATTAGGGCCTTCTTTATGATAATTGGGAGATGTTTGTTAATGTCGGGTGAATTCGGCAAGTTGGTTTTCGGAGCTGATAGGGCACCAGAAGCGTCATGACACAATGCATACAAGTGTTAAATTTGATTCTAATACCCTTTAATTTTTAAGAATTGTTTAACAAAGCTTCCCCAATTCGCCTTATTATACCCTTATCACTCGTCGCGATTGCTGAGCTTTTGCATATATTTATAATAATATATTCCATGCCTTTCTTTTTTTGCTTTGAATTAAAATAATTTGCCACAAATTGCATTTAACAAGGAGGGGGAGGGGCGTTGGGGGCTGCGCTCCTAACACCCCGCCGAGAATCCGACTTGTAGTTCGTTTTTTTCGTTGAGCCTAGTTTTGGAGTATTGTTTTTACATAATTCATCTATACTTCTTTTGAGAGTTAAAAGATTGTGTTTACGTTTGTCTAATATTTCGATTTATGTATTATTTTATATTTCCTGATTCCTAGTGTGACAATATTAGTCAGTGGTTATATTGTTCTATTTTTATTACTTGGTTCGTTGAATAAAGTGTGTTTTGCGTGGTAGATGACGTTTGTCTTTTAGCATGGAGGAGGGAGGTCGAGGAAGAGTTGGACAAGTGGGTGAAAGACGACGTGATTGCACCAGTCCAGTATTCCCGTTGGGCAAACTTGTTGGTGCCAGTTCAAAAGAGTGACGGAAAACTTAGACTTTGCATCGACTATCGCTTTACGGTCAACAAATATGCGCAAGGATTACTGTACCCTCTTCCCAAGATTGACGATTTGGTCACCAAGCTGGAAAACGCATCGTGCTTCACGAAAATGGATCTTGCCAAGGCGTGCCACCAATTAAGTGTGAGCTGGGAAACAAGCCTCTAGCTAACAATTTAACTCACAAGGGACTTCTTAGAGTCAAGCGAATGCCATTTGGACTTGTGCATCGGCAAAACGATTGATCAATTATTTGGGGGCATGGAAGGTGTAATGGTGTACATTCATTTTGATAGCTAAATATAATTACAAATCCTTATCTGACACATGGCCCGTGTTGGCTATTGACGATCTGATGAATAAATTGTTATTAATAATATTATTTTATGTATCAATTTTACCTAATAAAAGCATTTAAAAAAATTATTGATAGTGGGGGATTTAGAGGAGGTCCACAACAGCCGTTTGCACAAAGTGTTCACCACGTTGCACAAATGGGGTTTTAGCCCAAACTTTTCCAAAACGGTAATTGGTGCAACACAAGTGACGTTCTTGGGATACATCATGAGCAACAAAGGAATAAAGGTGAATGACGAGAAGGTTAAGGTGGTTGTCGATTGGGGACAGCTAACTAACAAGACTGAAGTTAAATCCTTTTTGGGGCTGACATCGTACTTCGCAAAGTTTATCAAAAATTACGCCCAGTTAATACAGCCCATTTAAAGGTTAAAAAAGGCGAACGTAGTCTTCCACTGGGGTGAAGAGCAACAGTTAGCTTTCGGAAACATCAAGAATGCGCTCGTTACCGCGCCAGTTTTAGCCTATTTCAACGGAGATTGGGAGATGGGGTTGGTAGTGGATGCTTCGGATTTTGCAACAGAGACCGCCAGGTGGTAAGTGGAGAGTGGTGGCGTACGCATCAAGAGCTCTAAGCGAGGTGGAGGGGCGATACTCTACGATCGAGCGCGAGGCTTTGGCCGTCGTCTACGGACTAAAGAAAATTAATGATTTTGTTCAGGGAAAAGAGATCAACATAATAACGGACCATACGCCGTTGATTTACATATTTGATCAAAGCAATAGAGGAAAAGAACAATGGTCCCCTCGCCTTACACGGTGGGCAATTGACGTTCAAATTTAAAAACGCTATATTATAACAATGGGATCGTCAAAAGTAACAATGCTTTTTGCGAATCCCCACCCAATCCTATGCTAGTGAAAAACACGTGATATAACGTCAAAACTCATTATTTCGTGCTTTTAACGAATAGCAATTTGGGATTGACGTTCGCAGTTTTACAACGTTCCAGATTTCTGTAAGCTACACCGGGCGGTTAGGGCAGCTCTTATGTCTCAAGCGGGCCCGGGGCGGACACTTAGAAGGGTTCGGGCGGGCCCGGGTAGGCAATGAAGTACAAAAATTCAACTGGGCCGGGTTCGGGCATAAAATTCCAAACAGATCTGACCTCTGAAGTCAATGATAATAAGCTATTGTCATAAATAATGGTCTTACACTGATTTAAACTTCATGATTTGTTCAGCTTTGGTTTTATAAACAAAATAAACTTACTTTGGGGATAAGATAAGTTTTTTCCTAGGGATTTTTTAACACTTTGTCTATCCTTTATTATATTGTGTAGGTTGCAAGCAACCCTATTAAAAATCAAAACGCCGCTTTTTCAGGCTTATTTTTTAGATTTTTGGATATAGAAGTTATTTCAACTTGTTGGCTCCGTCTTTCATATAAAAAGATTTTAGGGTTTGTATAGTTTGCAATATATTTTTGGCTACCATCATATTTAATAACATAATAAGCTAAGTAATTTTTCCATTAAAATGTGCATATTATTGATTATTAAATTATTAACATAACTGTTGTGTAATGGCCAATTAA
Source organism: Gordius sp. MW1 (assembly GCA_964036665.1). Lineage (NCBI taxonomy): Eukaryota > Metazoa > Nematomorpha > Gordioida > Gordea > Gordiidae > Gordius > Gordius sp. MW1. The sequence goes on from OZ038529.1 coordinate 5,530,577, forward strand.
ATTTTTGAAGTAATCTAATTAGTGGTGGGACTGGGAATAATGTTTAAAGTAAGTAGTGGTGTGAATAAATGTAAGTTAATTTGTGGTGTGAATAAAAAGGTTGAAAACTATTTATCGTCTGCGGGAGACGCCTAGCACTAAAAAGAATCAGATGCAGATTTAAAAGGCATGCCTCATGCTAATCAGCTTGATCGGAAATCTCCATTTTTATTCCTATCGTCTCTCGTGCTCAGTGACGTTTGAGAAGAGTGCATTAAATTTTTTTAAAGAATTCAATAAACGCTCGCCCCCTTTTAAAATATTGAATAGTTTTTTACTAAGACAATCAATTGCCATTGCTATTGCTAAATCCAATTTTTATTCTTTGATGGATTCAATGCCAATTCTTAAAGAAGATGAATAAACGGATAATATGTTTTAATCATTTTTTTGTTATAAGTGTTTTCGTCTTGTATCTTTTTATTGATTCCACTTTATATTTAATACTTTTTTTTAATAAAGCCTGTCAATTCAAAAAAAACATTGAGATGTGCAGTACATACTACATAGAGCTGTTAAGAACTAGTTCACTTTTTTCTGAACTTGTACTGAACTAGTTACCTTTCCAAAAATTGAACTATGAACTTGAATTAGTTCGTTTTTTTAAGTTGAACTTGAACTAGTTACTTTTTTAATATTCTGAACTTGAACTTGAACTTTACGATATAAATAAACTAGTCCATTATAAAAACTATTATTTAAAATGAATTTATAAGCCGAGTTTGATTGTTTTTATGAACAAGAATTACACACGATTCCAACGAATTTTTTGACATCAAGCAGAAAGTCACCATGAAAAGTGTAAAATCCAATACAATTTCAATCCATAGTTCTATGCCATCTCGTTAATCTATTATATTTTTGCACGTTTTATACACAATCATTTAGAAATAAACCTCTATTATAAAAAAAAGTATTAAACACGCCATTTTAATATTATAGAAAACAACAACAATCGAGTCTGTTTTCATGGCCGTAGACAAGAGGGGGCAGAAAGGGGCGGCTGCCCCCCTCTAAATCCAAAAATTTATTAAAATTATGAATAAAATTTCAAAAAATGATCATTTTGCCCCTACTTAAATCATTATTGCTCCTCTCTAATTTGAATGCTTGCTACGCTCCTGCCTGTATTATTGTCTGTAAGAATCATTTATTAATTTTTGTGATTTATATGCGAAAAATCAAGAGGAAGAGTATAGAATTTTGAAGGCAATAAATTCAATATTGCCACCAGATGCAGAAAATGTTAACCCTCGTACCCAAAATGGGTTGAAAATCAGTGATAATTCTAATAAAGAAATCATTAAAAACTTTATAGAATTTATGAATACCTCATTTGATATATATAATAAATTACCCCATTTAAAACAGATTTTTATTAAATATAACGTTTGCATTCCATCTAGTGCTCTTGTTGAAAGACTGTTCAATTTAGGACAACTGTGGATAAACTTTCATCTTTATTAAATGATAATTTTGAAAACAATATATTATTGAAGTTTCCCATCTATTTCTCCCTGATCTCTATCACCATTTGCAAATATATATGTTATATTGTTTGAAATGAAAAGTTTTACACATATTATGTTTTTCATAATTATATTGCTAATTTAGTTTTGTATAAAAAAGCTTGTTGGTAATGAAAAATGTTTATTAAATTAGATTTTATAATGGACTATTTCTAATTTAAAATAAAGAATAACAAGTTTAAATAACTCAAGCATCAATAAAAATTTGATTCATATAATTTTAAAATTGCGGATCGGATTTAGAACTGATTTTTAACCAGATAAAACGTTTTTCAAAAACCCCTCGGATCGGATTAAAATTCTATAATATATTTTTTTAATGAACTGAACTATGAACTGAACTAGTTCATTTTGTGAAATTTGAACTAAGATCTGAACTAGTTCGTTTTTTCCAAAATGAACTTGAACTAGTTACTTTTGAAAAATTAGAACTTGAACTAATTTTTTTTCTTAAATGAACTATACTTGAACTAGTTCATAATTATTATGAACTTTAACAGCTCTAGCAGTACATCGACCTATCGTAGAGGCATCCCTCATGAAAATGGAGAAGTGCATCGACAAGGTTTAAACAGCTGGATTTTTACCTTGCATAAAAAAAATTATATATATCTATTTTTCTAATTAGAAATCGTTTGTCCTGCTGGAACCATCTACGAAAACCAAACTACCCCTTAATCCAATATATTCATTATTCCTTAAACATCACCCAATCTCGCCTATCTTTTGCACGGATATTCCCCTTCGCCCATCGTCCAACATTTACCTTTATATTCAAAATATTATTATCCCATCGATTTAATTAAATAACAATATAAAACATATTTTTTAAGGTAAAGAGATTTATCCACAAATTTATATATTTAGTAAAGATTATCCGCTAGATGGTAGTATAATAATTATACGTAGACGTCGCTTAAAATTTATTTCAAAAATAAGGTAAAAATCTTAAATTTTTCTTTCTATAATTTGTGAGTTTCACTTAACAAAATAACTATTTCGTATTAATATTAATTGCTATAAGGGTAGCAATCTATAATAAATAAATATATTTCCTAAATTTGGTAAATAGAGTATACTTTCTTGTTAGAAATAAAAGTGTGTTGGTGTATAAAAGTTAGTTATAATGTTCGACAATATATAGATTTAGTACAGCGTTTATAATTGTGTATTGTCATAGCCTAAAATCTATAGTATCAAAATGAAGAGATATTAAAAGATCTCCTTCAAATTTGGTTAAATGAAGGCTTTTATAATAATTGGTTGCTATAATATTTGGTTGAAATGAGAAATAATTAGAAATTATACAAGTTTCCGTGAGTATAATGGAAGCGGTGAGAAAGAAAATTAGAAATATAGTTATATTGTTATACCTAGTAAAACATTGATGAGGTGAAGGTATTTTAGGTGACGTATGATTATAATAAAAACCAGTATAAATATATTGACTTAAAAAGTATAAAGTAAAAAAATTGATATAATAAGTTTAGACCTGGGACTTATGGTATATTTAAAAGGGTAGCCAGCATTAAAATTAGAGGGGGGCAATAATGATTTAGGCATAAGTAAAATGATAATTTTTTTTAAATGTTAACCATAATTTTAATAAATTGAAAAAAATTGATTTGAATGGGGGGGCAGCCACCCCTCCCTGCCTCCCTCTGGCTAAGCCCATGGGTATATTTTGTACATATACGGTTTTCACTTTACCTGAGAGATGTTAAGATATGCCCGACCCGTCAGCCAGGTTCGGGCCGGGCTTCGGACGGCCGAAAGAAAACTATGCTTAGATTTACCTTAAAATAAGTTTGAATAAATATAAAACTGGGAGATTGATATGGTTGGTGGGGAAGAAACATATTGGTATTAAAAGATAGGCTAAAATGAAGATATCTACAGCTATACCTAGTAATAAAATTTAAAAATGCACATGTTCAGTCAAAATCGTGGCTTCTCTAACGTTGCACATCAAGCGTTTAACAGCGAGACGTAAACCATTACAAAGTTTTGGCTGACTGAAAATGCACATCGCGATACTTGGTACGCCATTTTTCAAATGCAAAATGTGAGGTGGCATCCCTGCCAGATTATTTGAATTGAAAGATTCGATTGCATAATTCGCTTCATCAATAACAACAGCAGTGTCAACCGATTTGTAAGTAATTGGATTGCCTTGAATGTTAGACATAATGAGATTGTTAAGCTCGTGGACGTCTTTGGGGCGAGAATAGTCCGTTAGCGGAGCCAAAGTCAATCATGATAATGGCATTAATATTTGGAAACACTTTATTAACCAAGCAGTTTAGATGGTACAAAATTGCAAATGTTGGTAGGAAAAGAAATCTGTCCTGATATGTCAACGTGCACGGTTCCCTTCCCAATTTCTAGCAATTAATGGATCTCACATGCAGGATGATTTTGAAATACTACACGCATATTAGTAGTTAGATGTAATGTTTTGACATAAGGCAACAAAATAGAATATTTTAGGCAAGCATTAATTTTGTCCGCAGGGGTGGATCGTAAGAGAACCGTTAAAGTTTGCCTGAAATCTCCTGCAAGCAATAACCTTGCATTACCAAGAGGTTTGAGGGTTCTTTGTAAATCTTGCGATTACTGATTAGAGCTTAGAGCGATTTTTCATAAGCCATTGTGCATTAATCCCAAACGATAAGTTTGCACTTCTGTAATACTCTACCCATTCTATTAATCAGCGTTTAAAGGCAATTTTTATGCTGAAGAGCAGTTTTTCTACCGGGTAATTATGTGACAGCCTTCCGGAAGACGCTAGAGCCACGGCTATATTAATTTGGGAACGAATAGTTGCCAGAGCAATGTCAGGAGGAAGGTTTTACCAGTTCCTCCTCAAGCATCTAAGAAGAAGACTTCTCTTTAACCTTTATTAACAGCAAGCAAAATCTTATTGTAAATGGCTTTTTGTTGCGTCGCTATCTTTGAAACATTAGATCGTATTAAAGACAAAAGATCATCTTGGTTGTATTTTTGTTCACGATGTAAGTCTATATAAAATGGAGCAGCAGCAGATCGACATAATGCAGGCATACCCAGTTGATTCAAAGCTTTGTTTCGAATTTGTAAGCATAAATCTTATAATTGTGTAGCATTTGATTTATGTTTATATTGTGCGTTTTATACTTTTAGTAGCAAAAGACAGTCCAGGTTTTATTTTAGGGGGGGGGGGGCGAAAATGTTTTATCAATTAAAGGGAGAGCAAAATATAAATTTTTTGAATTTTTAAGGGTCTTTGTATTGAATTTTTTTTTGTCATTTAAGAGGGGGGGCTAAACCCAAGGGTTATCTACCTAGAATATTGCGTTCCGCAGTTAAATGGTTGCCACGCTACCACCATCGTCTGTTGATCTTCTTTTTATAAAGAATACTTATCACTGCCCGTAATCTAACTAATGTGGAGCAGACGCCCCGATATAATTTTGGCTAACATATTGCATTGGTGGAATATTTGCCGGCAAACGTTGTTTTGCCATATACATCATGTCTGGCAAATTAACCTATAAGTGTGTGGGGATATTTTTTGCAGAAGTTTTGTCTAAATTGTTTATCATCAAATGGGTGTCGTACCGTTGCATTACATGTCACAGCTTCCACAAACTGGCATTAACATGTAGATGAGATGGCGAATGGCAGTAAGAAATGAAGGTCGATTGGATATAAGCGTGTTTCTACCTCTCATTATGGTGAAAGGAAACAAAACACGTTGAAGTAAATGTGTAACGATATACATTTAATACACTACTAAAAATAATCAATTTAACGGTAATGGGCAAGGTAGTCTGATAAATTGTATCACAATTGATCGAACATGTATAAATAACAGAGTAGGTTATTACTAAGCTAAAAATACAAATAAATAAACAAATAAACAAATAAATAAATAAATAAATAAATAAATAAATAAATAAATAAATAAATAAATAAATAAATAAATAAATAAATAAATAAATAAATAAATAAATAAATAAATAAATAAATAAATAAATAAATAAATAAATAAATAAATAAATAAATAAATAAATAAATAAATAAAATAAAAAAATTTAAAAAAGGTGTGGGACGGGAAATGCCCATATTGTGGCAACTAATAGACCTTTTTGGATGCGGCAAACGCTATTTTACCCCTAGCGGCCCTGGGAACCTACGGGTAAAATTTGGATGCTTACTTAAGTAACAACACAACATAATATCTTTAATTCTTGCCCTTTAAATTATCACATAAAATTGCTACCTAGTTGAGTAAAAAATTGAGACACAAATGACAAAGCAATCGTGGAAAAAGTTTAAGGCAAAACGTAGCACCCTAACGATAAATAAGTACAAAAAGCGTAGTATCTTTCGTCCGCTAGATGGCGGTATACACTACCAAAAAACAGGGTTTCAGCTGTTGCAGGTGATAAAAAGTATATATAAACCGTCTAGGATGCTAAGGCAATGATCTGGCCAAATTTGGTGGCATTCAGCCGAGAACTTTAGGGGTTTTTAGAGGGCAAAGAAAACGGAGTTACATTTTTATATATATAGATTGTCAACACTTGATTGAAATAGAGTGATGGAAAATTATGATATTAATTGCTATGCAATTTATTTTATTGGCTTAAATATATAACCTTCAAAGAGTACATAAATTATTTAAATCTTCCATAATAAATGTCAATTTATATGATTTAAATCAAACTATAAGTATTTTATCAAATAATATTTTAATTTAATCACTTTAATTAATTAAAATTAGTGGTGTAGGGAGAGGGGATTTACGGGTTAGAGCCGACCCCCCCCCCCCCCTTCCTCAAAATTGAATTTTTATTCGAATATAATGGGAAAACTCAATGATATCAATAGGACTCTGGTTAATGTCGTGCTGATTGAAATCATTAATTACCTTAATTAGTTTAAGAATAAAAATCTACTTATTTAAGACTATTTATACAAAAATTTTCCTTCCTGTGTGTGTTTAAAAATGAAAAGAAAGTTAATTTTTGATTACTTTTTAAAAAACTATCTCAACTAAAATAGAATAGAAAGATACTAACATGGACTTAGCCAGAATATGAATTAGAGGGGCGCAATAATAATTTAAGGAGGGGCAAAATGATCATTTTTATAATTTTAGCCATAATTTTAAAGAATTTTTGGATTTAAAAGGGGGCAGCCGCCCGACCCTGTCTTCCCTAGCTAACTGCAGCTAGAAGTGCTACTAATAATGCTTAAACGACGGGTCCCTTGTTTAAAGAAATAAAAATTCGTTTAGGATTGATAATTTATGAAGATTGTTTATTATCCGATTACTTGTTGAATGCCTTAATTAAGAGAAACAAATCATTTTGTACCAAAGTTCAACAAAATTGCCCTCGCTCATGGGCGTACCCAGGGGGGGGGGGGGGGGCAGGGAGGGGCGGCTGCCCCCCTCTAAATCCAAATATTGGTTTAAATTTATTAAAATTATGGCTAAAATTTCAAAAAAATGATCATTTTGCCCCTCCCTAAATCATTATTGCCCCCCTCTAATTCAAATAATGGCTACGCCCATGCCCTCGCTCATAAATAATGAAGTGGGACAAGCAGACGCATGAGCATAGCCAAAAGGGGAGGGGACAGGGAGGAGCTGCTGCCTTCCTTTAAATCCAAATAATTGTTAGAATTTATTAGAATTATGGCTAAAATTTCAAAAAATGATCATTTTTCCCCTCACTAAATTACAATAACCCCCATCCTAATTCCAATGCTAGCTACGCGCATGAGCAGACATAACAAACAATCATGGGCTTAGCAAGGTTTTGGATTGGGGGAGGGGCGAAAACTGTTTAAGTTCAAATGAGGGGGCGGGCAAAGCATAAATATTTTTTTAAAATTTAAGGGTTTTTCTATTGAAATTTTTTTTTATATAGGGGGGAGGGGCGGCCGCCCTCCCCTTGGCTACGCCTATGTTTACAATAATTTAAGCAACGGTAATCAACCATGAAGTTTCTCCTAATAGTGTGCAATAATATGCTTATAATGAAGAGCAAACGATTTTTAGCCTGTCAATTCTGAACTCTTAACCTTGCCCTCCCCTCCGCTACCCCTCCCTCTACTTGGGTATAAAAGTAAGAAGGCGGCGTTAGTCACATAATTTAGTTTTCGTCTTAAAAAAACGTAAAAATTCTTCTAATTTTCGTCCATTCATTATATATCTCCCAAATATTATCCCGCTTCGTTTTTGTATCCGCGCGTAAAAAGTTATTTCCCATATTTACACCCTTCGCTTTTCAAAATTTGCCCCTCGCGCTACAATAAATTAAAATTTATCTTTTTGCGTTAATATATAATTAGCGTCCCTGGTCTAAATCCCCTCCTTTTCGGTCAGTCCAAGACATTAATATGGGTAGTGCGAAACACAGTTTTTCCAGCAAAAAGGGTCCGTATAAAAACAAGGTAAATTTTTCGGTTTAACAAACGTGATTCGATTCAAACTAGAGATCTGCACGGGCCGGCCCGGCCCGCGGACGGGCCTAAAAGCCCGGCCCGCGGACGGGTACGGACGGGCTTTGTATCATAAAAAATTTAACGGGTCGGGCCCGGACGGGCCTAAAAATTAATGGAACGGGCTCGGGCGGGCCTGAGATTTTTTTAACGGGCTTGAACGGGCCTGAAGTTTTATAAACGGGCTTAAACGAACCAGAGATTATATAAAAGGTCTTGGAGTTACAAAGGTACTTAAACATCAAACAATTAGAAAAAACAAAAAGCGAGCCAATAAATTGCATAACAATTAATATATTATTTTTATTAAATATTTAGGATTAATTTTTTAACTTCTAAATTTTGTATATCCTGTAGCATTCATTCATTTTTCAAGCGCTAAATTTGACCTTTTTTAATTTGCTATTGATTTTTAAGACTATAACTTCATTCTTTTATAAGTAAGTTTAATTACACTTTTGTGATTAATTTTATCACAAATTACTATTATTATTAGTGCCATATAAATTCATAAATATTTTTGCTCTAATCTTTGAAATTAACTTTAATTACAAACTTAAATGTAACTTTTTGTTAGCTTTGTATTTTCTTGTTATTGATTAAGTTTAATTCCTTTGCCTTAAAATTCTAGTGCTTAAATATTTGACAAATTATTCTTGTTATATTATTTTAAATTTTTCTACATTAATTTTACAATATTAACTAGATTTAGCTTGGTTGAAAAAGGTATTTTTTCTGGATATTTTTATTAAATATTTGGCTTTATATCGCTTTGCTTTACTAATCCCTTTAATAATTGTATTTTTTGTTTTGAAACTAACAGTTTAATATTAAAAGGCTTAATCTATAATTAATATATGCAACATAATAAAAGTTATTGATTTGATACATCCTTACTTTTTTATTAAATTTTATTATAGTGTCAAATAATTTGTCCACAATCATATCTAATTATGAAAAAGGTGTATATAAAATAAATTTAAATCACAAGCTTAAAAGTAAAGTTTGGGAACAATTTGATCCTTTAATGGATGTTAATGGTGAATCAGTTAGTGCCTGCATATGCAAAAATTGCAAAAAAATACTTTCATATAAATCAGCAGATGGTACATCACATTTAAAACGCCACAAATGTACAACCCAAAGACAAAATAGCCTAACACTAGATCATTATATGAATAAAATAAACCCCTTAAAAGAAGAAAAAATTAAAAAATCAATCATAAATCAGGCTATAAAATTTTGCTCAAAAGATTTACGGCCATTCGAAACTTTAGCAGGAGAAGGTTTTCTTGGGTTTTGCCAGTTTTTGGTAGATAGTTTGTCAACTAAGGGGTTAATAAATGTGCGACAAATTATGCCTCATCCATCAACTATAAGCCGCCATGTGAAAGATGAGGCTGAAAGACTTCGACTTTCTATAATTCCAGATATAAAACATTACATTCAGAAAGGGCTTTGCGCGGCCACAACAGACATGTGGACATGTGATTATACAAAAATCAGTTTTCTCACATTAAGTATTCATTATATAAATGTTAGCCTGAGAAAAAAAATATTATTTACAACTGCTTTTAAGCATGAAAAAAAATCAGGGGAGAATATTAGAAATGAATTATTAAACAAATTAATGACTTTTGGCATTACCAATGAAGAAGCCCGTAAATTAATATTTGTCACTGATCAGGGTGCTAACATTGTCAATGCATTAGCAAATTATAGTAGATTAAATTGCGCAGCCCACCTTATAAATAATATGATAAAAATGGCCTTTAATGATTCTTTCTTAAATCAAGAAGCCACGGTTATTTATAAACTCATGAATGCCTCTAAAGAATTAGTCAGGCATTTCAAACAAAGTGGACTCAATAGCAAGCTGTCCCATACCTTGCATCAAGATGTAATTGTAAGATGGAACTCAAAATTGACCCTTTTGAATTCTATTTATAAGGTCTATGACGAAGTTGAAGCTATCTTGGAACAACGAAATGAACTTTCATATCTGGAATATATAGATAAAATGTTGTTGAAATCTTTAATAGACGTCTTGCAGCCGTTTAAAGAGGCTTCTCTTCAGTTGGAGGCTGATCTAGAACCAACCCTACCATATGTCTTCTTATGGAAAATTAAATTAATTAATGCGATGTCGGATTATGATTTATACGGCGGACAAGTCAACATAATAAAGAACCGTTTAAAAGAAGCTATTAAAGAAAAAATGGTAGTTCATCGGTATCACAAAATAGCTTCGGTCTTGCATCCGAAGTTTAGACAAATGAAGATGATACCTGAAGCAGAAAAACTAGACATATATCAAGATATAAGAAATATTATAGAGCAAGAAGGGTTTGTCTATATAAGAAAATCTTCTGTTTTACTGGGCTCAAAGACATCTCTCGCAAGTACTTACAATTTTTTATTTATATATATGTCAGGATAGCCAAGTTTTTATTGTACTTATAATCTACTAATAATATTAAACTAAATAAGAATGATAATAAAACTGGAATAATGATACTAAACTAAGAATGGATCCATTTATTAATCAAAACAAAAAATCAACATCTCCGTGTTATGCAAATTATCACATCTGATTATCTTGCCAACTCGGCTTTTGGCTTACAATATTCAATCCTATAATTATATCAATCATATAATCTGATATACAACACATATATAACATCATATATAACCTCACACGTATATAACACATATATAACATAATAATAACATAACACCTTTCCCCTTAAGGTATGAAGGCTCCCTTTGGTTTTGTTCTTTGACTATGTCTCCCATGTGTAACATTCCATAACCTTTGCAGTGGGCTAACTGTAAGGATGAGATGGGATGGAAATTGTCAGTGGGGAAATATGGAGGGTTTTAGTGTATGGACTCGGCAACGTGGACTCTGGACTTGACCCTTCCCATCATCCGCTGTAGACTTCCTGACCAACTTCAGGGACCGGACTGCACCACCACCCATAAGATTACAGGTGTCGGTAGAAGATGTCGGCCGATCCTGCGACTCCCCCTTTACTACCGATAGTCCGTCCATTTCGACTCCGAGAGGTAGACTTCAGGGCCCCAAGCCATACATGGCATCATTAAGGGATTTCTCTACCTATTACCACCCTGAAATTGGTCTAGTCTCAGCGGACGTGGATCTGGAAAAGTGGGTTTTGGGGAAGGTTAGGGCACATTCCTATCTTCCCATATCCATAGAATCATGAATTAACCTCCTGATATGATCTCCTTCGAATAATAAATTTAATCCTGAATTCATATTCTCCTAGCTGTAAGGGTGTGGATTTGGAAAAGTGTCAGTGTTAAATTCATATGTAGATTTCTATTTGGGGCACATTCCTATCTTCCCATATCCATAGAATAATGAATTTAACATCCTGAAATGATCTCCCTTCTCCCTAGAATAATTAATTAATAACCTGAATTTTTATTATTCCTGGAATTCTCCTCCCATCCACCTCATGAGATTTTACTAAAATGATCTCCTCCTGAATTCATATAATCCTCTCATAAGTCTTATCATTTCCATAGAATAATGTTTCACTTTTTATTGCATCATTTGGAATTCCTCTTTATGTTCAATACCCAAAGCCATTTGTTTGCACATATATTTTTGTTGTTCTTCAACTGTTTTCTTTTCATGTTTCCCAAAGTTTGTTTACTTCCGACACCATTTGTTCAAGATGGCCATTATTGTTATTGTACTTATAATCTACTAATAATATTAAACTAAATAAGAATGATAATAAAACTGGAATAATGATACTAAACTAAGAATGGATCCATTTATTAATCAAAACAAAAAATCAACATCTCCGTGTTATGCGATTTGGGTACATCCAGTCTAATTTTTGTATGCATGAATCAAAAATTCGGATCATATGAAATATTTAATTTGTACATGTAAATATATGGATATTATTACATATTTTAATTATATAGTATCAAATAAATTAGATTTAATTGTTAATAATAATAATAGTTAATAATTAATGAACATGTGTTACTATCAATTGGTTTAATGTCTATATATAGGATAATTATAGTTAGAGCAAGGCTATAAAACGTTTATAATCATATTTAATGTTATATAAAACATTTCAATTACATTGTAACAAATAAACTAGATTAAACTGTTAATAATAATAATAGTTAATAAATGAACATGTGTTACTATCAATTGGTTCAATTTGTATGTATAGCATATGAAAAGCTAAAGTAATGCTATAAAACGTTATACATTTTATATCTGTTACAATATGTATCTTATATAATTAACATATAACAATAGTGAATGATATATATAAAATGAATAGATATTATCACTTGTGCATATTCTATCTGTTGTAATATCTATGGGATTTAACATATAATAATAGTTATTCTATGTATAAAATAAATAAATATTATCACTTATGTGTTTAATGTACAATATAGTATAAGTAAAATAAGCTTATTACAATAAAACATACTATTGTTACATTTAAAAATATATAGTGTGTAAATTAATGTATGAAAGTAGTTAAAAAAGTATGGTTACACTAACCTTTCTTATTTGAATATACCTCTTGGAATTATATCGTTACCTAGGATAGAATTTAACCTTCTAGGTAATTTGAATAAAGCAACTCGCATCAGTTACCTAGGCAAAAACTTAACCTTTATTATTTAAATATATAAACTCGATCGATGGTTACCTATTCATACAACTTAACCTTTATTATTCGAGCATTCACAACCCTCACTATTCATATTCTTGACCTTATTATTTGACCACTAATTATAATTTAAATAACCCCAATAGTTGTGTATATAAACAAGACGTTTTAAATAAATTCATTCACTTAAATCATTTGTAGAGAACATATTTCTCTACAAAGGATAAATTTTTAATAGTTCTTGTTATGTTATGTTAGAATTAGCAAGAATCAACTTAGACAATTTATTTGTATAATGTTAGCTGATATAGGATTTAATTATTGATAATAAACATAATTATGTCCTAGTCAACTTTAATAACGTCTATTGCCACATTTATCTTTAGTATCGGGAAACTTAAATGAGTATGGGTGATCTGTTAAGTATTTAAAGGTAATTAAAATTTTCTTGCGTTATTTTTATAGAACTTTCTCATATTTAAAACGTGAATATTATATATGCTATCTTTTAATATATGCCCAGTAGTATTAAAAGATTATTTAAAGCCGTTCCAAACAATTTATATGTTGGAGCTTGTATCAGCAAAAGTAATTCAAATTAATTTTGACAGGAGACATATGGGCAAAAGATTTTTTAGAGCGTGAAATTTAAACGTTTAATAATAAAGATCATTTACTATTGGCATGCAACCAATATAGTAAAGACATTCCAAAATATTTGGTGAGATGATTTAATTTTCCTTAAATATACAATTAAGTCTAATAAATAATATAAGATGGTCTATGAGTAAAAATAAAACACATGCAGCGCAAAATATTAACATATTTTCAAGCTTGTATTTAAAAATTAAACAAATTTTATTTATTATTGTAAATCAATTTCAACATATAACGGGGCATCGTGACCTTGTAAGTGCATATAATTAGAGATGGCTGCAACACATGAAAATAGGGGCATAGGGTTAGATACATTTGTATATTGAGCTATAAGACGATTTATATTATAATTTATAGAAGCGTATTATTATTTGTTTCATACACTCTCTTGCCCTGTGAGATGTGTAGCAAATCAACATTAGTTTTTCCTTGCAGGCCTTGCAGGAAATGAACAAACATGTATATAGTAGGGTGGATTTGTTTAAGCCCACTTCTAAGCGCATTATGAAATCCTTCCAGGTGGTTGTTGGTACAGGGCCCCTCTGCATCGAGCCTTTGCCACATATCATAGGGGAACAAGGGGTCCCTCCCAAGCCCAATCTAGTTATTGTGGATGTACAAAAAAAAATTCTCAATTTCTCTATCGCCGCGCACATTGGGCTGGACCATGCAAAGGGTCATGACATCACGGATGTGCCTTCTCTTCACAAATGGCAAAGCTATAAAATTAAATATTAAGACATAATTGTAAAATAAACATAATGCATACTTTTAATGTAGTTAAAAATATCGTAAGTGATTTTGCCCTAAACACATTTAAAAAGAGATATTTTGATATGATAACTGAGAAACTTTGACAGATAAACTTACAGCAGTTCTATTTGAAATCTTAAATGTATAGTAATCATAAATCAATATCCCAGAGTTTTTAAATTTGTATCATAAGCAACACAAAAATATAATATAAAAAATTAAATATTAAGACATAATTGTAAAATAAACATAATGCATACTTTTAATGTAGTTAAAAATATCGTAAGTAATTTTGCCCTACACATTTAAAAAGAGATATTTTGATATAATAACTGAGAAACTTTGACAGATAAACTTACAGCAGTTCAATTTGAAATCTTAAATGTATAGTAATCATAATTCAATATCCCAGAGTTTTTAAATTTCTATCATAAGCAACACAAAAATATAATATATAAAATTAAATATTAAGACATAATTGTAAAATAAACATAATGCATACTTTTAATGTAGTTAAAAATATCGTAAGTAATTTTGCCCTAAACACATTTAAAAAGAGATATTTTATGATAACTGAGAAATTTTGACAGATAAACTTACAGCAGTTCAATTTGAAATCTTAAATGTATAGTAATCATATATCAATATCCCAGAGTTTTTAAATTTGTATCATAAGCAACACAAAAATATAGTAAATAAAATTAAATATTAATAAGACATAATTGTAAAATAATTAAAATCCATACTTTTAATGTAGTTAAAAATATTGTAAGTAATTTTGCCCTAAACACATTTAAAAAGAGATATTTTGATATGATAACTGAGAAATTTTGACAGATAAACTTACAGCAGTTCAATTTGAAATCTTAAATGTATAGTAAGCATATATCAATATCCCAGAGTTTTTAAATTTGTATCATAAGCAACACAAAAATATCCTAAATAAAATTAAATATTAATAAGACATAATTGTAAAATAATTAAAATCCATACTTTTAATGTAGTTAAAAATATTGTAAGTAATTTTGCCCTAAACACATTTAAAAAGAGATATTTTGATTTTGATATAATAACTGAGAAATTTTAATAGATAAACTTACAGCAATTCAATTTGAAATCTGTCGCTTCGAAAAAGTCTCACGAAAAAGTCTCACGATCGTGAGACTTTGACCCGAAGGGCATTATACCGGTTGCCCCAAAACGGTGTTATGCAAATTATCACATCTGATTATCTTGCCAACTCGGCTTTTGGCTTACAATATTCAATCCTATAATTATATCAATCATATAATCTGATATACAACACATATATAACATCATATATAACCTCACACGTATATAACACATATATAACATAATAATAACATAACAATATAATATATAAAAATATATAAGGTAAGAGACCGAAAACAATTTTTTCTGAATGGGAAGATAATGATCATAATCCTGTGGCGGATGAGTTTAGTCAATATTTAGATGAAACTATTGAGGCTGATTTCGATCTGTTAAAATGGTGGAAAGCCAAAGAGGACAAGTATTATATTTAAAATTAATCTTATCCTTTAATAGATATCCTAAATTAGCACATTTAGCACATATGATATTATGTATACCGGCTACGAGTGCCACCAGCGAGCGAAATTTTTCTACGGCAGGAAGGCTTGTAGAAGAAAGGCGAACTCGCCTAAAACCAGACATTATTGATGATTTATTATTTTTACATGATAATTATTGATATCTTTCTATGAATATGTCATAAAATTTAATAAAATTTTGTGAAATTTTTGATGAATTAGGCCGGACGCGGAGTTCGCTTAAAAAATATTTTAACGGGCTTGGACGGGCCTGAAAAATTTACGGACGGGCTCGGACGGGCCTAAAAAATTTACGGACGGGCTCGGACGGGCCTGAAGTGCTGAAAAAAAATTACGGGCGGGCCCGGACGGGCCTTGAAATTTTGAAAACGGGTACGGGCGGGCCGATCTTCTAAAAACGGCCCGTTGCAGATCTCTAAAACACCAAACGCGCTCCCAGCTTTTCCCCAGCCACCCCCATAGAAGTGCATAAGCAATCCGAATTATATGGTAGTAAACAATTACTATGTTCATCATTCTATTTGTTTTTCTGGTAAGCGTTCTAGATATTAAAAAGGTTATGTTGAAATTGTATTTAAAAGTAATTGTTTATAACTTATAAAGTTGCCAATAATTTAATTGTGCATATTAGGAAAATTAATACCCAGAGGACCATTATATTTATTAGATAATATATGCTTTTGTGGGAATTTTATTTGATAGAATTTGAAGTGTTTTTGTAAGTCGTATGAAAATAGACAATAATAGGTACATGGGCGTAGCTAGCATTGGAATGAGAGGGGGGCAATGATGATTTAGGGAGGGGCTAAATTATCAATTTTTGAAATACCTTTTTTGATCAATATCATGTTCCTGAATCTTAGATCTTTACTCTTACGTTTACCTCCGACTCTCACCATGAGCAAGATACATTAAACTGCAACGGGCCTCTTAAAAATCGACCGCCTATTGGAAAAAATTAACAAGCCTGGACCCGGTCCCCGTCTCTAAAAATTTATTTCGCTTCTTTTTATAATTAAATTTTTTTTTATTGAAGCATATAAACTATATCTATGTTAAAAATTTTAAATAATTTTGTAAATAACAAAATAACGTACTCTTGATTTATAAGAAGCTTGATGGGAGTAGACCATTTAAATATAGTATTTAATTAACATGTCAATTCAAAATGCGCGTAATTTTAGTGAATAAATGAGCAACGAGAGAAATAAAATTTGATTTCATTGTTAATTTAATAAATATAATAATTGCTAATAAATACGAAATATTTTAAGAACACACTTTTTGCTTCTTTATAATACAAAAAAATATCTGAATAATTTTGTAACCGGATTTTAGCAATCCTTATCTATATCTCGGAAAAAATGCTTAAATAATATTTGGGAAATTTGGACAATAATTAGGAGTATTGACCGTAAATACAAAAACACAATCTCTATCATAGGAATATTATAAAGTTTCTTACATGAGAGATTATAACAATAGCTAATGAGGCTGGGGTATTTTGGACAATAATTAGGAGTATTGACCGTAAATACAAAAACACAATCTCTATCATAGGAATATTATAAAGTTTCTTACATGAGAGATTATAACAATAGCTAATGAGGCTGGGGTATAGCCAATAAAAATCTGCAGTAGTTTTTCTTTATAAAATAATAGTATGGATGACTTAAATTATATAAAAGTAAATGTTTAATCTGTTATGATTGTTAGGTAGTTGTTTATTTTCTGTATTTTTCACACGCGCGATAATAATGCAAATGAAATATTAATAAACAAATATTGATATTAGCGATGAATGTTATTTGAGATATTAGCGATGAATATTATTTGAGATATTAGCGATGAATGTTATTTGAGCGATAAGATGAATTTTATGATGACGGAAGGAATTGTTCATGGATGGATGATTTTTAATCGACAAGTAAAAGTAAAGTGAATGTCCGTTCGCTACTTTATCTCGCCAATGTCTAAAACGCCACAATACTCCCCTTCCAGATATATTTAAAGTTTTAAATATGTCGATAAGAGTTGGCTAAAAACTATGTGATGTATTCCCGAAGGTTTTTCGGCCAATGGACCTTTCTGCCTTTTCTAGTTATTTTGGTTGGTTCTTCTGCTTCTTGTGTCGGTGCCTCAGCTTGCGTTTCGTCGGCGGTCTGAAAGGGTGGTTCCTCTCTGCTTCGATGGCAGGGTTTTAATCTGTCTATCGAGACAGAATCTCTTTTACCATTTTTTTCAATGACGAAGTATTTTGGTTCACGTTTCAATACTTTGTAAGGACCGTCATACGTTGGAGAGAGTGGCTTACTGACGGCGTCGTGTCTGACGAACACGTGGGTTGCTTCGAACAGGTAGCTGCTAACTTGTTCTTTTGTTGTAGCATGGTGTTTTGGTATGGGGTAAGGAATTTTTGCCATGGTCCTCCTGAGCTTGTCAACGAAATGATGTTGTAATGGGTTAGGTTCGGTTTTTAGGACGTAGTCTCCTGGTAGTCGTAAGGTCGTACCGTACACCAATTCTGCTGTTGTTGCTCCTATGTCTTCTTTGATAGTTGAACGTAATCCTAATAATATCAATGGTAAAATTTCGTTCCACTAAGTCTCCCCGGCGGCTTTTAACGACTCTTTAAGTTGTCTATGGAATCGTTCGACGAGTCCGTTTGCGGCGGGATGGTAGGCGGTTGTTTTAATATGTGTGCAACCTAAGAGATTGGAGAGTTCTCGGAAGAGAGATGATTGGAACTGTGATCCTCTATCGGTGGTAATGGTATGTGGCACACCGAAGTTCGCAATCCAGTGTTCTATCAGCTTTTTTGCGATAACCTCCGTGGATGTATCATTCAAAGGAATAGCCATGGGCCATCTGGTGAATCGGTCCACTGCTGTTAACATATGCGTATATCCGTTTGATGGTGGTAGTGGCCC
Organism: Gordius sp. MW1; assembly: GCA_964036665.1. Lineage (NCBI taxonomy): Eukaryota > Metazoa > Nematomorpha > Gordioida > Gordea > Gordiidae > Gordius > Gordius sp. MW1. The sequence continues at coordinate 5,549,257 of OZ038529.1, forward strand.
TACCAAGTCTATGTGGATGTGGGCAAAACGGGCGTCGGGTTTAGCGAATGTTCCGGGTACTGTAACGGTGTGTCGAAATACCTTGCATCGTTGGCACCTTTCACAAGTTCTTGCCCATCTCACAACGTCTTTGTTTATTGACGGCCAGACTACCCGATTTGTAATTAGTTTCACAGTGGCGCGTATACCTGGGTGTGATATAGTGTGGAAATGGTCGAAAACTATTTTTCTGAGTGTTTCTGGAATTACCGGTCGTGGTTTGGCGGTTGAGAGATCGCAAAGGATTTTTCGCTCTGATCCTGGAATTGGTACTAACTGCAATTTCAAAGATGATGAATCCTTTAAGTTTCTCAGGGTTTCGTCATTTATTTGTTGTCTACTAATCTCTTCTAGATCGGGCATTTCTGGTAACCTGATAGAATCTACCTCCGTCCGAGAGAGCGCGTCTGCAACTGTATTACTTTCACCTTTGATGTACCGAATATCAGTTGTAAATTGCGATATTAGGTCCAATTGTCTCGTTTCTCTAGGTGAATACTGGTCAGGTTTAGCGTTAAAGGCGTAAATTAGTGGTTTGTGGTCCGTACACACGGAGAAACTTCGACCTTCTAAAAAGTGGCGAAAGTGCTTAATAGCTAAATAAATTGCAAGAAGCTCCCGGCCGAAAGTGCTATATCGCGTTTGCGTTGGTTGCAGCTTGACCGAATAAAATGATATTGGTTTTACCTGGTCCGAAATTACCTGCTCCAATACTGCTCCGACTGCTGTGTCCGATGCGTCTGTAGTCAACCTTATTTCTGTTCGTGGATCTGTATCTAAGAAATTAAGTGCGGTAAAATCTGCTAAAGCTGATTTTGCTTTTTCGAACGCTTTTATCTGGTCGTCGTTGAAAGTTAGAGATTTTTTTGGTTTCTTTAACACGTCCGTTAAAGGTTGAAGGGTACGGGAAATTCCGGGTAGGAATCTACGATAAAAATTTATCATCCCCAAGAATCTGCGAAGCTTCTTTGTGGAGTCCGGTAGTGGAAATTCGCGGATAGCGTCGACCTTATCCATTAGTGGAGTGATGCCAGTTTTTGATATATGATGTCCCAGAAACTCGAGTTCGTGAGTTCCAAACTTGCATTTTAAAGGACTTATTCGGAGGTCAAAGTCCTGTAGTCGTTGTAAAACGGTCCTTAAGTGATTTTCGTGTTCTTTTTCCGAGGTGCTAGCTATAAGTATATCGTCGATATAAGCGTAGGCATAGTCGAGCCCTCTTAACACTTCATCTATGAACCGTTGAAATGTCTGAGCCGCGTTTCTTAGACCAAAGGGCATTCTAGTGAATTCGTATAAACCAAATGGCGTTGTCACGGCTGTTTTGCTGATGTCACCTGCTGCAATTGGAATGTTGTGATATGCTCTTACCAGGTCGAGCTTGGAAAATATTGTTTTGTTGTGGAGGTTGGCGGAAAAATCATGTATGTGGGGAATGGGATACCGATCAGGCAATGTGACTTTGTTCAGCCCGCGATAGTCCCCACACGGTCTCCAGTCGCCTGACTTTTTGGCAGCCAGATGTAATGGGGATGCCCAATTACTTTTTGACTCTCTGATGATCCCAAGTTCCAGCATATATTCGAACTCTTTCTTGGCTGAACTTAATTTATCGGGCGCCAATCGTCTAGGGCGTGAGTGCTGTGCTGGGCCTTTTGTCAGAATGTGGTGGAGCACATCATGGGGTGGAATCTGTCGGTTGAAGTTTAGAGGGGATATGAGTGATGGAAATTCGTGCAGAATTGCATCGAATTTTGTGCTGTGATTGCTGAGTGCTACACGGATGCCGAACGTCTGGTGTGGTGAGGATGTTCCTCTCGACGATAATTGTGTGGTGCTGTCTATAAGTCGTTTATTGTTGATGTCCACAACTAACTTATAGTGGTGCAGTAAGTCAGCTCCAATTATAGGGGTGTGTACGTTTGCGACTAAAAATACCCATTTGAATTCCCGTCGCAAACCAAGGTCTAAACCCAATACGACTTGTCCGTATGTGTGTATGCTGGTTTGGTTAGCCGCTTGTAGAGTTGGGCCATGCGGGATCAATGGATGTTTGGGAGGGGGTGGGATTACGCTAACTTCAGCGCCTGTGTCGACGAGATATTTTCGTTGGGTGGACCGGTCGAATAAATAGAATAGGCGGCTGAAAGTACGGCCGTTTCCCATTGTCGCCCATATGGGACGGCCCGTCAGTTTTTTTGTTGGGAGTTGGTGTTAAAATTGCATGGCTGCATGCACTTCCTGGCCTCCTTTCCAAATTTATAATGGTACCAACATGTGTCAGTTGGGCGTTGTCTGGATGATGACCTAGATCTGCCTGACCTTCTCCATGCCGTCCTACTGTCGTTGGGATTGCCTGTTAATTGATTTACTCTGAGTTCTAATTGTGACACAGCTTTGATCAGTTCCTGCATTTCGTTTGTTTGAGTATTGGGAATAGGAATATTGGGAGTAGGGTTATTTGGAGTGAGGTTATAGGGAGTAGCTACTGATGCTAAGCTACTGACTCTGAACGTTTCGTGAATCCTATCAGCGACTTCTGCTATACGATCAAGTGATTGGTCATCTCCCATTGTAGCCAAGATGCTTACCACATGTTGGGGTAGCTTATCCATCCAGAGGCTTTTTTAAATCTTTTCGTCCATCACATTATTACCTAAACGAGATTTTAAGTATCTTACCAATTGGGATGGGGTGCGGTCTCCTAGGAATATCGAAGAGAATAAATTCCTTATCCTTTTTTCATCACTGTCTCCTAGTCTTTTTACGATTGCTTCCTTCAGTTTGTCGTAAGGGGTAATTTCAGGAACCGTGAATATGAGGTCTGCCACCTCTTCCGCGACTTCTGGGGGTAGTGATTCGACTAGGTAGGAATACTTAGTCTTCTGCGAGGATATGTTGCGTGTGTGAAACACGGCTTCTACCTGTGACAACCGTATGCGAATATTTTTAGAATGGAATTCAGGAATTCTCACATGAACTGCGCTTTCTCTTGGTTCATTAGAGTCTGGAATTGTTGAGTTTGTTTCCATCACGTCTCAGGTCACCAATGTAATGATTGTTAGGTAGTTGTTTATTTTCTGTATTTTTCACACGCGCGATAATAATGCAAATGAAATATTAATAAACAAATATTGATATTAGCGATGAATGTTATTTGAGATATTAGCGATGAATATTATTTGAGATATTAGCGATGAATGTTATTTGAGCGATAAGATGAATTTTATGATGACGGAAGGAATTGTTCATGGATGGATGATTTTTAATCGACAAGTAAAAGTAAAGTGAATGTCCGTTCGCTACTTTATCTCGCCAATGTCTAAAACGCCACAAATCTTTATCAATTTTAAATTTTATTAAGTTTCTTAAAAAATAGCAACACAACTCCTATTAATTACTATAAATCTATTTTCGTTTTCTGAGTCGGTCTCAATTTGCCCAAATTTTCCCCTAATGGTAACATTGCAATATGTACATTTTAGGGAGTGCCTAACTCAACATTGACAGCTGATAAAATTTTGAAATTTATGGCTACGCTATTTTGCAATCAGATTATAACCCTGCAAAAATTATTACATGTAATAACAGAAGAACGCAAAAAATCTAGGATCAAAAGTATATAAGCATGCATGTATTAAACAGTGCAGATGATATTTCAATTACTAATGTTATCAATACCTTTTGGATGTCTTTGTTTGAAGAATATTTCTTACAAAACACCAGCTATGCTGACGATCTTATATTTTACGTTAAAAAGGATGATACGAATTTAGTAGGGCTTTTAAGTGTAAAATTTATTTTAAAGGTTTTTATAGATGTTGTGCGCCGGTCGTCCCAACAAAACAATGTAAATTTTGACAAAAATATAGATTGGGAGGAAACTGTTTATCTTAATTTAATATTACAGCAAGTAATTTCTTTTAGCTAAGCTAATTTTTTTATAGTTTGAGTACACCTTAACCTGCTCCATTTGTACTAGAACTGGACCAAAAGATCTTCAAATTCTTAAAAGGCATTCACAGGTATATTACTATGTATCTAAATTAGAATTTTTAATATAATACAATGAATTATAACTTGACAGATTTTAACTATGATCATGTGCCTTTATGTATATCATTTAAACTTTTTTGAAAAGCATGTTTTATAAGTCCACAGAACAGTTAAAACATTTAGAACTAGAAAAAATTTTTTGCTAAAAATTCCAATTCTATTTGGGTCATCAAAATTGCTTTTAATATGGAAATTTAAGATTTATCAAATGAACAAAAACGGTATCTATTCTCAATTGTTAATTTACCAAATCAATTTATTAAATAATCATATTTGAATTAGGCATAATATGTGCTAAATTCTATGTATGTGGTTTATATTGTGTTTGGTTTAAAGCATATGTTTTAAAAACAAACATGTTCAGCAGCACCTTTACTAGGTGGGTTGAGGTCATGTTGCTATATTTTAAATTTACAAGAATATAATAGTACAAGTTTTTTCCCACTATTGTAGGTTATAAATTTTTTAAAAGGCTAAACGTTAAAAGTTTTGCACATCATACTTTTAAAAAATGGATGTTTAATTTAAAAAACTTAGAAATTTTAATTCCTAGTTCCAAATGTGTCATAAAATGATGAGGATATTTGGAACCTTAGATACTATTATACGAATCCAGGAAAATATTTTGAAGAAAGGCGAAATGTCAACTTGCCCCGAGTCTGATTGATAAAAATATAAAATATTTGGGGTTTAAGCTCAGGTCGGGCCAAAAAATCAAAAAAATTGGGTTTTTATAAAACTAATATTAACATATTGGGCCCGGGCCTGAGTCGTGCCGCTTAAAAGCAATTATGCAGGCAGGGTCTAGTTGTTTCCCCATTTCATTAATTCCTTATTATTACATCTTAATCATTATATACAATTCATGCTTTTAACTTTGTTTAATACACATTGAAAAATGTTAATTTTAATCTGACGTTTTAAAATAATCACGGCGGGCCGGGTTTGGGTCTCGGACCATGGGCTTAGCCAGGATTTGAAGTAGGGTGGGGGCGGGGCAATAATAGGGAAGGGCAAAACGATCAGTTTTTAAAATGTTAACCAAAATTATTTTAAATGTTTTTTGGATTTATAGGGGGGGGGCAATTGCTCCTCCCCGCCCCTCCCCCTTCTTGCAGTGTTGTAAAATGGCTAGCCTTTGTTTGGTCGACCTTTGGTAATCAAACCAAAAAGTGTTTGGCCTATTTTTCTTGGTCGACCACTAAGCTTAGTCGAAAATTGAAAAATAGACCAGGGTCGGCCGTAAGTCTTAGTTAAATCAAAAGTCGACCAAACAAAACCCAGCCGTTTTTACAACACTATCTCGGACTTATGCTCCAAATCCAAACGCTATTTTATGTATGAAGATGCGCGCCGTATATGGGCATTTCACAAAAGGCGTATCCATTTTATCACCACTCCTAATTTATCAATACTCGTTGTAACGGGTCTAAGACGATCGATTTATTCACAAAAAATTGATTTTTTTAAACTATAATAATTTATTATTAGTGTATTTTGGGTTGAGGCGCTATATAATTTTTGGGTCATTTCTGCATCGACTTTAGTATGTATTTATATTAAGGTTTTAAATAATTATATGTTTAGTTTATTTCTACCTAGGCTTAAACTCAGTTTATCGCCTTTTTAGGTGAAGGTTGTTTACTTTTATGATAATTGGATATCCGGCATGGGTGTAACCAGGATTGGAATTAGAGGGGAGCAATAATGATTTAGGGAGGGGCAAAATAACAATTTTTTTAATTTGAGCTATAATATGATTAAATTTCTAAGATTTTTTGGATTTAGAGAGGGGCAGCCGTATACCTCTACCACCACCTGACTACGCCCGTTCGGCCATTTAAATTTGGAAACGCGTCCAAAATTTGTCGAATAAAAACTAATAAAAACGTAAGGAAACCAGAGACTAATTATACTATAGACTGGCGAACAGCTGATAATTATCATTAGGGGTGTAGTCCGACATGCTTGAGGTATAAATCAATGTTGTAAAAACGGCTGGGTTTTGTTTGGTCGGCCATTGGCTGGTCTCGTTTGCAAATTTCGACTAAGCCTAGAGGTAGACCAAGAAAAGGAGACGAAAAAATATTTGGTCTGTTTATGTTTAGTCGACTAAAACTATATGGGCCATTCCATGACAAATCAAACCGTTTTCGACCGGCCATTTCAGATCAGGATAAATTTTTGTGAGGGTGTAGACCTCATTTATTAGAGTAATTTATGAAAATTTTAGCCATTTTGGGCCAATACTTTTTAAGTTATGGAGGTTTTAAGGGCCAAAATCACGTTCGGGAGCGTTTTATGGATTTTACTATTTGTCATATTTTTGAAAGTAATTGCGTTTATCACTCAAGCGACATGGAATGGCCCATAACTTTGGCGAATAATCAAATGTTACGTAATACAATTTATGGGCTCGCTTTGGGTTGTCTGTCCGTTCGTCCTGTCCTGTCCGTCCTGCCTTTTAATGTTCTTAATATACTTTGATCCACACTTTTGCAATCTTTAATGCACAAGTGCGCATGTTGAAAAAAGCGCCCTAACTCAATAAATTTTAGTGCAAAAATCATTCGTTCGCCATTCTATTGTAGTACGCCTATGGAAAATATTCTAAATTCGACTTAAAATTCGGATTTAAAATTCTAACGAATCTTAATTTGCTGAGATTCGAAAATTAGAATCTTTAAAGCATGATTCAAAAAATCATTCAACTTTCAATTTATTTTAAATAGACTATAAACATAAAATACAGCTGTTTTTATCTTAAGGCAATTTAGATATATTTCCCGCTATCATTTTTTTAAATTTCGTAATCATGAACACACTTATTTAAATTTCATTTTGACACGTAGTAAATAATAATGTTTAATTCTATTGTCGATATTTGATTTTTTGTTTAAAATGTTTTTAAATAATTTTGTTTTATAAAAAACATAAAACACGTTCAAATCGAATCCGAATCTTTAAATTTCTTTCAAATCCGAATCTTCAGTTTATTATTCGACGAATATCGAATTTTGAAAATCGATTCGATTCGAAATCCGCAGGCGTATATAAGTCTATGATGGGAACACGTATTCGCAAAAATGGCAATCTCGAAGGGCTAAGACGCCTAAATAAAACGCACTTAATTAAATTGACTATGGCCTATTTTGGGCTTTCTTTCTGGGACGTGTTGTATTCAGTAAAAACTATTCCATTACCTTGTGTTAAATATTGGTTTCACTTATTTTTAGGCACTAAAAATTTCAAAATACTCTGAACTTCATAATTCTATCATTTTTTTGTCCCATTTTGACAACTACCCTAACGACTATCCCCCAAGCTTGAAAATTATTAAAAAAATATATAGGGAAACACTATTTCTTTGCTTCCCCATAAAAATCGCTGATCATTTTTTATAAGACAGAAAATCGGCTTCGTTATTTGTAAATATTTTTAAAATAAATATCATTTTTATTTATTTAATTAATCATCACAAAATATGCATTTTTTTGTATGTAAATTTGTCTATTATAGCCGGTATACGCGTCTCCCTCAAGGAGGCAAATGGATAGAAAGGGGGAAGAAGAAGCCATCACTTACCCCAACCTATTTTTTATGGTCGACAATTACGAAGAAGTTGGTTTCATTTTACATTATATTTTTTGCTAAATTTTTTTAAAGTAAATTTATTGCAAAATTACAGATTTTTTAAAAACTTAGATAAGGCACATGATGAAACATAAGTTGGTTTCGGTCGGTTTGGTTAGTTGTATTTACATAATATATAATGTCGCCTAGTAGGATTTTGAAACGTTTTTACATTTTGATTAAATTTTGTTTTTGTTGAAAGATCACTTTAATATAAATATCTGGATTATTTTGATAAAAATTTTATAATTTTAGCTTAATTCGATTCAATTCTACATTATTTTATTGTTTAAATTTCTTTTTTTTTCGTTGGTTTAGTTTACTAGTAAATTAATGCTTTTAAGATGTAATCTTATGATAGTAGGTAGGAGGAGGGATCGGATTAAGTTGTTAGTTTTGCCAATTGATGTCTCCACGATGACCTCTCGCCCTCGTATATATATATACCTGTGTAATAAAACGACAATTATTGATTTATTTTCCCGCTTTTTTGCATTCAAAAAAATTGCAAATTTGTGTTGTAAAAATTGAAAACTATTTCTTGAAAAATAGTTGAATTTGCTCTGGTTATTCTCAAATGAATTAGAAAAATTTAAAATGTTTACTCAAAAAATATGTTTGTTAGAAACGCAATTTCTGTATAAGAGCCATTTGATAGAGATGGAAAATTGTTGGGGAAAATAGAGTTTTAATGTTTTCTCTAGTTAATTTATGTATGCGAGCCGCATCTGCATGCGAAGTTTTTTCCCCTCCTTTCCTCCTCCCTTTTCGTCATGAATATTAAATTAGTCACAATCTTCAAGGTCGTACACAGGGCAGGGGACTTATTATTAATGACTTATCCTAAAATTACGTTTAACCCTAAAAACACCTTATTTAATGAATGGGACGGTTATGCTATTATGCGTAGACAGAGGGAAGTCCTAAGTGTGATTTTAGATTTTCCTTCAGGATTACATGGAAAAGGCAATGTTTTAGGAGATTTTTAAGAACTAAAGGAGTTTTAGCCTGATAGAAACATTCTCTCTCGCCATACAATTTATGGGCTCGCTTTTGGTTGTCCGTCCGTCCTGTCAACTTGTAATTTTTCAATATTGCCGTGGAAATTTGTACGGGTTTTTAATGACTGCAGACTTACGCTTCTGTAAAGGACTTTTTGTTTGCTTTCGCACATAGTCTAACTAATGACCGATATTAATTGCTATGCAATTTATGGACTCATTCTTGACAAAAGCTGAAATATCGGTCTTGTCTTGTCCAACTTGTTGGTTTATAATGTAAAACTGTTACATCTTAAAGAAAGCATAGTTTTTAAACTTTTGATGATCACTGTATAACGGAGGGCTTTTGAAAACATTTTGGAAGACAGTCTATTTAATCAGGTGAAATGGAAGCCTTTTGAAAATTTTATTTTATAGACTCGATAATATTTGCTTTAATGACTTATGTAAAGATTTGTGCCAAGTCTTGTACATATATGGTGTAACTATGTCACATTAAAATTTAAGGCATAAATTGCAAAATTTTGCAAAAATGCACCAGAAATACTTTTTTAATTGTTTGTTTCATTGTCGTTTACCTAGACGCGTAAGATTTTATGAAATTGAAGAGGTTTCGAGTTTTGAGCTAATCCTAATGGATAATATATTTTCAAAGTTTTTAGCTTAAACTAAGGACACAAAGTGACTCCTAATAAAAATATCGATTTTTGGTTTAAGCATATTTTAAATTTTGTCTATGAAATTTTTCGGCTGCAGCCCCCGAGTTAGGATCATAACTTGTTGGTTTAGTTCTATGTTTAGTGCAACATATTGTTACATAAACAGTGTTGCTCAAAACCTACTAAGCAATATGGGATGTTAACTTTATGATTTTATTACTTTAGTTATGTATGTTTAACTCAGGATTTTCCGAAATTTTTTTTGTATAGATATATTGCTTCCACGCATTTGTCATAAATCATAGTTACATGTAGCGTTTTTGTGCTGATCAAACAAAATAGATAACTGGGTTGTAATTATTATCAAGAGTAGTCCAACGATCTTGGTCTCCGGCCAGAAAATTGTTTTTAGCCCGACCCGAGACCCAAATTAGATAAGCTGGATTCTTCACCATTGATCATTTCTTTCAAATTCTGTTTGACTAGATTATAGTTTTAGCGAAGTAGAAAGTATACCTACTACAAGTTTATTCCTTTAAGACTGAAGGCTTGGACATATTTAAACATTAGGTGGAGCATTATTGTATTGGATTTTTTTAGTTTCGATGTCCATTCCTGCTTACTTATTAGAGACCATAAGAGCCCGAACCGACCTGCTGCCTGAACCTACCCCACAGCCCCTAAGCCGGGTCGAGCGTCGTAAATTTAAATTTCGCGTGGGTCCGGGCGGGCACCATAACAAGTTTCGGGCAATGGGGGCTCAAATGATATTTTAAAAAAATATATATTATTCACCTTTTTATTTGATTTTATAACTTTAGTCAATCCTAGTTCTTATTCACGAAAATTAAAATTTATTTTTATAACATCTTTCCGGGCCGGGCAGTTCGGGCCGCTCTAAGAATTCGATCCGACCTCTGCTCGCTCCCCTTGGCTACATCAATGGATAACAACCCTTTCTGATGTAAAAACTCTACCAACAGGGCACAAAAATATGTTTCTATTTTCATAACTGATCCCCATTCTACCATAAAATAAATGAATATAAATGCGCTTTCTTAGTGCTAGGACGCATGTTAACATATTATAAGGTTTGGATTAACCGAATGCGACCCAAAATGAGTGTTGTGTTGGAGCGCGTCATTTTAGACTAGCGCTTTAAAAGGAGTGAACAGACTAAGTACCATCACCATCAGAAGGGTCCATCGTGAGATGCGCTTTCCTATCCCTAGTGTAAGGTCCCTTTTTTGACCAATTCCCTCCACAATGGTCCTAAGTGGTTGATAAAATTAATATGGGGCGAGCGCTCTTGTTTTTATAGATCCGCTACATGTGCCATATTTTTTAGTTTTAATAACCATCACATTGATGAAACAAATAAGGCATGAGGGGGAGAGGGTACTTTGACACACCGTGTTGATGATAATAACCTAACACCCCCTAATATAATGGTCCATCAGGGTCAAAAAAATAATACACTAGGGTCGGTTTTCAACACACCCACACTGAATGTCTTCACAATAAAAGGAGACTTAGAATAGGGGTGTAGCTCTTTTATTAAGACTACAATACCACCTCAGCAGACCGTAGAGCGCGCCCTCTAGCGTGCCCTTCACAACACCACCCAAAATGAGATTTTTTAATACATTTGCAGTTACTCAAATTTCCCCTAAACTATATCTTCCGAATATTAAAGAACGTTTTGTGTTGATGTAAAAATATATAGAAATTGAATTGTTATTCATAACATCTATTATATGTTTTACCGTAGGTATTTGGGGACATTATGGTGAAAGAGGGTGAATTGGTGTGTATAGAATTGGTGGCGCAGGATAAGCAGGACACCTTACAAGGGGTAATATTTCTCGGGGCAGTTCGATACCAAGCCTTGAAGAAGGTGTACGAAAATAAGGTAAGCAATATGCAGGTTTAGTATTTAACTCCATAATTAGATTTAATACTTACATGTTTTATAAGGTATAATTTGGTTTTTTTTAATAATAAACTTTTTGTAATTTGTTTTGCCCATAGCTATGTTTAATCTTTCCTTATTTGCATTATGTTAAAAATTCGGAGATTGGTCAAAATTTAAGCCTTTAATGGGATTTTAAATATTAACTTGTCATTTTTTGGCCTTGAATGTTTTAATTTTTTAATATTTTGACATTGGGTTAGCCACGGTACTAAAAAAAGTTATTTTTAAATTATATTTTTGCTTGTATTCACCCCAGGCTACTATGGCTACCAAACTCGCCGAACGTATTTCTATGTCTGGAAAACATCAGCCCAGGACAGAATTTATTAAAATGAAAGGTCCAAACGGTGTCGGTAAATTAAGCTTTTATATAATATTGTATGTTAAATTATAAAACAAAAAATATATATAATAGACAAATGTAGTTTTTTAATATCAATTTAAAGTCACTTAACAAAGAACTTTTTTGGTTTTTTTATTAGATTAAAAAAGGATTTGGCAAAAATTGTTTGAGTTTAGCCATAATTTTACCTTAGGACAAGCGGAAATAGCGATAACAGCGAAAGTAGAAAAAATCCTGCCTGCTGCTAGACCCCAAAATTGCACGGGAACTTGGCCGAGAAAATTTTCTTCCATTAGCGCCCCCACCACCCCTGGCCAAAACTCACCCGAACCCCAGCCCGACTTTAATTTCGAAGTATATTTTAACGCTGTTTCTTCAGAAGTTGTGGCTCAATCTAATTTATGTTTAATTTGTTTTATGTAAGATTTTGGAAAAAAATATATAAATCTCATTCGAGGAAGGGTTTTATGGAAGTTTAAGTACTATAGTATTAGCCATCAACCCTTAATTTTAAAATACTTTTAACTCCCACCTCTTCCTCGGACCAAATTTTATTGGGGAAAAACAGTCAAGCAAACAATTTGTGCCAAATTTGAAATATGAAATACCCACGACCAAATATAACCATTACAAATGAACTTGTATAGTAAATTCAATTGGCCGGCTGGTGTAATTTTAGGTATGTTTTTAAAAGAAATGATTGAGGCAGAATATCAAATGCATGAGGCAGACTCATTAGTCTTTATCTATCGATATATAAACCCAAAGATTCTGATTAAAAGCTCTTAATTCAAGTTAAATTTGTTTATATTGTTGATGAAATTATATAATTCTTAGTCTGGAAGAGTGTAGTGGTCGTGATACGGAGAGAAAAATACGCACGCAGAGTCAACCAAATGAGGGTTGACTCTGCGTGCGTATATTTCTCTCCGTATCACGACCACTACAAGAGAATAAGTTTTCTCTTTGTAATATTTAAATAGTTCAAACAAGTGAAATAACTTTATTTTAACTTCGAAATAGGATGTTACAAATGATGGTGCGAGGGCTGTTGCCGATTTTAAGGCTAGGCAAACACTTTTGTTTTTTAGGTCCTTTTTGGTTTTTTATAGGATTTTTTTAATATTCCTCAAAAATTATATATACCTTGTACCGGCATCTTTTTGTATATTAAATATTATTTTATCACGATAAAATAATTACAAAAGCTATAATGACAGTTTACAACTTTAGTCTACGTCAAATCGCCAAGTTTTCAGCCGACCCCCACACATTTTTATAAAATTTGGTGAAAATGTAAAAACTCTTTATACTATGAAATTCTGATTTTTTTGCTCATTTGGGCCACTACATTTTTTAGGGGGTAAAGGTCAAAAATGGGGTTTTAAAGGTATAGGGTCATGATGACGCTAAATTCACAATAATATACAGAACATACTTTAATAAGCATTGCAAACAGGATCAATTATTTTTAAGTGGTATCAATTAGTGTTGTAAATACGGCTGGGTTTTGATTGGTCGACCTTTGGTTTAACTAAGATGTGGTCGACTAAGAAAAAAATAGACCAATGGTCTGTTAAGGTTTAGTCGACTAAATCCAAAGATCGATCAAACGAAACCTAGCTTTTTTTTACAACACTAGTATCAATTTAAATTGAAAAAAAAATTCTGGTAAAAGGATGTGTTGAATGGTGATGCCAAGACTAATCCGGGCCGAAAACCTCAACCTTATCGCAGGAACAGATGGGGTGGTTCATTTTCCACCATTGGGGGTATGCTAACATCTTGGTACTCCGGCAGTAGGGAAGAAATATCGAAAGAGACTACGCCTTGTAGGATTTTATGTTTAAAACTTTTTGGTGCTAAGTGATTTATAATAGTCAAGCGTTACGTTTTAAATTGTTAAGTTATTACAATTAACATGGAAAAATTATAATGATAGCTTTGATTTTTTAATTATTTAAATTGGGCTTAAATTTACATTACAGTTGGTTGAAAGCTTTCGTTGTTTATTTCTAATTAATTTTTAAAATTAGCTTCGCTTAAAAGTTAGATATTTATATTAGCAAAAAATGTTTTAGAGGCAAAAATTTAATTATTTCGGCCGATGAGTTTCAATCCGAAGAAACTTTAATAATACTTTTAATTTTGAGGCTAAAATGGATTAGAGGGTAGTGCCCATGAAATGTGCAAGGCGCGCCTCAGAATTAAAGGATGCCCGGGCTTGGAATCGTTTTTTTCATTGAAATTTCAAGACAGTTTTTGATATAATTTGCAACCCACGGGTAGTGTTGTAAAAACGGCTGAGTTTCGTTTATTCGACCTCAGGTTTTAGTCGAGTAAACATCAGCAAACCAAAGATTTTTTGGTCTGTTTTTCAGTCGCTTTTTTATTTGTGTGCAATTTATAGCTTCGCTTCTACCTAGCCCTACCAGAGCTAACTTTAGGTGTCGCGGCAAATCGGCTTCTCAATCAAACGTATTGTCATCATCATCATCCCACGTCAATCACCATCATGATCTCATCCGTTCCTATTCTAAAATTGGGAACGGTTCACTCCCTAACGGAATCCTAGCTAACTCCTTGACTTCCCACCTTAACAATGGTGAGAATCTGATTTTTCAAGTGTTTATACATAATAAAAATGAGTGGGTTTGTTTATTATTACGGAGTTTCTAATTACTACCACAACTTTGAGTTGACAATGCCCTCTTACCTGATATTTTTTTGAAAGTTGAAAATTTAAAATGTTGCTAAGAGGATAGATACAAGTAAATGGTGACCTGAAAGCTTTTCTTTTAATAATACTTGTACCTCGCGCTTGATTACGCAATACAATCGCATTTTTAACCAAAGATGTTACATTTGAGCTCTCATTGTCTGAATAAATTGAGCTGCTTTCCAAAGGTTCGCTGATTTCGATTTTAAAATTAGTCATTTACAATATGAATTTTAGTAAATTAATGTCGCACTCTTAAAACAATATATTAAAGTAATGTGTCACAGGTTGTAATCTAATATAGGTTATAATCATGGGCGTAACCAGGGGGTGGCATGGAAAGGCGGCTGCCTTCCCTAAATTTAAAATTCTTCAAAATATAATATAATTATGGCTAAAATTACTAAAAATTATCATTTTACCCTCCCCCCCCCTATTTTCAATCCCGGCTACGCCCATGGTTATAACTAAGCATTCATAATAGCAAGAATATTATTCTTTTTATCCGCAAAATACATTAAAGGTTATGAAATATTAAAATTTTAAAATGTAATTCTACAGCAGTTAAGAACGACAAAATTTCGACGGCCTGTCATGAACTCGAATTGAATGCTTCCACTAAATGGCAATCAACCTCCGTTACTGTTGATTCCACCGACGCCATAACTGCTCAGTTTAATGGCAATACAACTCAAATTCTCTCATCGAAAGATGGGGGTGGGAAGAGGGGAAAACGAAGCATACAAAATGCCAGTGTTGCCCTCATGGCCCGCGTTACTTACGTTTCTGTTCCCTGGCAAACTATTATCGAAAGTTTAGGGAAAAATATGCTGTTTTATAATTATTAACCTAAATTTTGCATTGATCATATATTGTTCTTGTTAATAAGATTAAAATATTGGCTATTTGGCCGTCTACTGGCTACTGACCAATGAAAAATAACCACTTGTCAAAGTGGGATTGGAATTTTTTTTTCGTTTTTTTAATATTTGGCCCTTATGTATTTAGACGCTTTTTAACCTGCTAACTGCTGACCATTAGAAAAAATGACCACCAGCCAAAATGTATTACAATTTTTTTTTCTAAATTTTAATTATAGGCTATTTGGCCGTCTGCAGGCTATAATTGTATAATGTACGATTTATGCACTGCTTTTTACGCATTTTGAATTTGTTGGTAACTAATTATAAGGTTAGATTAATGGGGTTTAACCATGAGTAATGCTTAGAGATTAGTTTAGTCTTATGCCGTTTTGAAGAAGTTTTTTTTAAATAATGAATATATTTTTTATTCAATTTGATTTGAGAACAGTTTGGAATCTTTAAAATATGTTATGTTGGTTGGATTAATAATGCATTTTTAACTTAATAGCAACTCGTTAAACAGCTATATTAGGCAAAGCATTAATAGTGTTTATATGTGATTTATCAAATTTTATTAAGAATTAATGTCGTGAGTAGTGGAATTTTTTATCTTTAAATGTGTAATTTGTGTTTAAGTTTTTTTAATGCAAATTTTTCACAAACCTATATATTAAGAAAAGACACGGAGGGCCGGGATAAAAATATAAATCTACCTTATAATTTATACAGAAACTAGTGAATATTAATGATACATTTTATTATAATCAGAGCTATATTTTTAAAGGTTGCTAGTATGGCTTCCTTTGTCTTACTTTAGCTCGCCAATCTCTTTTCCATACCTTAATTTGATTTTAATTTATGTTCGATTGATTATATTTTTTCTAATTAATGTACATGAATTCACATATATTTAACTTTATTTCCTTGTTTATTTTAAATTTTATATATTTAATTTGTTGTATTTATATATTAAACAGATCTATTTGAACATCGGCAGAAACCTATCTTAACCTTTTGATCTAGTTACTAAAGAGTGATTTTATACCTCAATGCATTTTTCTTCCTCCTAGTCTTTGTCTACCATTTTTTTAATTAAGTTATTATTGTGCATGCATTATTTATTAGTCATTTTTAACACGTTAACTTTTTATTTGAAATTTTTGTGTTAATTTTTCATTTTGTAATAAATTATTTATATTTGACCATTTTGTTGTTGCTCGATAATCCATAGGAAACTTGGATTCTTTAATTGTTTGGTTTATATTTCTAAGTAATATTTTTTTATTCTAATGTTAGTTAAAGGTTTAACATAATAGTTTTTATGTTATTACCTGTTTCGTGTTAATACTTGTAGGAAGAAATAAAGCGGAAAAATTTGCTATTCTAGAGTAACTTTAAGAGTTTTTAACGATTATATTCGATGACATGAGTTGAGACTCTAGATGACAATTATAATAATGCTTATAAATTAACCTCAAAAAGCAGCAAAAATTGAATTTTTCTAATTTCATTAAATTAATTTTTGGCTCTTAAATATATCGCATACATTTTAATTAGATAATAATGATTTAAAGTAAACTTCGATCAATGAATGTATTTATATAGAATGTTGGGTTAAAAAAATATTATTTGGAATAAATGTGAGCGATACACTAGATAAACAAAATTAATATGCTAGAGTTTTGTATGTCCCTATATAAAAATTAATTGTGTTATTCAAGTTTATAACTATCGCTATATACTCTAATTGCATGCAATTTATTGGCTCCATTTTTTTAAATATTATAGTGCAATATTTATTTAAAATGGAGGCCAGTGCAAGCAGATTACAATTAGGATTTTGATAGCTTATATTACAATTATTTGAATTATCATTTATAAGATGTTATTATATTAAAAAAATAATATCAAATATATACTAATGCTACATTCAGCTCTTAACACAAAATGTCCTTATGCCTGGTCAATAAAAAGCAGTAAATGTGGAGACTTTTCTGTTCCCTCTCCTCTCTGTCTTTTATATTATCAAATATTTCTGCAAATTTTTTCATACCTCCCCAAACACTCCCTTTAGTTCCGCATGATTATCTTAGTTAAAATAATGCAACTCGGATTTTTGGGCACGTCAAGCCACCAAATACTCCATAGGCAAAGACACGATCGAGATGCGGCAAACATCTCGAGCAAAACGTGTCAAATGCTGTGAACGAAATAAGCTTGCTTACCCACCTGGTTGCTACTAGGATGACAACCTCGACGCTTACTACACTCCTACCATAATCAACGATTGCAACGTCTGCCGATACTAAAATTTTCCACTGCTCCTCATGGCCGTAACCAAATTCAATATAATACCAACATCATGGCGATTTTGAGCCAGAACTTATTCAATTTTGGCATGACAATAAATGACACAAATAAAACAACCTTACATGGGAAGGGGGTGGTAAAACAGCTGATATTTATTTACGATCATCAACATCACCACCAAGAACCTTTTTAGGAAGATGAGTGAGATTATCGAACATATCTTATTTACACATTGATTAGCATAATTCATATCAACCCGCTCAACAATTACTCGACCACCATCACATCCACGACAATAGACTAATAAACTAGTGGAACGATTTTAATACACTCACACCTCCCTGCCATCGAACAATAAAACAAATCATTATTTTCCAACCAAACCTACAACCTTCCGTGCCATCGAAAAACAAAAAATCATCATCCTAACCCAACCAAACCCAGCTTTAAACCATTTCCCAACAATACGAATATTTTCTTTGCATTAAAATGAGTCACGTGAATATAAACGCAGACGATTTTTTTTTGAATACGCTAAACGTTTCTGTTCACACTCATTTTTCTCCTATCTTCTCTACCTTTTATTTTAGTAAAAATTGTTACTCCTCCAAAACTTTTACTAACCTCGAATTTAAAATAGGAACATAAATTGAGAAGGAAATACTGAAAGAAGAGCCGGGGAGTTGCATGGATACAATAGATCTTGCTAATTGATGGTATTTGAACATGGGCTTAGCCAGGTTTTGGACTAGGGGGGGGGGACAAAACGTTTAAAAGTTCAATTAGGGAGGGGCAAAACATAAATTTTTAAGGGTTTTTGCATTGAAAATTTTTTTTGTCATTCAGGGGGGGCGGCCTCTTGTCCTGGCTACGCTCATATTTGAAACCAATAAGCAACACTACCTACGACGGTCCCAAGTCCGTGTGCAAAAAGTGGAGGGTTGGCGTCAGGTCGGAAACCGGCTATAAAAACCAACTCCAAAATTATGATAGTTTCAAACAAGATTTTACAAGAAAAGGCTAGGGCGTCCTCCACAAACGACGCGCACTGCATACCCCGCCCGTGCAATGTGAAAAATACACTAGGGTTACTGCCCAACTCACAACGAAGGCGGTTAGGGAAATTAGTTTTTGAAAGAATGCGAATAACGTGCTGGAATGTGGGAACGTTGACGGGGAATAGTATCGAGATCGCACAAATGCTAAAAAGAAGAAAGGTACACATCGTCTGCCTACAAGAGACGGAGCCAAAGCTCGGGAATTAGGAGAAGGATACAAGCTTTTCTACAGTGGGTCGCCACACGTAGAAACGGGGTCGGTAACGTTCTAAGCGAATCGTTCAAGGACAAGGTGGTGGAAGTTAAGCGTTGTTCCGACAGGCTAATGCGGGTGAGGATTGCAGATCAAGGGGGCCTCTTAACCGTTATGTGCTCGTATGCTCCCTAAATTGGGTGTTCGGAATCAGAGAAAGACATATTCTTCGATTCATTGGAAAAGGAAATACAAGGAATAGGACAGGAAGAAAGGCTAATTATTGGGGCAGATTTCAACGCTCACGTAGGGAAAGATCGCCTCGGTATGAACGCAATCATGGAAGCTATGGGCATGGTCTGAAGAACAAAGAAGGGGAAAAACTTCTCCAAGTATCCCAAGCATGTGACATGGCGATCGTTAACACCCATTTTCAAAAACGCGAAGATCATACTGTGACCTATAGAAGTGGGAAGCATTTCAGTCAAATTGACTATTTGCTTATACGGCGAAAGGACTTATGGAGTATCAAGGGTAGCAAAGTAATACCGGGAGAAGAAATCGCTAGGCAACATCGTCCCCTTGTTATGGATCTTGACAGAAGAGTATTTCCCGAAAGAAGAAAGGTATATGAACCTCGAATTCGATACGAAAGGCTAAAGGATACGTCGACAAACGAAGAATATCATCAAAAAGCCTCCTACTCTTGGGTGCAAGGAAGTTGCAAAGGGACGTAGACGACGATTGGTAGACGCTATCTAAGGACATTAAGGGAACAGCGATTCATGTTCTAGGACAGACCAAAGGGGCAAAGCTATGAATAGGGGGGAACTATAGTGGTAGGATCAATCGGTTAGGGATTTCATCGAAAGAAAGAAAAATATATATAGACGGTGGCATAAATCAAAAAGGTCGGAGGATTATTAAGAATATAGGGACGCAAAGAGTGCCGCAAAAAATGCAAAAGCGAAGAATGCCGCCTACACCGAGATGGCAAACAAACTGGATCATAAAGGGGGCGATAGGCTTATGTACAAATAGGCCAAGAGAAGGGAGAAGAAAAGTCGCGATGGAGTTCTTAAAATAGTCAAAAACGAGAAGGGTCAAACCTTATTTAAGCCGAAAGAAGTGATGGAAAGGATATTTTAAGAAACTTATGAATATTGCAAATCACGAGGATCCCCTTCCCAAAATTGAGCCAAATATAAGTATGGTCGAACTCTTTCAGGAGGATGAAGTTAGGATAAAGATGAACTAGATGCAAAAAGGAAAAGCAAATGGCCCAGATGGAATACCTAGAAGCATTGCTCGGATGTCGTGAAGAAGGAGTCACCACCATGACGAACCTCCTTAACAAGATATTGGTAGAAGAGCGAATTCCTAATTAATGGAGAGCAAGCACGATTATACCCTTATTTAAAGGCAAAGGAGACCCTCAAGACTGTGGCTTACAGAGGTATCAAGCTAACTTGCCACTCCTTGAAGCTTATGGAAAGGATTTTAGTAACAAGGCTGAAAAACGAGGTGGAAATATGGGCTAATCAATTCGGATTTGTGGCCGGAATCCTCAATTGACCTAATCTTCGCACTAAGACAAATGATGGATAAGTATGGTGAAAAGAGGAAAGACCCACATATAATCTTTATCGACTTGGAGAAAGCTTATGACACGGTCCCCCGGGATTTAATATGGTGGTGCCTGAGAAAACAAAATATCCCTGACGCATATATACGGCTCATGAAAAATATTTATGAGCCTCAAACTCTTGCATTAGGACGACAGTTGGAGACTCTAAATCTTTTCGGGTTAAAATTGGATTACATCAAGGATCTGCTTTAAGTCCCTTTTTAATTAATATAATTATAGACACGATAA
Organism: Gordius sp. MW1; assembly: GCA_964036665.1. NCBI lineage: Eukaryota > Metazoa > Nematomorpha > Gordioida > Gordea > Gordiidae > Gordius > Gordius sp. MW1. The sequence continues at coordinate 5,569,982 of OZ038529.1, forward strand.
CGAGGGACATTCAAAAGCCATCGCCATGGTGTATGCTATATGCCGATGATATAGTACTATGCGAGGAAACAAGAGAGAAAGTATTCGAAGAAGCCGAAAAGTGGTCAAAGCGCTTAGCTGGATATGGTTTAAAGGTCAACGATCGAAAAACGGTATACATGAATGAACGGTACAAGCACCCCATCGCTGGATGACCATCTAAAGTACCCAAAAGTAGACAGGTTTACATACCTCGGCTCGATGCTACATCAAGAGGGAGGTTGCGCAACAGAAGTCAATGCCCGGATCCAAAAAGGATGGCTTATATGGCGAATTATATCCGGTGTAATGTGCGACAAGAAAATGCCAATATGGTTGAAGAGCAAAGCTTACAAATCCATCGTTAGACCGGTGATACTCTATCAAAGTGAAACATGGTAATTTGACCCCCCCCCCCCTCCCAATTTTTTTACCTTCTTTCTCACCGGGGGGGGGGGGGGGGTGATTTGGGCCCCCTTATTAATTGCCCTCCTGCCCAGGTGAGAAAGAGTAAAAAAAGGCGGGTTAAAAGGGGGGGGGGGGGGGGGTAAATCACCTCCCATCCCTCCCCCCTGGTGAGAAAGAGGGTAAAAAACAAGGTAGGGGGAGAAACCAACGGGACAAAAAAGGGAGGGGGGCAAAGTTCTTAATTTATTTCAAAAAAAATTGTATATACCAATTAAAATATTATTTATTGTGCAAAATAAACTAATATCACAAATTATGAATTTATATTACTGAGCATTTCAACAAAAATACTGAGCATTATTAATTTAAAGCTGAGCATTTTAAAGTTAAATTACTGATCAATTTTGAGTTTTTAACTGGGCACTTTAATAAAATACTGAGCCACATTTTACTGAGCATTTTTTAATTTATTACTGTGCATTTAAATACCATCCTTTTTTAATTATGATGTTTTTCGAGATTTGGTCACGTCACGATATATAGATTTAGTAAAAAAATCAAATTGCTTAAAAATTTTATCTCGATTGACATAAATATGAAGTTTATGCTGTTTAAATGAGGAATTCTTAATTAAGATTTAGACTGTAAGAGTTCAACATCCATCCATTTTGAAAATCCATCAACTACTATTAACCAAGAATAACCATCGATTGGTCCCGCAAAATCGATGTAAATTCTTTCCCAAGGAAACTCGGGGACATTCCATGAAAACAATGGAACTTCATTAGCTTCCCCACGATTCTGTTGACATGCTTTACAAGCATTCACAAAATTTTCAATCTCTGAACTCAGTTGAGGCCACCCCACCAGCAATAAAACCTAGCGATAGATTTCATAGCCGCTATTCCAGGGTGACCTTTATGCAGATTTATCAATACTCGCTGCCGAGGGATTGCGGTATAACAATCCGCCCATCCATAAATAATAAATTGTTTTCACAGCTTAGTTTTTCTCTGCAATTATAAAAGACCCCCAGTTCTTGTGGAATATCCTCTTTGCGTGAGGGCCAACTTTTGTTTATAAAATTCTTTATTTTACGCAATTTAAAATCCTTATGTGTTTCTTCACCAAGAGTCTTTCCCGATAAGGATAAATCATTAAGGATAATGTTTTTGATCCTAAGCATTGATAAATCATCACTGTTGTGAATATCTTCTGCAAGGGGTAACGGCGCCCTTGAAAGTGCGTCAGCTACTTTATTCTGTTTGCCTTCAATGTACTCCAATGAAAAATCGTAGGCCGATAGCTGATAAGCCCAGCGCATCAATCGATTATTTACTATTCACGGAAGGTCCCTATTTTCCCCAAACAATCGAACTAAGGGTTTATGTAGTGGTGGGAAAAACCTTAGGTGGGGCGGACCCGAGGTTCGCCCAAGGTCAGGTTTTAGGTTAGGTTGTTTAAAAACCTCGAGGTTTTACACCAACCTAACCTTAAACCTATTAGGTTTAGCATGGGTTTTGCATCCACCTAAGGGTTCCCCAACGTCCCTAACTAAAATTTTGGGGCAAGATTCAAATTCTAGCCCAAAACATCAGGTCGGAACGAAATGCAAAACCCCGTCAATCAGGGGGGGGGCCAAACCTACAATTTTTTTACGGGTTTTTTCATTGAAAAATTTTATTTTCGTCATTTAGGGGGGTTTTCTTAATTGTTCCATCTTATATGAAAGTTATTAAAAAATGATTGTAGTTCAATTAATAAGGTATGATTTTATATCCTAATATTTCGGCTGAATGACGGTCACTAAGCAATTTTATAAAATAAATTCTTAATTATCATTTGTTTTGATTTAAAAAATAAATTAAAATAATATTATATCCTAATATCAATATATAAAATAATAATATCAAATAAATACTCTACTATATTGTAACAAAAAATGGAAATGTATTATATCGGTTTTAGCCATCTATAAACTATTTTAATTTAGATTAACACATTAGATCCTTATCTTATACCACGCATGTAGTAGTAGCACAGCACCCTACCATATAACTCCCCCCCCCCTTCTCTTTCCCTTCTTATACAACCCAGCGTATAATGCGAGCATGGGGATACCCTTGCTCCAAAATATTCACACCCAAAGAGCAAGGCAGTCGCCTTGCTCCAACCCTGCTCTACTCCGGGCCATCCCTGTTCCCAACCCCGTTCCGACCCCACATAACCCAAATATTATTTTGTATGGGAGGCGATGCGCTACTATGCTATGACGCATACATATCCATATGCATAAGCTAGGGAGGGAGGGGTAGGGGATAGTGCGTAGCGTACTGTACTGCTACAAGCTATGCAGTAATTATAGTTATTGTTAATAAATATGGAGCGTCCGTGCTGTGAAGGCGGGGTAATATATTAATTTTGCCATTTGATCAAGTGGTTTTAATTTTATACTTATTGATGATATCTTCGCAAATATTGGCATTTATTAAATGTTTTTATGTTTTAAATTCAAAGTCTAAAAGAGAGGCAACTTGATGGCGACAATATATTATTAAAACTTAAAAAATAACCAATATGTAAAAATTTAATTGTTTACTACCTTCCGATAATCGGTTACGGCTTAATAATTATTTACCTAAGAACTTATTAATGTCTTTTTTGATGATAATAGTGATTTTAGAGTCTTTTAATTTTTTCCTGTATAATCATTTCATCATGAATGCATGTTTTTTATATTATTCAAACCTTCTTTTAATAAAAAAACATTTGCTTTTTATATTTCTACTAACTGTTTGGTCTCCATTACAAAAATAAAACATGTCATTTTGATTTTTATTCATTTTCTTAGTGTTTGTAAATTGCATATAAATTTAAAATTTTTATTTATAATTAAATTAATTTTTTTACAAACCTATAAGAGGCTTTAATAAACTTATATTTAAAATTTGAGACGTGTTACTCTATTGGTTTTAAAATTATGATCATTTTAAGAATGGGGTCCTGCAAACACCATAAGTCACTTCAGGGTTGGGATTTCTATAAGTACATTCGAGGATTAAATTAAGGGAAAATATTCAGGTAAAATCTAAATTAGCTAATTCATCTAAACGCCATGTAAGTAATGTTTATTCACTCTTAACTACTGCATAGCTTATGCATAGCTTGTAGCAGCACAGCACGCACTCTCCCCTTCTCCTCCCTCCCTAACTTATGCATATGGATATGTATGCGTCATAGCATAGTAGCGCATCGCCTCCCATACAAAATAATGTTTGGGTTATGTGGGGTCGGAACGGGGTTGGGAGCAGGGATGGCCCGGAGTAGAGCAGGGTTGGAGCAAGGCGACTGCCTTGCTCTTTGGGTGTGAATATTTTGGAGCAAGGGTATCCTCATGCTCGCATTATACGCTGGGTTGTGTGAGAAGGGAAAGAGAAGGGGGGGGGGGGGAGTTATAGGGTATGGTGCAGTGCTACTACTACATGCATGGTATAAGATAAGGATATAATGTGTTAATCTAAATTAAAATAGTTTATAGATGGCCAAAACCGATATAATACATTTACATTTTTTATTACAATATAGTAGAGTATTTATTTGATATTATTATTTTATATATTGATATTAGGATACAATATGATTTTAATTTATTTTTTAAATCAAAACAAATGATAATTAAGAATTTATTTTATAAAATTGCTTAGTGACCGTCATTCAGCCGAAATATTAGGATATAAAAACCATACCTTATGAATGGAAACCCGGGTTTCTCGGGGTTTTGCATTTCGTTCCGACCTGATGTTTTGGGCTAGAGTTTGAATCTTGCCCCAAAATTTTAGGTAGGGACGTTGGGGAACCCTTAGGTGGATGCAAAACCTAAAAGGTTTTAGGTTAGGTAGGTTTAAAACCTCGAGGTTTTAAAACAACCTAGCCTAAAACCTCAGGCTTGGGTTTAGAAAACCCCGGGTTTTCCCACCACTAGGTTTATGATCCGTTTTTATGGTAAATTTCCTTCCATAAAGGTAGGTGTGAAATTTTTGGACCGCCCATAGAATTGCCTTGGCTTCCTTATCAATAGTAGCATAGTTTTTCTCGGCGTTGGAAAGTGTTCTCGAAGCATACGCAATAGGACGCAATAGTCCAGCATCAATTGCATGTGACAACACCGCCCCAAATCCTTTATCAGAAGCGTCGGTTTCCAGCACCAAGGGCAAAGTTGGTGAATAAGGAATTAAGGTATTACAATTCTTTAAAATCGATTTAGCTTTCAAATATATTTGCTCCTCATCCTGTGACCATACCCATCAAGATTTCGTACCAGTAAGTCGGTGCAGTGGTGACAAAATACCGTGAAGGCTAGGAATAAATTTTTCTTGATAACAAAGCATCCCAAGAAAAGATTTTAACTCGGATCTATTAGTGGGTCTTTTCATTTCTAAGATGGCTTGTATCTTTGATCCGGAGTGATGGATCCCTTCTTGATCTATCACATACCCTAAAAATTCAACCGATTCTTCCAAAAACCTAATTTTATTAAACTGAGGTTTAATTCCCGAATCTTTTAATTTGATTAAAACTTTATTGACGTTTGCAATGTGCTCCTCGTCATTTCGCCGGTGATTGTTATATCATCAAGGTAAACACCTGACTTAGGACAATCTTTTAGTAAGTTGTCCATAAACCTCTGGAAAATGGCTGGAGCTCAGGACAACCCAAACGGAAGATTGGGAACAAAGGGTATATATAAAATACGAACCGAAGTTTTCAAACAACATTAAAATACTATTAAAATATCAATATTAAAATACAATATTAAACTATATAACATAAAATACAATATTAAAATACATAACACATCTCCTCCCTTTCTTTTTGGCTTTTATTTATATTTCCTTGATAAGTATTGCAGATGGGTTAGGCTTAACTGACGGTTGTAGACTTGCACCAGCTCTTGTGTATCTAAGAACATCTTCCTTAGTTGGTCGACATGTTCCGCAATAGCCTTCCATCCGCTTCCATTGAGTAGGACAACGTTTCCGTTCTTGTTGCAATGAAACCCTCCTGCCAACCTTGACTCGATTTCTTTCTCACCCATTTCGGTTGCTCAGGAAGGAATACTCCTACCTTTAATTCCTTGTCATGCGCCAAGCTATTGACATTGGCTGCAGATTTATGCCGAATCCCGTACTCGAACCCAGAAACTGCAGTATCGGTAGGGCCATCACGACCCTTGCAATTTTCTTGACTCTCTTTGGCCACTTTTATCGACCTGGCTTTTTCGTTGGTGGCTTCATGCCTTTTGTCGTGGGTCCCTGTATTTATTGGTTGTACCATGTCTCGGTTTAGTTGCCCTGTTTCCCATATAAAACGGCTAGATTGTTGTGTGTGGGAAGTATTTCGTAACCCGAGATGGAACGTGACCCATTGCTGCTTCCCGATTAACCGTATATGCTAGTTCCGTTATTAGCACCGTCTGAGTCTGCCTGGTTATCTTCGAACCCGAGATCTCTGAGCGTTAGGCTTGATGCCCTATGGTCGGTGTTGATGGCAGAAAGTCTTCATCGTATTTCTTAATGTTTGCCATGTATTCCAAGTGTTTGCCCATTTCTTCCAACGCAGCCACGTTTTGTTCGCTAGCCATCAGCTTGTTGAGTCTTAGCCAACTCGTCTCGTAGCCAAGCATTTTCTTGACACGTGACCGAGGTTTGATTGTTTAAACTACTTCAACCATTGGGGGAAGTGATAAATTAAAAGCTAAACTCCATGGTAAACCCAAAAGTGGTACCTTCTTACCCTAGCTAACCACCACTGTTAAAAATTTCGTTCGCTCGCCCACTTGAACTTTCACCGTTGATTCACTTAATATCTTCTGAACTGTACAATCGTATACCAAAGGTGGTATGGCCTTTCTAACTATGGGCTGGCCGATTTCTTTCCATAACGATGCATTAATTACAGACACCTGCGCCCCTGTGTCAAAATTTATCACTGTCCAGCGATCGTTGATTTTCACCCTAATCGTGGCCCGACGCCCTCGATGATTAATCTGGCATATTGAATCCATATGTCATCATTATCTTCTCCGGTTATATATACTTGCTGTACCTTAGAATCGTCTTTACAACACCGAGCGTAATGTCCCCTCCTATTACACTTTCTACAATCCGCCATGAAGGCAGGACACTGATTTGGACGATGATTCCTGTCGCAACGTTGGCATTTAAAAATTTTGTCGGATGCAAAAAACATGTCGCCTTGCGTCCTCGATATCTTTTGAACCATAGGAATATTTTCCTGGGTCTCTTTCTCAGCTCTTTCTATCGTTAGTGCCATATCTAGCACCTTCTCTAATGTGAGAGGACTTCCGTCCTTTTCCTCACAATTGGGAAAATTTGTCCGAATTTTAAGTTCCAACCGTTTAATATACACTCCAAAAATCAGCTGATTTCGAATACGTGCCTCTATGTCTACTTTAAAATTGCAATTTTGGACTATGGAATTTATTTTTCTGTAAAAATCTAAAACCGATTCACCTGAGCCCCTTTTCGATCGCATCAGTTCCATTCTAGCCGCAAATGCCGAAGTTGTCTTTTTAAATACTTTACGCAAAGCTGAGGCAATTTCATCCCATATGGCATCCTTAAAAAGTTTTGGATATGAAAATTGAGACAGTTTCCTTAAATTGGCCGTGCCTAGAACTGCTCTGATTAACTTTTTCCTTGCCACATTGAACGATAGTCCTATAATATCAAGGCGAGCGTCCACGTAATCTAAATAGTCTTCGATATCCTCGCTGCTGGAATCAAATTCCTTAAGGGATATCTTTTCCAATTTAGAATAATCCGGTTCTAAAGTCACCGCAGACTCGCAGCGCCAAATATTATAACTCGATTTTATTGGGTATTGACGCGATAAAACAATATGGCATATCATATGATAATGAATACATATATAAATTGGGAACAAAGGGTATATATAAAATACGAACCGATTATGATTGCAAATCCGTTGAATGAAAAACTGAATAGAATTACATTAGCCAGTTTCGATCCAACGCAAGACGATATCGGATTATATATAGATCACATTGACGCAAAACTCGATATTGCAGGGATATCTTCGAATTCGGCAAAGAAAAAGCTGATTAGAGCTTATTTTGGGTTGGTAAATTTAGAGAAATTATCCCAATTCCTATATCCGAAATTATTCAAGGACGCGGAATGGGAAGAAATCGTGTGTGCCCATACGTAAAATTTTTAAGAAAAAGGTTACAGCTTTTTCAGCCAGGATGGATCTCATAAGATCAAAACGAACATCTGGTGAGTCGATTATGGATTTTTATAGAAAATTAATTACTATTGTGCAGTCCTGTAATTTAAAAACAGATGTTGAATCTCGGATAAGGGATCAACTCATTTTTGGGGTAGGCATTTCTCGATTAGAATTGGAAAAAAGAACCAACTATCCAAACTGCGACGAGAAGGACGGAACGCCCCTAGCATTGAGCAAGGTGCTAGAAATGGCCTTGACATTTGAAAGTGCCGATACGGAGATTCAAGAGGCGCAAGAGGGAGTATTAAGATTTTTAAATTCTACAATAAATCGAACGAAGAGTGTTATAAGGATACTGTTAACAGAAGTCTTAATTGTGGACGTTGTGGTCAACGGCATCGGCGAAACCAATGCCCCGCTTTCAAGGTGATTTGTACCAATTGCCATAGAAATGACATTATGCGCGATGTTGTAGGGAAGACCCTAAAGTTCAAAAGATTGATTTCAACGGAGACGACAGCAATAATGCTATCATTGATTCGATCAATCACAGTAAACGCCGGGGGCGTCGAGCGGTCATTGAATTGTAACTTAATGGAATTCGTACTCTTATGGACTACGACACTGGGGCTCAAGTTTCTATAATTAATAGTAATTTGTGGAAGAAATTGGGTCTCCAGAATAAATCGACCATATCGCCCATGGTGTACGGTAATACTACTTTAGAGATTTTAGGCGAGACAACCATGAAGATATAATACTTGTCATATGCTTAAACTTGTAAGAAATATGTTTGAGCAGGTGGAATATCTTGTGAACGATCATGGAAAGAATTTTGTATAAAATATATATGTTTAGAGAATTGAGTGGAAATATGTTGTGAAGTTGTATAATTTACAACAACAGTAAGGGCTGAGGGCAGCAAATAAGCTGACTAAAGCACACGTTTTTTACCATAATCAAAAGATGAAGGTTTATTTTACATAACATTTTCTACAACTAGTTAAAGGTAAAATTAGCGGCCCAACTTTTTTCCGAATCCGTAGAATGCTATGGAATTTGCGAGGATACTAGATCCTGACTCGTTTAAGGATTGTCAAGCTACTATAGAATTTACCCTTATAATGAATCAGTAACTTAAAAAATTTGTTGTTAAGGTATTTTTATGACTTTTTGACACCTTTAATTCACGGAATGTTCTTCATAAAGAAAACAAAAAACCTTTGTACAAGGATTGTTTGGATAATTTAAATGAGTTTTACAATAACTGTGCAAAATATATTAAATCCTTAAGTCTTCCAGGTGGAAGACTTGTTGTACATTTCAATAAAAAAATGGGGATTTTGGGATTGTTGGTAGATATGCAAGCTATACACCTGCTTGCACAAGATCTTTTGATTAAGACAAAGCCTCCTTTAAAGTAAATTTATCCTTTATTTCTATTATCTCTGATTATTTAGGTATTTATTGACCTATAAACTCTCTCAGGATCCCCTGGAGTGTTTCTTTGGGTTACTCAGAGCCCGAGGTTACAATAAAAACAATCCATCAGCGACCCAATTACGTCAATCCTTGAACAAAATTTTTATAACTAAAATTTATTACCCATACTCTGGTAATTGTTCTCCCCAAGATTCTACTCGCATTGCCGATGCAAGTTTCTGTCAGCTAAATGAAGAATACAATGATGACGAAGACCTGAACAACTACGATATTAACATTATAAACATTTCACCTTACATTAATTGTGTAACAACTTATATTGGAGGTTACATTGTTAGGCAAATGATTGAACGTAAAAAAGTAACATGCAAAACTTGTATTAATTCATTAATAAGTTGTCAATCCTCTTTATTTTTAGATAATTTATTAAATAATATAAAAAACAAAAGTGGGTTGGTTGTCCCGTCCCCTGATGTAATTAAGGTTTGTAAAAATACTGAGAGAATACTTAGGTTTTCTTAAACATAAAAATCAAATTTTTTTTAAAAAGAATAATATTTTTAATTGAAATAAAAGGTTTTCATTCATTAATTGACTCTAATATATTTTCATCGTTAGTTAATCATATCGTTGATCAGGAATTAGGTTCATTAAATCATTTACACTTATTGGTTTAATTCAATATGTATACCAAAATTTTACTCCAAAATTTTTGCAATATTTCTAACCGAGAATTTAAAACTAATCTTAGGCAAAAACTCAATAAGGCCGTTATTTTTAGGGGGCAATAATTATATGGATTGACAATTGATTAATTTATTAATATGATTTTACATGTGAAAATTTACATGATACCTTTTCTTGTTTTAGGTACAATTGTAACATCAAATATAATTTAAATTTATGGCGTAAATAAAATATACTATAGATGGCGCTATTTCTATATTTATCTTAATTATTTTAAGTTCTATGTTTATATAATTTTTGTAAATTTTATTACAAATTTAACTTATATTATAATTCTTTACCTAACGTATATTTTTTTATTTACTAATAAGTTTTACAATGGTTTATTAACTATATTTATAAATTTGCAGTAAATTATGTTGAGTTCTATTAGTTGTTTACAATTTCTTACAATATATCGGTTTCTAACTTACTGAAGAATTATCAGCTGTTCGGCACTCTATCTATAGCATAGACTAATAATAGTCTATGATCTATAGTTTTATTAGTCTATGATAAGAACAATTCTGTAACCAATTGGTCGCATTGTAATAACAGCTGAAAATACAAATGCTTAAACCAATCTTACTTTTTACTCTTATAATGGTAATTTGCAATTCCGCAAAGGCAGCTTTGCCTATAGTTATTTGGCATGGAATGGGTTTGATTTAGTTATAGTTTTTAATTCTATATCATAGGCGATACTTGCTGTAATCCATTAACGTTGGGAATAATAGTTAAAATATTACATTATAAATTGCCAAATACATATATTGTCTCATTAAAATTTGGAAACACATTTTTTGAAGTAAGTAGATTATTTAAAATAATAATGATATATCATAGACCTTAGGACATGGAAAATAGCTATTTGTTAAATGTCAATATACAAGTATTTTTCTACAATATATGACATCAATTTTTTTCAATTAAATTTTTATTAAATGTTCTTGTAGATCAATTAGAATATATTACTACTATGTACATTGACTTTTTAGATCAATCAGGTATGTCAATGGATGCAAAATAATACAAATTTAAAAAATGGTTATAATTCAATTGGCTTTTCGCAAGGGGGCCAGTTTCTGTATGCATTTTAATATTATTTCAGAGATTTATATTGTTATTACAATTATATATTGTAATTATATGTCTATTTTAATTCATTTAAAATATAATCTTTTTAATTTATTTTTTCTAGTCGTGGGTTAGCTCAAAGATGTTCATACCCACCCATGTATAACTTAATATCAATGGGGGGACAACATCAGGGTAATCATAGTTACTTGATTCCCTATACCATTGCATTAAAATTTTGTTCACTAATGTTTTTTGGCTATTAATATTGATATTAATTATCCTCTTTTAATTTGTAATAACTAGTATATAAGATCATTAAAAATTATTTTTTATATTTTATATGATGCTAAAAAAAGAATTAACCTATTAAAGGTGTTTTTGGTCTACCAAGGTGCAAGGATAATTACAAAACGTGTGAAAGTATTAGATGGATTTTGGATAAAATGGCTTACACCGATTTTGCTCAATCTAACATTGTTCAAGCACAATATTGGCACGATCCATTCAATGAGAAAGAATATAGAGCCAAAAGCTCATTTTTAGCAGATATCAACCAAGAAAGGGTTTATTTTTATACAATTTTTGACCTTTTACGATTTTTGTAGAAGTAACTTTTTTTAGGAGTAATTATTCATGAATTTTTATGAGTAGCCAGGAAGCGCAGCTCTCAACAATATAAAAAAACTTTAGTTTTTTCTTCTTAAATTAAAACAAAATTTTGCTTCCTCGCCTTCCATTTATAAATCCCTGCTTTGCTTATGAATATAATATAATATCCCATAGAACATACTTTACTGCTACCCTAATATACATTTTAGGATTATGAAGTGTTAATTGTTGTCATTGTAATATGTTATGATAGATCTTTAACGCGACTTATAAAGAAAATTTAATGAAGCTCAATCGTTTTGTGATGGTTAAATTTGCATTGGACACGATCGTTTTCCCGCCTGACAGCGAATGGTTCGGATTCTACAGCCCTGGGCAAACCAAAGAAATCATAGCGCTTCAAAACAGCAGCATTTATCAAAAAGTTACAATATTTTGCTCCTTTTACAGATATTTTTTACACATGCATTGCTCCTGCATTTATTTAAAAACATCATTAAATGAGTAATATGTCTTCCTCTTTTAAAAAAGGTCAGGAATTTAAAAACGGTTTGAAATTGAATTTTGCGCTCAAAATTGCTATTAATTGTTTCAATAAATATGGGAATATTTCAAGGGAGGGGATCGCCTGCCTATTTCTTTGAATAAAGCCAACGCCATTTTTCCATAGGATCCTGAATAGGAGGAAACTATTGGTTAGAACGTCTGGACACTTGATGAAACCTTAGGATGTTATAGTTACTTTGGAAAGATGAAAATGAAGTTTATAGTCATATGTAAAAAGTTGATTTTGTGATAAAAACTGAACTAAATTAAAGGGCATCAAACCTCAATTGGATATCTCGAGAGTTGCAACATTATTTAATTATCAAATCTGTGTTTTAAGGTAAATGGGAAAACACAAATAGCATTAGATCAAGGTTAGTGGGAAGTTATTTGCCTTTGGACGAAAGACATTTAACATTTTTGTTTTATCACGTTTTATCTTTTGAAAATTATGCATCTTAAAAAATTCACTTTTAATCATTTTTTAAACTATAATTTACGTTTGATCAATATCAGGATTTGTTGGGATTGAAAACGATGGACGAAGCTGGTAAATTAGTCTTTATCTCTTACCCTGGAGACCATTTGAGATTCGATATTCCATGGTTCGAAAATAGCATCATAACTCCTTACCTCAATGTTACAACGGCGGTTAATAGTGAAAGAAAATTAAGGCTTAATTTGGATGATATCATTTTATCTAACTCCGTGGAACGTCGATAAAACGAATTAATTCTATTAAGAATACTCAATACATGACGAATATTATATTTTTATAATTTATTATTAATATATACGTGTGTGTAAAATTTAGTGCTATGTTTTTACTGTGTATGATGCTTTTTAAAACTTTATATTTACAGGAGCAATGTAGTAAAAAAATAAAAGATTTTACGAATATAAGTGTCATATAATAATATAACCTAAGTTGGGCAAAAGATTAATAATATTTAATTTGTAAATTTTTGATCTACTAAATCAAAAGTGTTTTAAGCTGAAGAAAGCAGAAGTGTTACATTGTTTAATTGGAAAAGGATATCCGAAACATAAATTTCCTAGCCACACTTGTAAAATTGCAAGTTTTCACAATTTGAACATAAATAATATGATCTAAAATGTTTTTAATGATATCTGCTAATTTTATATTACTAATTTATAAGAATAATAACAATTTATGTTTACCTGAACCTTATAAAATTGAAATATTAAGATAAGTAGAATATACTTTTTTAATAAAACTATAGTTAACAGCGCCATCTAAATATTAATTTATTTGTGAACTCTGCGTAGTTAATTTCCTTTGTTAAATTTACGTAATAGTTACATGGACGAATAAATAAAGTTTACACATTAGTAAGCCTGGATGAGCTAAAAGCAAATTCGCAACCTAAATTAGATTCTTTTCATTCCATCCTTAACATATCCTAAGAAATTTATATAAAATATTAGATGATTCTATTACAAATAAGTCAAACTAGCATAAGTGTTGTTTGCAAGAGTTATCTAATTATAAATATTAATTGTTACTTTAAAGCTTGAATTGAGCACTAACAGACTTTTAAACTTAAAACCGACCAATATATACCATAGATATGTTTTTTAAAAGAGCCACGTTATGGTAGCCTACATTGGTTTGAGTTAATGTTTATTGGTCGTAAAATTTGTGACTGTGAATAGGTAATTAAATTATAGTGCGTTCACCGGGGTATATGAAAACAACATAAATTATATAGACACTAAGATATGTACAACGGCCATATTTCTTTATAATTTTAATAAAAGTATATATCCAATTATTCTGATTTGCACCATTTATTACGTGTGTAATCTTTAAAATTGCGATCGACCATTAGTCACTAGGATGAAATTTGCCCTGCTCCGGACTTACTATTGTTTTTGCGCTATTTTCTGAAATATTTTTCAATTATGGAAGATGGTTTAAGCGACAATAGGCTACCTTTTAACTTACTAGGTATCTTGTTATTTTCATCCCTTTCCTTTCCCACATTACTGATCTGTTTGTTTAGGCCTTTTGTAATCGCCTCATCACTTTGTCCAGGACTGTTTTTGTATTTATTTACGTCTATGACTTCATCCTCTAAGCGCGTGTCGTACAATTTCATCCCAATAGCGGCCATCTTGTTGGAAGAAGACGATGTTATTTTGCTCGTAAGTAATTTAACATTGTTAAATGCACTTATCTTTTTGATGCGCTTGTGATGCAATTTATTAGGGATTTCAGAACCATCAGACTTAGCGCATTTCTCAGTATCGTCCGCTAAGTTAGGAGATCCCGGTGTCTCGGCTATTTTTAAATTTGGCTTTTGACTGCTGTGGTTTTCCGACCTCGAGATATTTGATGGGGTGCGGATAACGGAAATGGTAGGTTTGAGTTCAGTTGACGTTTTGTGAAGTGATTTGGCGTTTATCGAATTTTGTGGAGGGATGCTACTTTGAGGTCTAGTGGCGGCCGCGTTGTGGTTCATGCGGGAATCGTGCGATTTTTTGCGTTCTCTAGTTTCCGCACTAGGATTCGATAGCAATTTATTTGCGCAAGTGACCCTTTTGTCCTGCAATTCCACCGATAAGTATACTTGCGTCGAGGCAGAGGGTGTGGGAAGGCTCATGCTTCTTTTGATAAGGGTAGAGGGGGACCCAGATGCCATGATAGCACAACCGTAATCTGGAGATTCAACGCCGTGAGCTCCTCTCCCCAATATTAGAAGATCTACTAGCTCCTTTTCTCGTGCTAATTCGTCTGCGCTGATGGGTATGTCGTCTATGGCAAAGGATGAAACGGAAGATGCACTATCATCGTCACCCGACGATGCTAAGTCGTCTAACCGTGAAGGCGACGTTTCGTCGGTTCCCGCAGCACTCGAGGTGGATAATTGTGAAGTCTGGTTGAATTGGTTGCTGGGAAGTTTATTACCCTTTTTATTAATTACATCATATCTTAGTAATATTAAAAGAAGTTAGGATAGTCTGCACGACATTAAAATGATATTTTACATTTTTTATTAAATATGATATTACAAGATGAATTTTCTATATAATCATATATATATATATTTTCAAAAGAGTTATATTCATTCATTATTGACTTTTAAGAGATTTGACTTAAAAATATGATAACTAATAAAACAAGGATGTTTCAAATCTATACTAGTTGCTTTCTCCACTAGGTTTAAGGCAATCGACATTTATTAAACATCGCCATATTGTATTTAGTAAAATTTATGTATTAGATAACATTTACTTAACGAGTAAATTTTAACACTACTTTTTTAGGCTTTCCATAATTCTCCATACTGATACTAAAACCTCTCAGTACTACCCCCTTGTTAGTGGATAATTTTTTCTCGTTGCCATATTTTTTAGATGATTTTCCACTCATACCAAATCCCGTTTGTCCACTACTAACTCCCGTATCATCTGAACTCAAAGTTCCAGCTTTACCGACTTGAATGAGTAATTTAGCGCAATCTTTGAAGCCCATGGATTCAGCTATGTCGAGGGCAGTCTTGCCTTCCAAGTTTTTCCGATTTACTCCTAGTCCGAGCCTCTTGAAGCAACGCAGCAAAATACCGACTCCCACATCATTATTAGCTTTTACAGCATTGATCAAGGGTGTGTTGCCTATTGATATAAAGGTTGAAGACATAGACGTAGCCACGGGGGGGGGGGCAGGAAGAGGCAAATGTCCCCCTTTAAATCCAAAAATTTGTTGAAATTTATTAAAATTATGACTAAAATTTCAAAAAAGGATCATTTTGCCCCTATCTTGATGCCGGCTACGCCCATGGTGGAAGATACCTATTCTATATTTATTAACTTCCTAAATCGTAGCTATCTATAGTTTCATTAATTTTGCTCATTTTTGAAGCTTAATGAATATGTCATTGACTCCAGAATAATCACGAGTTTGGTTTTAACTAATTCGTGAGCATGAACCACGAAAAGTCAAATGAGTCTCTTTTTTACACAATATGTAAGACTTCTAAAAGGAATTTGATTTGGAAATTTAGATTTAATATATAAAAAGGTGTTAAAATGTGGGTGGGGGGGGGCAATGGGCACTTAAATAGCCGAAATCTGTCAGCTTAAATTAAAAAAAAGAAAATTTTAAATCTTAATGTGCTTTATTATGGGTACGGCTGTTTTATCCACTATGAAAATTATGCGTCCCCAACATAGGCGTAGCAACCTACAAATCCATAATTTTTTTAAAATTTCATATAATTAAGGCTAAGATTTCAAATAATTGTCATCTCCCATCTAGCTCCAATTCTGGCTACGCCCATGGTCCCAAATAAAGTCTATTGCCTAATAATCTTAATATACAAATAGAAAACATTTTCTATTACCTTAATTTTGTAATAATCTTAAATATATTGTTTAAATTTAATTTACTTGAATATCAAGAGCAAAATGCTAATCATCAAAACTAAGTCCTGTTAAAATAATTACCAATACTCTTGTTTATTGATTTTCGCATTAGTTTAAACCCTAGTATAACGTCAATTTCCCCCTTTAGTCAAATATATATTTATTCCAAAAAATATTTTATTTGTTTTACCTAAATAATCAGCTAAGTCGGGATCAACGTTGCATTTGACTAAAAGTTTGATGACGTCGTTCCTCTGCATTTGGCAGGCGTAGGATAAAGCGGTTCGCCCCGTTCGATCTTGGATATTAACATGAGCTCCATGCCATAACAATAATTCCACAGCTTTTTTCCTTATTTTTTCATCCTACAATTATATTATATTTTGCCATACCTTAATTATGAAGATGAAAAGGTAAACACTGAATATTGTACAAGGTCATCGGCGTAGCCAAAGGGTGGCAGGGAGGAGCGGCTGCACCCCTCTAAATTCAAAAAAGTCTTAAAAATTTAATCCTATTATGGCTAAAATTTCAAAAAATTATCATTTCGCCCCCCCCCCCCCCATTTATTATTGCCCCCCTCTAATTCCAATCCTGGCTACGCCCATGTTCAAGACAAGGTAATGCAATCCAGCTGATTAGAAATAGAGGCCTTGAGATTTTAAATTGCTCTAAGCTATGCCCATAGGTCACGGGTGCCAGGGGGGTCAGGGAATGTCTATGACCCTAGTTCAAAATATATATAGCCCTCCCTGAATCATCGAATTATTATTTGCAAGATGTATTTTTCTATTTAAATGTATTTTTATTAAAATCTTAGCTCAATTTATCGAAAGATGCTATAAATTATAAATTGATTTATTTAATTACCTCTCTTAAATAACCCTGGTTATTAAAGCAATTATTTTCTATAGAGTATTTTAATGATTCAAAATTTGGTTACGAAAATACTGACTTAAGTTGAGAAGTGGCATGTAAAGGAAAATGTAAATTGATGTCATGCTTTTTATTCCCATGGTAATACTATATCTTGTTATGCCACTATTTTTGACATCACAGATAAATAACTAGAAAATTCAGAAGAGTCGTACAACTTAGCTTAGCCTATAAATCTTACTATAAATTTATAAGTTCATCATTATTTTTTAAATGATAAACACACAACCGTTTTATGTAAAATCTACTTTTCTAGCCAAACTTCGATTGCGTAAAATTAGTTGAACATTATAAAATTGGCATATGCAAGATTTTTCAAGCAATAATTGTGTTGCAGTTTAAAAATATTCTATATTATTATTATACATCTGATAAAAGCTTTGGAATAATTTAGTTTACTCTGATATAGTTAGCTCTGATGAGAGGTGTTTTGCCTTGGAAATCTTTAGTGTCCACTATGTCCTTTTGGTCTATAGCCGCCAGGATAAATTTAGCCAGGTGAACTTTCCCATTGCTAATTGCGTCTAACAAAGCTGAGCCGCCCGAAATTTGACCTAAGCTTCGCCTGCGAACAAGTTTAAAAGACGCGACAGGCACGTTCATGATTAAAAGGTTAGGGAATTCGAGCGAAGTGCAACTAAAATATTTAAAATATCATAATGATTAGAGGATAAAAAACATTATTTATATTGTTATTTAGATTTATAAAAAATTCAATCACCCCAAATAAAATAAAATAAGATTTGAAGAAAATTAATTAAAATGGGTTAAATTAACAGAATTCTCAAAATTGTAAGTAATAAAGATTTTATAATTGATCTGCCCGCCCGAGCCCGCCCGAACCCTTCTATGTGTCGTGCCGGCCATGCCCGAATTATAAAAGCTGCCCGAACTGCCCGGCCCGAAATGGTGTGTTTGAAGATTTTTAGCAATAATATCGTTATATTTTTTACAAAGTTCTATCTAAATCTTTGATTTTTTTTTTGATAAAAACTAGGATTAACAAAAATTATAAAATCAAATTAAAAAGTGATAAATTATACACAAAAACAATATAATTCATAATTTTAAAAACAACATTGAGCCCGAATCTAGTTAAGGTGACCCCCCGGGCCCGCCCGAAAGTCAAAATTTACGACAGCTGTTGCCCGACTTCTGGGGCCGGGCGGGCAGCGGGCCGAGCCAGGCATTTCTGGTCTCTGATCGCTATTACATAATACATAGGTAACTATTGCAAGATACATAATTATATTATTTTTCAGTAAAAAATATAGCCGAACTTATAAAAGACAATAATATGAACTGTCCACACTCAGACGCTATATCTATGTTTAACGAATATTTGAACAATATAGCTTAATTCACTTGGAAGTCAGCATTCAAACATTATATAATAATTTGTTTTTTAAAAATATATACATTGAAAGATTGATTTAAATGCTTTATTCAACAGATTTCTGTTTTAAATCAGATAAAAATAACTACAAAATTTAACCAATTTCTTATTAATGCAACTGAAAAAGTTGAGTTTGTAATAGCAATAATTTCCACTCGATTGGTCATTTGATGCATTTAAATTATAATGCTCTTTACATTTTTATATTAAATTTATAAAAATTAGAGTTTAAAAATAACTTTCCCCTCGTCAAATAAATTGTGAGATGAAATTATGATCATATGGCCCATGGTACATTTTTTAGGCAAAAATTACTTATATTAGCAACTCTTGTGGAAGAGGCTTGTAATGCCATGTAGGATTCCACCAACCTATGTACTTGATCTAAGTTTTTTTTAATCTTTTATAAATTAAATAAAAGTGCAAGGTTGTGCTATAATATATGAGTTTTGAATCTAATAAAAAATAATTTCTTTTTAAAAAAAAATTAGGTATCATTGGCTTACGTTTTGTTAAACATAAGAAAATTTATATTTTTGCCCGGGAAATAAACAAAAATACCTATTTATTAAAAGTTTACAAATTTAGACTTGTACTTACTATTAATTTTAAAATCTCAATATAATACCTGTTTATAATAAATTTTCCAATTTTAAATATCCCCTGGTATTCCTTGAACCATATTTTATATATAAAATTTGAAGTTTTTTTAAAAGCTTATAGCTGTAAAGCGCCGTAGGCAATTGTCCCAATCGATGCTCAAATTCAAGGCAGTGTTTTGGCAAAGACCGATTGTTATCGCAAGGTAGGAACTCAATTTATGTAGCTAATTAGTCGATATTGTCCAACATAAACTATATTCACAAGGCAATTTTAATTGAAGGTTCGATTTGGGCTTTTAGTTCCAAGCCTAAATTTGCTTATTTATACACCATGTTCCAACCGTAGTTTAGGTGAATGTCGAGCACGAAATGCATCCGAACAAAGGCCACTTAAATCCTTTGTGAATTAATACCACTTAATTGGAACGGATAAGGTGGAAGGGGGGTTAAAGGATTTGGGATTTAAATTTCCGATAAATAATGAATGCAAAATAATGGGTTCCGTTTGGATATAATAGGAAGGAACGTTTCTCATGGCATAGAATAAAGCCCTGCTGCTTGCATTACATAGGTTCGATCGTTGAGTGATGTTATGTTTGGGATAACAGGAATTATCACCCAAATTTTAAAAAACCCTTTGTCCTGCGATTGACAAAAACAAATTTTTTTTTTATTGATTTGTCACAAAAAGGTTGATTTTCCACGGTTTATAGAAGCTTTATAAATCTATATAGCATTAAAACTTTAAAATCGAGAATTTAGGGGGATAAATAATTCTTTGTCAGAGCAACGGTCTCTTGATAAGATAAAGGAATTGCAATTTGAAAAAAAATCGCTTTATTGACCTTTTAAACTTGTTGGGTATTATGTTATATTTATATGTCACCTTTTTAATTGCAAATTAATTTATAATTCATACGTTTTTTTATTAACAAAAGGTTACTTGATTTAATAAAGGCAATTATGGAATTAACAAAACAACGGGACATTTATTTCAAACTCCTGCATACAATTTTAAAGAACCAGCGGGTCAAAACTGTATGAGATTTTTAAATTAAAATATGCTTAATGGGAAGTTGGTAAACAGGAAATTAAAATAAGTAGATGATAAGGTTAAATGAGATTCCCATTTTTCAAATTTAATAAATTTTTTAAACATCGATTTATTATGGATTAAAAAATGTTATATAGCCAACTAAATAACTTTTTCGTTTTTTCCTCATTTCTACCTTCCGCGCTTTAATCTTTCTTCACTACAAATCAAATTTCATGTTATGTGACCTTTTGATTCACACCAAAATAAGCAATTTAATGTAATTTATTTGCTACAACAGCTCACTAAGATGAAAAAGATTAAAAAGTGTAATTCGATTTTGATTTAATAAGTAACTTATGGAAATACACTAATTTATTTACATTTTTTCCTACTCTGAAATTCCCTGAATCTAAATATTATTTTAAATTAATATGCGTTTTTTTGCTATTTGATCTCGATTTTCTAAATAAATAATTAATCTGATGGTTCAAATAAAGCTGAAACAGACAACATATTGGTATTATTAGTTTATTTAATTCAAGGATACTTTTGGTCAGTATTATAATTAATTTCACAAATGGTAAGAAGAGGCAGTAAGTAAAGTGATAGAATTTTTAATTACAAAAATGGGGAAGCCGAAAGACCTAAATGTGGTGATAATTTATGTAGAAATTAATTATTCTCGTATAGGGGACATTATCCCATGTACAAAAAAGGCAAATAATACTTTTTATTTTTTCATTGTATAGAACACGTATTGATCGTGAATTTTTATTTGTTAATCGACTTGGACGATAATTTAAAAGATGTCTGAATAATTTTATAAATTTAATTACAAAAACTCGGAAATACTAACATTAATCTAATTACAACACGATGAGTTTTTAATTTAAAATAAGATATTGCTATAAAAATTAATTAAATGAACGGACAAAAATGTAAGATAGTTTTGTAAGCTTTAGCATCATTGTAACTTCCTAATACTTTACAATTTAATTAAAAATTGCCATAAATTATTTATACAAGCCTACAATGCCAACTACTTCCTATACATGAAAAAATACTTATTTTCTTATTACAAATTGTACCCATTAATCCAAAAACATATACTAAATTAATAAAAAAAAACTTTCTATAAACTTTTTATTAACTTCAATCTTTATTAATTATTAATGTGACTGCTTTCTAAATCGTTTTTGAGCATAATGTAATTAATAGAGACTATAAGAATGGTTTTGCTGGCTTAAAAATTCTTGTTAATTTAATCAAAAATATAGTTCACAATATGTTTTTCTCTATGGTTTATTTAATGATTACGGGAAGGCAGGAGGAAAAAAATGGTAGCTTGCTTAGTTTTTTTTATTAAGTTCTCAAATTATATATTAAATATTAGAGATGAGTAAAAAAATTGATTTATCTAACAAACACATCTCGTGATGAAATTAAGATGTGTTGTGACTGACGCAACCGGAACTTATATATACATATCTATAATGAAATTATAATTGAGTTCCAAGATTTTTGAAGTGGTAAGATATGCTATAATTTTTGATGTAATCAAGGCTACTCCTCGCTAATACACCAAATTACTCCTCCGTATAATTATATCAAATCTCAAGTGGTCAATTTATGGACTCTCTCCTTTAAGGCGTAGGCTTAGGTAAAGGGGAAATTTTTGAAACGTGCTGATTTGATAGTTTTTCTATCCCAAGTCGTAGCTTCAGTACGGTCATGCTATATCAAGTGGTTTTGATAATTTACTTCATTTTATCAGAGGATCAATCTGGCTACAAATTTTATTGTTTTCAATCAACAATCGAGGTTAATTTTAATCTTATTTGTTGGACTTATGATCTCGTATTAAAATAGGCAAAACAAACGAAGAGATTTAAGCAATTAGCTAAGACATTTTTAATACCTCCTCAAATGTAATGATATTTGGTTGTTTTTTTCTCAGATCAAAGCGAAAGCATAACTCGCCTTTTTAGCTATTACTAAGAAAAATTGGTAATTTCCTTTATTTTTCATTAGTGATCTGATATAAACTAAGGATTATAGCAGGGGTTTGTCCCGAACCCGAACCCCTGAACCCGAACCGGGTAAAACCCAATGTTTTACAAAACCCGAACCCAAACCCGAACCCATTTTTAAAAATACCCTTAAAACCCGAACCGGACCCGATAAATACAAAAAGGGGTCGGGTTCAGGTTTTTAATTCAAAAATATATTGCGAATGGAATTGAATATCTCAGTTTTCTCTATCATGAGAATGAAACGAAGAAAACCATATGATTTTAATTTTAATATTTTTATGTTTTCGGCATTTTTCATTCATTAATCAAAACAAATTATCTCAAAAATTATTTGTAAGTATTATATATATAATTGATATATATTAGACTATAATTTATATAATAATTGTGAAATACTTTAAATATATGTACTTTAACATTTAATATAAAGAAATATCAGATGTTTTATTATTATTTTAAATTTGTTTCCTTGTTTGTAAAATTTACTGAGATCTAATTATTATACAATGTTTAAATAAGAATAGGACATATATTTTATTATTCTCTTTTAGAGTCTAAAATGGTGAAGGAAAATAACCCCATTAAACAATTGGCATGTGAATTTAATTAGGTGCTATTTAAAAATTAAGTTAACTATTCAATAATTTTTTGAAGGTAAAAATGTATTATTAGTATAATAAAATTTCTTGAACCCGAACCTGTACCCGAACCGGGTTTCAAAATTTATGCCAAACCCGAACACGAACCCGAACCCAATTTCAAAATTTATGGCAAACCCGAACACGAACCCGATTTTATTTTGGGCGGGTTCAAACCCCTGGATTATAGTTGTTTGTTATATCAGCTATTACTTCACTAAATAATCAGGGTTAATTTATTTTTATTTTATTTTTAGACCTATAATCATGTATTAATTCCGGGTCGACCAAAATAGAATAGAGATTAACCTGTTTGCCACTATTAGTCCCCCAAATATTCAATTAATTAAAGGCCCCTTTATTAGTCACAAGCACAAAATTTCTATAAATTCGCGCTGTTCATAGTAATAGGTTATACTAAATTTATTTTAATTTAACTTACATTAGAATGGTATACAAAAAAAATTACATACACGACTAAAAAAATATAAAAACGCGCTATAACTAAACGGATGGCACTGATCCGTGTATGGAAATCGTGTTGGATTTAACGATTTCCATTGTGATTTTAAACGAAATTATTAAGGGTCATTAATAAATGCAATGATGGTTACTATCATGGGCGTACCCAGGGGGGGGGGGGTGCTCCCCTTAATTAAAAAAAAAAAATTTCAATACAAAAACCCTTAGAAATTAAAAAAAATATGTTTTGCCCTCCCCCTAATTAGCCAGAGGGGGCAGCCGGACCCCCTGTCTCCCCTAATTAGCCAGGGGGGCAGGGGTTTTTTTTTGCTCGCCGGAAAATTTTTGGATAGTCAAGGACCTTTTTTTTTTTGATCTCAGGAAAATTTTTGGATAGTCGAGACCTTTTTTTTTTGCTCTCAGGAAAATTTTTGAAGAGTCAGGAAAAAAAATATTCTGCCCCCTCCCTAATTCAAAACCTGGGTACGCCCATGGTTACTATACTAGAAATTTGTACTAAAATATTTTACAATGGTTCACGGTGCAATATCGATCTGTCCATTTAAAATGTCAAACAGCAAGGTCTCTTAAATTTTTAATTGCGGTGCAAAATGCCTTATCTAGATCCAGAAGAGCCGTTTTTTACATTAAGCCATGTTGTATTTTGACAGGGGGGAGCTTTGAAGCAAACGTGATTAACTAAGGCAATTTAAGCTTAACAAAATTAAGCGTTTGTCTGGTTCCACCATTAAAAGAGAGTTTATCAATGATTTAGTACACACGAAATTTTTAGCCGTATATTATTTTTTTATCCTCAATTATTGAGTTAACTACAATTCTCTTTGTCTTCAACAAAGTTATATGTTCAATTCAATTAGATTGAGATTACTATATATAGGTCTGAGAGTTTTATGTCAAAAAGTGTAAGCCAAACAAGTTAAAAAATGTTTTTTTTATTTGAATCATTATCGCAAAACATGAATATTACTTGTTTATAAGGTTTTACTTAATTCAACGCATTCAATAAGGATTTATTTTTAATTAACAAACAAAAATAAGATTTTTATATTCCTTCTTCTAACTATCTACTAAAAAAGGCTTAAAATTAATTAATTATAAGATTCTGTTTATGAATGTGTAGCCTATAAGAAAAATCAAATAAAATTAAAAAATATTTCAGATACTTTTGGTTTGAATTGTAGGTCTCATAAGCTTTCATATATGATACATAGATTTTTTAGGTTATATAGAATTTAAAAAGGATGTTATTAAACAACGTTAGTTAAAATTTGAATGTAAATTTTAATAAATTAAATTTGATGTTAGTCAAATTTTCAACCAACTTAAGGTTTTTTTATAAAGTACGTGGCAGTTGAATTTCCTGTCTCTACGGTTATTTGAATCAGAGGTCAGATTTGTTAGAATTTTTCTGCCCGAACCCGGCCCGGCCCGATTTTATAATTAATCTGCCCACCCGAGCCCTTCTTTGTGTCCGCCCGGCAATGTTCGAATTATCCCAGCTCCCTGAACTGCCCGGCCCGAAATGGTGTATTTTAAAATTTTTAGCACTAATATCGATTTCGTTATATCTTTAAAAAATTTTATCTTAATTTTTGATTTTTTTTAAAAAATGAGAACTAGGATTAACAAACATTATGAAAACAAGTGGCAAAATATACACAAAAACAATATAATACATTATTTTAAAAACCAAATTGGGCCCGAATTGCCCGAATCTTGTTATGGTGCCCGCCCGGGCCCGCCCGAAAGTAAAAATTTACGACAGTTACCCGGCTCGACCCGGCCCGTGGGCCGGGCGGGCAGGCTCGGGCAGCGGCTGGGCCGGGCCGGGCAAACTGGTCTCTGATTTGTATATCATTGATGGATTCATTAATGTATGGGAAAAACGCTTTATCAAAAAACTACAAAGACCACTCAGAATTTACTTTAAATAATAAGCAAAGTAAAATACCATGTATAATAAAGGTTTTACCAAAACTTTTTTGTGGCTGACCTTTTTGCATATGCATTTATTTTATACATAAATTTATTTTTTAACTTATAAATTATAACATGAACATTTTTACTTTCCCAGCTAAGAAAAATAAAATAAATTTTTATGAATATCCTTACGTTTTCTCTTTGCAAAAATTTATGTGTTTATACTTGTCGTCAATGTTTTTAGTTTTAATCAAAGGGTTTAATTAAACATAATTATTTTAAGTGGTAACACTAATCCCTACCTATTTTAAATAACCTGTCTTTTTAGATGGGGTTGGTTTTATAAGCAATATTAATCGATTTTTCTATTATTTTTGATCTTTGACAATTGCAGGTTATTCCACATCGAAGCCAAACCTCCTCTCTCCTCGAATTGTCGCAAATTTTACATTTTTTTTGAAATTTTCAAAATTAGTTATCATATGAACCATAAAAATTTATTTGTATTTTTGTTTAATGACCTTTTTATTTTATATTTAAAAAAAGCTAATGGGTTTCAAATGTCCTTAATTAAATACTTTAAGCTTAATTTCAAAAAAATTTTAAATTCTTGAGTTACATTGAGAAAATATAGAGGTTGTAATTTATATATTGTTCAATTAGCCATCTATGCACATGGATAAAATAGATGATAAATACGTTGATAATTTCTAAACATGGGCACAACTAGGATTAAGGAGGCCAAGTTTATTAATAATTTTGAGTAAAACAAATGAATTTCCTAGATTTCCTCAATAATATTATAATTAAGGGTGTTTTGCAAGCCTACTTACCCCTGGTTAAGCCCTTGTAGTTACATACTATTGAATAAAAAAGTGGCTAAAGCAATTTGAAAGCTAGAATAAAAATAAAACTTTAGCGAAATCTAAATTTAAATTTATCAATCAAATATGGGCAATTTTATTTATTCAGCAACATTTTAACTAACTAATTTAATTCCCTCTTCGACTTATATGAACCTGCATCTGAAAATGTAAAAATTATTTAATCCTAGTTTGTCAAGTGAAGTTAATAACTTTTGCACATCAAGCCCATAGCTTCCTTCCTTCTATCGCTTAAGTAAGTCTAATTTAGGTTCCCATCATGGGCGTACGCAGGTTTTGAATTAGGGGGGGGGGGCAGATTAAAATTTTCCTGTGAGCAAAAAAAAAAAGGTCTCGACATCCTAAATTTTCCTCAGAGCAAAAAAAAATAAACTGCCCTAAATTAGGCAGTGTGGGCAGCCAGACCCCCTGCGCCCCCCTGGCAAATTAGGGGGGGGGGGCAGGGGGTCCGGCTGCCCCCCTCCGGCTAATTAGGGGGGGGCAAAACATAATTTTTTTAAATTGTTATGGTTTTTGTGTAAAAATTTTTTTTTTTTAATTAGGGGGGGGCAGCCCCCCCCCCCTGCGTACGCCCATGGTTCCCATTCTGAAAAAAGGGTTTGATATGCCCTGCCCAGATATTCGCTGTGCTGACCTAGAAGGTCTTTGATTAAACTTACTAAAATTATCATTTTGCCTCCCTCTAAATCCAATCCTATCTACGCTCATGAATGCTGAAAATGTATTTGAAAATATAACATACTTTTAAGAGATTAATTAACAGGAGCATTAGAGGGAGTTAAAAAATACTGTTGTTAATAAATCTCTTAAAACTATTCCTTATGAGGGACAAACATTAAATTAGCTTTGACAATTTTCATATCGACTTCGAGTATGTCCAAAGCTTCACACCAAATTTTTAAGATTATTTATTTACGACCCCGATCCAATTTGTAGTAAACCCAGTTTTTACCTAACACATGGAAAGCAAAATAAATCGGCACATGGATTTTCATCAGGCGACATTCTTGTCCGAATAAAAATTAAAAACTTTTCCGTTATAAAGAGAGAAAAAATTTAAAAGAAAGTCGTCAGAAAATCCGAAAATTAAGAATCTTAATATAATGTAATCGATAAGCTATGTTGGGTGTGGTAATGGTGACCTACAACTGTCATGGCTAATAATAAATCACGGCCTTATTAGTACCATTTATATATCGCAAGCGAAAAGTTGGAAAAAAAGCATATAAAAAATCTATTGCTAAAACTCATATTTCTAAAGATTATCGAATTTAAATTCAAATATACTGAAATGACAAATAATATGTCTTTATTTATCCATATTACCACAAATAAGCTACATTTTTTAATGCGGGTGTTTCTATAAAATTAAGTATTAAATGCAGCCTGCATCCTTTTATTAATTCAATATATCGAGAATATAAATATGGCCTCTAATGTTAATCTGGTATTTTTCCAAATCTAAATAGCATATATCACAATTAAAATTTAGTTTTTTCTATAACACGTCCTAAAAAGGTATATTCAAATTCACATATAAATTTATTAAATTAAACACACAAATTAAATGGAGGCTAAAAATGTTCAAAATTCTTAAAAATTATTTGATATTTAAATATAGACACTGGAAGTATTATAGAGACTCACAATATAATGTTGCTCAAGGCTAAAACGTTAAGTTATTTTTAAAATTTTGGATATGACGTGGACTTGAATCATTACCAACAAACTGGTTCTGAGAGTTTGAAAAATTTTAACTTGTTTTTTTTCTAAAACTATAAATTTTATTTGTAAAGCTTATAAATGGGTAAAAATCCGGGGTGTTAGAAAACTTTTAAATGGTCTCTATGTTTTAATATTAGTACTATTTCCATGGGCGTAGCCAAGGGGGGGGGGGGCAGGGAGGGGCGGCTGCCCCCCTCTAAATCCAAAAAATTGTTGAAATTCATTAAAAATATGGCTAAAATTTCAAAAAATGTTCATTTTGCCCCTCCCTAAACATCTTTAAATCATTATTGCCCCCCTCTAATTCCAAAGCTGGCTACGCCCATGACTATTTCATATTTTGACTCCAAATTCCAAAAAAAATAAATAAAACTAAATGTTTTTGATATTGTCCAATGCGATATATTCAACTATTATAATTAAATTTACAGCTCTAAAATTAAAAAAAAGTATAAAATATTAGAATAAATTAAACGTAATATTATAAGTTATAATAAAACTGAAAAACCCTTTATATTTATCACATCTCCGTTTTGAACTAATTAATAACGACAATTCACTCAATACCCAAAGGCCCCTAATTCAATTATAATCTAGCATTGTATCAAATATTACTTTCAAGCGTTCTTTTCTTATCCATTTTAGTATGTAAAATTAACTTCTTTTATAAAAATTTTTAAAAAAAATTAAAAATATAGTAATCTTTATGTTGCTTTAAGTAGATCTAAGACCGAACACAAGAAGACTCAGGACCGAGGCAAAACACAAAATGATAAATCATTTTTCATTAAGTATTAGAGACATATATTTTGTCAAAAAACGCTCTATAGATATGGAAGAAAAAAAAACATTTTAAATCACATCAATCATGATTAGAGTCGAGTCCAGATATGATTTTTGGTGGTTTATCATTAATCTTTATCAGTTATACTATGTCTGCTCCAAATCCATACTAAAAAAAGGCTAATTCCAACAATTAAACCACGTTTAGGTTCTTTAACGCTGTTTAAGTCCTTAAAAAAGATATTGTTGTAATAGAGCTTTTATTCGCTGCTTATTACTTGGCTTAATAGTTTTTTCAACTATATACTGAAAATCATTTTACTTAAATGTTTGTGAAGGTCAAACAATTCTTGAAATTTAACATGGGATCAGATTTTAATAAATTATAAGTAGCAATTTATTTTAACTAAAGCTATTATATTATCTAATCCATGCAATCATGGGCGTACCCAGGTTTTGAATTAGGAGGGGGGCGGCAGAATCTTTTTAACAAAAAATTTTTCAAAAATTTTCCTGAAAGCAAAAAAAAAATCTTTGTATAAATCTTATTTTAAATAGTAATTAACATTAAATAAACGATGTTTAGTTAAAGATGTTATTTTTACTTATATTAAATTAATACATGTTCTTCTTGATTCGTCTAAATGACATACATTATTTACTTGATTTGGGATATATGATAACCATGTCAACTCGGGCAATTTTCATATAAAATACATATAAATATAACAAACACAGTCTTTAAGTATAGTATTTTGAAAAAATTTAAATTTTTAATTGGTAAAATAATTCATCTATTTTACTGATAGGTATATCAATAAAAGTAATATAGTAGATTTAAAAAAGTTTATATAAGGGTTTTGAGAGGGGGATTGAAAAAGGTCCTCAAACGGATTTTATAAATCTGAGGGTTAAAAAACTGAGATTAAATTTTAGGAGAAATATCTCGATTTCTTTTTGCAAGTCAGCATGTTCTTAAGTCATCATCTTTCCGATATTATTGACTTCCACCAGGACATTTTGCGCTTGGCAATAATTAATCTTACCCCACCCATTTTATTCATCGATCAAAAAAGGGTATCACAAAGCTGGGCAAAGGGAATAAAGACAATATAATACAACAACCCAAAATATCTTATTACATATGCAA
Organism: Gordius sp. MW1; assembly: GCA_964036665.1. Classification (NCBI taxonomy): domain Eukaryota; kingdom Metazoa; phylum Nematomorpha; class Gordioida; order Gordea; family Gordiidae; genus Gordius; species Gordius sp. MW1. The sequence continues at coordinate 5,600,059 of OZ038529.1, forward strand.
TAAATTTCCAAGATGTTTGTTAAAAATATGCCGCTAGATGTTTGATTACGAATTTAGAAATAGTATAATTACTATTTGCAATTAAATTATCAATGATAACCTTTGAAAGTTTATACTAATATTACTCCCCATGGGATTGGCAAAAAAATATGTTCATTACTAGTCAAAAAATTTTTCTCTTTGTTTGTAATACTAAGATTTGAAGCATGTGACGGCCAGTTAAGCACAAAAAAATTACTCTCTTTCATAGGCGTAGCTGAGGGGGGGGGGCAGAGAGGGGCGCCTGCCCCCCTCTGAATTCAAAAATTTGTTGAATTTTATTAAAATTATGACTAAACTTTCAAAAATTTTGCCAACAGCCCCTAATTGTTTATTGCCCCCTTTAATTCCATTGCTGGCTACGCTCATGCTCTTTTATGTTAAAACTTTTAAGTTGTTGTCGATCAAATTTAGCATTGGCAGAATATTGCAAAATTGCAAATAATCCATTAAATTTTTAGTTAACAAAAATATTTTATTCATTATTAGATATTTAATTGTGATTTTATAAAAAATACACATTTTGTATGAATGAATAAAATGAATAAGAAACCTTTAAGCGTTCTATTTATAAAATATCCCAAAAGGCAATAAATTTAATTGATACATATGGAACCTTATTAAATATATTAGATTATTATGCAATTTATGGGTTTTGTATAAAGGATATAGTTTCACACACTAAAAACCATAAAATTCAGCGTTTCAAAACACAAAAATATATAAAACAAGAATTTCGTTGCAAAAATGTGCGAAAAATAATTCTTTTTGAAAACATTTACTAAAATGGGCACTTATAATATGTATATTAAATTGTAAAAATTCAAATATTAATGTAAAAACTTACTGTTTTAAGACATGGAATTGGAATGGGAATTAATGATTTGAATTACTAATTTTGACCCCAACTTAGGCAATAATTTAATTTTATCGCATTCGTAGTTAATTAAAAATATTTTCCCACAAAAAATAGGATTGAAATTTGTTCGGTGCAAAGATATTTGTCAGTTTTGTTATTAAAATAAAAAATAGGATAAATCAATATTAAAAATCGAAGTCGCTCCTTCCCCGTTTACATAATGTATAAAAAATATGAACGAGATCCTTTTATTATCACCAGCCGAGGCGTCATTAAATAAATTATTTTTATTATAAAATATAATAAAAACAAGCATTTAGAAACTGCTACTACTACCCCAATTATAAATAATTACATTGCTTTATCTCACAGTTTTAATCATAGATAATGGGTATGTCTTAATATTTGAGAAAAAATATATGTTTATTTCGACAAATGCTTTTAAAATTAATGTATAATTAAGTTTATTCGATAAATATTATAAATCTGATTAAAATTGTGTTAGATTAACGATTTTTAATCAAATTTTAAACTTCTTTAGATCTTTACATTTTATAATTTAAACAAATTATACTCATTTTTATCACTTAATATTTGAAATTTTTGTTTATAATTATTGTGATTATAAGCTTATAGATGAATGGCTTATTTTTATATTTAAATATAAAAATATTAATTTTTTAAATATAATTTATCAAGAAGCAATAGGGCAATTCAAATGACCTGAATTTTAGGTTACAACCAAAATCAAATCTTTTTTATTAAAATAAACAAATATGAAATAAATGATATCGAAATAATAATTTTCCATAAGCAGAAATATTTTTTCAATTATAGCTATTGTTTATCCTGTATTGTCAATATCTACGTATTTGATTCAATAAACTTTAAAAAAAAAATAATAATACCTGCAATTTTGTTAATTTTAGTGACGGAGATGGAGTTAATCTAATAAAGTCAGCTTATTAAGAGCCAAGAAACTTTTCAAGAGAGTATTCACAATATGAATTGTATTTTAAATATATCAATATATAATAAGAGCAATATTATATAGTATTAAAAGGTTAAAATTTTTGCATAAAAGATAAAAAAAATGTTTATTCTAACATCTTACGAGTAGGCGCTTAGAACTAACCAACTTTTCTAATTTTTTTTAACATGCTTTATTAAAGAAGAGTATTAAAAATATAATGGAATTTATAAAAAGATATTGAACAGACTCATTAGTAATTAATCTGTTAATAAGGTCAATAGATTTTGATATTATAATTATATATATATATAGATTATAATAACAAATTTAAATTGTAATAACAACATTAAAACTCTATTAAAAAACTATGTCGTTATTGATTATAATCCTACAATTTAATTAATAGTTTGAAATTTACAAATAAGTGTAAATTTAATAAATTAATGGGGTATGTATTGGGGGAAAACAAATCTTTGTGTAATATCAAACTCATACATTTGCGCAACATAAAGTACCTAAGCGTTTATTAAAGTAAAAATGAGAAATAAAGGAACTTTTATTAGAATTTAATCAAACTCCCATACATTAATAATAAACATTTTTGTATTACAATAATGATAATAATAATAATAATAATAATAATTTATGCGGTATACTAAATCATTAATAATATTATTATCGAGGGTAGTGATAAATGTTCCATGTATATAAACCTGAGGCGCATTTAATATATGTAAAATCACGTCCCTCCGCAATACAACACTTATTATTTATGATTTTATATATGAAACCGGACTCAATCGCAAGGTCAACAGATATTATTGGTATTGATTTGCAGATATGTCATGATATTACTTACTTATTAACAAAAATAAAAGTCTCAGCGATAAAATTATTGTAAGATTTCTTATTATATTTCTCATGATTTAAAGGGATGATGACTGAGTAAAGTAAAGTTTAAAGCATTCGATCTAGACGATTGCTTAAAAGTAATAACTTTCTAGTTTAGTAATTTGAAGCCCGGAGAAGTTGGTGCCTGGTTATTATTTTTAATATTGTGATATATAACAATTTTAATACAATAAAACACTATAAGAGTAGAATTTCTAAAGAAAGTTCATTATGTTAAGTGCCTTTATAAAAAATTTATTAGGCGCTTGCTCTTTGAGTACAAATATAAAAAAACTACCACATCTATAATTCATTTAATGAATACAAATGATATAAAATATAAGGCTTAATTAATTTTTCCGTAAACTACACTGGTTAAACTCTATAAAAGTTCTATAAATTTCTAAAATACATTGAATAAAATTACGATATTTTTACCACACCTCATTTGAATGCTTATTAAATATTTTTGAACTTTGAGAGAAAGATCGATTAAACTTTTCACGCCTAGACGATATTAAACATTCTTAAAAAATATATAGTTTACTTTTATATATAAATTATTTTACAAATTTAATAAGTTTGTTAATTTTGTGTCATTAAAATGTTTACTAACTTAAAAATGTTGGAAAATGTATAGTTCTATTATTTTATAATAAATCCTTAATAAGCGAAATAATTTATGAAAAATTTACTTGCTGAATAGTTTATCTAATAGAGTTTATTGTCTATAAGTCATTATAATTAAAACCCACAAAAGAGTCAATATGAATTTTTAATATTAATTTTAAGATTTCATTATCATGGTTAACTATAGTGGACTGAAGGTTTTTAGTGAAATATAAGAAAACTTATGCTCTAAAATACTGATTTAAATAATTTATTCTATTTATGACACGAACTTAATTAACAATTACCAATATGATATTTTATACTTTTTATCAAATCTTTAAATTTTGATTTTTGATATAAAAACGTATTAGTTTAAATTAAATGATTATATAAAACTATTTAATCAATTATTTATGAAACGAAATTGTGCAGTTTAAGTTTATGGTCAACTGCGTTTCAATTTTTACGGTCAACGACGAAATTAAATCAAGAAGACCAATCAAAAGACCGAACAGGAAAACGATCCTGGTAATGTTCAATACAAATCGAGGTCAACAACTCAAATTCGACGACAGGGCTTAGAAGTTAACGATCAGGTTGGTGGAGGTTATCGTGAAGGGTATGGTGTTGTAGTCCTACACGAATCAGAACAATTGCTTATATCTCTTCCCCATTGCTCTTACGCATTTTAACTTGGATCTATATACAGACGCGTATATATAAATCACGTGTAGATGTATATAACCATACGCGCGTTTTTCATTGGTCAATTATTATCTTTTGTTCACAACATAACATATGATGTAGTTTTTCTCGTTTCTAAAATTATCCATAATTATTATATATTCGCGCGATTCTAGAAGAATGGGAGAATAAATTCTTTTTATCACATTCTCAAATAATAAATAATAATTATGGATAATTTTAGAAACGAGAAAAACTACATCATATGTTATGTTGTGAACAAACATAATTGATGAATGAAAAACGCGCGTTTGGATATATACTTCTACACGTGATGTATATATACGCGTCTGTATATAGATTCGAGTTAAAATGCGTAAGAGCAAAGGGGAAGAGATATAAGCAACTGTTCTGATTCGTGTAGGACTACAACAGAAATATAATTAAATTATTTTAATTTTTAATATTCAGAATATCACGGGTTATTAATTTTAATCTTATTTAATTGAAAATATGTGTATTTGTACAATATACTTATAATGGTAATTAATAGCGAGTTAAATAGAATTGTCTTACAAATATTTAAAGAATATTTTTGGATTGAAATGATTAAATGTAATAACACAAATATATTTGTTGTAATTTGTGTATCATCATTTGTCTGTTAATGATTATTATCAAAAAATAATAAAAATCTAATAATAAAATCAAAACAAAAATGATAAAAAATAACTGATATATAAGGTGTCACTTACAATACCCTTATATTTGTTAATTGGTAAATGCTTATCATTTTCACTACTTTTACTTAAATATGATTGCATATTAGGATGTAATGGCAATTATTGTTTTTACAAATAATAAAAACTTTTAGTTAGAGAATATTAAATTTGACTTTTGATAAAAATGGTTAAAGGTCTAGTCTTTAAAAAATGTATTAAAAAATATATTAAATTTTTATGTATCTAATTGTTGCTTTGTGATAAGTCTATTCCACAAAATTAATAATTTATTCCTTTTAAAAGTATTAAATAACCATTAATATTTAATAGCCCTTAATAACCTCTATTTTATAGCTAGCACTTAAATATCACGTTAACACTGGGTCCAAATAGAGTTTAAAATAATTACGTTGTATCTATAATATAAAGTCCAACATATTTTAAAGGACTTCCTATAAAAGCTCTAATGATTTATAATCCCCTATAAAGGTTGCTTTAGGTATTGGCATCATTACAAATTATCGACCATGCTATTAAGAAGATTGTTATTAAGTCAATTTGCTACCGTTACATTATATGCCTTGATCTTAGAGTTATAAAATGACAAATAAATATGAACAAAGGCGTACTTCAGTTGAGACTTAGTGTTTCTCTATTGAAGTAAATTATATTTTGTTGATAGTTTTAGCTATAAATTTCAACGGATCCATAAAGTTCCCAAATTTTTTGAGTGGACTTTAGCCCAGTTTTTTAATACATTTATATTTACTATGATATTTCACGTTTTTCTATACAACCAACTTTCGCTAAAGGATAAGATTTTTTCTAATGTTAATTAGCTCCCTATGGAATACTAAATAGTTTCACTGGTAGATCCATCATGTTACCTATGTTTATCAACTAACTTGTAATCTTTATCGTTGTGTTATTAGTTTACAAAAACCACATTGATTACAAGCTTCTTCTTATATAGACGTTGTTCATTAATCTTTGAATAACGAGGGGAAAAAATAACAAACTCTCAAGTCATTTTACATGTTGGTAAATTTGACATTATTATGGTAAATCAATAAATTAGATAAAAAGGTATGGTCTAAAAGAAAAATATGAAGAGTGTTACCCATATTCCGTGCACCTGTACATTGATTGATGAGAATTACAAATAAATAGCCATTTTAGTCACGAATTTAGAATAATGTGAATAACTAATTCTTATAGGAAGTAAAATTATTGTAGGTGGATTTTCATTAGCGATTGATACACCTATTCTTATGTACATCTTTAAGTTGCAAACGATATAAATTATATATGAGTATGAAAAATTTTCACAAGCTCTACTTGAAAACTCAAATTGTTAGGTTAAAGGCAGGATAAACATGAACACCTACATCTTTTGAACAATTATCTCTAGTTTAACTAAAAGGTATTTAGATTCAAAACCACGCTTCGTAGTTAGTTACTTCTTTTTAATGTGCGAGGAAATGGCGGTGCATGTCGCGCACACAATTTTGTCCTGAAAATCAATAATTATACCTATAGTAAAGCTCCAAGTCTCGCAGTCGGAAAAAGAGCAAGTGGAACTTACTTTTGAAATTTAATATTTTCCGGTTGATAATATAATCATATTTTGTAAACTATGTATCTCTACTTTATTAAACAGGTGAAAATTAGTAAAATCTATAATAAAAACTAAAAAACATAAATTAATGTCTCTTTAAATGTTTAACAATTGAAATTAAACAAATTTTATTAAACAATTAAATATGGCAACGCCGGGGCATCACTGAAATATATACCAGTGAATAAAATTTAAAATTTGTTAAACTCAAGTATTATTTAAGTCAGGTTGGCCTTGAATATTGGATAATAAAACCATTTAGCCGATTTTTAAGGAAATACTGCTTAGCCTTACATGGCCTGCTAATTAGTTATTTTACTAATCGGGATTAGGTTTGAAGAAGTATTATTCCCAAAATTAGCATATAAATTAATTTTAAGGTTTAGTATAAATGGCCAAACTAAATTCTGTATGACGTAAGACTTTTGATATAAAAAACTTAAAACGAAAGCTACTACCGAGTTACTTATAGTTTCCTTACTTGAATGCGATAAATTTCTCATGGTAATGTTAAAGGATTATGACGATTAAAAGACTAGATTTCATATAAACATTGATATTTTGGCAATTTCTTTATTTGATGTTAGTAAAATTGGTAGTTTGGAAGTTTGCATATAAAATACGATGAGATGGCTTTAAATATATAACATTGACGGAATAAATTAATTTTTATAAACAATATATTTTTATAATTTAACTATAAACATGTTTTAAGCTAAATACTATTAATCTGGTTCGTCGTGAATTTGATTTATCCACCTATCTCGATTAGATACAATCATTTTAATGCAGCCTATAAAACAAATAAATAAAATATATAAATGAATAAAAAAACAAAAAGAGAAAAAATAAGCGGTTTTCGTAATTACTATCGAAATATGGATCCAGTTTAGCAAGCGCCCTAAAAAGGGGCAAACAAACGTCATTGAGCCAAGAAGCTTGTAATTTGGGTAACTCTGTTTCTTTTTCCCTATCCATCTCTGGTTTGGGTTGAATCTTAAGCAATTGCTTCTCCAAATCGCCTTGCGTAAAAAATTCTGCAGTCACTAGATCAACAGCCTATAACATTCAAAACTTTTAGGTAGATTCAATCAAAATTCAAGGCAATCATGTAATTTAATGTAATGTTTTTAAATTGTTATTCTTTTTTAAATAATTTTCCTTTTAATAAGCGTCTTATTTAACACGCTCCCTGGTTCGTATACAAAATAGTGAAGGGCTCGTGTTAGGTCGGATACAGGCTCTAAAACACATTATAATGATATTTTAATTGCTATGCAATTTATGTGCTCACTTTCCATTTGTTTTTTTATATACATACTGGATCATATGGGCGGTCACAAACTTATATGTAGAAATAAACCAAGATAAGAGAGAAGAAGAAGCGCGACTTCGGATCTAGTCAAAGGAGGGCCGAATTTTATTGCTGCCGAAAGAGGTGATAGAAAGGTGGAAAGGATATTTGGAAACTTATATAACGTCAAATGACAGATCCTCTGACCTAATAAAGCCCAGCAAATATTGTCGAATTATGTCAGCAGGATGAAGTCAAGATACAAATACAAAAAGGAGAATGAGCCAGATAGAATTCCCATAAAAACATGAGTCAGATGCTGAGAAGAAGGAGTCACGACCATGACGAATCTCTTTAGCAAGATATTATTAAAAGTGCCGATTCCTAATCAATGGAGAGCAAGCACGATTCAAAGGCAAAGGAGACCCGTGGCGATAACAGAATTCTGAGGTGAGTGGAAAACAAGGTTGAAAGATTAGGTGGAAATATCAGCTAACAAATTCGTATTTTTGGCCGGCATATCCACAATCGATTCAATTTTCGCAATAAGACAAATGAATTAATATGGAGAAAAGAGCAAAGACCTACATACGAACTTTAACGACTTATAGAAAGCTTGTGACACGGTCCCTCGCGATTTAATATGGTGGTGCTTGAGAAAACAAAATATCCCTGACGCCTATATACGGTTTATAAAAAAATATTTATAAATCTCAAATTCGTGCGTTAGGACGACAGTTGAAGACTCTAAACCTTTTCGGGTTGATGTTAAATTAAATCAAAGATTTGCCTCAAGTTTCTTTTTATTCAACATAAATATGGACACGATAACGAAAGACATTCAAAAGCCATCTCCTTGGTGTTTGCTATATGCCCATGATATAGTACTAAGCAAAGGAACAAATGAGAAAATATTTAAAAAAGCCAAAAAAATAATGGTCAAAGCGCTTAGCTAAATATGGTTTAATGGTCGACGATCGAAAAACGGTATACATGGAAATGAACTTTACAAACATCCCATCGATATATGACCATCTAAAGTACTTAAAAATAGACAGGCTTATTTACATACCTCGGTTGATGTAAGAGGAAGGTTGGGCAACAGAAATCAATGCCCAGATTCAAAAGAGATGGCTTAAATGGCGAAGTATATCCGGTGTAATAAGCGAAAAGAAAATGCCATAAATGGTTGAAGACCAAAATTTACAAATCCATCGTAAGGCCAATTTTATTACACGGAAGTGAAACATGGAGATCTAACACTACGTAAGAAATGTTATTAAAAGCCACGGAGATGAGAATGATACGCTGAAACGTATATGAAAATCCAATCCACCATAACCACCATAATGATAGATGACTGCCCAAAAATGGAACATGATTAACGAAATCAGCTGTGATGGTATGTAAGAAGCATGTAAGAAGGGATGCGAATGACGTAAGTCGAAATAGACATATAGGCGCCGAGATGAGAGGAAAACCTCCAATTACGTGGAAAGGACAAATGGATAAAGTTATGATAAACATTGAGATGGATCCGGCATAGGCCTTAATGGATTAATATGGAAGGAATCGATTAAAACAACCCCACGATTGCGGAACCAAATTCTCGACAAAGAATAAGAAAAATTAAACAACCACTATAAACATTATTATATACACCTTCTCATTCTTTATGAAAAACTAGCTGACCCGGCAAACGTTGTTTTGTTAAAAACATATTTTTTTTTAAAATAATGAAATTCGAGAAACTTCAGCCTTGTATGTTCGACGTCATTATTGTATATGATGTTATAAATGAAACTGGCCGGGAAATGTCCGATATTTTTAAAACTAAAAGGAATTTTAGGATTCTAAAAAAGCTATTTTACCCCTGGCCGCCCTGGGCATCTATGGCTAAATTTTCGCGCGAATCGGGCCGGTAGTTTTAGAGTTTAACCCTTTTTTAAAATGCAATGTCCGATATTTTTAAAACTAAAAGGAATTTTAGGATTCTGAAAAAGCTATTTTACCCCTGGCCGCCCTGGGCATCTATGGCTAAATATTCGCGCGAATCGGGCCGGTAGTTTCAGAATTTAGCCCTTATCCACATACATACATACATACATACATACATACATACATACATACATACATACATACATACATACATACATACATACATACATACATACATACATACATACATACATACATACATACATACATACAAACATACATACATACATACATACATACATACATACATACATACATACATACATACATACATACATACATACATACATACATACATACATACATACATACATACATACATACATACATACATACATACATACATACATAGACTTTACTATATATTGTAAATATAGATATAATAAAATCGTCTTTCCCCCAATCATCCATTAATTGTCGAAATTTAGTTAAGATAATTACATATAAGAAAGTAACCGATTTAGTTTTTCAATCGGGCCGTTTTTATCATATAAAATTTAATGTTTGATCTTGCAGGGTTCGATATTTTTAAATATAGCTTGGCAAAACCTTTCATTTCCAGCGCCAAAAGAAAAACAATCAATTGGGAAACAATTGTATAAAGTTAGGATAAGGCTAGCTATTTATAAAGTTCCTCTATAGAAAACATGTAGAATTTTTGGCGATATTAATTAATTTATTATAATAAAAAAACGCTTTTAACCATAGATTTCGTCAATTCTACTTCTAATTACAAGGCAATATTATGTTACCTGCTAAGTTTTTTTTGGGTACAAAATTATTTAAAGATATTAATTATGATGGAAGGCTTTCTAAAAAAATTATCTATTTTTCGGATATCTAGACTTTATTTTTGACAAGTATTTGCATCTATATAATAATAATGTTTTATGGCATTTAAAAGTAACATCAGATTACTATAAAAATGGTTAAATTCAATAAAATTTCGATCTATGGCTCTAGGCCTGCTCATTTATTTAATAAATTAAGCATATATTTTTAAAAGAAGGGAAGAAATAAATTGTCTTAAAAAATTAAAGGGTATTTAGTTTTAAAAAACTAATTGAAATTTGCCTAGCATAAAAGAAAAGAGCAAAATTTCTTAAAACTGTGATAATTTTTTGTTATAATTTATGGCTCAAAAGTGTTTCTTGATTTAAGGTGGAGGAATGGGGTAATCTCCTGTCGCCTTTCCCCCCCCCCCGCTCTCTTTTTACTAAACTTTAAGTCTATATTGGCTACATGCAAACCAAGTATATTTCGGTAGACTCTTAATTAAGAAAACCCAAAGCAATCATAAGAGAGAGACAAACCTTGCGTTGGATGTCCCATCGCTTGAAACAAGCAGAGAGGTCGCAAGCTGACATCAACATACCCATTAGCAAAAAGGTGTGACTCTCGTCGTACCAATCAAAATTGTCGTTATTAACCAACTCAAAGAAACGATCTCTCGTCCTGAAATGGACATTAAGATCCGTAGCTAATATGACCACTTTGAGGAGTCTTATAGCTGATCTGTATTCCTCAGGCGTAAGTCCGGCCAATATATTGTGGCCATCAGTGTGCAATATCATTATGGCCATGTTGAAATGGTGAAATTCCATGGTGGCTTCGTTCCCATACAACTGTTCCAGGGCCGAATGCGTCCTGTAATAACGATGAATAGCTTATTGTAGAACTAAATTACGCCTATAGCATAAGCTAAAATCTGAGTTGATTAAAACATATTTCCCAATACATATAAAACTTTTTGGTATTTATATTACTAAAGCGTCTAAATAAGATATTATAATGTTATCTCGTAAATTAAGCGAATATATTCATACCCTTCGGGTTTGAAATGTAATATTATTTATTTATAATTCAGTATCTAAAATATTTTTATACTTCGAATTTCGTTCATTACTCGTTGTACTATTTTACCCCATGATAAATTTTTTTAGTTCTCCATTAAAAACAATTTTTATCAGAGTTGTTTAACAACAAGATTATAGTTTATGACGGCGACCCGGAGGAGTCTAGGTCAAAATATAATTCCAAACTAACATTTAAGTAGAGTTGTTAAAATGCTAACTTTCTTCAACTCCAGCTACCATCTGCTCGAGTTTCTGCTCGGCCCTTGAGCATTTTTATATGCTACAGTTCTGCCTAGTGCATCGAACAGCGCGCACATATTGTGCTAACGCGCATATTAAGCAACTCAGTGTGCGTGCTCGCGTCTTGAGTTTGAAGAAAGTTAGCAATTTAACAACTCTACATTTAAGCTAGTGCCGACAATTGTATGCAAATGATTTAATTTTAAAAGTTACCCATTTTCAATATAATTTTTACACAAAAAATAATTTTAAAAACCAGGCCCCCTCTCCTTAAACTTTAAACTAGCTAGGGTGTTGTAAGCGTTTTTTAAATCTAAACTACTTGATTTGATAAGCGTTATTCAAGCCTCGGTGGTCGAGATCGTGGGAAAAGCAACCGACTATCATGGCCAACCAATTAAGTGGGGTATATCTTTGGGCAATATTGAAAGATCTCTAGCGATAAAAAATATTTTTTTACTAATTCATGAAAACAATTTTATCATTTTATTGGCATTTCTTGAATGAAATAAGGTTTAACGTAATAAAAATTTTTAGTTGAAAAACTATATTGATTAACAAACTCAAGAGGTATAAGATATTTTATAATTACAAAAATGAAAAAAATATTAACAAAAAAGGTAGAATTAAACATTATTAAATTTACCCTCATTATGGCATACATGGTTTGGGCTACGTTAAAGGCGTGACACCAATTATGATACAAAACGTTTCTGTAATTTCTTTTTGTGGTCAAAAACCAACGGCATAAAACCTTAATAAAAAATGCAAAATATAAATTAATATATTTTCTTATCCTCTTATATAAATATTAAATTTAAAATTAATATTAAAGGTAAATAAATACTATGAAAATAAAAATAAACTATTGAGCACAGCAGCTTATTAAAAACTTGAAGGACAACTAGTTTTGTAATTAACTTTGCAGCATTTATAATATAATAACCTCATAATCAATTTTGAAGAGATCCAAGAAATCGGCATCAATGAACATACGAAGTCCGGCTTCAATCATTTCCATCTCGCTCAAGCTAAAATCGTCAAACATTACATCTTCGATTCGTAATTCCTTGGCCATAGGGATGTGGGCATGCTAGTTTTTTTTGATATATAATGAAATATACCAAATACAATATTAAACATAACATGTTTCAATTATTATATAAAAAAATAGAATATAGATAAGGGAAGGTTGTTAAATCTAGTTTAGGGGCTAAACTAAATTAAGGTTCTCTAAATTAATAATTTGTAAAGAAAAAAAATCAGCAAAAAGGTTTGCTGAATTTATTGTTAGTAAATCTAAAAGTAATATTTTTTCCAATCATTTATCAAGACAAATAATATATTTTATTTTACTAAGGCTCATTTTTGTCCCTTTTATACCTCGCATAAACATATCAATAATAAAGACAAAAATAAATGACATTTCTCAAATTTATTACATGCAAAAACTATTATAGATATGAATTCTATAATTCAAAATAAATTATAAGATATATTACTTTAAGCTCCTGAACACGGTTATCTGGAGCCCGGACGTGATAGGACAAAACCTTTTATAATGAAGGATATCGTGAATACATAATAATAAAAATTTTCACATTTAAGTTATATTTAAATTTCCGCCTATGCTCATTCATTAATAAGCGAAAATTATTTAAAATTGAAATAAAAGTGATTTAAAGGTTATAAGCTTAACAAAAATTTCATTATCAAAATGGTATTATAATAAAATGAGCAACAAAATTACTTCTAGGGCTACAGACTTCATAGCGGTGGTGTCAGCCATTTGAAAGTATAAAAGACTTTTATCGTAGACAAGTCCACAAAATATGGCAAATATCTATATATAAAAAATGAATTAAATGTAAGCGCGTTTTTATAGTTTATTAGTCGTGAATGTAATTTTTTTATATCGTATTAATTAATTTTAAAACAAAAGTTATCTTAATAAAACAAAATTAATTTAAACGAAATTTCAAATAATAAAAATTACCTCTAGAAGCTCTTCGTCGTTTTTATTAAATGATTGATGGTAAAGTTTGTCAAAAGCTCTGATTTCCCCTAAAAGTTGAAGACAATTTAATTTCACATAGCATATTCAAACGAAAAAATACGAATAAAATTACAATAATTTTTACCTATGTAAATTTTGCGCTGATTCAGAATTTCAGTGGCAATAGTTCTTTCAAATAACGGTGTAGTTTGCAGTTCCTTTAGATAGTTGATGTCCATATTTAAAAATTAGTTAAACGAAGTTTACAAAATTCATTATTTAAAAACAAAAATTTAAATGTTTTTTTATTATAGGAATTTAAGGTTTTTTATTATATAACATAAAAACTGGTTTATTAGTAGAAATAGATAGAGTCACTATATATTTACAATATTTTTTCGCAAAACAAAACTTTATAAAGTGCTTCAACATAATTACCTTAAGTTCTTTTATGTTTGGGGCTAGAGATTCGCTAGTTTTACGTTGAGTAGTAATGGTAAATTCGATTGAATTTCTACTTTCCCTAGAACCAGATCTCATCCAAATCACACTAGATGAAAATAATAAATTTTTGTTAATAAATTAGTAATTTAAAGCTATTATGCTTTTTAACTTAAATATCATTGCGTTTTTTCCTTTAACGTTTTTTATAAGTTTGTGGGTTCATACATTAATCTAGTGTTGTAAAAACGGCTGGGTTTTGTTTGTCGATCTTTGCTTTTAGTCGACTAAACGTAAACAGACCAAACGTTTGACCAAGAATTTCTTTAGTCTGTTTTATGCGACTAAGAATAATAGACCAAAAAATCTTTGCTTTGTTTATGTGTAGTGGACTAAAACCATAGGTCTACCAAACACATCTCAGCCGTTTTTCCAGCACTAATCTGAAGCCTTAATTAAAATGCCCTTTTTATTCCTTAAAATAAATAAATTAAATTAAATGTAGATGTGAAATGTTTAAAAAATGTATATTTTGAACTTTAGTGTGTAAATAGTTAATAATAATGAATCGTAAAAATCTGAGATTCAAATGTCTAAAAATTTAACCTATTATCCGCGTCAGCTCCTGGGTCGTCTGACATTTCAAACGTACGGTTTACTATGTTAGGCCCCTCAAAAATAAAAATGATAAATTACTTTAAGTTAAAAGTAATTTTAAATAATTTATTTACAAGAAAATTTGATTTTAAATTTTCTACATTAAATTAGTTACAAATTACATCGATGTCTTTGGACTGAATGATCACGGTGCATTTATTGCATTTAAGCATCCAAATAACTTTTTTCATAATTTTTCTAATTCCTTTCTCCATATCTAATTGTTCTTCGTATAGGTCATGGATCAATTCGAGAAGTGCCTTAATTAAAAAAATTACTATATTTTATAGCCTTTTTACGATTAAATTATTAATAATTAAATTTAAAAAAAACAGGTTGGAGATAAAATATGGTTAAAAATTAAATTAAGTGTTTAAAAATAGAGTTGTGCTATACTTTGTTCCTTTCAAACTCCTTCCGGGAGGCTTCAAAAATATTAGCATTCTGCAGCGCTATCGCAGAAAATTTTGCATATTTTTGAAGAATCTTTTTTGTGCAATATAAATGATTTTATTTAAAATAATCGTTTTTACCGTTACAAATATCAAATTAAAGAAAAAATTTTCATCATTTATATTGAATTTTTCTTAGTTTACTATTTCGTCTTCCGCGTTAAACTGCGGCAGGTTCTTTTGATCACTTTCATTCTCCTCTCTCGGACTCATAAGGGAATCTGATCGAAGGCTAGTTGCATTTTTGATAGGCAAATATTTGTCTGATGCAACGCTATAAAATTTTAGCTTTGATTCTTGAGAGGAATGATACTCGGGAGAAACTAGGAAAATAAAAATTATTTTAAACCAATCATTTATAATTTGGGAGACTTGTTATAATTTATTTGTTTTCAGCTTTAACCAAAAGTGTTTAAATCTAACCTAGTGCTTTATTTCATCTTGGAACATGATTATAAAACAAGCTTTAATACTGAACTTGACCAAATAATTACAACAAAGTTAAGAGCGTGCTTTTAACAAAAAATTTGCGGTTTTAATTATATATTAGACGTTCAAATTTTTATAAATTACTTCAACTTTGTAGCATAAAAAATAGAATAAGTTAGTTAATTTTTGTGTGAAATTTGTTTTAAACAAGCTCATGTTTTAATTTAGGCAACAGTATAAAGGTATCCAAGTCAGAATCAGAATAATTTACGGATAAACTTGAGAATTTAAATGATATAACATCGACCAGCAGCGAGCCAAAAAATATTATTTAGACTGCTTGATAAATTGCTCCAATTTATTTATTCTTATTAGGTTATTAGATATAACCCCCTAACTTTTCTCTGGTTAAAGACACTTTTTAACTATATTTATTACTTTTTGCATCTCCGGCCACAGAGGCGTTACTAGAAGCTAGTAAATGTTGTAAGCAGTCACCATTATGGAGTATAGCCATGTCCAACGAACTAGATCTGCATCTAGCCTTACCCTCTGCGCTTATATTTTCGGACGCATCATCGGTCTGTTCTAGTGGACTCTTATTTAGTATTTGTATAACACCTATTACGGTATCGCTGATAACGTTTTTAACCGTGCCACCATCTAATTTAGGTTCTTCCAAAACAGTTTCTTCCGTCGTTTTATGCAATGGATTTCTCCCTAAGGAAGTCAATTCGAGAGGGATAAGTAACATGGAATTTAGCTTGTCTAGATCATTCAATCCATACCCATCCACGTCTTTGTTGAAGAGGGTATGCTAAGAGTTAACGATTCAAATTTTTGGTTAAAGAAGTTTTAATACTAGGAAAGTTACTTGCAGGCATTGTTTAAAAACATTTGCAATATAAAAAATCAAATATAAATTTTGCCTATTCAGATTAAACTTGAAAAAAATGCAAAAAATACGTACAAAATGAGAATAAAAACTAAAATAATAAAAGTTTCGCCCCAATTATAATTACCTACAATGTATATAAATGTGTCATATCCACGGGACCCTAAATACCTCGCCCCGCCCCTAATTGCCCCTGCCTTAATAGTCCCTTTCGGGTTAGTGTTCTACATATCGACTTTTTGTTCTCTCCGCCATAATAATTTATTATAGGTGTTTTTAAGGTTTAAAATGTTCTTTAACCATTAAGATTACTGGGTGTATATAAGGTTTGGGATGTTCTCGTTGGGGTTGATCGTTGAGATTAATGGGCTAGAAAATTAGTTTGGATAAGTTTGAAATGAGGCTGCGGTTGGTTTAATAGCTATTCCTTTTTAGGATAGGTCTGGATAATAGAAAATAGAAAATTAGAGCGATAACCGCATGGGGTTAAGGAACCCGGGGGAAAAGATAAAAATTAATCTAAAAGATTATACTCCTTTTACTTTACTTTTTTATTCTCCCCAAAAAGCTACCTGTACCTCACCTTCCCCCGATTTATGGTTAAGTTGTCCCCACTCTTCCCCAGCTAATTCTACTTCTTCCATTTTCTCGACTGTTTAATTTTACATTACTCTCATTCTGTGGCCTTGCGAACCCCCTACGAAACTCTCGTCCCTTCGAAAAACCCTACGACATATTTTGATCGTTAGACATTGTACGCTACCGTAATTATACGAATATAATAAAGAGTTAACGAGCCTAGTATCGAGTATAGTTTGTTCCCCGATTGGAGGTAGAATTATATCCTAGTACCTCAAGAGTCAATTATCCTTGCATAAACTCCCCCCTTCAAGATATAACAAAATGTAATCATTGCTTAGTCAGGATTTGAATTTAAAGGTGGGGGGGGGTAGTGTTTTTTTAAATTTATTATGATTCGACAACATTTTATATTGGAAAGGAAGGGAGCAGCTTCATATACCTGCCTCCCCTTGTAACTTTTCGATAAGAAATGTGTAATAAAATCAATAAGATTAACCACCTACATTTAATTGTTTTAATGATCCTCTAATCTAATCAAAGACCATATGTACCTCATTGCTTAAATTTAGTTTCTTTTATTATTCTAAGCTCAATTAATATTAGAGCTACTTAGTTACTTAAAATTACAATTTGATTTGTACGATGTGTACAAATGATAAGGAGGACATGTATATTATAACAATCACAAACAAACACAAATAAGTAATGTTGTGAATGAACGCGTTCAAATTTTTTGAAAAATTGATGAACGGCGTTCCTTTTTTTATAGTGAACTTTGAACGTGAACGCGTTCCTTTTTTTTGATGAACGCGTTCGATTGCATGGTCCTAAAAGCTTTGAATTAATGAGAAGGTGAAAAAATCACTTTTAAGGTTAATAGGCCAAGTAAAAATAGAGTGTATTGGCAAAAACATGATATATATAATTTACACATTCGTATTAATTAGCATGGTGATGTAAGATTGAATATTTATAAAAAAATATAGCTATTTGGAAAAAGATATCAACTTAAGTCAAAAGGAGCTTGGACTATTAAGATTTTAAAGTAAAGTCGTTTTTGATTCTGACATATATATACAAAATTGCGAAGTTTTTATTTAAAAATTTGTGGCTCAATTTAAAAAGTATGGTATTTTTTAATATTAAATTTTTTATTCGTTTTGTTAAAACTGAAATATCTGCTAAAATAGCTATTTTTTTGGAAAACATTAATCCCTAATAATTTTCTATTATAGAAAGGCTCAAATTAGAAAAAGTTCGAGTGCTTGATTTATGTGTGTAATGACAAACAAAATTAAACATTTGCTTCAAAACTGATATGTGAAACATTTTGCATGTGTAATTCAATCGATCAATATCTGACAAATTATTGATTATCTATATAATAAGGATGAATCAAACACCCTTCTGAATGAATCCGATATTGATCGGTTATGATCAGTTGCTGCAAATGTATGTGTATGTATGACTTTGATTAATCAAAAAACTTTAGTAAAAAAAGTATGCATAAAGTCCCCTCTCTCCTTTTTACCTTTCATCGCCTCCCAGATTAATAAGAATACGGATATAATGCCTTTCATTTGAAGACATGGGCGTAGCCAGGGGGTGGGTAAATGACACAAAAACTACAATACAAAAACCCTTAAAAATTACAAAAATTTATGTTTTTCCCCTCCCCCTAATTGAACTTAAATCATTTTCGTCCCCCCCCCCCCCTAATCCAAAAACTGGCTACGCCCATGGATGAAGATAATGTAGTAAGTCAATCAAATCAAAGACATAGCAACTATCCACTTAAATCACCCATAAATTATCTATATTGTTATAAAATAGCCTAAAAAGGGGTAAAATAAGGGCAAAAAATTTTTGTAAACCAAAATAAAGAAAAAACTAAGGCCATAAATTACCTCAACGGGTTTGGTAAGGTTGATAGGCTGTACGGTGACCAAACAAGTAGCCACTAGGCTTGCGCAATCCAATGAAAGAGTTTTGGAGATGTCGCGAAACATGGTCTCTCGAGGGCTGTCGCATTCAGTTTGTTGCAAATCGCTGGGCTTAGTAGCGGTTTGATTAGAATGAGGATCGCACCTAAAATCTCCCTTTAAAACTAAGGTTCGCCCCGTGCCATCCAGCATAGTACCGCTATAATATGGCTCAAGTAAATAAAGGCGAGAGGCGGCGGAATCAGTTAGCAGGGCTGAGCTCATTAACAGGGCCATCATGACGTTAGTTGTATCGAGGAGTTGAAATGTGTGGAAGAGGGAATTTAATAGGGTGTCTTCTTGGTGACACTTTTTTAAATAGGCATACAACAGCCTTTCAAATTTAGAACCGGCCAGCGAACTAGGCATCTGAGAGATTGATTCTGCGAAGGTATCGTGAATGATATTTGGTACAAAGGATTGTCCATCGCGTTGCGCCTTATCACTCTTGTTTGAGGTTTGTTGAAAGAGATTCAAAAGGAGGGTTGATATTTGGTTCGGACATTTTTCGAGCATCAAAGGCGTTTGTAAATCACCAAGATCTCGAGGGGGTATTTCTATTTTAGATTTTATAAGGGAATCGAATGTTATATCGTCGGGAGATTGTGGGCCGGTTCGTGTTTTAGGAGAAAGGTCTTTCCCCTTGCACAATTTATCCACTTCGGCGGGAACGCTGGCTGAGTGGGGAAGGGAATGAATCAAACGAGATCCCTTAAAGCTCGATCTCTTAGATGCAAGACTAGCCGAACTGCTGGCATTTCCAGAATCCGTATAATCAACTTGATTTCGCGAGATCCCGTTAAGGATCTTTTTTTCTCCGTGCGGCAATTGCTGCTGGTAAGGGGGCAAGGAAGAAAAGTTGGGTAAAGTCGCGTTAACGCGTTGGGCTATTGAGTCGTCCGGTGTTTCAGGATCATTAACTTCCATAATGGTCGGACAAGTATCAGTAGCAACTAAACTTTTTCTCCGGTTTATGTGTTCGGTCAAGCTGTTGTTACGGCGAGAGTAGGGCCTAGTGTAAGCCGCCTGGTTTGGAGTTATTTGAGAAGCGGAGACAATATCTTCACGTTCAAAACTTCCCTTAGCTCCCGACCCGTAACCCAATGGCCATTCGCTATGCGATGGTAACGAAGAGATCGAAGATCGCCAACAACTTGAAGTAGATGAACCAGAGCTCCTTCGTCGATCTCCGTTCCCCAAATCTAAGGAATTATGGCGGATCAAATAAAGAACGTCAATAAATTCTTCGCTAAGTAATAATTCGGAGTTGCATGTTGGACACTTGGCTACGAATGTTGTGGATGAATTTGAGGAGCAATCGTCGTTACAACCGCATTCGCGACATGTGTTCGGTTGAGATTGCGATTGATTTATAGTGTTGTAGCAAGAGTCGTTTTCGTCCTGCGAAGAGGATGATCGCGTAGAAGTTAGCGATAATTTGCGGAAAATATTGTCGAGAGCAATATATTTGGAAGGAAGTTTATTTGAGTCATCATTGATCGTATCCAAATTGCTTATCGCGCTCAAGCACTCGCCTTTATTTGGGTCGTGACTGCTGTGGCACTGACATTGGCACGGAGTGCAAGAAGAAGCCGTTGTACTCGTAGAGCTGCGTCTGCGAGTGTTTAATGGAGCGACAAAATCGCGTTGTCCCTTGCTTAAGACTATTTTTGGATCATTTGTATAAGGCGGTTTTAGCAAGACAGTATAATCGTGAAAGGTTTGACGACGTTTTTGAGAGGCCTTTTGAATATCTTTGCATGTTTGGCGAATGTCAATATCATGACCTGTGAGAATGTTATCGTTAATCAATCTTAAGGTCAATGTCGGTTCGACGTATGAATGCCTGCGAGTTATGTCAGTTAATGATCCGATATCCTTTCCCCGAATGATTTTATCGACGATGTCAAAATCACTGCGATCGCCGTCGGGTTTAAGTAAACTTAGGCGAGATATAGAATCCGATGAAGAACGGCTAGTTCGTTTGCTACTTGGACTGGAGGATGATGAGGTGGATAAGGGATCACCGAATAGGGAAGAATTTTTACGACTCAACCAGAGATATTCCTGGAAATTTTTATAACCTTGCTGGTTGAGCCATTTATTAATGAGCTTGAAATTCGCGTGCTGTAAAAAGTATTCCTCGAATTTAGTGTGGTGACTGTCGAGCCATAGGAAAACTTCGTAGCTACTAGTTCCCTGCTTTCCCGCACCGGCTTCTGCATTGGAAGAAGAAGTATTGCCTGTGTTGCAATCGTTTTGCTCTGGTAGTGAATTTATTGGGTTATCGATACTAAATTCCTGGGAAGTTTTAAAACCGTACTTGCATTGATTAAGTTGTTGTTCTATCAGTTCGTGCCCGTGAAAGGCATTGGGTGGTTGGCATTGTTCGCCGACATTGTCTTTGGCTTTGCCCTCTCGTCGTGTGTTTTGTTTGTCAGAGGTGAGGGGTGGAGGAACGTTTATTTTGTCAGTCGAAAGAGTATCGTCGTTTTTAGTTGGGAAACAGGGCGGGTTTGATAATAAGTTTTTAGATGATGGATTAGGGTCTTCTCCTTCTCCCCCCGTTATCACTTGTTTGTCGCAAACATAACCGACTGCTCGCTTTTGATTACGATTTAAAAGAATTTTTTTACCCTTTTGCCGCTCAGCTACTAGAGAGGTGGATTGAAGAGGGTAGGGTGGTTGTGATGGTAAATTGTTTTCCCTTTTGCCAATATGAACCCCACTGGCCTCAAGGCATCTCGATGTTTCGTTTTTTTTGGCGTTACCTCCCTTATCTTCTTCCCTTTCTTCATTCAAGGAACTACCGTTACTCGTCACTTTATTATCGAAGGAAAAACGTTCACCAAAATTATACTTATTTCGGATATCACCCTTTATATTAAAGTTTGAATCATTTGCGGAATTTAGCGAATGCGTTGAGGTAACCTCGGTTTTCGCCCCTTGAGAATGTACACTCAATTTCGCTAGATTTGGACTGCTACTTTCCAACACGGTGAAATAGGTGTAGCGTTTGTTCCGAACTTGGTTATCTTCAGACTCTTTAGAAGAAGGCGACCTATTTTGCTTTGAGGAAATAGGAGAAAAGATAAATTCCTTCGATATTTTGGATCCTAAATCCTTTTTGGAAGGTCCCGATGTGTCCGATAGCATATTGATGAAGGGTAAGGAATTGCGTTATAGAGTCATCAATTTAATTGGTTTTCATAAATGTTATAAAGGAATGGCGATGATATGGGCAAGGATGCGCGAAGGTAGTGTAAATATTGATACGTTGTCCCCCAAATTCTATTTTTCAACCTCCGCCTGTTATTAAGATACCGTGTAGTGTAGTAATTTTGTATATTTTAGTGTTAGACTGTTAGGAGTTTTTTAGTCAAATTTTTTGTCTTAATTATAAAAATTTAATTTATGGTAAAGTAAACATTAAGCTAGAGATCAATCTCAATAATTATTCGAAAGAAAAATAATGTCGGGTTATATCAGCTAATTTGTCAATGCGAGTGAATATAACGAGAGCCTATAGGAGGGGTATATTAAGTAAAAATATTGGAATCGATATCGCTATGACTTACTAAATATACATTTTCCCCATTTTTCCGTCATACCTTGTTTATAGATGAATAAACGGAGAGGGTGATAAAATATTTTCTCCTTCGCGCGTTAGTAGGCGGATATTTTGACTTTTAACCTGATGCGCTAACCTATAATTAGTGTATACAAAATATTTATTTAATAGTATATACGCCCTAAAGGAATTTTATTCAAATCGCTTTAATATAGACGCAAATTCGCTCAAGGGAGATATTAATTTTTGGGGGAAGGGGGGGGGGCCAATTATGTTATCTTCGTAATTGGCATTATAGATTTATTTATTCTAAACAAACTTCAGATAAGAAAGTGAGGGGTATTACACCCGTACCTGCCGTCCGAGAGTAATCTTGTGCTGATTGTTTGATTATAGGAATTAATTAACTCTTAAACTATACAGTTTTATGATACCGGTTTGTAACATCCTTGGTACCGCAATATTTCACTGTTACAGAAAAAGCCTAAAATGTAAAAAAGAATATTATGTTATATCCTCTTTTTAGAATCATTATTTATTCCACAAATATGATTTCGTTCATATAAAATTTTCGTTGCTACATACCCGACCGGATATAAATTATCAAAAAATTTATAACGCTAATGTAGAATATTAAAATTTAAAAAAGTTGACACTTTTTTGGGGGTTTTAAATTCAAATAAAAAAGTTTTAAAAAAAAATAGATAAGTGCAATTTTATTGAAATATTACATTCATTAGATATTTGTGAAAATAATAAGCATGTTGAAGGCCAGAACTAATTAGTTTCATTTACAATTTTTCGCCAAGCCTAATCAAATCAATCATAATTTGCTAATAAATAATTCTGTAATGAGCAACGCAAGCCAACACAATTCGATCCTTCACAGTAACTAATTAAAAAAATTATTTTCCAATAAAGTTTTTGGAATTACTTCTCTTTCCAAAATTCATCTCTTGCAATGATAAAGATAAAATATATAACATTTTCCTCATTGGGGTACATAATGTCCTAACAAAACTCCTGTATGTTGGGGTTTTAAAACATAATTTGGGGATGCGATCAATAATGTATTGAAAAACAACCTATTTATTATATGCTGTGTGAAAAGATTATTAAAGTTAAAATTGGTTTTTAATCCATTAATTAAACTCATGGCGTATAAAAAAATGAAACAACTGTTAGTTTGGGTAATGAAGCGTGTGCTTAAAGATAACATCAAATTTTGCTCCTATAATACCTTCCCACTATATCGTTTCGTCTCTATACATCTGAGTAAATAATCAATCTTGTATTTTTGGTAGATAAACATTTTCTCAAACTTTAACATTGCTAAGTATGCTGGTATGTTTTTTTTGCATGTCGCTGTTTATGAAATTGAGGATTTTCGTCGAAGGTCGCTTTAGTAGTTGAAAATGTTGAAACCTAAGGTTGGCTTCGGGCCAAAAAAATGCCAATTCTCAACTTATAATTAATGATGACCGCGTAACCGGTTGATAAGATAGCAATAAATTAGGGAAAGAGAGAAATGGGTTGGGGACAATTATAATTTAGTCGTAGATTTACAGTAATTACTAACTATATCGGAATAGAGAAATAACCATTGTTAACCCTCGAGAGTATTCCTGAAAATCCCGAACGCGAGAGCATTCGTGGGGTATAACAACTTTACCCCACTTTTTAACTTCTTATCAAAGTATTCTTTCAAAACCTTTCAAATTTTAAACATGTGTGTTTATAAAGGTCTTAAGATTGATGGTATAAATTTTGATACGAATCTAATCAACATCACAAAACTTATTAACAATTTTCTGGACCCCCATTTTTATTTTGGTTATTTTAGAGCTTCCCCTCATTTTACCTATTAACATCATATACCTTAAAATAAATCAAAATAAACGTGATTTTTCATTAAAAGAATGTTCAAAATGTAATAAAAACACAAATTGTAAAAGATATCATCATACAAAAAAAATACATACATTTTTTCAAACAAAAAAAACTTACGTAAGAGCATTCGTGGGGTAAACAGAACCCCACGAGCCAAAAAAGCTTCTATATTTTAAAAAGTATAAAGCCAAAACCTATGAAATTTTCACCTAACCTAGTTCTTGATAAAATATTAAGCTACTGAAAAGACCAAATTCATTAGACTTAAATTGCGTTTTATATTTTAATTTATATTTTGCGTGGGGTTTCGAAATACCCCACGAATACTCTCGCGGGTTAAATGGGCCTTGGGCTTATTTTATTATTTATAATAAAAGTATTTGCAGCAGTTTAATAAAGTAAATGGATTGAAGTGAAGAAAGATTGTATCTCAGTTTGGACACTTTTTGATTTATGCCGCACTACCCCACTAAAGTTAATTTGGCCTCCCCCCTCCTGCTCTCGACACGACTACGATGTTAGCTCAATGACACTGATACGCTTGAATGTGTCGATTTGTCATGACAATATAATGAGCAATTATGTATCAGTGGCGTTTTTAAATGGTTATTTGGAAAAGATTGGGATGAGAGATCACACTCGGAAGATAATGGGAAAAGTTTTTTTTAATAAATCGTTTATTTGGTTTGTTCAAAATTGCACAAACTGTTTGACCGGATGTAAAGTCATGGATTTTGTTTTACAGTTAAAATGGTTGCATTAATAAACAATTAACAAAAATGTTAATTTTTATTAGTGTGTAATATTTATTTAAATTTTGCATTGAGAGGCTATTACCCAAGCGTGATAATCCTAAAAAAATAATTATTTTCAAAGGATTTGGATATAAATTTTTTTAGAAATATTCTCAGTATTTTTGTTTTAATTTTCCATTATCTATTCAGTATCCACTTCCACGCTAATGTTATTAAACTTTTCCTTCAAAATACACTTTAAACTTAGCCATGAATTATTTTTATTGAGGTTAGATCAAATTTATGAGTTCTTAAAGTCAAGTATACACATGATTTAACTATTATTTTAATATTTGTTATATTAAAATTAAGATATTGCCAGGCACAGGCTAATAATAGTTTTTTATATTTTTTTTAATTTAAACAAAACGGAGTTAATGACGATTATTAATTGCTATGCAATTTATGGGCTCACTTTCCATTTTCCGATGTCTTGTCACGCTCTTCGGTGTCTAGCACCGAATGTCTTGTCTTGCACCGAATGACGCTGTTTACTTTTATTATTAATTGCTATTATTAATTTAACTAGTTTTTGGGTTCGAATCCCGGGGTTTTTTTTGACTCTTATGATTGTTCTTGTTACTACCATTGATAATAAGACTTTTTGGCCGTCCGTTGGGTGCTGCAATGAAAAAAATGACCATTGGCCAAAATGTGTATCAAGTTTTTTTTTCATTTTTTTTTACTATTATGATTGTTCCTGTTACTACCATTGCTATTATAACTTTTTGGCCGTCCGCTGGCTGCTGACCGATGAAAAAAATGACCATTGGCCAAAATGTGAGTCGGAATTATTTTTTTTTGTTTTTTTGGCTAACATTCACAATTACCCAATGCCCTCCCTTAGCAGAGCCTATGCCTCTAATGATATGGGTCCCTGTCCCCCCCCCCCTACAAAAGCCTATGCCTCTCCTGATGTGGGTTGGATTCCCGGAGAGGCCAAAATTTTTTTTATTTTTTTTGTTTAAAAAATATATTGGTCTTGTTAATACCATTGATAATAGGACTTTTTGGCCGTCCGTTGGCTGCTGACCAATGGAATGAAATGACCATTGGCCAAAATGTGAATCTCAATTATTTTTTTCGTTTTTTTTTATATTATGATTGTTCTTGTTAATACTATTGATAATAGGCTTTTTGGCCGTCCGTTGGCTGCTGACCAATGGAAACAAATGACCATTAGCCAAAATGTGAATCGAAAATTTTTTTTTCGTTTTTTTTTGACTCTTATGAATTTATATCCACTTTTACCGTGTCATGGCTGCTGACCAATGGAAAAAATGACCATTGGCCAAAATGTGATTCGAAAATTTTTTCTCGTTTTTTTTTACTCTTATGAATTTATATTCGAATCCCGGAGAGTGCAAAATATTTGTATAAATAACTAATCATTTTGCATTTAATACCTCCCTATAGGCCTCGCCCCTTCCCACCTTTCTCGCCCATAAATTGCATAGCAAATATGCTACTTTTATACAGAGTATAGAAGAGTTCGCCCTTCCCTTCCCCTCTTCCCTTCCCTTCCCTTCCCCCCTCCCCCTTCCCACGAGGGCCGAAGGCCCGAGTTTATTTATACACCCTCAATTGAGGTCTATATTTGAAAATTAAATAAATTATAGTTATGCTTGGCCAATAAAATTTAATGAAAAGATTTAAAATTTTCGTCTTCAAAATTGATTCGACTTATTATTACTAAAATAATTAGAAATGTGACAAAAGAAATCTTGTGCTATAGATGAATAAATTAAACTCTCGTTTACTTGACATCCCAAATTGCATCGAATAAATTTGTCCCGACATCTTACGCTATGGTCAAAATAAAGAAGGAGCGCTTGACATATTAAATTTTTAAGCCTTCGTTTATGAGAGCAATTTCTAGTGAGATCAAAAAGAGTCTTTTTTAATCTATATTTATAAATTATATTTATGAGAAGTGTAATTGCTAACTGGTAAGTTGAAATTTAGTGAAAATAAATAAAATAATATGACATAAAAATTCTTACCATCTTATTAAATCCTTAGTACTTATAAATAATTTTGTTTGTGCATTGTACGTAGATATTAATAAATTTAGCCAAAAAATAGTATATGCCAGATCGAATGATTAAATGTAATTTAAGTTTAATTTAAAATATATTATATACCATTTAAATTTTTTTTACCTTGCTAACAGAGTTTTAAGGCATATCTTATACTACTAACAAGTAATTTTAATATTTCTCTTTTAATTTGCAACGTAAATTGCTATGCTATGCTTAGCCATAAAATAAGTACATATAAATTATGCAGAAATTTCAAGTAAAAAAATTTATAGCACAAAAGCTTTGATATTCAAGCAAAAATTAAAGTTGATTACAAATTATAAGAAATAGGTATCAAATAAAATTCTCTAATTTTCATACGCTTATAAATACTTTTTGAAGCATTTTATATTTATTTATATAAATTAATTTATCTTTCCATTCGCTCATTCCCTCATAAACATTGGTCAAAAAAATAGTTTGGCTTTCACTTTATTTGATGAATATATTAAATAAATAAAATGACGGAATACAATATAGAAATATTCAAAAAATAAACCTTAGTTAAATTTAAATGCTATTTTTTGACTATATTATTGGACATCATGTGCATGTTGTTACATCTAGAAAATTAATTTATTAAAAAATCGGAAAATATTAAATCAAGTGCGTCGTGATTTAAATTTTTTAAAATAAACCTTATCATTATATTTATATATAATATCAACCATCGTTATTTTGTCATTCGAACTTGCAGGTCTGGGGTACTTTTATTACACTATTCGTCCATACTCCATATAAAGGTGCACATTTGCTATGTAATTTAAAGGAGTAAGGTTTGTTATAAAGCAACAAACTAGACAAGCTGCCATAAAAAATGTATAATTAGTCAGAGCACATCGACGAGATCGAAAAAATAAAAACCAACCAGCGATCCTTAGCTAGTCTTTATGCGAAAGCAAAAAAAGTTTTTTATGGAAGCATAAGTTTCAATGGCAATTAAAAAAATTAAAAGTTGTACAGGACAGGACAACCAAAAGCGGCCCAGAAATTGCATAGCAATTAAAAAATAAGGTGAAGTTTGGGGGTTGAAATTATAAAAATATTCAAAATTCAAACTATCAAGGATCCATGGGAGTACCCAGGGGGTGGGAGGGCAGCTGTCCCCCTCTGAATCCAGAAATTCATTAAAATTTACTATAATTAAGGCTTAAATTTTGGGAAATTATTATTTTGCCCATCCCCAAAGCATTATTGTCCCCCTCTGGTTTCAATCCTGGCTACGCCTATGCAAAGATCAACAATATTCAAATATTCATGATACCAAATAGTGAAGATTAATTTATATTAACCGTGGATAATTCCAAATTTTTGCTTAATTCAATCAATGAATTAACCAATTTGTTAGAGAATTCATCGTGTTATTTGATTAATGAACACCTCTCGGTCCTTTTGAGTATATAAAAAAATCAATAGTAGTATAATATCGCCCAATCATGCTCGGTTGTATGTACCCAAATGGAATAGATAATGTTGAACCCAAATAAATGATTTAATTAAGGTAAGGGGTCGATGATTTGACATGATTACTAGCAGTATATTGGTTGGGAATTTGATGGGCTCTTAAACAAACCGTGAAACAAATATTAAAAATGGACAATTTTTTACTATTAATTCAAATTATTATTCAATACTTTATATGTTTAATAGCTTAATTATATTCATCCTATCCAGTAATTAAGGTAAGCCTTAAAAAACATAAATTTTATTTTACGATCATCATGTGTAAAAAATAAAAACTTAATTTAAAGTATCAACCGTGATTCAATGTCCAAAATTTTTTTATACTTAAGTTAATTTTTTTCATTAAACAATATCATATTTTTAAACTTAAGTTAATTTTTTTTCATTTAAACAATATTTTAAATATTAGGTGGATGAGTTTCTACCCGATTGAAAGAAACTCATCAAAACAAACCCCACCACGACATTAAGACCAATTACTTGATAAAGAAGGAGAAGAAGAATAACTTAGAGACAAAGGGGAAAATTGTTCACTAAAAAGATCTAGAATATATAAGGACAATTACGGCATAAATAATTTAAGTCTACAATTATATGATTCAATTTACAATCATATTTTATATGTATTAATAGTTATCCTTGAGTGTCCAAGCTAACTTTGTTTAAATTTGATAAATAAATATTTTCATTATTTAACTGTATAAGTTTGTAGTAACCATAGACTAGATAGACTGCTCTTGCCATACGTTGCATATGGTTAATTGTGTGTCAAATTTTCCTCCATTTTGAGGGGAGCAATTGGTGTATTTTTAACCATGTAAATAATTTGCTCTATAATAGTCAATTTGCCTTCATCACTAGTTTATAAATTAAAGCGAACGTAAATAAATTAATATTATACAAAATAGCAATTAAAATTGATGGCGCTATATTATTAAACAAACTTTAATCGCATTTTTACAATGTATTTTTTAAATGATATTTATTTTAAAATGCTGTTTTTGATATCTACCCAATTCAATATTTTTTTAATTGCTATGCAATTTATTATTTACCTTTTTAAGATTATTTAATTTGCGAGAATTACGAATTGAATTTCTATAGGCTGAAAAATGGGTACACATTTTGTGCGTTGATAAGCAGTCTATCTAGTCTATGGTAGTAATTAATAATATTTAATTGATTGCTCGTGGCATTTAATTTAAGTCTACTTCAATTGACTCATTTATATTACCTTATATAACTCGCGACGTTAATTTTTTTTTTTAAATATTAAAAGTTTATTGAATCAAATACGTAGATATTGACAATACAGGATATGAAATAAATATATAAAAAAAAAAATCAGTCTACATCGAAATCATCAGCTAAAAGAGGCCACGAGTCGGCCAGCGATTTAAAGTTGTATCTCGCTATAAGGATACCGAGTCTTTGTTTTAGGAGAAAGGGTATAGAATGCTTGGAGGGAGGTGAACGTCTTCCTAGCCCCTTAAAAAAACCTAAAGCTTGTTTACCAAAGGTGCCCGAACATGAGGCAACCAAAGGGATAAAAATGTTAGAGTCCAAAAGGGATTTGTATTTATTAAATTTTCGCCCCTCAGCCGCCAAAGTTAATTGACTAATCACATATAGCTCGCAGATTTACCACTAAATGTTAATTGACTTAATGTATTATTTCGATTAATTCGCGATTATATAAAAAGTGTTTTACACTTCTTTTCTAACGAACTCTTTTCTTATCTTTCATTTTATTTTTATCTTCAATAAAGGGTACCTCCTCCTAGTAAGTTTATCAATACTTGGAAGAACGAGGAGGTACATGTTTTTATTCTTAAAAAATAGTATGCTATTATAATTTGAGTAATCTATTATTGCTTTTAATAATAAACTGTTTTATATTACCTTGATTCAAACTCTCTCGCAAATTACCTAAAAATTTGTAACTGATGCTTTATAGCTTGCAAAATATTATATTTATATAATTCTTTTGAAGTTATTATTCTTAAAACTTTTTTTTAATAGAAGAAGTAAATCGTCTTCAAATTGCCTCAAGTAATAAAGGAGGTTACAAGTAAAAAAAGAGGTTATGAGACCCAAAACGGAGCCCTATTTAAAATAAAACCAACTATTTTATTTATTATAAAATAATTATTATATATTAAATATTTCAATTATTATTTAATTATTATTACAACAGCATATGTTTAAAAAATGTAAAAATGAAGCACATATCAAATAAAAATTTTGTATCACGATCCTATAATATCAAAATAAACAGGCTAACTTCGAAATTACATTATAATTAACCAAAAAAATATATTTGAGTATAACAAATTGTCATACAAACCAAATTACTATATTTTATTTTTGATATAAATAACTCTCAGTCTCATTTAATAAAATTCGTTAAATACATGATTCGCATGAGAAATTGGCGGCCAATGTGCAATCTTGAATCACTCTCCATAATTAAATTGTACCCACCTTTATACGTCATAACTTGACCTTGTAGATCAATTCTTTCTCTACTCGAATTGTTATGTTTTGGGATAATTAATGCATGATTAAACCTATAAGCAATTGTTTGTTTTTAAGATTTCTTTTAACTAATTAATTCATGGGCGTAGCCAGGGGGGGGGGGAAATTACCAAAAAAAAATTTGTCAATGCAAAAACATTGAAAATATAAAAAAATTATGTTTTGCCCCCCTCTAATTGAACTTTTAAACGTTTTGCCCCCCCCCCCTTAACCTAAAACCTGGCTACGCCCATAAATTGATTCCTCGCATTACTTAAGACCCTTACAACTTTTTAAATGTTTTTAAAGGGGTAATTTCTTTAATAATTCTAAAATTTTCTATGTTTTTAGGGAGGGGAAACAAGTTTATTTTACTTTTATGCGCTGAATAGTGGGGAAAAAGAGGCATGGTGGAGCTGTAAAAAATTACAGGGGATTAAATTACATGATTCAAAACAGTGCATTCATAATGGATCAGTTTCAAGGTCCAAATTCAATCGAAAACTTGATTTGTGCTTTGAAACCGTCCCCGGGGTGTCATCAAATTATATTTATACAAGCTTTGGATTAAAATGTTTCCTCATTCCAATCCCACAAAACCATCTGTATGTCCGAAATAAACGGGGTAAGGGAAAAAACTCAAGGACGCTCAGTCCTTGTCCTTACATATAAGGAGAAAATTAGTTTTCAAGCTGAATATTAATTAATATTAGTGTAAAAAGCCGTTGTCTACTAATTGAGCTATAATAAAATAGGAGAGCATAAATTCAATATTTTTTGCGGAAAAATTGGTTAGAAAGTGCGAGTAATTCACTATAAAAATAGCAAGGAAATGTTTTTAAATTTTTTTAAAATCATTTATAACGTGAGCCTTAATTTTTTTAACAAATTAATTATAAGACAGGCATGAACGCATCTTAAGGGTGTTTTAAGACAAAATGATGATATTTGAAATTTTAGCAAAAAATTTGTTGATTGTTATGTAATTTTTCAATATATTATTTTTGAATTTAATGGGACAGCGGAGAAAGGTATATATTAATTACGCGTTCAAGAAAAAATAATTGTTCTATTATAATTTATTTTAGGTCACTAATTATCTTATAGGTTGGAAAGAGTGGTATCTCATGCAATATTAAAACTTCTATCTTGGTAAAATTAAATCTAGTTTTTGGAAAAATATCCTTAACCAGTGGTAATTAGGCAGTTCACATGGGCGTACCCAGGAATGGAATTAGTGGGGGGCCATAATGATTTAGGGAGGGGCAAAATCTAATTTTTTTTTGAAATTTAGTTGTAATTTGATAAAATCATTAAGTTTTTTGGATTTAAAGGAGGGTAAGCCCCTCCCTGCCACCCCCTGGCTGCGCCCATGGCGGTTCATATAGTTAAATACTCATTTTAATGACTCTAGTGGTTATAGTCAACAAATATTAGTATAGGGTGTCCAACTCAGGCGCAAATTGCCCACTTGTGCTCTAATTTTGATTCCCGCCTTGACTAAGTCTGAGGTTTTAGACACCCTATAAAAGTTGCGTTAAAATGAAAAAAAACAAAAATGATAAAATACTTTGTAATAAATAAAATATTTTTATAATTTATATAAATATATAAACAGCTTGTTCATCTTTTAATTTCTCCTTAAATTATAATTACTATATAAACCAAAACTGCTAATTAAAAAGCTGAATATACATTAAGTTATAATGAATATGCACCTGCTGAAATGGAATAGGAGATAATGATGATAATAATTAAACAAAAAGCAAATTTGAGAGGCGATATTAGTTTTTGAACAAAACTTTATGTTTAAGATGCAATGAAACTTACAATGTTATTGGGTAGCAGAGATAGGTTAAAAATCAACGCCACGACGCGCTGAAAATTATCGGTAAATAATAAAAGGGTATATCGCAATAAATTACGTCTATATAGGGGGTGGGGGGGGGGCTAACAATAAAATATTTGTCCGATTATTACGCATTAAACTTCCGATCAAATATGATTGTTAAAATTTGTATGTTGCCATCTACATTTCTGCTATATAATTAAAACATTTAAATTAACATCGCCTTACAAGCAATTATTTAATTTTATAGCCGACAATGAAGACTTTAAGCGTATTTAGGGCTATTTTGATAAGTAAAATTTAATACTAAATGACTTCTTTTTAACTAATAAAACCGATTTTTAGTTTAAACATAGACATTAGGGAAGAGTTATGATTAGGCGAGGTCGTGTTAATAATATGCGATTCCATCATTAATCGCCACCACAATGACGCACATATATACCAAATTTCTAATTAAATATTTATAATGTTAATACTAATTTATCTCCTAGCCTGTGGTCTCTAGGGCCAACACGCACATTAATGGAATATTTGCACATACAAATGTGGTATTTGATTTGGTACACAATATATACAACAACCATAAATAATTAAATTACGCCCTACCCACAAAAAACTCATTTAGTCCTTTAGATGAAGGAAAACTTGGGCTTTTTATCATGATTTTTATGATTATTATCGTACAATCAGTTAACTACTACTACTAGCATCTCGAATAACTACGGTAAAATTCGATTAATATGCAGTAATAAAGATTGAACGATTTCTGCGTAAGCAGCATGTTATGTATTTAAGGTATAACCTGTTAAGACTTGTTCACTGATTTGAAGACATCGCTGTAAAATGCGAATGAGCATAATGTTTAATAAGAGCTTTAAAAATTAATTTACCGTTAAGATAATTAAATGTGATCCACACTATAAGATTTGTCTAATAGTTATTGATTTCCGTTAATTAATAATTTTAATGAATAGATGCAGGCCCGCGGATAATAAAGATTTGAAATAGAGGTAAAATTAATTATATTATAATTATTATAAAAGCGCCTTTTTATTTAAAGATTTTAAAATGTAATAATGTATATGGAATGGTTGAATACGATAAAAAAATAAGTCTATCTCTGATCGCTAGTTAATGTGTGATGAAAAAGTGTTTTAATATGAAATTGACACTTAAGCTTAATGATTCTTGCTAAATCTTGATAATAATTCGATATTAAGTTTGTAATGTTTATTTTTGCGTGCGCTTATAAAAATTATTAAAAAAATTATTGTTAGATATAGATAGCTAGCACAAAATAATTTCTGGTCAAAGTGTTTTACCGGTTTTACCTTAACAGCTTATTTTAATTTTATTTACTATTTGTATTATAAAAGATCGTCTTAAAGTGCAGCAATTCTTCAATATGATCTATCTTAAATTAACAAAAAAACGAAACCTATAATAACTTATAATTAGAAGGTTAATAGTTATATAGATTTTGAATTTGACAAAGAAAAAATTTCGAACTGGATTTAATTTTGCCTAGTTTTTCACTAGACAATACTATATAAATTCAAGTTGTAACCTGCCAAAAAATGCTTATTGAAAACCTTCAGATCTTCATCTATTTATGATACTAACGGAGAGACCTTATAATTAATAGATCAGTCCCATTATGTGTAAAGCCGAGAAAACCAATAATGTTATAGTCAAAATATATTTAAAAGCTATAAAAAGGAAATCCATTATACAACCCGCCTGTATAACCTTGACTAAGTTAATTTAACCAAATTATTTAAAATTGGCATGTTTTAAATCATATGAAACATTATTTTTAATGAGGACTTATCCATGATCAGTGATATATGAGGAACGAGGCTAATAATTGATCTCTAAGGAAAAAGATTCTTTTTCCTAATTAAAATGGTACCCTAGTCAATTATAAAATACTATAGCTCGTATTTTTTGAATAGAGGAAAGACGTATTCAAAAAGGATAGTTAATATTGATAGCAAAATTAAGTAAAAAATATTAATTGTTTCATGTTGCATTTGATATTTTACACTGGCGGTTCAGAAACATAGGTTTTATAAAGACAATATTTAGACTAATAATTCATTTTAGCTTTCATGTAATATCTTTTGTTAAAATTTGTTAAAATTATTTGCGATCACCGTGAAATTATATAAAATGATGATCAAATCCTTAAGCTTTATTAAACTGATGGACGCCAAACTTTTATTATACAAATACTAACATTATATCTTTTACTTTTAACTAATTTATGGCCTGAATATTTTACCCGAATCAAAACAACCCCTATGGGCTTATCGAAAGTGTATTTTCATCTCTATCTTTGGTAATGCTCCTATATAGGGAATTTTTTACAAATTGAAAGAATAGTTAGTAGAATTTAATCTATTAAATTTTAAATTGCTTTACATGCAGATAACTTTTCAAGGAGCTAAGTCTTTTATCAAAGCAAAAGTTAATATTCCAAAGTTTTATTATTTCTTCAGCTCTCAACGTCATAAAATTTATAATTATGAGGTTCAGCAGATTTAAGTAAAATCGCAAGGCCTTATATTAAATTTGCATTGTATAAATAAGAAAAAGTCAAGTATTAAAATCATTGTCTTATTCTTAGGGCAGTTAAGTAACTTCGTGCATGTAACTATTTCCTGAAACTAATTCCTTTTCTTTAAAAAAGTAACTGTAATCAGTTACTTTTATTTCAGAGGAACTGTAACTGTAGTTAGTTACATTAATTCAGTAACTATTGGCGTAAAGTTAAAGTTACTTTTTAAAAAATTTAAAAACCAATTATAATAGTTACACATCTAGTTTGTGTTCGTCGCTTTAAATTTAAATTTCCTTCGCGGATTAGATTTAAATACTATTTTTAATAGATTGACCATCCTATCTGAAAAAATTAATTACAAGTATATCATAATTTATTCTTTTCCTAAATATATGAATTAACTGAATATATACTATAGAGAATTAATTTTTATATTTTTGCTAAATTTTGATCATTAAGCCATAATATTTGAATCTTGTTATATATGATAATTATCCTAAATTAAAAACATTTTATTAAATTCAATGTACCCCTACCATCCAGCGACCCTCGAGCCTATTCAGTCTTGGTAAACTAATTTTTAGTGAAAAGCGGACAAGCTTATTAGATGACATTTTATTTAAGTTGAATCACCATATATTACCATGTGATTTTTATTTTAATATGTGAATAAAGTATATTAAATTTGTTTTTAATTTACCCGGGTAACTTTTAATGTAACTAGTTTCATAAGGTAAGTAGCTGAATTTGTATTTAGTTACTTTTAAAAAAATTTAACTGTAATTGGTTACATTTTTTTTGAAAGTAACTGTAACCATAGACTAATAAAACCATAGACTGCCGAACAGCTGATAATTTTTCATCAAGTATAGAAACCGCCATTTTGTGGGAAATTGTAACCAAACAGTAGAAGTCAATATAATTTATTGTTTTATTTTACTTATTTTTTATTAATTATAAATTAAGCTAATAGTCTTATTTATTTTCTTAAATATTATATGGTAGAGAGGCATAAATATACCTGTGGTTGAGTTTTTCCAACAAGATGGCAGCTATAATGGTGTATGAATGATTTTAATAATAAAAATCACTGTTCGGCAGTATGACTGTAACTTAACTTGTTACTGTGAAAGAGTAACTTTAACAGCTCTACTTATTCTTATAAATTAATGATTTTTACAAGGTAAAATGTTATATTAAGCTAGGTGCGAAAATTAGTATTGTATTAATTAAATTATTATTAACGGTAGGTTACATTTGTAAATATATTAGCCTACATAAATCTTATCGTAAAAATAATTTACCCCTGATGACTAATGGCCGTTTCATTTGTTTTTAATTGATGTATTATAAGCATATTATAAGTGTATGAATATTTTTATGAATATTTTAAATAAAATTGAATAAAAAAAGTGCTCATATAGTGAAAAAATGTTTTACATTTAAATAATAGAGATATCGCTAGATTTTATAGCAAAATTTATATTTGAATAATTATAAATGCATACTATTTTTAAAAACAAAATCCGATTCCTGTTGTTGCCAACATTTCCTCTCTTTAGCCAATAACTTCTAACCGATAATTATAGGCCGAACGTAAACTTAATATATTTATTAGAAATACGATATGATGACCAAATTAAACCTTGAGTTTCATAAATTTACCTTTGGAAACACAAAATATATAATGTAATACTATCTCGGATGCACTTTATTTGTGATTTTTGAAATAGGGGTTATTAATAGTATAGCTGTACTAATTACCCCTTAATTGGGAAAGCTTAATCCCAAAATGTCTTCAATATGTAATATTTTTGGAAAACCAATAGCGCTTATGTTTAAGAAGGGTAAAATTGGTAAAGTCAAATAGATTATTTTTATAATTGCATTTGGTACTTTTATTTTCATTGAATGGTGAAAAGGGCACAATGAAAATCTCTGAGTGGCATAGAATCATATTGGATTGTGTTGATGAATTCTTTATAATGCTACATTCCATTTGGAACGTTATGGTCATAAAAATTACTATAAAATTGTCATGTAACGACTTTTTAAGGGCTATAAACCATTGGTCCTTATACTGATTGACCTGATGAAAACTATAAATTAATTTAAAAGTTCAGAACTTTTCCATTTCAATTATATTGTAGCCTTGCTCAATGATTCATTTTTAAATCGTCAAAATATATTAATATATATAAGCTCCAAATTTAATTAAATATATTAAACTTTATCAAAATTAAAAGTAGAGCTTTATAACTAATTTTGTTATAATAAAAACGGAGATCAATTTATAAACTTTGATTTTCTATTTATTATCATGATATTCATAAGCTGCAATCGAGTATAATTAACTAACACTTACTTTGACTGTGAAGTCAAAATTTTTAATGAATGTGATGGCTAATATTAAGCATTTTTCTAAGTTACATATTACAATAGCGATCATTATTTTTAAAATATTAAGCTCTAGTTTTATGAAACGCTATATATTGGCATACTAGTGTTAATAAATTGTATAGGATCTAATAGGCAGTATGCATTTTCTGTATTTTGAAAGAAAGACTTAAAGTCATATTAATATGCAATTTTGCCCGATTAAAGCGACACTCTTAGGAATTTAAATTTAATACATTGGAAGTTTTTTCAATGTATACATAACAACAACAAATGATAACTTATCGTTTTTTGAAAGTTATTTTATTTACTTTAATTTTCGTTAATTTTAAATCGATTGTTTAATTTGGCAAAAAATTGTAGGTGTTTATAGCTCTTACAAAACTCATTTACCATTTAATTTGTCTATAGGATCGTAAAAAAAGTGTGAACTAAATTTTCAATTATGTACAAATATACTACCGCATAGTGTGAGTCGATTGTTATCGAATGTTTGCACATATGCTGCTTAATGATTTTTGGCATTATATTATGACACAAATCTATAATTAAATATCATAATATTAAATTAATATTTCCTAGCCTATATGACAGGTGATGATAAAAGATATGCAGCTGAAATATAAAGAAAATATGCTAAACTATATATAGAAACAATTTACTAACTATTTATCCAAGGATTATTAATGATCATTTAAAAAATTATTATTATTTTATTTTTATAATTTTTATAAGAAATATATTTGAAGTAATAGACAACGGATTTAACCAAAAACTTGTTAATAAAACCATTTAGTAATTATGTGCTCCTCTAAACAATATGTTTGTGTTTGTAACCTATTACATCTAATCTGAATTTAGAATCAGTCTTAGTGTAGATATTTTAGAAATAAACACCTTCTCATGTTTAATACTATTTAAATGGTCTATTAGCTTATAATAATGCATCCTAATAAAGGTTATTTTTTATAATAAATGTTAATATACTAAATAAGTTTCAAATTGATAATGCATTTTGAACTTTAAAAATGATGATCCATATCAGTTACCCTAATCTAATTAATTAAAGAAGCCTTAAAATGATTTAATAAAAAAAGGCTAGTAAATTTTAAGAAATTGTTAATACTGTTTAAAATGCCGCCTACTCAACTAGGAGTATGCGAGAACTCCTACTAATTCTAAAAAATATATAAACAAACAATAACTATATATTGCAACAATAGTAGTGCAATAAGAATATCTATTTTTGTAAAGTAAAACCTTCTTAATTAATTTTTCTTTGAAGATAAATATGGGCAAAATGCCAATGTTGTTTATTAAAAATGCTCAAAGAGAAATTAATTGCTTTGTAATTGAAAGGGTATTATGTGTTAGCCGAGAGGCCTCTAAGTTTGTGCATCTTGCTTTTCAATTAATAGGTATACACCTCGGGTTTTTGGCAAAATATCAAAGATATGTTGACTTTAATAAGATTGATTTGGTCATAAAACTTAATATTAGTGTACTAATTATAGCGTTAAAACTTATCAATATTTTCGATTACCACTATTATTACAAATTTCTCGGCATATTTAAGCCAAAAAAATAATTAAGTTTCTCCCATAACTTAAACATGCTTAAGATATTGATGTATGGGCACAAACTATCTGATGTAAATAGTATACCTTTTTTCTAAATTGTTATGATTATCATTATATCCAAATTGATTTATTTTTATCGAGTGGTTGTAGTAGCAAATATTCAAGTGAGAACCTTGAAGACTGAAATGGAGAAGGGCAGGGTTTCTTTCAGAAAAATGCTCGGGGGGTATTTTCAACTTCCGGGGGGGGGGTAAAAAAATTTTTAATTGCTAAACCATTTTGTATTATATTTACTGATCTTTATTGGTGATTTCAAAAGCCATTGCCTTTCTATGGTATTCAGATCGTTCATGTTTTAATAGCTTTCCTTTTTCTCCTCTCGCTTTTCTGTAATTTGTAAACGGGACATTAATGAACACACCCTTTGTTTTCTGTTGAATTAATAAATCGTTTTTGTTGTAAAAAGAACAGACAAAGCATAAAGCCCCACCTAAGGCTTCATCAAAAATTAGCCTTTTGTATTTAGATGTCTATGAAATCATAAATTTATATGATGGTTTAAGTTTTAAATTTTGCCCATGTTTTTCACTTTCAGAGACTGAGCAATTAGTTGAGCTGCCAATACACTCATCTTTATCAATATATATTAATAAAACAAAAACAACTTGCATAATTTTAATTACCAGCATTTTTATCATAAGAAAAATAAGAGACAGTTTTCCCCTCCAACAGAATTACAATTTTTATCTTGACCTAAAACATGAAAATATATATAATACTTCTATATTAAAACCAAAATCTTTCTTGCCTCTTTCAGAGTTCACGTGACACTGCTGGAAGCAGAACAATATCTGCCTTTAACTTATATATATTTAAAATATCTAATGCTTAAAAATAATTACCATAATTTCCCATAGCAAGGGATAAAACAAGAGTTTTTTAATTCAGTCCCATCTTTACCTATTACAAACAAACATATTCATGTCTTATTTTATATAAACACAAATACCCATACATAATTAAAATTATCCAAATTAAATCATATTTACCATCTTTTTGATTAGGCTTTTCCTTTTTACTAAAGTAGTGTAAAAGAGTACTTTTATATTTACCAGACATCTGCAATTCAAAATTTATTTATGTTTATTTACCTATTAATATTTTTTAATTAAAGATAATTTGTAACTTTCAAGATTGTAAATTCGGGTTCACAATATTAAAAAATGATGTCTATGAATGATTTCCATCTGATTTGTAAAAAAATTTAATTTCGCCAATTTTATATTTTATTTATTGACAAATTAAAATAATTTATTGAATTTAAATTTTAGCCTATTAATATAATTTATGACTTCATGAAACTTGAGTTCATGCTTCCTTCAATCAAAACTGTCCGGGAGGGTATTTGAAATAACCCGCCCCCCCCCCGGGCTCCCCCCTGAAAGAAACCCTGGTTGTTAATGATAATGCTATGCAGAATATCGTCAGGATTCTTCATTATATTAATAAGACTGCAAAAATTATTGACAATTTGTTTTAGATTTTAGATTTGTAATTGACCAATAAAAATATTTTTAACGATCAATTGATAGCTATTAATTGCTACGCAATGGCTCATTTTTGGTTGTCCATCCGTTGTCCTCTCCTGTCCAACTTGTAATTTTTTACTATGCATTAATATTAATATATTTTTATTGGGATCCCTTAGATTTTCAAAAACTGTTATTCACAACGTAAAATCTAAGGACCTATATGATCTAATGAATAGTAATTAAGTTTGGTAATATCCTAGCCAATTTGTGGTTTCTTTATAAATTGTTACCCATAATTGTCGTACAGAAGTTAACTTGCCGACTAACAGAAGTTTCCAAATGATTCTATACGTTATTATTAACATCTATATTAAAGGAAATAATATGCTAGTGGATATGAGAACTTTTACATCTTTCACATATATGTGACGTTGGAAAGATAAAATATTCAGGCAAATCAATTTTTTTATCACAAGTTGCAGTTTGCACGTACACCAAGCGATGATTAATTTGAGATCTTGGCTAAAACATGATATATACAACAGGTTAAACCTACTAATAACAATAAAACTTATCAAGGAATGAATAAATTACTACTATTAACCACATGCATATAAATATACATGTTTTTTATAATATAGATGACTAATTTTCCCGTAGAGACTTTGCTTATTATGTCTATACCAAAATCTTAAAAAATATCACTTGTAACAAAAGAAAATAGTTATTTGTGAACAATTAACAGAAGATACAAATAGTGTCGCCTTTATATAATATCAAAAATATTTTCTTTGATAATATCAGCCAGCTATGCCTTTATAAAGCTGGGCGTAAGTCGGAACGTTAACCTCGCCGATATCGCACAATATCAAGGCTTCCAACGACGTTATCATTTTAGTTAGTGTTGTTGATAAAGATATATAAAGGATCTTTTAAGATTTGCATTAAAATAACCTAGCGTCCTCTATATTTGCATTAAAGTTCCCTTAGATCTTTTTTGTTGATAAAGCAAGTCAATAAATAATATATGCATTTGTCCGAAACATTTTTTGCTAGCCAATAATATAATAAGAGAAGGTTTATTATAAGCGTCGTTTAGAGAAGAAAAGAGTATAAGGAAAGGGGTCATTTGCCCTAACCATTCTCCTCAAAATATGTTCAAAAAATTATGTTTAAAATCTCTAAAAATTGCTCACTCTCTCCCAATCATCACTAAGTCTGTATTTCTCAAACCTAATTTTGTTATATAAGAAAATTCATTATAATCATAAAATAAAGTAATTTATTCATTATTGTAGTTTCTACATTGCACAAAAAACTGCATAGTACGGACTTTAAACTTATTATTGAATTCTACATCTTTGATCTCCTAATAATCGTACAAAATATTCAGTAACGATTATTTTCTTTTAAAGTTGCCGTTTGTATAGCAAAAATAGTCAAGAATGTTTCTTGACACTAGCAATTTTTAAATTACCAAATTGTATTACCACCTTTTTTAAATGAAGAAATATGATTCAGAGATATCTATAAAAATTAAGGGAAAACTTTAGAGTTACTTTTACAATTTTTATTAATATTAATAAAAACTCAAAGGTCAATAAATAATATATAAAGGAGACTTAATATTATTAATATAGGTTGTTTTGGTCACATAGCGTGTAAATTAGAGCGACCTTGAAACTTTATCTGAAAAGATTATAATGCTAAAGATATTAAGTTCGATCGCAAAATCACAATTATATTTATAACTAAGAATAAGATGAAAAGTTGAATAATGAACCAATGTTTTATTAAAGAATATAAATAGATAATAGGAGATTAAATAAAAAATTGGTACTTTGAGATAATTATATAAATATAGGAATCAGTAGAAACAAATTTGCTAAAAAATATGATTTGACTGCCACTAATTGTTTTGCATGCATGAATAAACATTAATTATTAAATGCAAACTTTTAAATTAATTAAGCCTATAAAATAGATGATCCTTTAATATATGATTATAAAACTAAATTAAATATTGGATTGGACCATATATTGTTTTACCATTATTGGTTAAATTAGCGAACTTATTTACATTTCATCAGTATGTTGGTCGTACAACCTATGTGAAACATAAGATGATAGATTAATGAGTTTGCTACCATCATAGGCTACCATATAGCAATTATGCAGTTTTGTGTACATGGATAGTTTTGAAATATTTCATCTTCTGGACACCTAGGATCAAATAATATTTACAAAGGCATAAAATTTCTTTATATGTGTTAATAGTAATTTTCTCAATTATTCACATAAATGATTTTAAATAATGCATTCTTCTTTTCTTTATCATGAGTCGTGGGTTTGTTTTGATAAATTCCTTCCGGGACCACGTTTTGACTTATCTTCATACTTTTCATCACTTTGTCTACTTACCCTTTCCACGTGACACGAGGTCTTCTTCTTTCTCTCATTCCCGCCACCTCCATGTTTAATACTTTTTGATTTATATCATTCGTCTTTCTTTCTAATAAAAGACCATACCACCTAAGCCGATTTTCGTTAATCCAGTCCGCCGTTGGTTGAATACCCATTTTTGACCTGAGACTGTATTTATAATATAGTCGAGCTTAGTAAACCCTAAGCTCCACCGTATCACTTGTAATAGTTTTTCCTCGGTGGCGTTTAATGCCCATGTTTCACTTCCATAGATTAACCGGTCCTGCGATGGATTTGTAAGCTTTGCTCTTCATATAGGCATCTCCGGAAATATTTCGCCATTTAAGCCATCTGTTTTAGATCATGATGTAGCACCGAGCCGAAATATGTAAACCTGTCAACTTTTGTACTTTAGATAGTCATCTTGCGATGGGGTGCCTGTAACGTCCATCTCCTTGTATACCGTTTTTCGATTGTTGACCTTTAATATACCACTTTCTGGCTAATTCTAATACTTTCTTCTTTGTATCTCCGCATAGTACTATATCATCGGCATATAGCATACATCAATGAGATGGCTTTTGAATGTCTCTAATTATCGTGTCCATGTTATATTGAATAAAAAGGGACTTAGAGCAGAGCCTTGATGCATTCCA
This sequence comes from Gordius sp. MW1, assembly GCA_964036665.1. Lineage (NCBI taxonomy): Eukaryota > Metazoa > Nematomorpha > Gordioida > Gordea > Gordiidae > Gordius > Gordius sp. MW1. Next base: position 5,644,600 of record OZ038529.1, read on the forward strand.
ATTTCAACACGAAAGGGTTTCTAACGCAAGAGTAGGTTTCCAAATATTTTTTATGAGACGTACATATGCGTCACGTATATTTTGTTTTCTCAAGCACCACCGTATTATATCGCGATTGACAGTCTCATAAGCTTGCTTCAAGTTAATAAAAACTACAGGTAGATTCTTTCCCCATATTTATCCATCATTTGACTTAGTGCAAATTCAAGTCGAATGTGAAATTTCCGGCAACAAATCCGATAGTTGTCTGATATTTCCACCTAGTTTTTCGGCCTTGTTACAAAGATCTTTTCCATAAGCTTCAAGGAGTGGCAAGTTAGCTTGATACCTCTGTAGCCACAGTCCTCAGGTTCTCCTTTGACTTTGAATAAGGGTATAATAGTGCATGCTATCCATTGATTATGAATTCGCTCTTCTACCAATATCTTGTTAAATAGGTTCGTCATGGTCGTGACTCCCTTTTCTCGGCATTTGACCCATGCTTCTTTATTATTTCATTTCGGGCCTTCGCCTTCCCTTTTTGCATCTTGTTCATTTGTGCCCTAACTTAATCGTCCCGAAAGAGTTGAACCATACTTATGTCTGGTTCAATATTGGGAAGGGAATCTCTGCCATTTGCAATATTCATTAGTTTCTTAAAATATTTTTCCCACCTTTCCTCCTTCGGCTTGATTAAGGTTTGACCCTTGTCGTCTTGACTATTTTAAGGACTCCGATATCACGACCTTTCCCTCATATTTTAATCAATTTTTACAAAAGCCAGTCACCCCCTTTATCAGTTTGTTTGCCATTTTGGTATACGCTAGGGCCTCCATTTGAATACCAAGCTATGGGGTAATTTAAGGGAGGCAAGTCTTCCCCTTTCTCTTGAAATTGCGGTTATGCAAATTCATATAAGACATCGGAAATTGATATCATCTATTTGTAAACCTCTGCTTACAATCATGAGCGTTTTTCGGTTAAAAAGTATATTATTATGAAAATAAAGTCTCATATATAAGCTAAATACAAAAAATGCATATTGTTTAACTACAAAATCTATATAATTGTCGTTAAAAATAGGAATCGGCAAATGATTTAAAGTTGTATCGTACAATAAGAATCCCCAGTTAGTGTCTTTAAAGACGTTGGAAATTAGATCCTGGAGAACGTTTTCCAATATCTTGAAAAAAATCCATGGCCTGTGTACCGAAGGAACCAGAACAGAGATAAAAATGTTGGTTGCCAAAAGGGCAGAATATTTTGATATTTTACGCCCCGCTGTGGTGGCGATAGGATTGTAATTAAAATGGGAAGGAACAAAAGAGTTAATACAAGTTAAATTCCATTTCCGGGATAGGCCATTTTACTAGGGGATTAGAGAAAAGCCGTCAGGGCGCATCCTAGCTTCCAGGGAAGGATCTGAAGGCCCAAGGACTGAAGGGACTTTTGCCTTTTAAAGGGCAGCTTGAATTAATAAATTGACTATGGTGTGCCTAACATATTTAAATTTGTTTGCGGCAGTGTAGATGATCTTCGTTTATTAGGACAAGAAACTTCCGATATGAAAAGTCATTACTGTAACGAATTCCCAACCTTAAAGCTATGGAATATGAAAGTTAAAAGTTGTCACTCAGATGCTAGGATAAGCCTCAAACCACTTGTGATCGGAACCATCAAAAGCCAGGGACCTAAGGTTGTATGCTGGCTATCAACGCTGCTCTATAAGAGGTAATCAAAGGGAGCGCAATAAAAGTTCAGAATCTCAATCCTTCTGACCCGAACTTAGAGGTTGAATGATCTCGGGTGTGACATCCAACTTCCAAAGCTTCAAGGCTTGATTTAGCAGAGAGTAGTAGTTTTGTGTTGTAAGTATAAAAATTAAACATTCTACGTATTTAAGAGAGGATATAAAACCAGCTAGCGATATGCTGCCCGCAGACAAATTTAGAATCCTCCTATTTCGTAAGTAAGAAAGCTTGGATCCGATTGCCAAGGTTAAATTTAAAATTCAAAGTTTTCCCTAATAAATTTTAAAATTACCTTCGGACGACTTTAAAACATCCGGGTGCACAAATTTACAAAATACAAAGTTCACAAATCACTTAGTTATTGTTTAAAATAAGTTTATAATTTAACTACAAAATACTATAATATAAACAAGCTAGTGATGCGATAAATCCCAGAAACATTTCGATCTCTTCTCGAGACCAGAATTTCGAAGTCAAAACGACACGATGTGAGATTAGGCGAGATCTCGATTTCGATTTTTATTCCGTCAAAAAATAGTAAATTTACTTGTATTTTTATTTTGTATGATTTACATTTAAGGGATTTAATTTAAATTAATACGATTGAAATAAAATTGATAAATAAATTTACCATAACTGTACTATAAAGTAAATTTTTTTGCCACAAATTTTGGTAGTTTCAGGCTTATTCACCTAGGTGTGAACAATTTTTTTTGTAATACATTTATCACGTATTAACATCGGTAGCATCAAACATTTAAGGCTCTGAATATTTTGATGGAGTAGTAGATATTACTTAAGCGTTTTGAATTTCTTAACCAATTCCTCATCCAGCCTGATGTTATGATAATAATTTGTGTTAATTATTTTCATAATATTCCGAATAAAGCTAAGGTGGCTTACGTTTTTTTTAACACCCCAGCAACATCTATGTCTGCACGATTATTTTCAAATGGACATTAAGAATTCGATGACGACCTAATAGGTTTAATCACACTCTTTTACTCCAATAATGCTAGTTTTATTGTTGTATATACAACGTTCAGCTAATTATCATTTTTACAAATAATATTATATAGAGTATGCACTAGCACTTTGTGGTTTTATAACGTAATAGTAAATATGCAATAAACTTTCTAGTAATTTATAATCGTTATATCCATAGACTGTTATTCATAGGACAAAACTTTTCCCTTCAGTAGGACAAAGGTATTGTCTTTAGCCAGTGTTAATAAAATTTATAACCAAGGCAAATATAGGTAAACATATAAATTTTTATGTCTATTTAGTGGTCTTAATACAAATCCAATAATTTAATAAAACTAAAAAATATAGCTATTTATACGTCACGTATTTTGGTAGTTTTTTAACTAGCGCTTTTCATAGGTAATGTTATGTTTATTAATTGGTTTCTATCTTAGGTTGTCAATGACATGTCTAACTAAATTTTCGTTTAGTTTTAAAGTTCTCCAAATAATATAATGGTTTGACATTTTGATTTTTCTTAAATTGATCTCTTCTTAAATAATTTTAATAGAATCAGAAAAAATTCTCATCTAGTATAACACTTTTGTAAGATGTCGAAACAAGCCAAGATTTATCGTCGAGACCGAGATTTTTCTAGAACGAGACGAGATTCTCATAATCGCACTCAAGACGAGACGAGATTTTGCTTTCGAGACTCCAGCCAGATCGAAACACTAAAACAAGCTAAGAAATCATTCGTCTGTAGTGAAACATATTCATCTGTAGTGAAACAAATTCATTAACCTTGAAAGAGGTTTGGTTGTGATACGCACAAGGCGACAAGAGAAAGAATACACTAACAGAATTAACTTTAATTTGAATGATTATCGTTTTCTATTGGTATATAAACTCGCGATTTATAGATTCGTTACCAATGTTATATTTTTTACTTCAATAAAATATATTCCAACCCCTTTTACTAAACGTCAACGTTTAAACATATCGCAACCCATTTAATCTGAGTTCAAACCAGAATGATACAAAAAGGTAATGGATTAAGGAGTATCTAGTATAATTTCGAGGGTCAAGATAGAGGAAAAAGTGAATTGTTTTTTTGAGGAGTTGAATTAGGTTAAGGACATGTATCATTAAACTTTAGCCATTTAATGACGACGTGTTTATTTTATTTCGGACTCATATGATTTTAATGAGTGAACGTTAGTTTATATTTGAATGTTATTAATATAAAGCAACATTATTTCCTTATTTTAAACCTTGCAAACCCTTAACGCTTCAGCTATCTACAATTTATAATCAATTTGTAAACGAACTTAGTATTTTTATGCTAAATTAACATTGTTTGTCTAACATATTTGCAAAAAATGAGGTTCAAGAAATAAAAGTTGAGCAAATGCGCATATAATAGTTTTTCTTATAAATATGATTTTATAAGATGCATAAAAATATTAATTTTTTTTAGTAATATATTATTTAATTTTTAATTCTTTATCCCAAATCTCATCGCATATGATATGGGCTAAGTCCATGATGTCCTGAAGAGGCCGTTCTAATACAACATTTGTTAGAGTTTTAAATTGTCCCATTGCTTGGTATTCGAGCCTTTTAATGTTATTCTTATTTTCAGTTATATATGGCCCTTCGAACTCGTCTTCAATTTTAATCTATAAAAATCAAAATAAATAATGTAGAAAATATAGTTTAATGTGATAAATTAATATTACTTTCAACGTATAATATAATGGGCTGAATAAGCTTGACATCCAGCCATGTTCGTATAATAGCAACTCTAGGGAACTATTTGAAAAATTGCAATCTTAAAAGAAAATATGATTACAACTAGAAGAAAAAACTTACTTTCATTATAAAGATTATCACAATAGTTGACACATTCTCCAAGTTTGTAAGTACAATCGTCCTTGATAACGAGCCCGTCTTGACAGAGTTTAGAATGCCTGAATTTAACTAAAGTTAACACATTAAAATGTTTGCATCATATAAGTTACTAATGGTTGCTGATCCCGGAGATCTTCGAAAACGTTTGTTTTGTTTATTAGCTTTAGCTATGGAGTTTTGCAAAGTCAAATCCGAAGGAAAATCCGGAAAACCATATAATAGTTCATCTTCCCACAGCGAGTCATTGGTATTGAAAAAATGTTGATTTCTTTCAGTTTCTAATGTGTCATATGGAGAGTAATAATGAGATTCGGGTATCTTTTCGGCCATAACTTGATCGATGCCCTTAAATGCCGGTTTTAAATCAACTCCATTCTTATCTTCTTTGAGTGTTTGTGAATCGTCGTCTTCATGTGTGTTTTTTACAAACAATTCTCAAATAAAATCCATATTATATATATAATATTCTAATATAACAATGCATTTTTATTGCTTAAGTTTTTTAATAAAATTAAGGAAGGAACACCAAAAAATACGAGCACATTTAACATGTAAATTTCATCTACTTTTTATGAAATCAAAAATTTTACGAAGAAAACTTTTGCCTCGGTTGTACATGTTCTTTAAAGCGCGCTTTATGCTTTTGCCGATTTCGGAATCAAAGGCCAAAGCAGATACCCGAATCGCCATCTTCTTTATTTCCTCAAGAAACCCTAGCGTAATTTATATCATTTATACAATGATAATAAAATAGATTAAAAAGAATTAAAACAAAATACCTGAAACTTCGGTTCCCAAGAAAGAAATTTTATCAGGTTCAAATTTTTTAAACACTTGTCCAAGTTCGTTTTGACAATTTTCTAAACCTTCACACTGAGTCCAAACCTTTAAAAAATCGAGAGCAAAGCCCATAGCCGCCACACCTAATGCACCCATTTCCATCCGAGCTAATTTTCCACCTTCTAACACTTGCGCCATTGCTTCCTTGGATTCATTTAAAATAACGCCCTTCTGAAGGTTTATTTGTTGCAGAGCTGGGTGCTTTTTAATATCTTTGATTATAGTGTCATATTCGACTTTCAATTTGTTGAGATTGGCTTTAATCGTCTGCGCGAGATCGGTGTCTTTTAAGTTGCCAGTCGCTTCTTCCATTACATCAACAGATCTTTCATAGCATTCCTTTGAATCATTAGTAAAATCAAGATTAAACGATAAAAAGTGGCGAATTATATAATTACTAAAATGGTCATTTAAGCTAAATAGCCAAATTAGAGGTAAATTTGTTAAAAACATTTTAAAATTCATATCAAGCTTTGGGTTATAGGTAAGCGACATTTGAACATTCTATTAAATATTTCTTACTTGAAAACCCTTACAATCCGCATAAGTTGTAAATAGTTGTGATGAAGCGTTGTACAAAATGCCACCATTTTGCTTAACATGCGTCATTAAATCCCGAACTGCGCGATAGGCCGGTGTTATAACATCTTCTAATCCATCCCCTATTTGAGCTATACCCTTTCCCGCCGAACTGGAACCATCCATTATTTTTACTACTGAACCTTTGACCGTTTCCCACATGCTACCTAACCAATCCATAAGACCACGTTTGGTCCTACGTGCACCACTATGGTGATGGTTTTCTGTCGCCTCTTCCCTTCTCGAACGAGCTCTCGCATTATCGCGGTTTTTTTCGAATGAATGTCGATTCAAATCGTATTCGTTATTTTGATTAATTCTTGGGTAGTATAGGTTAGGGGTGCATTTTCGCTTCTGCCTAAATTAAAAAATTTATTTGTTGATATATTCAAATTCTATTGATTGGTAGACGGGTATCGGTTTAATCAATTTAATAGGCTGTTCTCGTGTTTTAATAACGACCAACTCGTAATTTCAATCTAAAGGGGGTATAAATGAATTCATATTTGATTCCTATTAACATATCGAAAAAATATTGAATAATAAGCGTTTACTAATAAATTTTATTCAAAATTTTAATCAAATAAATAAAATTAATTTGATTAAATACGTATACAAAAGGCATTTGATAAGTTCTTTATTACTTCAAAAATTTGGTAAGCTTAACTATATATTGTTTGGGCATAGGGTTTAGCAAATTTATATCAAACAAAAATCCAACCTTTCTTCACATTTTTGATTAACGCATTGTGAGCACGTTAACACACGATCCTTCAGCTGTGACAAACAATGAGGTGACAACCCCTCTCGGTTTGAATTGCTTGCAGTAGCAAATTTATAGAGCGACTTAACTATACGTTGCGTGAGGCAATCAGACACTAAGGAATCTAAGTCTTAAATGTATAAAAATGGTTAAAAATTGACTTCATATATTAAATAAAAGAATGGTATATACAAAAAATTACATTCACGACTAAAAAAATTGCCGCAATTTATTTCAATTTATTAGCATATAATCTAATCTTTGCCCAGTATTTTGAACTTAATTTATCAGCTGGTAGGCAAAGGGAAACAAAATAGACATGGGCTTAGCCAGCATTGGGATTAGAGGGGGCAATAATGATTTAAGCAGAGGCAAAATGGTTATTTTTTGAAATTTTACCCATACTTTTAAAAAAAAATTGGGATTTAGAGGGGGGCAGCTGCCCTTCCAGCCACCCCCTCGCTACGCCTATGTTTCTATACATTTTTAATTCATGACAAAGCGCCTATTCAGCTATAATCAATTTTTCATTGAATTTTAAAGTTTTTTATTTTGATAAAGTTTATAATGCTCTAAATTTGCAATAGGTTTTAATAGAATCTTAAATGTACATCGACAAAAATATTCATTATCATTGATCAACTACTAAGTATTTTTTAATTATGACACGATCATGATACAGTCAAAACCGTTTAATTGCAAAGCCTTGGGCCTGAAAAATCACGAATAACCGATATTTCGCGATTAAACGATGGAAATAATAGTATATTTACAATGTATTAAATATTCATTTCTTACGCTTCGCAATAAAACGATATTTTATATAATTATCTTGATTTAAGGACTCGAAAATGGTTGTGAATATCCGATATTTTACTATTAAGCGATTTGTCAATAAACGATGTTACTGTTAATATTATCGTTTAAAAAAAAACAAAATGGCGTTAACTTCGCGATTAAAAGATTTTCGCGATAATCCGATTTGCGAATAAGAAGTTTAGACTGTATTAAGCCAAATTTTACCAAAACATAGAATGGTTCGCATTAAAATGGTTTTAAATTATAATTTTATAGCTTGAGAGCATTTTAAATTCGATAAATCAAACATTACTAACCTTTATAGTATGACTTTAAACCCGCTCGTCTTTTAACGTATGCCGCAGATCCCACTAAATCATTGAAGAAACAAATTTGAAGAACCAATAATCCCAGAATATTGATCAAGCATCGGTGATTTATTGATTTCGATGCCATACTCAATTATTTCAGAAACTACTTTTATTTTTGTCAATATAACATGAAAAAAAATTATGATATCAAAAAATAACTAAGCGAACAGAATGAGTGAGTTTGTTAAAATTTTGAGAGTTGTTTGTGCAAAAACGGCTTATATCATGTATGCGGGAAGGGTAAGGGGAGCATAGGTCCCTTCAACTAGGGTAGGGGTGGGGAGGGGTCGGCGTTTTAACACCACATGACGCTCGGTTATAAGCTCGTAATGACTAATTACACATTCTATTCGGTTCAAATGGTTTTTGCTAAAAAGGAAGTTTACTAATTAAACGCGGCTTAACGTAAAATGTGGAAGAAAATTATGTTTAGTATATAAAATATGTATGTATTAATACCAAATATAAAATTCATATTTGCATGGCCGTAGCCCAGGGAGGGGGGACAGAGGGGCGACTGCCCCCTCTAAATCCAAAAATTTGTTGAAATTTATTAAAATTATGGTTAAACTTTCAGGAAAGAATTTTGCCCCTCCCCAAATTATTTTGGCCCTCTAATTCCAATGCTGGATACGCCCATGCATATTTGGTTTTAAAATACAAATCACATTTATCGGCAATACAAACAAGATTTGGCGAAAAATGGTAATTCATATATTTAAAATTAACCAAATTAAATGTCATTGTAGAAAACTTAACCACTTTAAGGAAAAAATTTTAGACGATAAGCACAATGGGTTGAATAAACAATAAGAGAATGGACTATTGTCTATAGTCATCCATGGCGATTTTTTTATTTTGCTAGCCATACCGATGAATTTTAAGCTTAAAATTTTATAATATCAACTTTTTAAAAGGAAGTTGATTAAATAATTTTTTGTAAATATTAAAATTTATAAAATGAATAAATATTGAGCAATTTTAAAAGAAGTAATTGCTCTATTAAATATTATTAAGGCAGAAATTGACACTTTTAAACCCAAATTATAAATTTTTCTTACGCTTATTAATCTGCTTAATCAGATCATTATTTCAATCGATATTTATTTAGCAAAGTTCAGATAAACCTAGTTAACTAATATCTCGTTGTTAGAGCTAATTTCATCTGTTACGTAAAATTTCCTTATTAATATATTATTTATATTATGAATCAGTTCGTTATAAAAACCTATCCATAATATGATTTTTTATGGCTTTTTTAAATAAAAATTCGATTTAGATAGTTCTGAACTAAAACATATCGATTCAATTTTATTTTAGGTTGTCTATGGCACTGCAGGTGGTCTCATGGGCGTAGCCAGGGGGGTCGCCCCCCCCCCCCTAAATGGCGAGAAAAAAATTTTTTAATGCAAAAGGCTAAAAATTTTATGTTTTGCCCCCCCCCCCTTAATTGAACTTTTGAAAGTTTCGCCCCCCCCCCCCTAATCCAAAACCTGGCTACGCCCATGGGTGGTCTGATGCCAAAAAAGCAATTATGCCAGCCATTTCAAAACCTTCGCTTCGGGTATGCATAAAAGAAAATTTTAAAGTGTACATTTACCCACGAGGAAATTATGTGTGATACACTCTGCTCTGTTCGCTGGTCGGTGAATCAGAAAAGCATTTTTATTCGCCTACCAAACTGGCTTTTATATGTATTTTTTCCACACCTTAAAAAAGCTTTTCCTGTAAAGCCGAATATCTTACTGTACTTCTTGCCGATTAGTCATTTTAATACCTCTTGGACTATAAAGTTAGAAAAATTGTCTTTAAAAAAATAATAATGTATGAGTAATAGCCCGTTGCTACATTATATATTAATGTTTGTATTAACGGAAATAAGGTAGATATAGGGCATAATTTGCAAAATATCTCTAATAAGGATGGCAGGACTGAGCAAATATATATAAAATAAAATGTAAAAACTTTTGAGGTCCTTTCTTGATTTGAGGGGAACGATTTCTAAATAAATAACTGAGAAAATTGGGAGATAAAAAAAGAGTATATAAACTAAGAGTGTCAACGGCATCTTAGAGTTTTATGGTAATTTTTCACAATTTTAATCGTCATTAGAGATATATTTATAGGCAGTGGTACGGTAATTGCTTCAAATATGTGCTAGAATTTAACGGGTATATCTTTTGAGTTTAGTGCGAGATTTTAATAAGCATGTGTGCTGCCAACCTTTAAACAAAGTTAAAAATTTAGAAGAAATTTAATTTTTAGGCTGGCATATATTGTAGGGCTAGGGATAAATTAATTGCTATGCAACTAATGGGCTCACTATCGAGGAATAATGTGGAGAATAAGTAAGTGAAATGTCCAACTATTAATTCTGGACAACTATTAATCTGGATTTTTTTGTCTACCAATATAAAATGGCAATTACTGTTGTTTGAATTTAATTTCTCTGACCCTGGCCGGGGGCCAACTTTTTCATATTTTTTTGAGGATTTTTTTTTGAATCTCGCTTTATGAAGCTTGTCACACTTGTTGTTTTCCATTTGAAAATACGTTTCTAAATATATTCCCAAAAATAAATGACCACTGTTTAAGTGAGTGTAGTGAGCAAAGTGAGTGAAATAGATGTCCAGCCATTAATTGTTATAATGGAAAACCATGGCTGGACGACAGCTGGCCTCTTTTATTAGATGACACATGCGACGCTTTTTAATTATAATTTTTTTATACCCGCTCTTATATTTTTTGAATTTTTACACTTCGTTTTTATAATGTTCTTACGTTCAAATAAACAATATATATAAAAATAATAATACAATTACTATAAACAAAGGAAACGGTAGCAAATATGGTACCCCTTTATGTTTTCACCTGAATTTGCTTTTCTACTCAAGGTTAATGTACCTGCCGTAACCTTGCATTTATCGACCTTCACTAAATTATTAATGAACGTGAAACTTTTAAGGCTGGGATCGATTGTATAGATGTTGTTACCTCTTTTGTCCGTTTTTACCTTCAACGTATAGAATTTTCTCCCTACCCCCTTAAATCTGTTGACGTTAATTTATCTATATAATTTTTTAAAAATAAACAACAAAATAGTAACCTTAAAGCTTTATAAATGAGCTTTGAAGCAGCAGTTGTAAAACAATAGTATAAATATAAGCTTTTTCCATATCTAGTCTAATTAAAAACGTTTGATTTTATGCTTCCTACAATTATAAAATTTTATCACTAATTGCGATTTAGTGAAAATCAGTTTAGTTATAAGCTTAATATTTATTTTCAATCGTTTGTAATTGTTATTGTTGTTTATAAAAAGCTAGGTAGGATTGATAGGATGAGAGAACGACATCTCAGCTAGGGGTATAGTCGGAAACACCTTCCCCAACCCAGACCGATCAGGCCGCTACTCAATGAGGGTGCTATTCATTTTCTCAATCAAACCTTCCTCTATAAACAACAATCAGAGTTATAAGTTATTTAATTTTTGGATATAAAAACGAACAATTGTATTAAAACACATGTAAGTTTCAAGAGAAATTTTGAACGATAAATACATAATTTGTGGCATATTTGTTTTTACAATATTGTCAGCTTAAAGGCACATAACTGCTAGTGTATTATTTTAAGGAATAAAAAATGCTTATAGCTGGTCAATAACATAGAATAAATGATGTGGCATTTTATGTGAATACTTATTTTACAACTAAGACCCCTATTTAAACCCTGATTAATCTTAATCCCTGCATCAAAATTTAGCATTAAAATAAAATTTTAAATTGTTTGTAAAAATGTAGAGAGGTAATTGGAGTGCGAAGTGCCTCCAGGGATACGTTATTTACCAATGTGTTGTCAATCAAATTACCGCTAATTGGTTGTAATTTATACATTCGTTTGATAAACACGATTTACTCACTTTCTATTTTTGTATCCCTTCGTAACGTGTATTAAATAATATTCCCAGTCCTCAACAAAAAACTTTTTACACAACTATATGACCAGCTCAGGCAGTCATCGGTTATCTATTTTAAATAAAATTTGTAGTCAGTGGCGGTTTATAATTATGACACAGCTGATAAAAACAGATGGTTAAAACTTGCAAATGGAAATAGTGATTGATTTAGTTGAGCTTTTATTTAAAGAACAATACGTTAGTAGGAGTGATATGTGGCGGTTATCACAAATTATGGTATTAAAAATACAAAATCACAAAGATTTTTATTTGATTTGCTGCATTATTTTGTTATTTGGCTCAACAGATTTTAATTTAAATTGACTTAACCCTGAATAAAGCAATATAACTTAGCTCAATAGAAGGCTATTTAATTTAATTATGGCCTTTAAATGTTTTGGGTTGTTTGCATAAATTTGCAGTGATGTGTTACATTAGACATCAAAATATATCTCATAAGTATATGCTCTCTACTTATACCCAGGATTTGAATAAGGGTGGGGGGGGGGCAGAAAAATGATTTGGGGGAAACGTTTTTCAAAACCTTTATCTTAATATATTTAAAAACTCCTTCCTTAACTGATTCTATGCATTTGTTATATTTAAAATTACAATATGTTCAAATGGTTTATATTAAAAATTAAGGTTGGGGATACTTTAAACTCAGGAAAGAAAATAGAGAAACTTGGTATGAGGTATTGTATAAATAACTTTATCAATTTACACAAATCTAGGATCTATATAAGTGAATTATGGAAGGATGGAGTGAAAATCAAATCTGGTACAGTAACAACCTACACCAAAGTACAATATATATCTATCAACAGTAAAATAGTTTTATACTTGTGCATTTACACTATAAAGTCTTAATTTAACAAATTTAACAATTTTCAAATTATTTTTCATTTTTGACACCTTTTTTAAAATAAGTATCTAAATGTATTTGCTAAAAACTTGTTATTAAATTATGATCAATTATTATTTATTCTGAATTTAAATAAATTTATCCTTTTTTTAATTTCCCACCAAATGGAAAGTTTTTGTTTAGATCAGCCACTGCTATCCTCAACATATTTGTGCAAATGAGCTCTGAGATGTGGGAGTATGATTTGTGTGGTAGTCTCTACTTTGAAAGAGCTATTAACGATTTGCTTATTAAATTTTTCAAACTCTGGAAGGTTTGTCTAGCTGCTTATAAACATTATGTGTAATATGTTTTCACAAAAATCTTAAATGCTTCATAAACTTTAGATAAATTATACAAGGTAAAATTCATTAAATTACAAAAAAACAAATGATATATAAAGTTAAAAACATTTTTTCTAAGCCTAAAATTAAAATACATTTCTTAAAAGAGAAATCTAGAGTCTTGTTAATCTTTTAGTTTTTAGAAAAAGTGTTCACAAATTACGGTCAGTTCCCAGTATTCAAGATTTTCAAACGAAAGAAAAAACATATTTTTCCACCTATTTTTTAAAAATTTGCTGTCAACTCTACTTTAATTAGAATTATTTTATTTTTTATTTTCCTCCATATTCATCAATAGAAATTTTTAAATAATTTTGTGATTAAAAAATCGGACTAGAAGCATTATAATTCTTCCAGGAAAAAGAATGTACGCACGACGTAACGATAATATTCTTTTCGAGAACCTGTTACACAGCAGAATCCTATGATCAATTTCCTTCTCCACTGCGACCATTCATCAACAGAAATCACCTAAATAACTATTATCAAGACTTTTATTCGTAATTTTATAAACTTTTTATAAATTTTATCCCCTAAAAATTTAAAAAATTTGTTAATTTTCTTAAGTAATGTTAGCCACTTTTTATATTAAAATGTGACTCAAATTTCATAACCATACTCCTATTTGTTTAGTGTTGTAAAAAGGGTTGGGTTTTGTTTGGTCGATCTGTTTTAGCTGACTAAACATGAACAGGCCAGATGTTTTATGATCGGTTTTAGTCTTTGAAAAACTTACCCTAGTCGACCATTAGTCTGAGTTGAACCAAAGCTCGACCAAGTAAAACTCAGCCCTTTTTACAACACTAGTTTGAACGATAAAAATCACCTTTCAAATAATTATAATTGAAAATTAGCTAATGTTGGTTTAAAATTAAGATTTGAATTAAAGGAAGGAGGCGAGGTAAAAAATAAGACCGTTTAAATCTATTAAATTTTAGCTAATGTATTTTTATATTGATTTGGGAAGCAATAAATCGTCTTCCGATCAAAAAAAATTCATAAATAGAAAAAAAAAGAAATTAAGGGGGGGGGGGGGGGTAATTGCCCCATCCTTAGGCCCCCCCCCTTTATTCCAATATTTTATAATGTTATATTTATTAGCGTTATAGTGAAAAATGAAAAGTGTATAGACTGGCAGCCCATACTTAAAAAGATGTTAATCACCTTTCAAACGTACCACGAAACTGTGCTCAAATTGGGCAATGGTTCCAATAATTTGGGGGAAACATTGAATCCTTACAATTCAGACGCGGCCTCAGGAAATATATTGGAAATGATTAATTTATCTTTGAACGGTTAATTTCTTATCATAAGTTTCTTTGTGCATTTTTTTTGCAACTTTTTTTTGATGATGAATTGATAAATGATTTTGAGGTGAAATTTAGCATTAGTTAAAGAAATGGGTAATAATATTGGACAAATTAACTAGCTTCCTTTTGAAATAGTTGATCGTTAATGTAAAACGCTTGTTTATTTTGGTTCTGCATTGAGAATAAAATTTTTGATAGGATGCTATATATAATTTATATTGATTCTAAACTTTGTTAACAAATATTTTTATTTGATAAATTTTAATTACTTTTAAAAAACGAGATTTAATCAATAGAATATAACATACATAAAACTAGGAATGCTTTTTTTTGTTAATTTTCTAAGTTTCGTCATTTTGAAAATTTTATGTCAATAACTATTTTTTGAATCAGCAACGTTTTTTTATATAATTTTTTTGGACTTTCATGTTTACTAAGTTATGAAATATATGAAACAAATCCTCAATTTTTATTCAATTTGAGTTTAAGATAGCTTATTTGTTAAAAAATTCGACTATAGTTAATGAAAGTATCTAAAATAAAATCGTCGCGATGGTCTTCCAAAATTGGGCACGAATCCGTAAACAATTTATTTTGTTCATATGCCTTCTTGCGTGCTTTTATTATATCTATTGTATCCAAGGATATGATATTAAGACAAATAATACAATTAATTTATTTTTTAATTAAAAAAAATCAATGAAAATGATAAATATTGCTTGGTGTGTTTAGTTAGTGAAAAGCCGCATTTGGATTGCAATTTTGAGCGGACGGGTCAACTAACATTAATCATAAGCCCCGGCCATGGAATATTTAACGTGGACCGAAACTTGTCGATTATAACCAAGGAAAGAGTTACAGAAATTGGTAGTTTTTTTGTTATTTTCCCTCTATTTTAACTTAATTTGTTTCAAACTGAAATACCAATGCATAAATGACATTAAGTTCACACCTGAAAAACTCATAATATTTCAAAGCCTAAATTAAAAATAAAGTTTTTATAAGATTTGTTAAAATGAAAGTAAAATCCAAACTTAAGGTAGGTTTTCTTAAAGCCAATGAGTTTTTGTGACATTGGATAGTCTTAGTTATGTTAGTTACAAAATGCTCATTTTTTAATAAATCTGCTCAATCACATAAAAAGTATACAAATGAACAAAATAAAGTATGATTTATTTTTCAGGTCTCATTCCTCACGTTATTTGCTTGGGCGAACCACCCCTGTGTACTGTTCCAGTTTTTAAAGTAATATTCTTTCAATAAATCTTCGAGAATTTTAAACAATTTTATTCCATAGATTTTGAAGAGAGAAAATGAATTTACCTACGGAGCCGATTACATAATTCCGTTTTGGCTAAACATTAGGTCAGAGCCATTCTTTTTAACAAAAAGCAAAACTTGTTATTATTGTCATATTTCTCAAAAAATGTAAATATAACTTTATATTCAAGCCAATTTTCCATGCGATTATTGATATATTTATTTTTTTAAAGTTTTTACTTGGTTCATCCGCCCGAATTAGAAGATAAGATTTTCATAACTCGAAACCATCAAATCAAGCAACCTGAATCAGTAATTTTCATCAAATTTTCAATCTCTTGGAATTTAACATTTGTTCATGTTTTTACGATTGTTTTGAGTTTGTTTTTTTATTTGAAGTTATAGACATTATAAAAACAGACACACCGTATAAAAACAAATAATATATATAATATATTAATCTCGTTATCGAGATATTATGTTATATTAAAGATTTGTAACTTATATAATTCATATACTTTAAAACTAAATTTAAAATAAAGTTCCCAAACCCCTAATAAATCTTGAGAACTATATTATCTTAAGTTTAAATTATGAGGCACCTATCGTCATGGGCGTAGCCAGCATTGGAATTAGAGGGGGCAATGATTTAGTGTGGAGCAATATGAACATTTTTAAAAACTTTATCTAAAATTTTAACTTATTTTAACAAATTTTTGGATTTAGAGGGGGCAGCCGCCCATCTCTGCCCCCCCCCCTTGGCTACGTTCATGCCTATCTTTAGATAGTTTATTAACTGCCAAAATATACATATGCAATAATGTTAAATAATGATAGGTTTTAAAAAGGAATAATAAAATGGGGAGGAGTCATGTTCATTCTAAATCACTTTGGTCCATAGAACGGGAGCACGAATATAGTTTACACGGGATGACGCCTGAGCAATACGATCAAAACATATTTACCCACAAAAAAATGAATCCAAATGCTTCTGCTTACGAGTATTAAACATATTGTTAAACTTGCATTTTTTCTGGCACATGGTTTTTCATTGATGAAATTATCTGTATGTATATGCACAAAATAAAAGCGAAAACTGGTGTCATGATAGTTTGCGGAAAGACACCTGTTCATTTGACTTTGATTTGTCGGAGTGTTTAAGATGCAAATACTTGACCAGGCTATGTATACAATTTATTGTTAAACATGAATTTGAGATTTACAAATGTTAATTTAATTTGGACACTGGTATATCCACCGTGACAATTTCATTGTATTAATACAGTCGAAACTTCTTAATCGCAAATCGGATTATCGCGAAATCTTTTAATCGCGAAGTTAACCGCCATTTTGTTTTTTTAAACGATAATATTAACAAATCGTTTATTGACAAATCGCTTAATAGTACAATATCAGATATTCACAAACATTTTCGAGTCCTTAAATCAACCAGATAATTATATATAATATCGTTTTATTGCGAAGCGTAAGAAATGATTATTTAATATAATGCACATTTACTTTTATTTCCATCGTTTAATCGCGAAATATCGGTTAGTCGCGAATTTTTTCTCAGGCCCGAGGCTTTGCAATTAAACGGTTTTGACTGTAAGTTCTTCTTAAAAGTGAATTTTAAATTTAGGCTAAGGATTAGATCATTATATATGATATGGCTAGATTAATTTGATTTTACCTTAAGTGACCTAAAATATAAGTAGCCCCAAGACTCAAGACACAACAATACATATAAATGTTATCACAATATGAATTATTTATCCAACTAGATTTAGATAAAGTAATTAATAAGTAGGGGAGACCGGGGCCTAAATAGCCATAAAAAATTAAACCACTTTTATATAAAACTAATGATTATTTTTTCAATTTTTTTGTTGGAACGTAATTTTAAGGTCTATTTTTACTATAGGAAAAAAATTCGGATTGAAAAAATAAAAAGTTTTCTCACATATTAAATTTAAAAAAAAACAAAAATCCTAAAAATTTAAAAAATGCCCGGGGCAAGTTATAGCCCCTTTCGTGGGATAGATTATCCCTTACGATTTCACTTTCTATTGGTGTATGCTAACTCAAATCAATAAAAGGATTGTTTTATTACAAAAAAAAACATAGAGAATGCAAATGAATATGGTTATATTATGCATAATACAAATAAAAAAAGGTCATGAAGACAATCTGATTTAGGTACCCATAAAAGACAAAATTTGCAATGGAAAAAATCTTTAAATAGTCTATTAATATTCCAAATTACACTAACCTAAATTATTATTAAACAAAACTATTGTTTTTTAAATCTTGACATTTGTCTACGCAATGAAAAATGGCTACTACTAGCCCCTCACCGACTAGCCCCGCCCCTTAATTTTTTATACAAATAATAATTTATCATACTAAATTGCTAATAAAAAAATTTACAATGCAATATTTATAGAGTAAATATCCCTTTATAAGATAAAACGTAAATTAGTCCAAAATATGCAGGCAAAAAAATTTTATGCGCAAAATACAAAATTTTGTCAAGGCTACTAACAGCCCCGAAAAATCGTTTTTCCTCTAAAAATTTTAAATTTTTTTTTTCTAAAAATTTTTTAGTTATACCTGATAGAAAATTACACATATATGGTTTAAATTTTAATTGTATATCATTATTATTTTAAAAAATAATTACAAAGATAATAGTAGCCCCGGTCTCCCCTACGATTTGTTTTGCTTTTTCTATCTCTTTGTATCATTTTACATCTTGTAGCTTTTCATGTTATCGCTCATTCATGTTGTACCTACATCTTTATAGTTTTTAATAAATTTCTCTTATACAATTATTTGATTTTGAAAAAAACGCGGCACGTTTAGGACTGATTTCACTTACAAAAATGATCCCTACAACGCTAAAAACAACAAAGACATCCTGCTATTAGGCGGTGAGAAGATGTACCGCGATAATTATCATACTCACACCGCTAGCGCTAGCGCTTTTGACAAAGTTAGACGCTCCAACATTAAAATATCGGAAAATCCATCAGGTTATGTCACAGTAACGCGCGGCCTTAATAGATCCCGCAAAAAATATAATTCAGAATGTTGTCCAAGTGCCCACGCTAATGGACCGACCGAAGCGCGGCACCTGAGAAGGACTCATCACAGCGCTCAAGAAAAATATGTGCAAGGGGTATTACTGGCTTTTATAAAGTTTGAATCAGGTTTAAGGGATAAGTTTTGTGGGGTCAATATAACCCCAGCTTTGTATAGAATTTGTGGCTCTTATAGTAATAAGGTTGAATATTTTTATCCCTTATGTTCAATTTGCTGTAAATTTACCTGCAAACTTGCCAAATTTTAAAATAGGTCTTTTTTCAATCGAAAGTTTATATTAACTTTAATAAAACGTACACTATAGGCAGCAAAGCTTTAGTATAATAGTCTATGACTTAAGTAGTTTTTAAATACATATTTAAATATTTTAGTTATATTTATATGTTTTATTCATGTTTCAGAGATTCAAAATATCTCAATATGCTACCAACTACTTGGAAGAATACACCAAAATATATGGTAATTAATAATCAAAGTCACTTCACTATGTTAAATCACTAGCTTAACTTTTGCGATTTCATTAAGTTGGTCAAAAAAAAGTTAAATAATCTTTCCTTAAAACTCAAAAAACCCATTAAAATTTATCTGAAAAACCTCGTCATTTTAATAAATTTATTTAATTTAAGTTTTTTATTCAAAATTTAAGTAAATTTATAAAATATTGCCCAGCGTTTTGTTAAAATAAGCTTCATGAGCATAATGGTAAAACGGATTAAAGGTAATTTAATCTATATATATTATTAGGTACGGAACGCAGAGGTGCCCAGGATTTAAAAGTTGCTGTTAAGAGGGTTCGGCAACTCCTAAACCCCTTTCAAATGCACAGCATACCACTGAAACTTTTATCGACAGCTTATCACAAATGGAACGCGAGCTACAATTTGGATAAACCCCAACAAGGCAAATGCACTGATTTTTATTTAAAAAAAACGTTTTTTTGAAATTTAGGTAAGTTTAAATAAGTCAGAAAACGTAATTTATCATCCTTTTTATGTTAAGTAAACTTTTTTTCCGATAAAATATAGTAGGGCGTTTAGGGGTCAGGTTTATTTATAAAGATAGCAATTTGCCAAGATGAGGATTTTTATACCTTTAAAAATGGCCTCGCGTTAAATTAGAAAATTTGCTTTAAAACCTATAAAACGCCATAATTAATTAGATCGGTGTTTGTATTGGGAATTTTGCATCGCAGTATAATGGTATATAATCACTTAGTTATGCTATGCCATTTTCTAAAATTAGTTTTATGGCAAAACTAAATTTAGGACGTTAAATAAAGCCAAATTTTCAGAATATTTCACTTAATATTGAAAAACGTTGAAAAACAGTTTTTTGTGTAAAATATATTGAATTATATAATATTATAAATACAGGATTTATGGCTACAATTATTGCTTCATTGAAAAACACCCTTTAAATTTTTCTAAACTACGTACAACATCAAATTCAATCATTTTTTAAGCCAAAAATCTTAATTTTGTATTAATTACATCTATGAATTGGTTTTGCACATAATAGGTGGCGGTAAAAGTTATAGCAATCAACGCCCGTCTAACGCCTCACTAACTTTAGAAAATAGGCCATCTTTAATATTAGGCAATACAACTACAAAACCGTCTGCCGACGTGTTCAAATTTTACAAAAAGCCTCTAACTACCAAGTCTGGCTCCAAAGCCCTGGCCGAGGCTGAAGTCCTTGCCCAAAAGTGAGGCCGATAAAGATTTATCTAGAACTTATGGATTATTACTGTAACAACAATTTTTTAATCTTTATTATCTCTTAAAGTTTAGTATTTATTTGATATAAAAGCGTATTTTTAAAGAGGTATAGTTTTGAACTTTATATATAATCAGTTAAGGCAAGGTGAAGTTATAAGAGTTTTGGACGAAAGACTTATATATTGGCTAGACTTTGATTTTACACTTACCTCTTTTATTTTGAAGAAAATTTTAAAAGATACTAGATGTTATTATTGTAGAAAATTTAAAATATCATATTTAACTACACAATAAAATTTAAATTTTTGCAAAGGCGTAGACAGGATTGAAACTAGAGGAGGGCAGTAATGCTTTGGGAGGGGCAAAATAGTAATTTTTAGGAATTTAAGCCATAAGTATATTAAATTTTAAAGGATTTTTGGATTTAAAGGGGGGCAGACGCTCCTCCTTGCTACCCACTGGCTACGCCCATGAATTTTGGGTATTTACTAAATTATTTTTGTTGATCAGTGCGTAAAAATACTTGTGTGTAATGATTTATTTAATTCGAAGACACTGCGTTTATACATATTAATTGCTATGCAATTTAGAGACTTTGTCCTTATCAGGAATAAATCGGGCGATGGCAACGTGATTACGTTTCAATCTAAGAGCAGAGGCAAATTGGGTAATTATGATAAAAGGGAATTTTTTTTTATAAATATCGGTTTTATTATTATTTCCATTTTCTTGTAAGATTGCATAGCATTGACCTTAAAATGTAGTAATTGGAAAAACGCAATAATTTTAAGACTCAATATTCCAGCTATAATAATAGATCAATGGAAGTTCATTGAAATTTAAAAACTTCCATTTTTTTTATTAAATAATGCTTCCTGTCTTTTAGGCTTTTATTCAATCAAATCGTTACTTTTGAACATTTATCTACAATTTTGAATAATAATTTTAAAACTTATGAGAATATCCCTTTAATCAGGGCCTCAAAATTTAATAGGAAGCCCTCATACCGACCCAAAAATGTCTCAAACCATTGATTCACCAGTGGGCCAAGCAGCAAAAAAGGAGCACACTATGTTTTCATCACCTTTGGGGCTGAATAGTGGTGGAAGTAAGCAATGCATCACGGAGGAAAAAGTGTGGAAACCCCACATAAAAATAGGTGAATTATCTCACAATTTTCAATATATTCGAAACTTAATTGTTCCCGAACGAATTTTGATATAAAGTTAAAATGAATTAAGCTTTCCATACCAAACGTTATTTGCCGTGTCTTGAAAAGAGGACTTATCGACTATTTCACCAAATGAAAGAGATACCGAATAAAGAAGTTGTAAAAATGGCTATGTTTAAATTATTGAGTCGGAATAAGGTTATTAATTGGGATTGTATTGGATTTAACAATCTCTATAGTGTGCTCAAAAATTCTTTGGGGTCGAGCGAGAGTCATTACGGTTATGAACTTGGATATTTCTTTGAGAAATTGGTTACCTTCAGTGGGACTAAGATAAATTTGTTAAAATCTTCGTTCTTAATTAAATTTAAATGTTGAAAATTAAAATACATAAAATTAATTTTATTTAATGACCATCTTATCTAACGGTGTTAACTTTTAAAACTTTTCCATCGAGCGCATCATTGAGTACATTCAAACTTTGCTCATTAAATAAATTAATACAGTCGAAACTTCTTAATCGCAAATCGGATTATCGCGAAAATCTTTTAATCGCGAAGTTAACCGCCATTTTTTTTTTTTAAACGATAATATTAGCAAAAACATTGTATATTGACAAATCGCTTAATAGTACAATATCGGATATTCACAAACATTTTCGAGTCCTTAAATACCAGATAATTATATAAAATATCGTTTTATTGCGAATCGTAAGAAATGAATATTTAATATAATGTATATATACTTTTATTTCCATCGTTTAATCGCAAAATATCGGTTAATCGCGAATTTTTTTCAGGCTCAAGGCTTTGCAATTAAACGGTTTTGACTGTACTATTAGCAGAAAATATAATTTTAATGAATTTAAGGTTTGGATTGGAGAATGATAAATCACCCAGCTTGTTTGCCCCTAACGGTAGACTACGTACCTGACGCCTTAACTCTCAGGCGTGATTACATAGTTTCGGATTATTTTGTGTTGGCCGAGGTTTCTACCGATACTAACGAGATCATAGGCTGTTGGGATCTTTTGAATCAACTCCTATTTCAAAGACTTCGCTTCGTAATGTTATACTTTACATTATCGTCGTGATTAAATAAACGTTTTTAATTGTTTAAGGTAACTTTATCCTTAAAATTTTGCGTAAATGTCGATTAGCTCTAAAATTTGGCTTAGAAGCGCGCTAGACAATTTTTTATTTAAAATTTGTGCATCCTGTTGCTCTTTTTCTTTAATTTTGTAAAATTATATCGACTCATAAAGTCCGTTTTAAAATCATGGTGTCCTCTATGGGTAGTTTCGTTTAACTTCTATATTTAAATGCGACACAAAATGAAATTTGGATAGCAAATTTGTAAATATTTTATAAGGAACAAGTTTGTATTTAAAGGATCTAGCTCGGTAAAAGTAACCGAGTGGCATGGGCCTAGCCAGGATTGAAATCAGAGGGGGCAATAATGATTTAGGGAGGGGCAAACAGAATATATTTCAGAAGTTTAAGCCATAAAAATAATAAATTTTAGGATTTAGGGGGGGGGGGTGCAGCCGCCACTCTTTGCCACCCCTGACTACGCCCCTGCCGAGTAGTTCAAAAATGAATTTAAAATTTTGGCTTGATTAAATGTTTCTATTTAATATCTATTTCGAAAGAGTGTAAATTTGTGATTGTCATGCAGGGTGGCCAAATCGTGAAAGATCTCAATTACTCGCTGGGACTTGGAATTAATACTTCATCGATCAAACATCCCTTCACTTATTTTTCCATAGGAGACGAGTATGGAACACCCCAAGACCTCCCAACCGCATACCTATTAAACATTGGCCGGGCTTACCACGTCTTGACATTGTCTTCCACTTTAAATAATACCATTAAAATAACCATTTACAAACCAAGGTGAACATTAGGCGAAACGCATACAAAAACTATCTTTAATTACCATGGGAATTTGTATAAATTATTACAGTAGTGTCATAAATAATAATGCTTTTTTAATCGATTTAAACACGAACTAAATTATGAAAAATAATAGTTTTCTTTTACATCTTTCGTACTAACCTTTTGATTTTGGAGTAAAAGTAATGTAATGCCAAAATCATTATTTTAAAATTTATTGTTTATATGATACACAAGACTGCTCAAATAACGCCTTTACGTGTACGATAGGCGGATGATGTTTAAAACACTATTTTAATTATAACGGAACTTTTTGAACTATTCAAAATCATTTGTGAGATAAAGAGAAGAACTTCTCTATATAATATTTTTTACAACGCCATCCTAATCGTCAAGTATATATAGAAACGATTTTTGCTTAGAATTATCCTATTATTTAGTAAAAACAAGTGTAGGAAGTATTAAGAGAATTATGTTAATTACAGGCACGTAGCCAGGATTTTCTCAAGGGGGAGGAAAAATTTCAAAAATTTTTCGACACTTTTATTTATAATGTAACAAAAATAAACTTCGCGTACAATTGCGAAACTTCAAGGCGCTATATAACCAGCTTTGGAAAAATCTCTTATTTTCATTAATCAGAGCATTTACTATCGCTTCTATACCTTAAAAAAGAAGGTGGACCTTCAAAAAATTTTCAAATTTTGGTCAAGGGGGTAGAAAATTCCCGCTTTCTGCCCCCTTGGCTACGCACCTGGTTAATTAATCGCGGTTGTTGTCGCACATTAGCCCCGTTATCTAATAAGAATTGCAATGTTTTTTAGTCATTTATTATCATACTGATGGTCAGATTATAAATATTGACTTGGATGGCATATATAGACCTGAGGATTCCATTCTTTAAATAGCAATATCTTGAATGATAAAGCATTGTACACATAATATCATCTTTTTACTTAATTGCTCTTTAATTTCGTTTTTGTAAGTGCTAACAATATATCTTTAAAAGTTATTCTCAATTTTAAAAAGCTCAGATTATCAATATCCCACTACAACGCAGTTATTATGTATATAAACTATAATTTCACGATTTTAGGCATAGCTTTCAAACCCCGTGCCCCGATCCTATTTACAATTACAATTTGAAATCGCCCGAACACGATTCTTTCCAGCGCTGCAGAACATCCTTCAAATTTGAAAGGGCTTTAGACGATTTCATGTGGAACACGCTCGACATGTATTTGGGCGGTGCTTTTACCAACGACTTATACACAAATAACAGCCTCAATCGGCCCGGTCCCTTTTACGGACCCGAAAATAGGCTTGAAAATGATGGGAGGCGGACAAAACCCATTCTAACTAAGGGCCATAATACCAATGTCAAACTCGACCCTACAGATGTATTTGTGAATCGAATTAGATTTAATAAAGCACGTTTTTTGATATTACCGAACCCGGATAGACCCGAAAACGTAGCGATTAAAAGCGATAAGCAGCTGCAAACCTTAAAGGGTAAAAGCCCGACATCCTTGAATTTTTGGTCAAAGGAACATCATTCCCCTTATAATTGGTACGAAAGCGTGAAAGAGACGTTGGAGACATCTATATCAAAATTAAATTTAGAAGAGCAAAGTGGTCAACAAAAATTATCTGGGGTTGTGGAAGCTTATGGTTCAATTGTCAACCGTGTTGCAAATAATATGGCTGTGAGACCGGCTCCGCCACCACGTAATGTAGTGGCGCGAGGCCTGACCCAATCTTTTTTGCACTTCGTAGACTCACTCAATAGGTCGCGTAAATTGTCCGTGTCCACCACTGTTTCAAGCAATAAAGTAGAAATTTTAATTGATAAATTTAAATACACACTCGTTTGTCTAAATTTTGTATTAGTCTGATGAAAATTTATATTTGTGTTGGGGAAAATAAAGCGCGCAAAAAATTTTGGAACCATTAAATGAATAATTATTATTAAAAAAATTTGAGATCAATTACGTTTTCAGACGACGCAAATGTTAATTTTAAACATATTTTATGTTTTTAACTTAATACTTTTTAATGCCTTTTCGAAAAACCTAATTGATATATGTTAGGCTGTAAATAGGTTGTAAATTAATCGGAATGGCCCATAACCCGACATTTTATCAAATTAATATTTTTGGACACTGGGAAGTATTAAATGTCATTAGATTTTAACTGCTATTTTAGCAACCACTGAAATGCCTTATTTCAACCTAAATATTCGTCACGTTTTTTAAATTCACATTGAATTATTTTGTGACTTAAAAGATTTAACTGTGCCTATGCGTAGTTTGATTGTTAAATTTAAAATAATGCCTTTCAATACAGATTTTGCATCCGATATTTTATCAAATTAATATTTTTTGGTTTTACATACAGACCTTTCATTTTATTTAATACGTAGTTATTATCAACATTTGCATGCTTCATGTGTATTAGTTGTAAAAACGGCTTGGTTTTGTTGGCTCTACCAACGGTCGACTCTGGCATATTTTTGAAATTTTGACTAAGCCTAGAGGTGACTATGAAAAACAGACCAGTAAAGCCAATGGTCGACCAAACAATCAGCCGTTTTTACGATACTAATGTGTACCTAAACCTACCTGTATCAATATGATATTACTTTGTTTTCAAATTATTTTGAAATTAATACAGAAAGAAACAAAACCGGTATCTCCTAAAATCAAGCTTACCTCAGATACTTTTTTCCAAGGAATCTTACAAGGCCTCACAGCCTCAAGGTTCTACCTTAAATTTTTTTGAATCAAAAACTTTTTAATATATGTGTACTATATAAGAGTGTTGTGAAAACGATTGGGTTTTGTTTGGTCGACCTTTCTGTTTCTCAATTTTCAACTAAGCATAGAGTGCGTTTAAGAATAAGAGACCAAAAACTTTGTGTCTGTTTTGGTTTAGTCGACTAAGGTCGACCAAACAAAACCCACCCGTTTTTACAACACCACCCACCACTATACAAATGATAATTTATAAAAAAAATTGTTAATAATTTTAATAAAATTATGAAGTATTCACTTACTATTGTCTGTATTTTGCAACCACCCTTAAAATAATTTATTATTATTATTAGAAATTTAACTCTGTCATCTTCCTTTTATTCACTTCCCCAATAGCGATTTAGTTAAAGTTCACAAAGCAAGCCGTCAACGGGGTAGTCAACAATGCAACCTGTGGTATTACATAAGTTATCAATTAATTTCTTGGATTTACCGCAATGTCGAAGATATGGATTCTATAACGGCTGCTGCTCAGTTGTGTCAAGTATTAATTATGATGATTGTCCCTTCTACTAGTTTCAGATGGCGTTTGCAGTAATTTTTAATTGTGTTTCGCTTGGCATATATGATAGTAGAGACCTGCGGGTCCGTTTCGGATGAAAAAATTTTTAACGCTTCTGGATCGTGGTCGGGGAGTAAATCTTAAATGCCAGGTTAGGGTTGGGTTCAGAAAAAGTGACCCTGTATGTCTCTCTCTACGTGATTTTTATTTTAACATAACGACAAGTAGTGTTGTAAAAAGGGCTGAATTTTATTTGGTAGACTTTTGGTTTTACCCGACTAAACAAAAACTGAACAAAGGTTTTTTGGTCTGTTTTTCTTAGTCGATCTCTAGACAAAGACAAAATTTGGAAAACAGGGCAGAGTCTACCTTAGTCGTGGTTAAACCAGTGGTCGACCAAACATAACCCAGCCGTTTTTACAACACTAACGACGTCAAGTCGACTTTTTCCAAATTCCTATACTGTAATCTTACGAACTATTACATTGGCAACGAGATTAAAATTATTAAATGGAAACTCCATTTATCAAATAAGAGACTAATGATTCTATCGACCTAAGGTTACATTCATTTAATAGACAAATAAAACAATTTTAACCATATGTGTATTTTGTCATAAAGTGTAAATAAAAATTTTTTGTTTAAAAAAAAAACAGAAATTAAAAATTTTACTGAGAAAAACGGGGTTTTGGGATTTTTGTATATTGCAAATAACATTTTCTTGTTGTTGTTTTATATCAGACAATTTAAGTTTTCTAATCATAATTTAAACAAACCCATTACGTCTAAATTCTGTGTATCATTTAGAAACTCTTAAATACGGGTCAACTGATAGCCTATTCCGAAATTGGAAGTGAAAGGTTTATAGTGGGTACTCACTTGTACGCTCTAAATTCGAGAGATGATAAAAGTGAATCATCAATTGCCAAAGCTAGTCAAGAAGCATCGGGTAAATTTGGAGTGGAAGACGATCAAGCACTTTACTTGGAAGTCGAAGTCCCTCTAATGTATTTGGACCCCAAAAATGTATGCTTCCAAAGCACTAGTTTATTAAGAGTTTTGATTTTTCTATGTGCATCCCTTTAGTTTTTTTATTACATGATGGGGGAAGTTTGTTTGAATTTATTTTGAGCTTTTTGATATAATTTTACTAGGCTGTCATTAACTAGTTGGTAAAGTTAGCTAAATAAATTGAATAGTGCTAGGCGATATAGCTAATAAAATGAAAATTAATTGTTTAAAATAAAAGAGATATCGTTTGTTATCCATTATGATTAGATGAGAAGTTTCATTCCATTATTTAATTAACGATTTGAAAATTCATGATACTAAATAAATAAATTGCCCCAAACTAACTAAAATAAAATTTTTAAATAATCTTTACGTAAAATTAGGAGGACTCACAAATTGTGACGAAATTCGAAGGTATAATTCAAGTGAAACCTTCTAAGACTCCTTAAAGATGTGTAATTAAATCATTTTTAAAATTGCTTGCCAAAAAACTTAAAACTTTCAAAATTTGATTTCAATTATTTGTAAATATGATAATGTTGCTTAAGAATAAAATATTCAGAGAATTTTTATTATTATAACGTTTATTTTGCCGATAGGAATTTAGTTTAGAAGAGCCCAATGTCGAGTCGAACGTTGATAAAAATGTCTTTAGACAGGACATATCTATCGCCCCATGGCTTTACAAAAGGGAAAGGGTGAAATTTTCAGAAAACACACCAATTAGCCCTCCCCCTGTAACTTCCGTTGGCCCGTCAGTCCAAAACGCGGGGTAAATACAAATTAAATTTATTGACTTCAAAAAACAAATTTAAAGAATAACATTTTGATGAAATTTTGTTATTTAAGCTAAGCGAGGACGTAACAATAGGTTTCTCACAATATTTTTGATATAATCAAATTTAATGAGATAGGTCATAGAAGTTACTAAGCTTTTGAAACAAAATATTATCTTTATGTCTTTATAAATTTGATCCACGTTAACTTGGAGAGGCCTGAATAACAGAGTAGCCAATAAGGTGGACACAATGTTTATGGCAATATAGGGTGGGAAAAATTAGGATTATGGAGAATTTTTATTATCTCGCTAAATATTAAAGTACTTTCCTTTAGATGCGCTCATGGACTTGTATAACACCTTGTGACAGAGAAAAATCGGGTTACCAAAAAAAATTAATTAAAACCGGGGCGAATTAAGTGTGTATTAAAAAACGTTTTAAAATAAAACATTAGGTTACACCGATCTTTATCAAACTTTGAAAATTCTCGATAAACGAATATAAAAATTTCACGTCTTCAAGAACCAACTTAACTCCTCCCCAAAGCCCGAGTCAAAATTTGGTAGACAAAGTGAATCTCCATTACTTAACCGGTTACCGGCCCGACGTAGCTTACGAACTCGGTCTTGAATGGTTATCCGCTACGCCCAATCACCTCATGGACGAGCTCATAAGGCACTGGGCTCGAAAAGCTTTTAATTTAGGCTTACACCTGGCCCCAGCCCTGAACGACCCTTTTTCATATGCTAAAGCAGGGTGCGATAAAGATCCTCTTAGGCTACCCGTCTTCTTACCCGTTAAAAAGATGTTTACCGACGCCTACAGCAATATCATATACCAAAACTCCGTGGAGTTGTCTAATGGATTGAGTAAAACTGTTTGGCTTGCACATTTTCTCGAAGTTTTTTTATATTTGAAATTTAGTAATAAATTGCGGTTTTATTAATTTAGTAGGTTATACTAACCTTATTCAGCAGTGCCGCAATTAACTCAAAAAAGTTTATCTAATTAGCGCCATCTAAACGCAATTCTAATGAGAGACTAATTTGACTATATATATTTCTGTCTTTTTTAGCATGTGACACGAAAATGATAATAGACTTATAACGTTTTCGCTCTTATTAGAGCTCATCAGTATGCCATAATTAATTTTCTAGTCACGAGATAGGTTTATATAAGGCCAAATCAGGGTCAACCCATTCTTTAAGAAAATGGGGTTATTAATTATTATCTTCTTCAAAAGTTTTTTTTAAGTTTTACCTAAACTAAGTTGTCTTTCATAATTATAGGGTAGTATTAAACTTATTGCATTGAGAAATTATTATGGCGATGTTAATGTGTAACTAGCAGTCATAAATAAGGAACCCACTGTATTACACTTTGAACATTTTAGAGGCAGGATTATAAATTTAACAGTGTTTGTAACTTAGCTAAAATTGAAACTAGGTTTGACCTGAGTCGGAAATCTTAAAGCCCGAAGCGATACGAAGCGAAAATTTTGAGCATCAATACAAATGTTTTGAGTTGATATTAGGGAAATATATATATTATTTTAAACACGTTCGATTAAGTCTATATAAAAAAAGCCAAATATATGCACTATATATCTTACACACTTGATAAATTAGTGTCCTTAAATTTCGAATCGCTTCGCACACATTATGAACGCCGCGTTATATAATAGGTAGATTCGAGCCTTAGGGGGAAATGTATAAAATAAAAAAATAGCCTTGAAAGGGGGCAAAAAGGTTTAAAAAATCAATAAAAATAGTAAATACTTAATTAATTAATTAATAACTTTAAATTTTTAAATCTATATATATAAAGTAAAGTGTATATATGTATGTATATATGTATATATATATAAACTCGGGCCTTCGGCCCTCGTGGGAAGGGGGAGAAGGGAAGGGAAGAGGGGAAGGGAAGGGGGGACGACTCATCTGTACTTCGTATAAATGTATCATATTTGCTATGCAATTTATGGGCGAGAAAGGTGGGAAGGGGCGAGAATGCCTATAGGGGGGTATTAAATGCCTAATGATTAATTAATTATTTATACAAATTTTCCATTATAGGCAAAATGTAATATAGGCAAGGGTTAGGGTTAGATTTAGTGTTTGCATCTAGTTGCGTATTAAATTAGTTTTTATGGCCTTTAGTGATTATGGGTCTAACAAACATTATATTATAAAACAACACAATGTTAAGAATTTGCAGAATTGTTGGGAGAAATTTTTTGTTGTTGAACAATTTTTAATTAAAAAAATCAAAAATTTGGCCAGTGGTCACTTTTTCTCTATTGGTCAGTACCAACAGATACTCTATAAGTCAATGATAGCCAAAAAAACGGAAAAAAAATTTTGATGCTCACTTTGGCCAATGGTCATTTTTTTCCATTGGTCAGCAGCCAGCACACGGTAAAAGTGGATATAAATTCATAAGAGTAAAAAAAACGAAAAAAAAAATTTTCGAATCACATTTTGGCCAATGGTCATTTTTTTCCATTGGTCAGCAGCCAGGACACGGTATAAGTGGATATAAATTCATAATAGTCAAAAAAAACGAAAAAAAAGTTTTCGAATCACATTTTGGCCAATGGTCATTTTATTCCATTGGTCAGCAGCCAGCGGACGGCCAAAAAGTCATAATAGCAATGGTAGGAACAGAAACAATCATAATAGTCAAAAAAAAACGAAAAAAATAATTTCGATTCACATTTTGGCCATTGGTCATTTTTTCCATCGGTCAGGAGCCAGCGGACGGCCAAAAAGTCATAATAGCAATGGTAGTAACAGGAACAATCATAATAGTCAAAAAAAAACGAAAAAATAAACTCGGATTCACATTTTGGCCAATGGTCATTTTTTCATTGGTCAGCAGCCAACGGACGGCCAAAAAGTCTTATTATCAATGATAGTAACAAGAACAATCATAAGAGTCAAAAAAACTCCGGGATTCTAACCTAAAAACTAGTTAAATTGCATAGCAATTAAAAGTAAACAACTTTTATTTATGTTTATTATATAACATTGGTCAGCAGCCAGCGGTCGGCCAAAAAGTCATAATAGCAATGGTAGAAACAGGAACAATCATAATAGTCAAAAAAAACGAAAAAAATAATTTCGATTCACATTTTGGCCAATGGTCATTTTTTTCATTGGTCAGCAGCCAGCGGACGGCCAAAAATTCTTATTATCAATGATAGTAACAAGAACAATCATAAGAGTCAAAAAAACTCCGGGATTCTAACCCCAAAACTAGTTAAATTGCATAGCAATTAAAAAGTAAACAACTTTTATTTATGTTTATTATATAACTAGTTAAATTGCATAGCATTAAAGTAAACAACTTTTATCTATGTTTATTATATAATAGATAATTTAACAAATCTTATATATAACACACCGAGGGAGATAAAGATGAGGGGTGGGGCACCTCTTATGCATTAATTTAAAAAATAACATAGCGAGGGAGATAGAGATGAGGGGTGGGGCACCTCTTTCTCATGCATTAATTTAAAAAATCGATAACCTAGTATACCCAATGCAAATAGATAGGAGGGTAACGGACGGACAACGGACGGACGGACGGACGGACAACAAAAAACGAGCCCATAAATTGCATAGCAATTAATATGTATGTAAGGGCTAATCTCTGAAACTACCGGCCCGATTCGCGCGAAACTTTACCCGTAGGTTCTCAGGGCGGCCAGGTGTAAAATAGCTTTTTCAGATTGCTAAAATACCTTTTAGTTTTAAAAATATCGGACATTTCTCGGCCTTTTGGTTTTAAAAAAGGGCTAAATTCTGAAACTTCAGATCCGATTCGAGCGAAAATTTAGCCGTAGATGCCCAGATAGGCCAGGGGTAAAATAGCTTTTTCAGATTCCTAAAATACCTTTTTTGTTTTAAAAATATCTGACATTTCCCGTCCAGTTTCATTTATAGCAGCATATACAATAATGACGTCATACATACAAAGCTGAAGTTTTCTCGAATTAGATATTTAAAAGTATAATAAAAATGTTACAGTATACGGTTAAAATTATTGGGGTTTAACAGACTATTTAAATTAAATAAATAAAATTTAAATTATGCAGTTTTTGTCATTATTATCACGTGGTCGATCATAGAAGCATATTTTTATTAATTATCCATCCTCCAATAACTATTTTATTATATTAAAGAAAATTGTATTTCAAATAAATCAGCTAACTAGAAAAATAAAATAATGGTATTATTGTATAATAAGTAACAGCATTAATAAGCAATTTTTTCAAAAACATTTAATTTTAGTCGGATTTGATGACTAAAACAGAATTTGCATTTGGTTTGTCTTATTATATACATATATACTAAAAATAGTGGGTTCATAAAATCATTCGGACCTTTCACATTATAAATTATTTCATATATGACCCCATTTTAGATAAGTCTTATTAATAGCTTATACTTAATTAACCACTTAAGGACTGAGCCAAAGCAACGCTTGGCCGGGCACAGCTAGTTTAGAATAAAAACCATATCGAAACGACTGCAATTAGTGTATAATATTCGTTACAATCGTAGCTCTTAACTTTAACGACTTTCTATCGTTTCACTCTATTATAGGTTTATACTAATGGGTCTAGCTTACTAGTTAAAACAATTTTTTATTCAATATTCATGGGAAAACTAGTTAATTTTTAAAAAAAACTTATGACTAAATGCATTAGTAAATACAAGTTTTTATGTTTCACTTTTTAAAAAAGAAGCCGGGCATGAAATTAGTGCAATAAAGTTATCACATTTCTTCGTTGATTTTCTCGATTGGATCCTGTGTTCCAAGTTTGGGTTTATCAAACACTTACCCTCGACCCATAGCCTGTCACAAAATCAATCGCCTCCTCAACAAAAACGCTACAATTATTTCATCAGCGAATCCGCTACTCCTTCAAAAAGCCTAGAAAAATGCGAAAAGTTGATTTTTCAATATATACAATTTGGCTTTTCATCTGCAGCCCTATTACAATTTAATGATTACTTACTTTGTGATAATAGATAATAGCTTTCAATTTGTTATAAAGGTAAGTCTTTTAAGGTCACATCATAAACATTTTGTAAAACAAATTTATGTTGCACAATGATAATTTAAAAATTACAACATTTATTCAAGGCTTGAATAAATTTAGGCATATACAAGTGGCGGCATTGATTTTAAAAGTATCAATTTTTGTTTGCGAAATTGTAAGATGTTTCGAGCATGTGACTTTTAGAAATTAAGTTAATTTATGAAAACTTAAAGAGTTTGTTGTAATTTTTATTACCCAGATCCGATACCGAATGGTGTGGACATCATTACACCCCAATGGGAATGGAATACATCCATTTCTCGGGAGGCATGTTTTTGTCTGTCGAGGTTGAAACTCAATACCTAGAACCAATAAATCACATTAATCATTACCCTTTTCAAGGTGTTTTGTTGGGTTTTAGATGGTCTTGGAACTTTCTGTTGACCAAAAAATGGCGTCTACCTACATTCAGTGACGAGAGTTTGTTGGAAAACACTTTTAGCGACCTTAAAACATTATGCATAGACCCCCAGGACTCTAGACTAGATAATTATTTTCACCAATTTAGCACAGAAATCATCCAAGGCTACAAAGATATTAGTTGATAAATGCAAAATTTGATGCCCAAACATTAAGGACTGCTCAACTTAAAATGTTTATGTTTATAACCTCTTTTATATATTATATGTCCATTAAAATTATTAGAGTTCTTATGTAAAATTTATTAAAACTATGCAAAATTAATGGGTTGAAGTTTTGATTATTTCAGAAGTTAGGGGTTCTGTGCTGTACATTTTATAAGGCAGTGCAAATATATTAATCATTTAATTAAAGTTTTTACTCAATAAAATTGTTATTTGCATTAGATGATCGATAAGGTAGTTTATTTTATGAGTATGGTAAAAAAGTGCTTGGTCACCTTGTGCTTTAATAAACGAAGGAAGAGATACAATACATAGTTTAGAGACCCTATATAGATTTTCGATTAATTTTTGTATTTTAATCCATACTTTAATTTTATGTCAAATTTACTTTAATATATTTAGCCAGGCTTCAACCACTTAGTGCTATCGTACGCCCTTTAAAAAGTTCCTGCCTATATAAAAATCTGTTTTTTAATTCCAATAATTACTTAGAAAACTATTCAAAGAGTATGTGCATATTGTAAGATTAACCGAAACTTTTATGGAAGCTTTTACATAACAGGTATCATAATCAATGCGGTTTAGCTCTTTTGCGACCATAACACTTTCTTAAAAATCACGGCAAGTATAAAATTAACAAATTCATTCGAAAAACCATCGAAACTATGCACCATATGAATTTTATAAAACCTGATGCTTAATTGTCCTTTGTTTTTCGTTTAGATCTATAAAGTAAAAGCAATTTTCTTTATAACGACCTCGCTCACCAGTGCCACATTATCAGCGTTAAATCAGATATAAATTTAGAGGCTTCTCGAAATCTATACCTTTTGAAATTTAGTACATCCTGTTACCTACCCAAATTAAATATGTAGTACATTGAATGTCTTTATTTATTATTAATTAATATAAACTAATTGAGATACGATCTTATAATAAATTTGATTAACTAGATATTACGTTATGGATGTTCAAATTTTTTTTTTAACTATTTACGCTGACCCAATTTTTTTTTAATATTCATCTATAGCAAAATTAAATAAAATAGAGTGGAAATATTGAAGGAACTTCTCTGTAATGGAAGAAGTTAATCTTTGAACATGTGTTCAGCGCATATAAATAGGCGATTTAAATTGAGTTAATATAAATTGGTTAGCATAAGAAACAAATTTATAATATATTAAAAAAAACTATTGGACTGAGCATTTAAGCTTTTTATGCCAATTCTTATCATGTAACAAATGTTTAAATTTGTTTGCTGTAAAATTACCAAAGATTGACTATAAATTTGCTGCTATAAAATTAAATTTATATTTCGACTTTTGTCGTCTCGTTGTGGTGAACTATTTAAACATATTGCCAAGGTAAATTTTTATTTACCTTAATTAAAAACCGGTCAACATGGCTTCTAATTATAAGGGATCAAATTTTGCAGCAAATGATGATAGTATGTCTAGCATATATATTCTGCTTTATTCTTTTTTGCTTTTAATTTTTCTATTTATACATTAAGACATTAACTTATATATGAGGTTAAGCTTGTTTTCAAATCGCCTCATTTTATTATTCACTTTTTTAGAGTTTTATACTAATAATTTTATGGATTAGTATGATATTGGTTAAAATTTTTATTTAAATCAATCTATTTACCTATATCAAGTTCTATTGTTTTGAAATAGATATTAATCACAGGTTAAATTATAAATTTAAAAGATTGAGAGGTTTTATTTAGTTTTTAATGATAAAAAATTTTTATTCTAAAGTTCTTTCACCTATGTTAAACAAATTTTTCTATTACTTACTAAACTCTATTGATGCTACTTTACATTGGCTTAAGCTTTTTAGTCAAAAATGTTCAATGTCTAAGCCTTGTTATTATTGTGTACAATCAATTTAACTATATTTGAGGTAAAAATATGTTATTATTAAAATCTGAATGATTAAGTAACGAATATGGTTTGAGTTATTTTAAAAGTGTCTCATTATGTATATAAAAATAGCCATAAACTTCTAAATTGAAAATTACAATAAATAACATTTTGGAACAAAATTAAAGCAATCTTTTCCTAAAAGCCTTAGGATTTATTTTAGCATAAATATTTGTAACACTGTGGCATTATTGGTAAATCAATTATAGGGCTTCAAGCTGCCTGTGCTGAAATGGACTAGATTTAATTTAAATGTGCAAAAAGCATTTTAACTCTGTAAAAAGGATTGTTTGCGAATCCCACCTTTTAGCTCAGTCATTTAGTTAACACGAGGAAGGAAGGGTTATCTAAGATGGAGTTATGCCTTCATTAATTTGAAATTAACCACCCATCTATCTTTAAGCAACATTTTATTGAATTACTACCTTATTTTATTAATTATTTCTCCCTGAAAAAATCGATAAATTGAACGAATTTTGGAATGAAACCGCTAAATTTATGTGAAATTTTAGTCGATTGGCTTTCCTTTTACCTTGACCCTATTAATACCTAATTATTAATACCTTTTCGATATTTTTCATCTGATTTAAAAATATTTGTGGTTTGGGGTTTTATTAATGAGCGCGAATTAGGGAAAGGGCTCAAAAATGGCTGGTAATTATTTAATGAAGGGCAAAATATTTTAGCGATTATAAAATGGTTGAATTTTTTTAGAAGTTTTAAATTTAAGGAGACTACGCCCATGGTCCCAATTCAGGTTCCTTTTTCGGTTTTCCGTCAATTTTAGCAAGTTTTATCAATTAAATTAGGACCTTTTTTATTAATTAGGGAAAAAATTAAATTCACTTTCCAACTTAACATTTTTGTCGGCAAGTAATTCAAAACACACCCTATTTATGATCCTAGTTAGTATACTTTTTCTGTTCTAATTTGAAAGAAATTTTAATTTGAAAATAAAAAAATGTTTATTTACTTAACTTCCCCCCCCCCCCCCCCCCTTTTTTCTTTTTAAAATATTGGGGCTTTTGTTTACTTTAGTGATCGGAGTTTTATACGGTTTATTTTGTAGTATTGCATCTATAGGTCATAGTCAATCATATTATAATAATCGTTCACCTAAAAACAATTCTTTCTCGCAAACCCACCCTTGGCAAAGTAAAAACTGGCGCAACACTACCATATTAATTACACTCATAATTTTGGCTGGGCACAGTGTTTGTTTTGAATTCAAAATTAATCGTCGATTTCCGCTTTTTTAAGTCAAAAACATAGATTACATAGACTGCTCATGTCATATGTATCATATGGTAAAATGTGTATAATACCATTAAATCCGCCATTTTGAATTTAACTATCTCCTATGTCTTTCTGCGTTCAAACAGAAAAAGTGAATTTGCTTTCCTTATAAATTAATAAGAATGTTAATAAATGATTATTTAATAAAATGCAGATGGCACTAAATTGATTTAACATCACATCATCACAGTATTTTTTATTTTTATGAATTTTGTAAATAATATATTTTAAAAAGATGTTTTAATATTTAACTAGTCCAATATTTTTTTATTACGTTTTAAAAACACTTGCATTAAACAAAATTACTATAATCTATGTCATTCCCTTATTTGGCACATTTTAAAATGGCGGAAAGCCGGTACACTTATTTAAAGCTGTTGAACAGTCTATCTAGTGTATGGTCAAAAATTGAAAAAAAAATTTTAAAATGTAATATTTCGTTCTTCGTTTTTGCATTGTTCCCAAGCGCTGTTAGACCCCGAGCAATATACTCAGCCTAGCTTGGGGACCGATTCAGCTTTCTTGCAAAAGGGGCCAACCGGAGAAAAATATGTTACGCCCGAAGAAATGATGTTGCAAAGAACTGAATGGCAAAAGGATTTGGCTAAAGTAAGACCCTTCTTGGGATCTAAGAATATTTTAATTTGAAACATATAGTGGACCAACATTTTAGGACCAATAAATTTAAACCTTGGAAATTTTAGAAAATAGCTAGGGAAATTGTAAAATCCAATTCTATTCCGATCTTTGGTTTTAGGCCGGCTCATTTGTTTATTTTTATAATGATTCTTAAAAACGTGTATAAAAAAAGTGTTTTTAATTTTTTTTATAGTAATGCAAATGTAAAATTTAAAAGGTTTATCAAACCTTTGTTATATAAGAGTTGTAATGTTTAACGAAATCGGGATTGTTTAAATCTGTCTGGAAATAGTATAAGGGTAGTTTTTCTAATTTGAAATAAACACAGAGCCTGTTTATTTGTAAAATTAAATAAATTTGTCACAAATTTTGTAAATAACCTTTTAATTGTTCATATAAAACCTGCTTTTAGCGTTTGTTCTTTATGCATTGAGATTTTAAAAGGTTTACCCAAATTTATACGCACTCTTAATTTTAGGGAAATTAAGTGAGATATTGCGTCTTCTATTTTTCAACATATAAAATTATTATCCCTAATCTAATATCAAACGTCTCCAAAAGCTATTATAATGCAAAATTTTGGCTGCCTGTCCTTTGAGACCCGCTTAGTAATGATTATACTTAATCAAGAACGATTTACTTTATTAAATCTAGTCCGCTAGTGTTTATTTATGAGTTATGAGTTTTTTACAACTACAATATTATCTTTAACTGCCGCGCGAACCACTATTTGACGCGGCTCTTACTTACAACTCAGTCAAATTACATTTTAAGAGATGGTTCTAAGACTTTTTTAAGCAGAATGTGTTGAATCAAACTAAACTTGATCCCTTCCCCGCTAGTCTCTTTAGGCTCAGGGAATGTCTTGTCGTAACAACTTATTTCATAGAGAATACGTTGTTTCTAGTGCAAAATCTTCTCTTCAAACGCGACGAAGAAAGTATTAGTGAGGTTGAGGGGTTGGGATGACACAATGATAACCTACAAACATTATATACTATAAATTGAAAACATATTTTGTCGTCGTTTTTCCCGATCGATTTTTTGTTTGCAATTTGCTCTCTCCATTCCCCTCTTACCCTCTTATCACATGGTCTCGTGGTCAGATTAAGAATTATTATAAACGGATCCTTGATGTGCTGCGATGTTATAAATCTGCCATTTTGATTTTATATATATTTTATGAATGTGGGGGTTTCTATGAGCTTGTGGATATTGCTCTTCATAAATATTTATAAAAAACGACCTTTTATGTCCGTAATCAGCTTTATACCCTGACTTTGCCTTAAGGATCCCGCAAATGACATATTTCCAAGGCCTTTCTCCTTTTAGATTGTCAAATTATCATAATACAATTAAACGTCTATGTTTGAAGAGCATATTAATTGCTATTTTAAGCAATTTTTTACCTTTAGGTCTTGCTTAATTTAAGAAAAAAGAATCTGAGAATTATTAATTTTTTTGTTTTAATTTCTAATTATTTCAAAATTAGACCGAAGACGAAATTCAAACGTTGCGTTCGGTTCTCAACGCCAAAATAAAGGTTGCCGAAGATTTAAAGGGGAAGCTGGGTATATCACCCATTCAAGAATTCAAGGAAGATCTGAATCAGGGCCTGAAAAACATCAAGGAAAGCACGGCGTAAGTTTTAATGCCCATAATATTTAGAAATTACCGTTTTAAAACATAAGGGTTTATAATTAATTACTGTGAATCCTTGAAAATTTCCAGAATATTGGCCCCTATGGCCCCAAATATCAAATCCCATTTCCCCCTACTCATTTAATTTGCTAAATCTACAAATATTGTTCTATATAACTTTGGTTTTCGTATTTATGAACTGAAAATTTTCTAGGAACCTTCCTTTATTCTAGGTATGTAATGAGGAAAATTAGAAAAAAGCTTTAGTTCTAGAAAGTGTACATTTATTTTAAATAAGCTTTTGGGTTTAAAGTTTGGTTTGGAAATCTACTTGACTTTTATAATCATGAAAAACAAACTATTGGCCCTAATTAACTTGTTTTGCCACATGGTATTTACTGCCAGTTTTCGTCGAACTAGCGAAACTATCCACGATTTGAATCATGCCATCTCTGATTCTACCGTGTAAGTTGAGTGTCGTTTACCCCCCCCCCCCCTGCCCCCGTCCTTGAACTATTAGCTGGCCGAATGTTGCTTAGCAATTTTAAATGTTTGAAGCACGTTTAAAGTTATGTCAAACTTTTTGTGGTAGCAATTTGTTAAACTGATTTAATCTATTTTTTTGCAATATTTTTTAAATTCATTACAAAATAAATGTCTAATGTTTGGTTTAACTTGGCACCCGTTCGAATAAATTATCTTTTTTTTTAATCCCCCCCCATTAAAAACGTGCCCACTTTGAGGATCAGCTTTAGGTGCTACTAATTTTTGTGCTTTAACTGTAATAAGCAGATCATGGATGGATCACAATATAAAATAAAGGATACTCGCTTGTACTAGTGTTGTAAAAACGGCTGGGTTAAATTTGGTCGACTTTTGGTTTTAGTCGACTCTACATAAACAGATCAAAGGATTTTTGGTCTGTTTTTCCTAGTTGCATAAATAGATAAAAGGTTTTGTGGTTTGGTCTGTTTATGTTTAGTCGACCTTAACCTAAGGACGGCCAAACAAAACCCAGCCGTTTTTACAAATCTAGCTTGTAAGTGTTTAAGGCCAAATTCGATTTGCGATGTTGAGTTACTCTTCTTTTTCCGTGATTGAGTTTTATGTGAAAATTGGGTATTAGGACGTTGTAAATAAGCTCAATGTCTTTAAAGTTTAAATTATTAGTTTTTTACACCCCAACTTTAATATAAAACAATTTGCTTTTGCATGTTCATATAAAATAACGCCAATCTATGTGACGCGCTATTGCATATTACACAGCTATAAAAAATCATCGGAGGCGCTGCATGATATACAAGGAACTATTACGGACAATGCCATGTAAGTATGGTTGCCTATGTGTTTTCTCATATTTCGCATTGCTCTTACATTAAATTTGCACGAAATTTCAGTCGTATTAAGTAAATGTTTTTAGGAAATTTTATTTATACGAGTTATGCACGGTCTGTCAAATGTAAGAGTTGATTTGTAGTTAGTTAGGGTTAAAATTTTTTATTTAAATTAAAACATTGAAATGCAATGGACTTAATGAAAAATGCATTTTAGGAGGAAAGTTTTTTAGCAAAACCATTATTATTTAAATATAGAAATTTTTCGTGTTAAGCATCATTATGGGTCACAATTTCAATTGAGCCTTAGGCTGTTATTTTTATAGCAACTTGTGTTTTTAACTAAATGTAGAACTTCATTCTGCATGCACTTACGATAAATGATCTTTTGTATTAAGCTATGTTTTAACATAGTTTGCCTTTTATTTTTTTAGATTCCAAAAAACTAGCGAAACAGTCAAGAAGGCCGGTGAAACATTGAACGAAACCTTGAATCCATTGTTGAATACGGTCAGCAACAGTGTTAAGAGCAAATTTGGTGAGATTAGGTAATATTTATTCTTCACCTGTTTTTAAACTAAACCTTTTTTTAATCTTAACCTTTCATTATAAAATATCATTCTGCGCTATCAAATTTTTTCTCTAATTTTAGCTATAGATTAATTTAGCTTTTTAAAAATGACAAATCGCAATGTAAATTTATTATCTATTAAAAATCTTAAAGGTTTGGCTGGCTAATGTTGTATGCAATTCATCCATACCATTACAATTTTACTAAAAATATATGATTTTAAGTTATTGTATTTTTACCATGATTAATCTAATTTAGGAATTCCAAGGCTTTTAAGTCGTTCGAAGATACAATGGGGGATGCCTACTCTTCAGTTAAGGTCGTTGTTTAAGCGTTTTCACACCTTTATTTTTACTTATTTATATAGTATTCCATTATTTTTCTATGGCTTCCATTGAAGTATATATACGTTATTTTTTTATAACTTTGAACAAATACCGTAATTATTTAGTTTTGAATTTATCCAAGATAGTAATTAAGGCGTGTTGTGGTGGCATCAAGCCTATTAAATTGTTTATGCTACTTTTTATCCATTTAGTTACTACATTTTTATTTTTTTACTCTTTGCCTTGCCACAACCCTACCATAAAAGGCTTTATTAACCCTGTAAATGTACATTACAATTAATTAAGCTCAACAGTTTATTAATTAAAACAAGTTTTTCGTGTAGTATCGTTGGATTTTCGAAATTAATATATTGAACCTTAGCTTATAATTATATTTTTTTTTGGATTACTACAGGGCAAGATAACGAGCACCGTTGTAACCTCACCAAATTCTGTGGCTGGGTCTACCATAACGGAAGACCCTATAACCACTTCACCCATTTTACCAACTACCGCTCCCTCAACCATCAAACCATAACAACTTTACACACACACGCTCATGAACATCTACCCCCCCCCTTCTATTGTCCTACCTATTTATTTTATTAATTCCCTGAGAAAATAACGAATAAAATGTAACCATGAATAAGATATTCTTCATTCCTAATCCTCATGTCCTTTTTTCTTCAGAATTTACTCCTATATGCTGCGTACATTGTGTCGCTTTGCCCCTCCCTAACCTTACTATAGGATTACACCGTGGCCCCTGATTTTGCCTCTAGTTTACCCACTTGGTTGGTTATACGTTTTATGTTTTCTCCCTATTTAATCAATTGTTTTTTTCCCGTTCATCATTATAATTAGTTATATTGATTGCTATTTTATATCATGATTTACAATGGAATTCATCGTCTTTTCAATAAATGTGCCTAATAATATATTTTTATCCAAAGAAATATGACTGAAGGTTTTGGATATTTTTGCTTGCTCTTTGTCGGCCTTCCCTTTACTATAATATTATAAAAATAAATCAGGTAAAACCTTAAAACACATATTGGCTTCGCTTAAAAATCCTTAAATTAGAAATTTGTTTAGTTTAAATAAACTTGTGCATTGATTTTTTTAATTGACATTTTGGGCAACACTGATACCAAAGATTTTGTACTCGTTCAATATCAACTCCTAGGCGAGCGTTTTAAAAAGAAACTTTAAAAATGCTGATTTCATAGCAAATGTAAAAAGTTTTCATAAAATTTTATGATTATGAATCAAAATAATAGCAAGTTTAGTT
Organism: Gordius sp. MW1; assembly: GCA_964036665.1. NCBI lineage: Eukaryota > Metazoa > Nematomorpha > Gordioida > Gordea > Gordiidae > Gordius > Gordius sp. MW1. The sequence goes on from OZ038529.1 coordinate 5,688,048, forward strand.
TTCTTTGAGTATTTTCATAAAATGTCGTAGGTGTGTTTTATATTCTTAACGAGGTAGGTTGGATTTCTTCATTTAATATGCAAAATAATACATGTCGGAGTTTATCCCCCTAGTAACTAAAGAAAACCCTGGATTCCTTGTATTATTTTTAAAGAAATTTAGTTCTTATAACATATTGTAAAATTACAGCTTACAGAATTAATTTTTTTAGAATAGAACGTTAAAACATGTTCTGAAGGCGTTGAAATTCTAGAAACAGAATCTTATACTAAATTATGTTACCATTTGACGTGCTTTTTAAATGACAACCGTGAGTCAAAAAATTAAATCATTATTCGCCGACGAAGAAGAGGTTAAATGAATATATTTTCATATATTAAATCAATCAATATTTTTAATAGTGTTATTAATTAAAATTTGTTTTTTTATAAAAATCAACCAAATCAATAATAATTTGTTGTTTTTTCAAAATATTATGATAATAATAAGGAAACTGGGGAAGATGTGGCAAAACACAGGGGTGAATGGAATAATCATTGGGAATACATTCTAGCTTGTATAGGCTATTCCGTTGGCATCGGAAACGTATGGAGATTTCCCACTGTGTGCTATCAAAATGGGGGAGGTAAAACAAAATTTTATTTTAACGCTACGGTTTTAAATTTTTTTTGTACAATAGAAGTTTTATTTCCAAATAATTGTGCATGTGATACATGCTAAAATATATTAAAAAATGTTTAATTCCCTAAAAAATTAAATTACACGTTACTAAATACCGAGTTATTATTAAATACTTAGGAGCCTTTTTGATTCCTTACTTGTTTATGTTGATCGCCATTGGAAAACCGATGTACCTTATGGAAATGGGTTTGGGACAATTTACTCGTCAAGGCCCACCCGGCTGTTATAATTTGGTTCCTTTGGCCGTTGGTAATTCTTATCACGATTTATTTTAATCCAAATGTATAACTTTTTTCTTAAAATATCCTCAAAAAATGAGAGAAAATATCTACTTTATCCTATAAAATTACAAACAAAAAACATTTTTTTTCTCGATAAAGGATGTGGCTATGCCCAGTTGCTGGTGTCTATTAGCGTCGCCATTTATTATGACGTTATAATGGTACATACCCTTTACTACAGCTTTGCTTCCATGCAAAAAACCTTACCATGGACCCATTGCAACAACGTAATATTCGAGTAATGTTGTAAAAACGGCTGGGTTTTGTTTGGACAACCTTCGGTTTTAGTCGACCAAGCTTATAAAGACCAAAAAAATTTTGGTCTGTTTATGTTTGGTCGACCTCTAGGCTTTTATTTATACAAAAAGAATTTAAAATTTAATTTATTTTTGCTGAACATCAATAATTCTTTCAAAATATTGGAATATTATAGTTATTTTATATAAAAATGCCGACAATTATTTGAAAATAAAGAAATATCTTAATGATTTAATATATTGGAAGGAGCAACGCTAAACAATGTTTTTTCGAAATTTTTAAGTTTATATAATATAACAGATTTTTCAAATATATCGGAAACTGCCTGCCCCTGACTACAATTTCGCTTTTTTTAGGAATTTAATACGCCTAGATGCACGCCATTCAATTATACTTACCCAAACGCAACGAGATCTCCTAATGCTACTTACCCCGCAGAAGAATATTGGGAGTATTTGAGAATATTGAATTTTTAAATAGCTTTTTAAATTATAATTCATTTCATATGTTAAATTAATGCCCCATTTTTTTAATTGCTATGCAATTTATGGGCTCGTTTTTGGTTGTCCGTTGTTTTTGTCCGTTGATGTCCGTCCGTTTACCCTCCAATGTATATATTTAATTAAATTAATATTTTGTTCTTGTTAATACCATTGATAATATGACTTTTTGACCGTCCGCAGGCTACTGACCATTGAAAAAAATGACCATTGGCCAAATAAATCGAATTTTTTTTCTCGTTTTTGAATAGGTTAACATTGATAATTACCCTATGCCCTCCACTACAAGGGCCTATGCATCTACTGATATGGGTCCCTGTGCCCCTATTTAATTATTTAACTAGGTTTTGGGTTCGAATACCGGAATTTTTTTTGACTCTTATGATTGTTCTTGTTACTACCATTGATAATAAGACTTTTTGGCCGTCCGTTGGGTGCTGACCAATGAAAAAAATGACCATTGGCCAAAATGTGAATCCAAGTTTTTTTTCGTTTTTTTTGACTATTATGATTGTTCCTGTTACTACCATTGCTATTATGACTTTTCGGCCGTCCGCTGGCTGCTGACCGATGGAAAAAATGACCATTGGCCAAAATGTGTATCGAAATTATTTTTTTCGTTTTTTTGCCTAACATTGACAATTACCCTATGCACTCCCCTAACAAAGCCTATGCCTCTACTGATATGGGTCCCTGTGCCCCCCCCCCCTACAATATGCCTATTCAGATCTGTGGTTCGAATCCCGAAGAGGCCAAAAAATTAAAAAAAAAAAATTTTGTTATTTTTTTTTAATTAATATATTGTTATTGTTACTACCATTGATAATATGGCTTTTTGGCCTTCCACTGGCTGCTGACCAATAAAAGAAAATGACCATTGGCCAAAATGTAAATCAAAAAAATTTTTTTGTTATTTTTGGCTCTTATATATTAATAGACTATCTCTTGGTACTGACCAATAAAAAAAATGACCACTGGCCAAAGTGTGAATCGAAAATTTTTTTTTCATTTCTTTTTGACTCTTATGTATTTATATCGACTTTTAACGTGCCCTGGCTGCAGACCAATGGAAAAAAATGACCATTGGCCAAAGTAAGCATCAAAAAAATTTTTTCGTTTTTTTGGCTATTATTGACTTATAGAGTATCTGTTGGTACTGACCAATGGAAAAAATGACCATTGGCCAAATTTTATATATAATCTAAAAATTTATTATAGATGGTCTAACAGACAGCCAACTATGTAATATGTTTTTAACCTTATAAATGCATATATTTTTATTGGGTTAATATATTTCATTTAATTAGATTGTGATTTCATAAAAAACCTAAAAAGTAATAGTTAAAAAAATATAGGAATTAGATTCTAATTTACGATACAATATATTGATAGAAACTAACACAAAATTTGAAACCTCCTTCAAAGGTATAATCATAGCCCGTTCTTTCTATTAAATTCAATCTTCTATTAAACTATTAAAACACGATTTGTACTTTATTAGATGGCGCGCGTAAGTTTATATAACTAGTAAAATTTTTCTACGTGTCATAGATATTACACCGCACGTGAATAAGTCAAAATGTTAAAAAAATTATATCTTTGAAGATTATAAAATTTTAATACCCCTTGATTTAGGTAGAACCACACATACATTTAGTTTTAAATGAACATATAGCCATAATTGTATGCCTTTTAGGCACTAATTGGGCTTATTTTAGAATGAACACATTACACGGTGATCTAAAATCATAGCTAAACGCTGAATTATTCATGTACAGTTAATACGCTGTAAAAATGGACCTTTTAAATTAGACCTTATTCGTATGGCAGGAAAATGTCTAAAAACTGATTTGGGTCGACAAAATGTTATCGGTATACGTATTGGGGTTTACCCTACCGCGCCTATTAATTATTATATGGCAATTAAAAGGGGAGAGGGGGAAATAATTCCTTCGTTATTTTACATTGATTTTTTTTTCAATGGCGCTATGCCAAGGTTAAACCCCTACCCCCCCCCCCCCCCCCCTATCTTCCTCTCTTATCCGCCCCCCGCTAGGGGGCGGGAGTGGAGGAGAAGAAGAAAGAAAGAGAGATCATCTCTCAACCCCGCTTCACCGCTATTCTTACTAAATTACTTCGTGCCAAATTTACCAATACGTATAACTCAATTTTAACGTGACAAAAAGTCGCTATTTAATTGTGGGATTTTTTAAAATCCTAATTGTTTTTATAGACGACATCCCATAAATAAAATGGGATTAAAGAGTAATTTTATAGTGGCTATTTAATTAAAAGTCCATTTAAGCATGTGACAAAATCTGCGAATTATAAGTTAATTAGCCAAAATTACGTATCTTACCTGTTTTTTATTATGCCATTGCCTTCTCTAAATTTCTTAATCTTTTTATTTGAGTATTTAACTTTATGTTTATTTTTCCTCGTGATTTTTAAGTTCTCATTTACGTAAATTTTCCTGTACATTTTTATATCTTTTAACTTTTAAACCTCCCAAAATCACTATAAAATACTTAACCAAATTCTTGAATAATTGATGATCAAAAAACGCCTATTGCTGAAGTTTTTAAATCAGTGGTTCGTAGCCTTTTTTACAGGTGGCCCCCCCCCCAAAAATATTTTATAATTTTTTTGCGGCCCTCCATTTTTCATAATAATTTATATTTGTTAAATTATCTATATAAATAACATAAAAACTTCTCAATATGACTTTTTGACCGTCCGCAGGCTACTGACCATTGAAAAAAATGACCATTGGCCAAAATCGGAATTGTTTTTTCGTTTTTGAATAGGTTAACATTAATAATTACCCTATGCCCGTCAGTCCAATTCTTTTGCATTTAATACCCCCTATAGGCATTCTCGCCCCTTCCCACCTTTCTCGCCCATAATTTGTATAGCAAATATGATACATTTATACGGAGTATAGATGAGTCGTCCCCCTTCCCTTCCCCTCCTCCCCTTCCCCTCCTCCCCTTCCCTTCTCCCCCTTCCCACAAGGGCCGAAGGCCCGAGTTTTTTTATATATTCTACGGTTTACTAACCAAGTATTTTAAGAAAGTTATGAGCTAATTATATAATTTATGAATTTCGCATAGACGAAAAGTTATAAGATCGCACGAATCGACGGGCATCGATGACATTGGACCCGTTAATTGGGATTTGTGCCTCATACTCATTCTTTCCTGGATCATAATCTATTTTATCTTATTCAAGGGTGTTAAATCGGCTGGAAAAGTAATATCACAAAATTTTTTTTTAATTATTTGCTTACCTAATCTTAATTTCTAAATTAAATTAATCAGCTCACTTTATACGAGCAATTTCGAAGTTATTTTTTAAAGTTTTTCACCGTTGCTAATTATTGCTCTTATAATATTTTCACGTACAACTAATATTATTACCACAAAAATAATAGATATTTTAAGGAAATCTTGAGATCATTGATTGTTTTTTTCTAGCAAAATAAATAATGCTTTGTTGGGTTTTTAGCGAAACTATTGAAATTAATGTGTTATAAAATACATCGATAAAGGTAGTATATGTGACGGCTACACTCCCCTATGTCATTTTAACGGTGCTACTGGTGCGGGGTGTGACGCTCGAAGGTGCGGCCACTGGGGTCCTATATTTTCTAAAGCCTGATTTTATGAAGATTTTAAATCCTACAGTAATTTTATAGCCATAACATTATAACGGTACCAAGTCAAACGTTCTCAAGTCAAACGTTATAAAACAACTAAAAATTTCTTTAAAAATTATGATATAAGCTTTTAATTTAGGTAGATCTGAAGGTTTTATACATAATTAGGGTTCTCTATATAGGGGTAGGGTTAAGGTTAGGGTAAGGTTTTAATTATTTTAGTTTTTTAGTTGTTTTTATAACGTTTGACCCTGAAAACGTTTGACCCGGATTCACATTATAACATCATAATATACTTTTGATGATCTTCATCATTTTAGAGGGCAGCTTCAAAGTTTTTTAGGAGTATTACCCCTCCCTTTTCATTAAATAGGCCGGAGGAGCTAAAATATTTTTATACCACTAGGGATTTTACCGATAAAATTAATACTGATTAAGACTATTGATGGGACACAAAAAAAATATACATCATTTATTAATAAGTGCAAACGCCATTGATAATACAAAAGGTTATACTTATAGTTGACAATATAATTCAGCTATAATTTGCGTGGTTAATAGTGTTTTAGAATTATTAATTTTTAAGGCTCCACTATAGTTAAGGCTAGGCATTTTGAAGCATTTTTGATTTTTATAATTCTAGATATTGCAATTTACTCTATGCCTTTCTGATTTTCATGTTTTTGTCAATACAAATTCGAACCAAATAGAGTAATTCTTAAAAATTGTTTATAATATAACTGATTAGATTTTCAGTAATTGTGTGAGTATTTTTATTACAAAAATATTTTTCGAAATTAGGTATGGCAAAAAGCGGCCGGTCAAATGTTTTTTTCTCTCAGCGTTACCATGGGTGGTATTATGACTTACAGCAGCTTCACCCCGCGCAATAACAACTTGCATCGAGATACGATAATTGTGACGCTCCTTGATACCTTCACAAGCTTGATGGCTGGTTTCGTCATTTTTTCCGTGCTAGGTTTTATGGCCAGAATGCAGCACACTAGCGTTGACGCCGTCGTTACTGGTGGTAAATTAAGCTCATAAGTAGCGCTCTCTCTACCAAGGGCTTGTCTTAATATCGGATTTAGATTCAAATCGCGCGAATTTATCTAAATATTCGATTTAATTTTATGGGTCACACTCGATTATAATTAATCTTTTATTTTTGATTGCTAAAAACGTTTTTTTTTATTTATTTCAACTCTAGAGTTTAAATCTAAACTTGCTGATACCTAAAAAATTAAAAACATACAACGTTTAAGCTTAGGAAAATATTTGCATCTTACAAAATCGTTGTTATGTTATGCGTCTGAAATGCAAATCTGATGTAAATTCGAAACCCGTACGACGATTTTTGCTGCGCAGCAAAATCCGATATTAAGACAAGCCCTAATAAATTTCTTATTGAATCCCTCCTCCTAACTATGACGTTGTTATGGATTAATAATACCTAAGTAACTTGGCGGAGCAAAGGGAATTGAGCATTTGGAAAGATTATTTTATAAAATTTTGTCAAGTGTAATTTAAATGAATAGAAATCCGTACTTCATATAATAATGTTAAATAATATTTTCTTTTACTAGTGTAGAGTGTCGCACCTTTTAATGCAAGGGCCGTTCTAGGAATGTAAAAAATATCCTTCTCCAAGTGTCATCGATATTTTTTCATTTATATTTATTTTTAACCATTTGTTGGCAGAGGACGTATAGCTTATAAATAATCCATAATAAACATGCTTTATTAGGCTAAATTTAAATTTTTGACCTCATATTTATAGTTATTTCTAGTCATTTTCATTTAATAATATATTTATTTTCCTGAAATTTACTAAATATCGTACAGGACAGGGCCTGGCTTTCATCGTGTATCCCGAAGCTTTGTCCAGGCTGCCGTTGCCTCAGCTTTGGAGTTTTCTCTTTTTCATGATGCTCTTCACTTTGGGAATTGATAGCCAAATCGCTTTTATAGAGACGGTACAAGCCGCTTTACATGACCAATTCCCCAAAATCTTTTCCTGGAAGAAAAAGGGCTGGCTGTGTTTCGTCATTTGTCTGATTTGTTTCATCGGTGGCCTATCTTGCATAACTAGGGTACATCATAAGCTTACTTTCAAACTCCTAAAGCGACTAAATTTAAATAAACAGATAATTTTTTTACCACAAATTTAATCTAATATTTTAAAAAAGTGTTTTATCTATTTATGCATTAGTCATTTTATTAATTTTATTTCTTTTTTGTAATACTATTCCCAAATGCTCATGTTCGCTCATTGATGAAGTGTGATGAAATGTGAATGAAATTAATTTCACTATTTTTACAAATCTTTGTTTAATTAAGCAAATGTGGGTTTAAAATTTTTTTTATGAATTTTAAAAATAATTAACTCACATTTTATCGCATCTTTAAAACTAGACTCACATAACTATATTAACTATAATTTCGGAAATAAATTAACAATTCGGGTATAAATAAATTAACCTTTATTTAAGGGTGGATTGTACGTTTTGGAAATAATGGATCACTACGCATCCAACATTTGTCTTGTCATCATAGGAGTGGGTGAAACCGTTGCTATCATTTGGATATACGGTAATTTATTTAAAATTGCAGAAAGTTGCTAAAAAGAAAAAAATTAAATATTTACAAGTTGAATTTCTATAAATATGACAGGCTACAAAAATTTTACGGACGACATTACTTTCATGCTGGGTTACGAGTTGCCCAACAGAAGATATTGGCAATTTTCATGGAAATATTTGGCTCCCATTGGATTATCCGTAATATTATTGATATTTTTAACAGAAGAATAATATAATATAAATTTTGTATTATGTATGAATACACTCTAAATGTATTAATCAAATTATAGTACTTTCATGGTTAACTTAAATGTATTTCCAGAATGATTTTTTACATAAATTTTAGCTTCTTTTATGGGGGTAGCCAGCATTGGAACTATAGGGGGGATATTAATTTAGGGAGGGGCAAAATAACAATTTTTTAAAATTTTAGCCATAACTTTAATAAATTTTAACGAATTTTTGGATTTAGAGGGGCCAGCCGCCTCCCCCTGGCTACGCCCATGGTTGCTCTCAATATAATATTACTACATTTTTCTAATTAAAACCAAAGTCTTATAACAAACCTTTTAATTACTCGATATGAGCCAATCCTTAAATTTTTAAATAATTATGCAAAAAATACAGTGTACTTTATTTATTATATAAACTAGTAGGTTATATTTTATAAGTTTAATTCCATTATTTCTATATAACTTCGTAAAATTTGTCAACGTATTCGCTGATTCAGATTATTTGCATAGCCTATTTCCTGCAAAGCCTATTTTTTGACCGTCAACTCAAATCAGGCTCTTACATATTCCCTCTATGGTCCCAATTCGTGGGTTACGGATTATTTTGCTTGATCGTAATGCAAATACCAATTTGGGCCATGATTAAATTTTTCCAAGCTTCTGGAGTCACTATGAAAGAGGTTATTATTTCTATACACAATTTTAGGTCGCAAATCACGATACTATTGGAAATTTAATATAATGGACAGAACTTTAACTATTTTTTTATATATATTTAGAAAGATCATGTGCACATCTTTATGATTCAAAAACTTCTTTAAATTAAGCTAAAATCCCTGATAGTAGACAAATACCGTTTTAGGTTTCGACAAATTTAATTTATCATGATTTGTATGAGTTTATATTTTAATTTATTATTATTAATTTGAAGAAATTCGTCAACGCATGCCATACAACACCAAGTTTGGAGAGCATAAGACCGCGTGGTACAGCGAGTGACACCGTTAAACTTAACCCTGATGTGGATAGTCTTGAGGGGGAATAAAAGCTTAAAAAATTATTTTGAATGAAACAAGCACTGTAATTATTTTTATTTACAACTGTATAATTTTTAACATATCGTTTCGTATTATTATAATATAATTTTTACTATTTTCTATTATTATTTTCCTATTTATAAGATTCGATTATTACAAAAGCTTCAAATTTTACATGTAATTACCAGGGTACTATTCATATGTAATACTTATTCTATTTAAAGAGATAATCTGTAATTTTATAATGATGGTCTTGGATAGCCTAAAGTTATGCAAGGGTGACCATCAATCTAGGGTCCGTGATTTTCGCGTAAAAGTAAGATAGTGGAAAATCACATAGGAAACAAATGTCTATTTTAGAAAAATTAGCAAAACTGAGCTAATTTTCTTTTGTTATGGTTCTCTGCAAAGTGTTGGAGGAGATTGGCTATGCGAATATGCTCAACCTAGCAGCTTTCGCTCCATAGACTACATAGACCGCTCATCACGGTATAAATTTGTGTGTTTTTTTCAGCCATTTTGATGAACACATCATATACCTCAATACAATACCCTTTCAAATAAGGTCAATTATGAATTATAAAATTACAATAAAAATCTGACTGGCCCTTTTATAATAAAATTTAAAAGCAGCATTTTCCTGCCAAATGTATTAGAAATTCAATTGTGAATAAAATTAAAAACAATCAATAAAGGATAATTAGACTTACATGGCTTGGAATATTAAAAATTGTAGGAACTGCATCTTCTCTCAATTGATGATAATTTGTTGAAGATGGGTAAAACATTTATAAATATGATATATCTTGTAATATATTACTTACTTATGGAATCAAAACCTTTTTTCTTTACCTCTCCTGTTCGAACAAAACGGCACAGCGCAAAACGACATTATATGATATAGGACGGTAGTTTCTAACAAAATGGTGGCAAATTTCACACACCATTTGCCATATGGAACATATGACATGCGCAGTCTATGTTTCGATCATGATCTATGTGTGATACTCTTGTCACTATTTAAACAATTTACAAAAAAATAAAGAAAGCTTTTGTGGAAGATGCCAACTAGGGATGGATATTTTCCCGGGAAATTTGCTTAAGGGAAAATTCCCTTTAAAATACGGGAAATAATGGGGAAAAACGAGAATTTTCGGGAAAAAACAAGAAACTAAGGAGAAAAAACGAGCAATATATATAAATTAGTATAAAAAAATGTTAATGAGTATGATTAGGACTAATTAAATTTATTTTTCGAATACTATAAAGAAGCAAATACAAGCATATCATAATTAAATATAAATCATAGTCATAAATTTTCAATATCAGAATCTTCGTTGAGTGAAGACTTTGACTCATCAGAAGATGATACCAAATCATTGTAATCTTGTCAAATTGTTTATTCAACAATGGACCTCCTATTGCTTTTCTGGAAGGGGGTTTGTAAGAAGGTTTTATGAATTTGAAAAATTCCTTCCAATATGGATTCTCGGTAATATTAAATGGACAGTTAGACATGAAAATAGCCAAGCTAACTTTTCATCTAATTTTTCTTGCTGAGATTGAGTCATGCTATCAAACATCAAAGTATTGTATAATATTGGATGTTGATCATTTTGGGTCACATAAAGCAGATGTTTGTTGTATAGGGCATTTTTCAGTACCTCACAAATTGATGATTGTGGAGAGGGGGCATTAAAAAAACTTCTTGACAACCTTTTTCCTTAAAAAAATCTGGGCACTTAGATATATGGCTTGTCATTTTAGTTGAATTTGGATATGTATATTTCAAGTTGCAATAATTGCAAACAGCAATAAAACCTTTTTTATTTGATGATAAATGTTTGGAAAAATGTTTCCAAAAGTCAGATGTTTTTCTTGGCATCTATTTGTTAAAGAAACTAAGTTTAATTACATTAAAAATGATTATTGTTTTTAAAAAAGTATAGAATATTTTTACGAAAATAATGTATATGAATTGAATCTAAAAATACAGCACAAATCTCAAAATAAATCTGGCTTTCTTATTAAAACATTGAAATTTAAATTTACTTGATTTAGATATAACAATTAATTCTATATTAAAAAACTATGCTTACATAAATTAAATATCTATTTAACATTACTTAATTTGAGGTTAGTAAAAATTTTTCACAGTAAAATGGCAATATAAAAATATAACAAATTTTGCTAAAATTTTGATTAAATATCCAGCATATGATAATTTACTTTATATGGAAAAAATTTGAGATTCTGTTCTGAGTAAAATAGCAATATAAAAATATATCAAACTTTGCTAAAATTTTGATTAAATATACAGCATATGTTAATTTACTTTATATGAAATTTGAGATTCTGTTCTGAGTAAAATGGCAATATAAAATTAATAGATTTTGCTAAAAATTTAATTAAATATACAGCATATGTGAATTTAGTTTATTTGGAAAAAATTTGAGATTCTGTTCTGAGTAAAATGGCAATATACAATTAATAGATTTTGCTAAAAATTTAATGAACTCTACAAGCATGTATGGAAAGAATTTGATATCATGTAACATGAAAAGTTATACAATTTTCAATGAAGAAATATTTTAAAATTTTAGTTACCACGAGGTAAATAAAAAATTGAATTAAATCAAAATAAGATATGAAACAAAATTGATCATAGTATTTAACGAATAAACATATTTTTTAGGGGAATTTTCCCTGGGAAAAAATTATTTTCCCATGGGGAAGTTTACCGGGAAAAATGGGAAATTTCCCGGGGAAAATTCCCATTGTGCCATCCCTAATGCCAACACATATTTAATGCGACACACGACTGATTATTATCTTTTTTAAGCAAATCTCTTAACGGCTTATGATCCGTATATAAGGTAAAAGGCCGGTCTTTTAAGTATTACCTACACCTTACCACGCCATATACCATGGCTAAGGTCTCTTTTGCAATTATCAAATATCGTAATTCACAGTCTCATAACTTTTGAGAAAAATAAAACTGGCCTCTCAACCCCTTCTTCCAATTGTAACAATACTCCACCGACTCCCAACATCGAAGCATCTACCGCCTATCTCGTCTCCCTTTCATCGTCATAGCACATTAGTATTGACGACGATGCGAGGCTTGAGCTGCTCAAAACTACATTGACAATTTTCGTCCCGCACAAAGTCTACCCTCTTCCGTATTAAACTATATAAGGATGCTGCCAATTGGGCAAAATGCTTGATAAACTTACTATAATAATTGAAGACCCCCAAGAAGCTCTCTAGCTCTTGATTTGTACTAGGAATCCTCCACTTTATAATCACCTCCACCTTGTCCGCCACCGGCTCTATAGTATCTCCCCTCAATATATGTCCCAAATACGTCACTTCTTCTACCGCAAGCACACTTTTTCCTTGCCTCACTATCATACCTCTCTCCTTAATCCGACTTAATGCTCTGCTCGGGATCTACCACTTACTAAAACGTCATCCATATAATAAAAAAAACCTCCTGATCTCGAAATATTGCCGACATCGTCATCTGGGTGATCGGCACGAATACACTTAACCCAAATGGAAGCCGAAGAAAAGCAAATAGTGGCCCTCCCGCTAACAGGCAATTGTAAATAAGCACTGGCAAAATCAATCTTCGAGTACCATCAACAGCTACTTAACTGTGCTACAATTTCCTCAAACCGAGGCAGCGGATACTTAATATCCATTACATACTGGTTATGCGTTACCCGAAAATCCACACATAATCTTAATTTACCATTCGCCTTTCTTACTGCCACTAGAGGAGTCGCCCAATAACTAGACATTACTTATTTGATCACTCTCCCCTTAAGCCATTTGTCCAATTCCTTCTCAACTTCTTCCTTCCACTCAAAGGGAATCCTTCGTGCCCCATAAAACTTGGGTAAGGCGCCCTCTTTTAATTCCACATCTATTTCTACTCCCTCGCAACATCCTATTCTGTCGTCAAATACTCCCTTAAATTCTTGCAACAACGCAGTTACCTCGTCACCTTCCTCCCCTTCCCCGCCCTCATTCCTAAACGTCACATCTAACGCCACATCCCCCATCCTCACAAAATCCCATCAGTTAAATCATTCTAACATCTATCAATCCATTCCCACCCCACTATATTGGTGGCCTTCCAATCCATGACATACATCTCCGCAATTTTTAGATCCTTACCATGACTCACCTCCACTACGCATTTACCTAGGACTTTTATTTTAACACTTCCTCCGTTAATAAGCGAACGTTAACCTTACCCTTCATATCCAACCTGGGCTCGAGCCCTGCAAAGTCAATTTTTTTTCAACCCGACCCGACCCGAAAACGTTTTAAATTTTTTCAACCCAAACCCGACCCGACCCGTAAGCGTTTTAAATTTTTCAACCCGAACTCGACTCGACCCGAAAGCGTTTTAAACCAAACCCGACCCGACCATTGTTATCTCCAAAAAATAAAAATAACTGATTTAACCCATTTTAAAACATGTTTGCCAGAAGTAAAATCATTAGAAAAAAAGTATATCTTAATTCAGAAAAGTTTTCACCCAAAGTATCCCATTTAATAAGCCCATTTTCTTCAGTAGGCACCATAAAAAAATGCAGATATTCTTAACCTTTTGCTAAATTAAAATGAGTCTGTCTTTAGTCATTTTGATTTTAAGGCTAATAATGATTGTAGCAATTGTGCGGAAATGAAAGGAGAAAATTTGATCATTTTTTAAAAACTTTAATTTTTAAATCATGTTTGTAAAATAATGTTTTTTATACATTTTAATCATTCGATTAATAAATAATCAGGATAATCTTATTTTATTCTAAAATGTTAGACGGTAAAGCAAGTTGAGACATTAATATTTAAAAAAGAAAAATGGGAGTTCACATTATCGTTAACATAGATTAAATAGACTGCTCATCCACTTTTAAAAAGTGTTCCAAATTTTGGCATCCATTTTGAAAAGTGAATTGAATGGTTAGGTTTATGCTTATAATGGTTTCGGTTATGCCTTATATATTTTTTTTGATATAAAAATGTAAATCATTTTGAGTTTTATCAACATGAGCTTTTGAAAATTAAAATATTGGTATAAAAATTAATAATTATCTATAAATAATATTAACATTTATAGCGCCATCTACACTTAAACTTATTTATAACATGAATTTTGCCCAATTTATATGGTTTGATGAATTTTTAAAATCGCTATAATGATTAAAATGGGTTGTTTTATATTATAAGATCAATGATTATTGACCAATACTATCCATCGCTATACAAATTCTACGTCACTTTTCAAAATGGCGGTCGTTTTTGCAACACTTTTGATGCGTGATTATATAAGAGATGAGCAGTCTATTAGTCTAAGATCGTTAATTAGTTTTGTGATACTAATTATATATTTATTATAATTTATAGCATTAATGAAGATATTCTACCTTTCTGTGTTTTAAATTGCGCAAATCCAAAATTCAGATATAAATAAATTAATTTAAATGGATTTATGAGATAGATGAATCATATATCTCTATAATTAATTATAAAATATTATACATAATGGCATTAATTAAAAAAATATGTCTATTATGGGATATAAAACTCATAGCCTTCAAACCCGACCCGGACCCAACCCGAAAGCATTTTAAAATTTTTGACTCGAACCCGACCCGAAGGCATTTTAAAACTTTCAACCCGAACCCGACGACTTCAGGTCGGGTTTTGGGTCACCCGTGCAGGGCTCTAACCTGGGCCTAAGCTACCCATGTCTCTTTATCCAAAATCGTAACTGCTGACCCCGTATCTACCAACATTAGATGGGTTTCTCCACTCAATTTAATCTTAATACATGGTTGTTTATTCGCAAAGGCCCCCACCCTTATATAGGTTCTCATTAGTCCTCTTCTCCCACTCCCTTTTATCCAGCCGCACCCAATCTTAAACAAACACGCCACCCCGACTGTTTTCCTCCAAAAATTAATGATAAAACGCCCTATAAAAAGATAAAAGTTTAATTTTATTCTAATTAAATAAAAATAAGTTTCCCCTATCACACGTAATATGCAAAAAATATATGATATACAAGGGCCCGTCTTAATATACGATTCAAATTAAAAGCGCCATAATTTTGTTTGTGTAAATGTGCGATGTACATGTCGTGGAATCAGTGGCGTACGCAAGGGGGTGGTTTTGGGGTTCAACCCCCCCCCCCCCGCGGATTTCGGAAAAATTTTTTACTTTCTAAACTCGCATTAATAATAATATTATGAAATGAGTGTCACTTAATTAACTATGAGCACTTATATTTACCAACCATTACGTATTTTTACGCGTTGATATATTTTTCCAGAATTTTCCTTCTGGTTATAAAACGTAAGCATTTCATATGAATTCCTCAATCAATATGAATAAAAGAACTCGGGCCTTCGGCCCTTGTGAGAAGGAGAAGGGGGGAAGGGAAGGGGGAATGAAACTCATCTATACTCCGTATAAAAGTAGCATATTTGCTATGCAATTTATGGGCGAGAAAGGGGGGAAGGGGGAGAATGCCTATAGGGGGGTATTAAATGCAAAATGATTATTTAATTATTTATACAAATTTTCCATTTAATAAAAAAAAATTTGTCCTTTCCGGGATTCGAACTAACAAGTCAGAACGTTGGACGGACGGACGACAAAAAAAAGCGAGCCCATAAATTCCATTTTTAATTTTTTTGTGATTTAGATCATTCTTAAAGACCTCGAAAGGCCAAGAGGCAAAATTTTGACTTACATATTTATTAAGCTAGAAAAGGAGTGAAAGATGTTAAAAGTTGGACAACTGTGAATAAATTTGATGAGGCATTTATTAGTTGCGTTGTAATCTTTGACATTAGTGAGTTTCTCGTCACTTCCTAATTTAGACAATTTTTGACGAGATTTTGAATAAATTCACTCTTAATAGAGGCATAGGCTTTTGTAGAAGGGGAGGGGGTACAGGAACCCTTCTAGGGGAGGGCATAAGGTATTATCAATGTTAACCCAATATACTAATTCAAAAACAAAAAAAAACTTTCGATTCACATTTTGGCCAATGGTCATTTTTTTCATTGGTCAGTAGCCAGGACACGGTAAAAAAGTCATATTATCAATGGTATTAAGATTAACAAGAACAAAACATTAATTTAATTTAAAAAAAAATTTGTCTTCTCCGGGTATCGAACCAGCAAGTCAGAACGTTGGAAGGACGGACGGACAACAAAAAGCGAGCCCGTAAATTGCATTTGCTAAGTAGCCCTCATGGGAATTTTGTTTATTTGATAATCCCTCCCACCTTTGTATATGTAGCTAAATATAAGACGATATTAATAACAAATTGCACAAACACGGCACCGGTAACACCTCCACTACCTACACACCCCTTACCTAAGATGTTGCAATTATCTTTTGCCAATAGCCCTTATGGCAATTTTGTTTATTTGATAATCCCTCCCACCTTTGTGTATGTCGGTAAATATAAGACGATATCAATAACAAATTGCACAAACACGGCACCGGTACCCTATCCACTACCTACACACCCCTTACCTATGGGGTTACTAACGACTTTAATTTTATTAATTGCACAATATTAATTGCTATACAATTTATTCTCTGATTAAAAGGCTACCTTGAATAATAATTAGCACGATTTATGAGACGGAAACACCCATAAACCCTTTAAAATAAATCAAGCAAACTGGAAAGCTAATATTAATGCCTTGTAAATTAAGTTTCACTTTTTGAAGTTCGTTAGTTTTAAGCGCAATCTTTGCAAGGGTGAGGGGGGGGGGAGTGAGTAAAAATATTGCATTAAAAAAGTGAGATGCAGTGTTATGTTATACGGATTTAATATAATCATGCTACTTAACAATAAAAAATTATAACAATGATAGCGCCACGCTATAGCTCTAGCACCTTATGAGACTATGTCCTCCAGCTCTAGCGCCCTCGTGTGACTAAGTGCTATAACTGTAGCGCCTTCGAGTAACTATGTGCTATGGCTTTAGCGCCTCCAAGTGACTATGGTATGTAGATGGGAGGCGCTACACCTGGTGCTAAGCGTTTCACCATCACTACCCTTACCCGGTACCTCTCATTCACATATACGACAGTCTCTAATTTGAATTAAATAAATTTAAAAGCTCAACGAGAAAAATCAAGCGGCCAACTGCACATTTTGGTAGAGTTTTTTTTGCGGTTAACACGAATATATTTTAAATTTGCTCCCGTCAAGTAATTGAAATTTTCGCTTTAAACATTGCTAAAAGCATCAATTTTGGCGTTTTTTAAACGTCAATATCTTGCAGATTAATCGGTAAAATTCTAATTTAATAAATTTGATCTATAAATAAAGGAGAGAGGAATCCATTAAATTCTTGTTAATTTAATAAACATCAAATATAAATTTTATTCATGTATTATTTTTATGAAGATAATTACATATTTTGTGAAGGTGAGATAAATAAATTGAAAAATTAAGAATCGTAAATATTGGAAAAATATTCTGCTCTTGCTAATGAATTATATTTACAGATATTTATGCCGATTTTCTGTGCGATTATTATGGAATATTAATGAGATTTGTTTCCCTATTTTTTAAAAATGTTGTAAGGCTTGGGGGCCAAAGGTTGTTAGGGTAGTTGTCGCCATGGCACAAAATATTATAGTACTATTGTTAATTTGTGAGTATTTTAAAATTTTCAGAGCCTCGGCTGAAGACAAGAGATCTTTGTTGTGATTAGATGGGGCAAATATGTCAGTACATGTATAGTCCCATGCTAAAATGAGTCCTTTTTCCCAAGCGCCTAAAGTTTGGCTATCGGGTAGGTTGTTGTCTTCACAGAGGCCTGTGGGTTCGAGAATAGAGGGGAAACCAGCTTTGGTGAAATAGTTATGTACAAGTTTGTTAACCGTTGTATGTCGAAATTACCGGGCTTTGTTGCGATAACAGTGAAGGCCATGATGGCCATTCGATTTTACGGAATTATTGCAAAGTGAACAAGTGTGTTCAGCAACTATATTGCATCCTAATCTTAGGCCTACTGCGAGCGGAATTCGGTGTTAGCTAAGAGAAGACCAAGGATACGGCTTAAGAAAGCTTCGAACCATTCGTGACCTGAGCGTGAAATTAAGCTCCTAAGCGCTGGAAGTTCCTCTGCCGAAGCGCCATTAATAAGAGACTTTAAGAGGCACTCAGACAGGGAACCAATCTAACACTTTTGGGAGTTTACTTCAGGGAATTTAGTAGGGACGTTAAAGAATTCCTTTTATTGTTGAAAGGCGACGTCGAGTTATTTGTCATGTTGTGGGGTTAATGGTGAAATGAAGCTTTCATTTGACATGCGGCTTGATATAAACGCGGAAAGAGATACGAAGGCTATTGAGCTTAAGCCTAGCCCCCTTCCCCAGTTTGTTGGAAGGCAAGCTTGTAGCCAGTGTGTGGAGCCTAGGGTTAGATTGGTTATTTCTTCTGTTGAGGACTTTAGTTTTGCAACAAACTTGGACAGGGCCTCGTGATGTAAGAACACTGCAGAGGACCGGAAGCTGTGCATTAATTTAGGGATTGAGTAGCACTTTTTTACTAGAATAAATGCTTGGTGGGCAGGATTAGAAAAAAACAAACCTTTGTTTATACCTTATAAAACACAAACAAAAATCCAATCGAATTTGTAACGGGCTTTAAGCGGGCCTTATATCTAGGTCCGGTCCAAGCCGGTTGGGTTGCCCGTTGTTTTATTTAAAAGCAAAAGCCCGACCAAGCCCGGCCCGCGGGACCGACTTTTAGGCCCGTCCGAGCCGGGCCTTGCAGGTTTTTATAGTAGTAGATAAACAATAACAGCCACATAATTTCTATTGTTAAAGGCAAGGGAGGGTGACCTTAAATCTGGGCACTTTGTCAATGTGATAAGTTAATTTTTAATATATATCAAAATTTAATAGAGCAAGGGTAAATTAATAGATTCCTCTCCTTTTATATATAAATGAATTTTATTAAACTAAAATTTTACCTATTAATTTGCAAGTTATTGACTTTTAAATAAAACAAAAATCGCTGGTTTTAGCAACTTTGATAGCAAATATTTCAAATACATGAAGTATAGGCATGGGCGTAGCCAGCATTGTAATTAGAGGGGTATAATGATTTATGGAGAGGCAAATGAACATTTTTGAAATTTTAGCCATAATTTTAATACATTTTTACAAATTTTTGGATTTAGAGGGGGGCAGTCGCCCCTCCCTGCCCCCCCTGGCTATGCCTATGAGTATAGGGAATAACTAAAAATTTGTGTTCATCGTAAAAAACACTAACCCTGCAAATAGTTCGCTGATTGATTTTATAAGTCCATTACATGTTGACCGGTGTTTATCGTTATAATAAAAGAAAATAATCAATTTTTTTATAAAATTATAGAAGGAAAGTATCATTTTCCCCATTCCTTTTTTTAATTTTAAACTTCTTTCCCCCCCCCCCCCCAATCCTGTAGGGCTTGTTTTGATCATATCCTTAACATCAACTTTGATTTGACTAAAAATAACAACACTATAGCATTCGTAAATTCTGATAAATATTTTGAATTTTGGGTAGGTAAACAACTTAACTATATAGAAACTAACATCCAAGTTACATCATTTTTATTTTTAATCACTCAAAATTTATATCTGATGGGTAAAATATTTCTCTCGTACGCGATCGCATTAATCTGCTTCATTAATTTCAATAAAATTGAACCTACCTATTCAAAATCTTATGGTTATGTCTATCAAAATGTTCAAGGTATACTTTTTACTACATTTTTAAAGTATTTTCTAATAAATTTACACAATTTTGAATATGTTTATAAAATTTAATTTCGATAATTAATTATGCCTAAAACAGTCCTAAAATATATTATAACGAACTTCTTAGAAAGTTTTCTTCCAATTTATATTTTAACTCAAAGTGCCTAAATAATATGTCAGTTTTTGGTGCTCAATTTAAAATATTATATTGTTTTGATATGGTGTAAAGGTGATTAATTGATAAATGAAAGCTTAATAATATTTCTTAGTCAGAGTTTTCCACAAACAATCCGGTTAAAAGGGCGTTAGGTGGAAAATATCAAATTTGATATAGCTACATATTTTAAAAATCGGTATTTGAAATTTTTTATTATTGAGTCTTTTTTGAGTGACACTTTTTAACCTCTAGCCTACAGCACAGCAAGTTGATTTAAAGCCTTATATATTTTTAACATCATGTCATGAACATGATCAAGCTTTTATGCACAGGCGTTTATAAATCGTTTATCTTCCACATAAGCCTAGTTGCTTTGGTTACAATATAGAAAAATGCTTTAACGCAAGTTTTGGAACAATTTAGTTTTTTGTACATAAATATAGAAAATTACTCAAATTCTTATTTTTTGCGCTTAAAATAATAAAAATTAGAGCTAAGAAAACTAAGTAACAACAGGAGGTATTTGCGCCTTTTAGGTTAACAATTGCCTATGATATTTAATAGTTATAATTGCGTAAAAATTTTATACCAAATAATTCAAATAATCTATTGGGATAATCAAAGGCCCTAGGTAAACTGAAACGGCGAGTAAAAAATTAAAAGCAGCAATGAAGTTTTAAAATTTACTCAGGGGTATACGACCTTGACATTTCCCAAAGCATTTATTAACCTAGCAAACTAAATATTTACGTTTATCTTTGCTAGCAATATCTATAATTGATAAATAATTAGTTTATACATTTTAAGTCAACAACAAAAAAATAAGGTTGACCCAATAAAAATGTGGAAAATAATGAAGTCAACCATGGGCGTACGCAGGGGGGGGGCAGGGCCCCCCTAATTTACGAGAAAAAAAATTTTTTCAATGCAAAAACATTGAAAAATTAAAAAAATTTATGTTTTGCCCCCTCTAAATGAACTTTTAAACGTTTTGCCCCCCCCCCCCTAATTCAAAACCTGGGTACGCCCATGATGGCAACCCATATTTATGTAGTGTTATAAATAGCTTATTAAACAAATTTAGATATGGTAAGGTTTAGTTGTAAATTTTAATAATATATCATTGTTTAGTATAAAATGTAAACAAGTGAGGAAAAACATGTTTTTGTTTAATAACATGTTTTATCGAATAAAGCATGGGCGTAGCTAGAGATGGGTAATTTCCCGGGAATTTTCATCGAGGGAATATTCCCAGGGAAAATAGGGAATTTTGGGGAAATAACGGGAATTTTTGGGAAATAACGGGAATTTTGGGG
Source organism: Gordius sp. MW1 (assembly GCA_964036665.1). Classification (NCBI taxonomy): domain Eukaryota; kingdom Metazoa; phylum Nematomorpha; class Gordioida; order Gordea; family Gordiidae; genus Gordius; species Gordius sp. MW1. The sequence continues at coordinate 5,709,551 of OZ038529.1, forward strand.
AATTCATGGGGAAAATAAATACTTTGATTGTTAATATATAGTCTTAGATGAAAAAGATGCTAGGGTGTAAAATGAAATGCTAATAAAGTTTATTTCTCCAATAATACACAATATTTCATTACAAATTTACATAAAAATATACATTAAAAATTGTCAATATCTAAACTGTCACTATCGTCATTTAGCGATGAAATTGATTCATCAGATGAAGATATTGAGCGCGCTTTTGCATTAAAATTGATACTACTTTTCAAGTGCATGTTGTGCCTTATGGACACTAGCTTTTTCACCTTGTCGTTTTTCATTCGATTTCTTGATTTAGAATGTACATAACCAAATGTGGACCAAATTCTTTCTGTGGCAGCACTGGTAGCTGGAATTGAAAAGAGTTTCACGGCAATTTCAGATAAGGGTTGGTTAGTGCACAAGCCTTTCCACCACGTCAAGGGTGAAATGTAACTAGCGCTATCCCATATTGACCGCTCAGCAAACAACCCGTCTTTAGCACGAAATTCTGCCAAATTGGCAATAACTTGGCCTATATTGAAATTATAGCCTTGAGAAATAATCTTGATAGCGTTAATTGCTTCAGCTATTTCTTTTGTAGTAAGGTTGACTCCACAATAACGTGGATCAAGCAAGTTAGCTGCCATATGAAAATCCTTACAGCAAAACGATTTCCTTTTGCTCACGAATTTTTTAATAACACTTGCATCAATTAGGCTAAATTCCTTACTAGAAATTTCGCTGAAATGGGCTTTAATAGTATGAAATGCTTCCGGTACATCAGACAATAATCCAGAGTCACTTTCTATGCAAGTTATTTTGGGACGGTTTCCGGGCTTCACATTTAATAGAATTAACAAGACCTCACATTGACAGGTCTGGCCACTTCACATCCACCCTAGCAATCTTCCTTAACCAGGTTATTAAAGGCTTAGTACCTGACGCGATCTCTCCCTATTTTTTTGGGGCCACCCTAATATCACTTACCAAACCAGATGGTGGCCTTCGTCCAATAGCCATGGGTTCAATTTTTAGACGCCTATGCTGCAAACTAATTATTGCTCGAGTAAAAACCAACATTGCAGATCAATTAGCTCCCATCCAACTAGGTTTCGGAATCAAGTGTGGTTGTGAAATCGCCTCTCACGCTGTCCGCATAGCCCTCGCCCATCCCGACCATTCGATCCTAGCTAAGATCGACTTCAAAAACGCCTTTAATACTATCTACAGGTCACACTTCTTAACAGAGGCTTACAAATTTCTTCCCGAGTACTCCATTTTCCTTAATGCATGCTACGCTCCTACTTCCATGCTCAACTTTAATTCCAAAATAATTGCATCGAGTGACGGCATTCAACAAGGAGACCCGCTAGGCCCCCTACTATTCTGCCTAGGTATAAAATCCCTGACCGAAGACCTAGCCTCTAAATATAATCTATCACTCAACTTGTGGTACCTAGACGATGGTACCATCAAAGGAAATGCAGAAGACGTCAAAGAAGCCCTTTCATACCTTGAAGTCGAAGCTTCAAAAATTGGTCTCCATCTTAATCATACCAAGACCGAGGTTTGCAAAAACAATACTGACCCTTTAAGCCTAGACCCATACTTTGACGCTTTCAAACATATTCACCCTAACGAACTAACGCACTTAGGATCTCCCATAGGTGGCTCACACCCTTGTAACAAGTTATTAACAGAGACAATCCAAAAACTAGTAGAAATCAAACCCCTCCTTTCTTACTTGCCAGCCCACCAGGCTTTCTTTTTAATTAAAAACTGCTATTCTTTACCTAAGATAAATCATATCTTCAGGTCATCCACCTCATTCTTAAATCCCAGTGCTCTATCTTTATTCGACCAAAAACTCAAAGACGTTGTCGAGGAAATCACAAACCTTTCTTTTACTGGGTCTCAATGGAAACAAGCGTGTCTCCCCACAAAATATGGTGGTTTGGGCCTGAGATCATCCTCTCTTGTAGCTTTGTCGGCCTTCATCTCGAGTCGACTTTCAGCCAAACCAATCATCGACATACTAATCGATCAACCAGATCCTTTCACCCAAATCGCCCTCGACATGTGGAGTTCTTTGTCCGACCCTAACACTCCATTCCCTACCATAAACTCTCAAAAGAGTTGGAACACTCCTCTCTACGACCATGCCCTTAAAACTCTTATATCGGGCGCATCGTTGGAGGAGTTACCAGCTTTAAGAAGTTTCGCATCAAGGTCCGGCCACGAGTGGTTGGAGGCCATCCCAAGTCGGACTCATGACCTTCAACTCTCCAACAACGAGTTCAGGATTGCAACAGGGCTCCGCCTAGGATGCGATATAGTTGCCTCTCATCAATGCAACTTATGTGGCTCATCCGTTGGTACAAAAGGTCACCACGGCCTGCATTGCAAATTTAATAAGGCCAGATTTCTACGGCACACATCCGTTAACGCTCTTCTACAGAAGACATTCAAAAAGGCGGGCTTTCCTTCCCAATTGGAGCCTAATGGTCTTTGCCTTAGCGACAAGAAGAGACCTGATGGACAGACCCTCATCCCATGGGCAAAAGGGCTATGCCTAGCTTGGGACTACACTTGTCCGGATGCCTTTGCTCCCTCAAACCAAAACAAAGACCCCCTTGTTGATTCTGAAAGATTAAAATCCGCTAAATACGCAGAACTTAATTCCTCACTCCTTTTCTCCCCCATAGTGACCACTACCCTCACTACAATAGGTCCTAAAACCCAAGCCCTCCTGAAGGAATTGGGACGCCGCATAGCTGCCAATACCCTTGACAAAAGGGAAACTTTTTTTATAAAACAGAAAATCGGAATGATTATTTGCCATTACAACGCTATGGCAATTTTTGAATGTTTACCTCTATGATTTTTATGTTGTTTTTAGTTTCATTTAATGTAAATCTTGCATAATAATATAATTATTTAACAAAAAAAAAAAAAAAAAAAAAAAAATTACATCTAAAAAAAATGTAATTTTTTTTATTTTCTCCCAAAAAACATCATTATCAAGCAAATTTAAACGTTTGCTTCGATCAGCAAATGTATCTGTTAAAGCTAGTTCCTGCAAAGTATCTTTGTTTACTAGGAAACTATTAAGCATTATAACTATACCACCCCACCTTGTTGGACAGGGTATTTTCAAAGTTGTGAGTCGATTTTTGTTACATTGCTTTTCTTTAAAAGTTGATGATAATATTGTATTAAATTTAATGTATTTTATAATTTGTTTAACTTTAGCTGTAATATTTTGGATGGTAGGAATTTTGTTGGAGATATCTTTTATTAATAAATTAAGCCCATGAGCTGCACAGCCAAAGCACTCAATTGAAGGATGTTTAGACTTAACTATTTCCCAAGCCTTCTTCATATTTTTAGCGTTGTCAGTAACTATGGCAACAAATTTTTGAGTGCCAATTTCTTCCATCACCTTTAGGAATTGATCAGCTATATAATCCCCAGTATGGGCATTCGTCCCTGTATCTATAGATTTTAAAAATATGGGTTTCGGTGTCATTATTATAAAATTGATTATGGACTCCCCCCTAATGTTTGTCCAACCATCACTAATTAATGTAAAATTAGAACCTGATTCTAGTTTTTCATTTATAACTGCTTTGATCTTGTCAAATTGGTCATTTAGCAAAGAACCTCCTATTGCCTTTCTTGGTGGAATTCTGAAGGATGGTTTTATAGATTTGAAAAAGTCCTTCCAATAATAATTTTCTGTTATGTTAAACGGACAATTTGACATATAGATAGCCAGTGCAAGCTTTTCATTTAATCTTTCTTGTTGCACTGGAGTCATGCTATCGAAATATTGATTAATATTTGATGTGGATTGTTTTGAAGTGTTAAAATTTGTTGTTAACTCAGGTGTTGTTACAGTGGGGTGTTCTGACGCAGAAAAAGTTTTAGATGATTCTGAGGATATTGAAAAAACTTCTAGTTCTGAGCATTTTGTTTCACTTGCATATTCTGGGCATTTTTGTATATGAATAGACATTTTTGTTGGGTTGGGGAAGTCATATTTATGGTTGCAATAGTTGCAGATGGCAATAAAGCCTTTCTTATTGGAGGATGTATGTCTACCAAAATGTTTCCAGATATCAGATGGTTTTCTAGGCATCATACCAGATTAAAATTTATTTAATGATTTAAAATATAGGCCAATCCAATACAGCTAAAAGCTAGTTAAAAATAAAATGCTAGTATAATTTTACTTGAGTTTAAGTGTAAGTGTTTTTTAAAATATTAAATAGGATATCAAATTGAATGTCAAATAGATTTAGCTAAAAAAATTTCAAATTTAATTATACATAATCTTACCTGAGGTTTAAATTAAGTTGTTTATATTATTAAAATTGTAGGTGTGTTTGTAAAGTAGAAACAAAAAATAGTGCTAGATTAAATATAGGGTAATACAGAATTTAAATTTTAATGGTGTAGGTGTAATGTAATAATACCTAAATAGTTGATTTGCAACTTATATTTCAAATTCAAACAAGCTAAAAGCTACTTTAAATAAAATTGTTTATATGTATTTTATTTACTTAGATGAGTCAAACAAATAGGGTAAACTTTTTGAATATACAATAAGCAAGTCAAATTCCAAAATAAAAGCTAAAAATTTAAATTCTGATGTTTATATTTTACTTGAATTAGGTGATTGACTAGAAGGTTTCAATTAATTTTAAATAGGCGGAAAAATGCTAATAGAAGTTTCCACGAGGAAAATATAAAATTCTAAATAATTAAAATCAATTTAAAAATAAAATATTGCGTAAATTTTGTGTCAAAAACATTAATTTTTTTAAGGGAATTTATCATAGGGAAAATTCAATTTTCCCTCGGGAATATTCCCGGGAATATTCCCCCCTGTGCCATCTCTAGGCGTAGCCAAAGGGGGACAGGGAGGGGCGGCTCCCCCTCACTAAATCAAAAAATTTGTTGAAAATTATGGTTATAATTTTAAAAAATGATTATTTTTCCCCTCCCTAAATCATTATTGCTCCCCTTTAATCCCAATTTATTTAACGTCTCGTTAATATTTTAATGCACTTACAAAGTTTGTTTTTATATTAGTTGTATTTTAAAAATTCTGTTTCCGTATAAATAAACACTTTCCTTTATTCTCAAAATTTTATTGAATTTTTTAAAATTTAAAAATCAATCAAAAATTTTTAATGTCAACTACTGCAATAAGGGGTTGATAGAAAATATTACGCCTCTGGGAAATATTCGAGATTCGGATTCGATTCAAAATTTAGATTCGATTAAATATTAAATGAGTTAAAAATATTTACTGAGATAAAAGACTCTATAAATACCTTAAAAAACTTACATTTTTAAATTAAATTATTGGCAAAAAGCTTTAACCACATTTTTTAAACACCACATACATCAATCATCGTAGTTTTTCCATAATCAAGAAGAGATTAAAAGCTTGTTAAAAAATAGGATGTCAAGACATCGATGGAATGAATTGGCAATAAGCTAATAATAAGTAATTCTCCTTCGAGTGAAATTTCTAAATGACAATTGCTGGGCAAATGAAAACTCATATGACTATTTATTATAATGTTCCTCAATCTATTAAAAAATAATATACCATTAACATTTATTATATTTGCCTCATATCTTCTTCTAGAACCCATCACGGTTTGATAACTAAATTGCCCGCCAAGGCCAGCCTAAACCCTTTAATTGCCCAAATCACTAATGCTGTCCGAACAGTCGGGCCCTAAATGACGATTTTGAATTTCAAGCATTAATTTTGTCCTATTTTCGAAAATTTTTGATTTAAATCTAGAATTTTTATAAATAAAAAGTTGACAAAAAAATAGTAAGTTATATAAACTCGGGCCTTCGGCCCTCGTGGGAAGGGGGAGAAGGGAAGGGAAGAGGGGAAGGGAAGGGGGGACGACTCATCTGTACTTCGTATAAATGTATCATATTTGCTATGCAATTTATGGGCGAGAAAGGTGGGAAGGGGCGAGAATGCCTATAGGGGGGTATTAAATGCCTAATGATTAATTAATTATTTATACAAATTTTCTTATAGGCAAAATGTAATAAAGGCAAAATGTAATATAGGCAAGGGTTAGGGTTAGATTTAGTGTTTGCATCTAGTTGCGTATTACATTAGTTTTTATGGCCTTTAGTGATTATGGGTCTAACAAACATTATATTATAAAACAACACAATGTTAAGAATTTGCAGAATTGTTGGGAGAAATTTTTTGTTGAATTTGAACAATTTTGAATTAAAAAATCAAAAATTTGGCCAATGGTCACTTTTTCTCTATTGGTCAGTACCAACAGATACTGTATAAGTCAATGATAGCCAAAAAAACGGAAAAAAAATTTGATGCTCACTTTGGCCAATGGTCATTTTTTTCCATTGGTCAGCAGCCAGCACACGGTAAAAGTGGATATAAATTCTTAAGAGTAAAAAAAACGAAAAAAAATGTTCGAATCACATTTTGGCCAATGGTCATTTTTTTCCATTGGTCAGCAGCCAGGACACGGTAAAAGCGGATATAAATTCATAATAGTCAAAAGAAAACCGAAAAAAAAGTTTTCGAATCACATTTTGGCCAATGGTCATTTTATTCCATTGGTCAGCAGCCAGCGGACGGCCAAAAAGTCATAATAGCAATGGTAGGAACAGGAACAATCATAATAGTCAAAAAAAACGAAAAAAATAATTTCGATTCACATTTTGGCCAATGGTCATTTTTTCAATCGGTCAGGAGCCAGCGGACGGCCAAAAAGTCATAATAGCAATGGTAGTAACAGGAACAATCATAATAGTCAAAAAAAAACGAAAAAATAAACTCGGATTCACATTTTGGCCAATGGTCATTTTTTCATTGGTCAGCAGCCAGCGGACGGCCAAAAAGTCTTATTATCAATGATAGTAACAAGAACAATCATAAGAGTCAAAAAAAACTCCGGGATTCTAACCCAAAAACTAGTTTAATTGCATAGCAATTAAAAGTAAACAACTTTTATTTATGTTTATTATATAACATTGGTCAGCAGCCAGCGGACGGCCAAACACTCATAATAGCAATGGTAGAAACAGGAACAATCATAATAGTCAAAAAAAACGAAAAAAATAATTTCGATTCACATTTTGGCCAATGGTCATTTTTTTCATTGGTCAGCAGCCAGCGGACGGCCAATTCTTATTATCAATGATAGTAACAAGAACAATCATAAGAGTCAAAAAAAAAACTCCGGGATTCTAACCCCAAAACTAGTTAAATTGCATAGCAATTAAAAAGTAAACAACTTTTATTTATGTTTATTATATAACTAGTTAAATTGCAAGCATTAAAAGTAAACAACTTTTATCTATGTTTATTATATAACAAAAACTAGTTAAATTGCATAGCAATTAAAAGTAAACAACTTTTATTTACGTTTATTATATAACTAGTTAAATTGCATAGCAATTAAAAGTAGCAATTAAAAGTAAACAACTTTTATTTATGTTTATTATATAATAGATAATTTAACAAATCTTATATATAACACACCGAGGGAGATAGAGATGAGGGGTGGGGTACCTCTTATGCATTAATTTAAAAAATAACACAGCGAGGGAGATAGAGATGAGGGGTGGGGCACCTCTTTCTCATGCATTAATTTAAAAAATCGATAACCTAATATACCCAATGCAAATAGATAGGGATGGACGGACGGACGGACGGACAGACGGACGGACGGACAGACGGACGGACGGACAGACGGACGGACGGACAGACGGACGGACAACAAAAAACGAGCCCATAAATTGCATAGCAATTAAAATCTCGTCATTATGGTGCCCGCTCAGGCCTACTTGAAAATCTTAATTTATGAAGGTAGCTTGCTTGACCACCTGGCCGAGTGGGGCGGACCCTACTTTTTGGTTTTTATTTTTAATTACAAATAAAATGGCAAAAAAATTTTTTGGCCGCATGCCCCCACTAGAGAAAATCCTTACGTTGTCTTCTCAAAATAATTCAATAATAATGCACAAAGATTATAAACATTTTATTGTGTACGATCTTATATTTAAATCTAGAAGAGATTACGGTGTTAAACTCGAATCCAACTAAGGGGCAATATTCCAAGAGTCCTTTAGGTAACGTTTAATTACAAACATTTCGAAAATATTTGTTTTACCCTTTTCTATTTGAATTATTAAACATTATTTAGTTTTACAAATCTCAAATTTATTTAAGCCGAGATTTAAACCATTTGAATAAATGTATATTGTACAACTTATCATGTTATAAACATTTTATTGTATACGATCTTATATTTTAATCTAATAGAGGTTACGATGTTAAACTCGAATCCAGCTAAGGGGCAATATTCCAAGAGTCCTTTAGGTAACGTTTAATTATAAACATTTCGAAAATATTTGTTTTACCCTTTTCTATTTGAATTATTAAACACTATATCAACCCGGCAAACCTTGTTTTGCCATTTACCCGGGTGTATTAGCAGAATATATATCATCTTATAGATAAATTTCAATAGATTAAGAATATATCAAATATAATTGGTAAGTGTTTAGTATGCAAAAATTTTTAAACAGATAGTTAAAGAGGGTCCAATGCCCAGGCCCACTTTAATTTATTTAGCCACGCAGGAGGGATTTCTTTCTTTCATCTTCATAAAATATGTATTTTTATAATCACGCAGGAGGGGACACGACGGCCTATAATAATAAATTGACGTGAAAAATAAGCAAAAAAAAGACTTTGATTTAACATGGGCGTACGCAGGTTTTGAATTAGGGTGAGGCAGAATTAAAAAAAAAATTTTCCTGACACCAAAAATAAAATAATTAAAAATTTTTTAGCGAGCAAAAAAAGGTCTCGACATCCAAAAATTGTCTTACCAAAAATTTACCTGAGGGCAATAAAAGGTCATCGACTATCCAAAATTTTGGCAGTGGCGGGGCAGCGGCTAATTAAGAAAGGGCAGTGACTAAATGGGGGGGGGGGGGGGTCAAAACATAATTTTTTTTAATTTTTATTTGTATTGAAAATTTTTTTTATTTTAAATTAGGGGGGGCAGCCCCTCCCCCCCCCCTCTGCGTACGCCCATGTAATTTAATGTTTTAAATCGTAAAAAGTTTCCATTTTCCACAGCATATGACTACATTTACCACAACACTACCTACACGCATGCTGCACATGCACACACATAGTTTCATTTAGATACGCAGTACGTCATGAGGTTGCGTTTGATTGACGATTTATTAAACGTAAAACAAAATATCTCGAAAACTACTGGACCAATTGTCTCGAACAAATCTTAAAACATGCTCCGGAGTGTCAGGAATAAAGTGTGAAATTTTGAGCCTAATCGGTCTGGTAGTTTTCCAAAATTGGTGGCGGCATACACACAAACATACACAGTTTGCTTTTTATATATAAGATATTGTGGAAGAGCATATTAATACTTATTAATTGCTAAGCAATTTATTTATGGTAAAGTTTAGCATAAGCCTTAAAGAAATGTCACTGAGTTTTAAATGTAATTTAAGTTTCTTTTACAAAATAAACGCATAACCATGACCTAAAATACTTTGTAGAATCTAATGTTTATATTCCTCTGGTTCATTTATATGGTAACGGGTCTGACCTGATTTAATATGAAAGAAAATTTCTATGCAGCAATAAAACATTTAAGCTTCATATACTTTACGTCATATGACGTCATTATTAAGTGCTAAAACGTATAAAACAAAAAAACGTGACCCCTCAAAAACTACTCGACCGATTTGGCTCAAACAAATTTTAAAACATGCTTCGGAGCATGGGGAATAAACTGTGAAATTTTGAGCCAAATCGGTCTGGTAGTTTTCCAAAATTGGTGGCGGCATAAACACAAACACACACACATAGTTTCATTTTTATATATAAGATTATTTAGTTTTACAAATCTCAAATTTATTTAAGCCGAGATTTAAACCATTTGAATAAATGTTTTTATACAACTTATCATGTTATAAACATTTTATTGTGTACGATCTTATATTTAAATCTAGAAGAGATTACGGTGTTAAACTCGAATCCAACTAAGGGGCAATATTCCAAGAGTCCTTTAGGTAACGTTTAATTACAAACATTTAGAAAGGATTTGTTTTGCCCTTTTCTATTTGAATTACTAAACATTATTTAGTTTCATAATTCTCAAATTTATTTAAGCCGAGATTTAGGCCATTTGAATAAATGTATATTGTACAACTTATCATGTCTTTTAAAATCTATATTAATTAAACCTTAACAAATATTTTTTAACTAAATTGTTAATTATGAACTAAGCTAGAATAAGAGTAGAATGCAAATTCATTGGGTTATTTAAACACGTAAGATCAATATATTATAAAATTAAACTAGTGCACTTTTATTTTTATCCTAAATAAAAATTGTCTGACAGGCTTGTCGGTACAAAGCCTTTTTACCTACCAATCTTTTTATTGTGAATCAGTGGATAAAGATATGCCCCACTTTCTCATGTTTATTTTTAAACTAGGTTGTAACTCGACTAACACTTATGCCGAAGACCTTGGTGAATGCATATGCAAAGCAAAATATTTTGGACTCAATTGCTCCGAAGGTTAAGAATAATTTTCCTTAATATTTACCTCTTTTTTCACATAACTTTTTTTATTTGATTTAGGATGTTTTTATATATAATATAGCGAGCCCTGCACGGTTGGCCCAAGGCCCAACCCGTCCTGAGAAGGTTTGGGCCTTGTTAAACCATAATCAGATTTTTGCCCTAAAAAATTTAGTTGATTAAATTGTAGCAGGATAAATTATATTATATCATTATCATATTAATTAACAGTAAATTCATTATACTTTATATGGTAAACTTTGCCAAAAAAATCGAATAAAAAACGTCTTGTTATGTTAGGGCTTATATCGGGTAAAAATTAAAAAGAATTTCAGGCTCGGGTCAGGCTTTGACAATTATAAATAAAAACATTAGGATCTGACCTGGCTCGATCTAAATAAAATTCTTTTTGTAAGGTTCTAGGCATAATTTGTCAAACGTACCAAAAATTAATTAATTTAAACATTTATTTTACATATGAGTGCAGCCAGGATTAAATATAGAGAGGGGGGGGGGTGCAATAATGATTTAGGGAGGGGAAAAATAATAATTATTAAAAATTTTAGCCATAATTATATTAAATTTAAAAAAAAATTTATTTTAAAGGGTAAATTATTAATCAAACAGTCCTTTATTTTTAACTTGATTTATATTTAATTTTTTTATAATTTATTAACAGAATGCCAATGCAATTGGAATAACACGGATCTGTGTAATAACTTAACAGGTGCTTGTGAATGCTTCATTCAGTACAAAGGAGATAAGTGTGAAACAATGATAGCCTAAAGCTTACAAATAAAACCTCAATTATAAAACTTACATTAATAAAAGTCAATTTATCATTTTTTAACTGGATTGTTACAAAAAGTTATATCGACGAATTGCTAACACTAACAATAAAAACAAACATAAATTCTTTTTTTATATGCTCACATACATGAGCGTAGTCAGCTTTGAAATTAGAGGGGGGCAAAAATGATTTATTTGATATTTTAGCCATAATTTTAATGAATTTTAACAAAATTTTTGGATTAAGAGGGGGGCAGCCGCTCCTCCCTGCCCCCCCCCCTTGGCTACGCCCATGCTCACATATATTGTAAGTTAAAGTAAATACAATATATGATTGGGCTCAAATCCAACTTCTGACGTAGGCATACAACTGGCTGTTTTTACCTTTGTATATTACATCGATAGATGTAAGGTCGATTCTAAACGGAGGGGCTAAGAGTGATAATGCCGCGAAATAAATGCGGTGACTAATGTAGAAAAATAAGTTTTAGAAGACCAAGAGCAGGGTTCAAAACAGTTGTTAGACAAGGTTAATTTTTTTTTTTAATATTAAAAGTTTATTGAAGCAAAAAGAGAGGTTAAGTTTTTAAAGTTTTTCTGCCTAAGCCAGGCCCGGCCGATTTTACAACAGATTAACCCAACCCTAACCCGAGCCGTTCTAAGGGTCCGCCCGGCCACACTCAATTTATTAGAGTTGCCCGACCTTGTCGGCCCCAATCATTATATTTGTACATTCAACCCAAATATATCGGGCCCTATAATACTTTAAACATTGTAAGCACATTAATGGCATATCAATTAAAGCAAAGCCTAATATTTTATTTTTCATAATTCTAATGTAAAAATAGAACGTCGTTGGCAGTGTCCTGCAATTGTCGTATAAAAATAAAAATTAAAATTTTTATCATCAATAAATATAAATTTATAAGCGTTAAAGTATCAATGACGCCTTTACACAATATGCATCGTTTAAAGTTTGGTGATTATTGCGGCCCTCGATTGTTTGTCCTATAATTTACTCATGTCAATTTTTGTTTAAACAAAATTTTGTCTCTTATCCAATCAATGGCTATAAAAACAAATGGTCAAAATAAACACTTTGTTGGCTTAAACTTAACACAAAAATTTAAATAATTTAATGTAAATTTAAACAAATCATAATTTAAAATAACAGCGTTTGAATCTTTTGGGTCATATTGACCCAATAACAAGCGAGTTAGGATAAGTCCAACGTAGATTAAACAAGCTATTATTAAGGCTTAGTGATCTTTAAGACCGTGAATGGCATAGCTGATCTTTTCTTAACCTTGGATAAGGATAGAAGAAATAAGAAGAGCCAGAAATCTTTGTGGATTTTTTAGTTGCAAGTAAAGTCGTAGGAAGTTTCATTAAAATTTTTTTAGATACTAATAAATATAAAGCAAAAATTAATTAAAAAACTCGGGCCTTCGGCCCTCGTGGGAAGTGGGAGGGGGGAAGGGAAGGTTGGAAGGGAAGGGGGAAGGGAAGGGTAGAAGGGAAGAGGGGAAGGGAAGGGCGAACTCTTCTATACTCTGTATAAAAGTTGCATATTTGCTATGCAATTTATGGGCGGTGGGAAGGGGCGAGAATGCCTATAGGGGGGTATTAAATGCAAAATGATTAGTTAATTATTTATACAAAAAGAGTCAAAAAACGAAAAAAAAACTTCGTTTCACAGTTTAGCCAATGGTCATTTTTTCATTGGTCAGCAGCCAGGATACGGTAAAAATGGATATAAATTCATAAGAGTCAAAAAAAAACGAAAAAAATTTTCGATTTACATTTTGGCCAATGGTCATTTTTTTCCATTGGTCAGCAGCCAGGACACGGTAAAAGTGGATATAAATTCATAAGAGTCAAAAAAAACGAAAAAAATTTCGATTCACATTTTTGCCAATGGTCATTTCATTCCATTGGTCAGCAGCCAACGGACGGCCAAAAAGTCTTATTATCAATGGTATTAACAAGAACAATATATTAATTCAAACAAAAAAAATAAAAAAAATTTGGCCTCTCCGGGATTCGAACCCACATCAGGAGAGGCATAGGCTTTTGTTGGGGGAGGGGCACAGGGACCCATATCAGTAGAGGCATAGGCTCTGCTAGGGGAGGGCATAGGGTAATTGTCAATGTTAGCCAAAAAAAACAAAAAAAATAATTTCGATTTACATTTAGGCCAATGGTCATTTTTTCCATCGGTCAGCAGCCAGCGGACGGCCACAAAGTCATAATAGCAATGGTAGTAACAGGAACAATCATAATAGTCAAAATAAACAAAACAAAAAATTAAAATTCACATTTTGGCCCATGGTCATCTTTTCATTGATCAGCACCCAACGGACGGCCAAAAAGTTTTATTATCAATGGTAGTAACAAGAACAATCATAAGAGTCAAAAAATATTATCAATGGTATTAACAAGAACAATCATAAGAGTCAAAAAAAACGAAAAAAAATATTTCGATTTACATTTTTTCCAATGGTCATTTCAATCCATTGGTCAGCAGCCAACGGACGGCCAAAAAGTCTTATTATCAATGGTATTCACAAGAACAATATATTAATTTAAACAAAAAAAATAAAAAATTGGCCTCTCCGGGATTCGAACCCACATCAGGAGAGGCATAGGCTTTTGTAGGGGGGGGGGGGGCACAGGGACCCATATCAGTAGAGGCATAGGCTCTGCTAGGGGAGGGCATAGGGTAATTGTCAATGTTAGCCAAAAAAAGCGAAAAAAATAATTTCGATTCACATTTTGGCCAATGGTCATTTTTTCCATAGGTCAGCAGCCAGCGGACGGCCAAAAAGTCATAATAGCAATGGTAGTAACAGGAACAATCATAATAGTCAAAAAAAACAAAAAACAAACTTGGATTCACATTTTGGCCAATGGTCATTTTTTTCATCGGTCAGCATCCAACGGACGGCCAAAAAGTCTTATTATCAATGGTGGTAACAAGAACAATCATAAGAGTAAAAAAAACCCGGGATTCGAACCCAAAAACTAGTTAAACCATAAATTGCATAGCAATTAATTATAATAAGCGTTATGGGTGCGTTACACGTTCGGTGCGGACGCGTTCGGTGCGTTACCGTGACTTCGGAAAATGGAAAGCGAGCCCATAAATTGCATAGCAATTAAAAATTAGCCTCCCCGGGATTCGAACCCACATCAGTAGATGCATAGGCCTTTGTAGGCGGTAGCACAGGATATCGTACTCAAAATGGCTTATTCGAATTCCAAGCGGTCTCAGTGGTAAACACAAACACGCCGAAAAGCATTCGGTGCGTGACACGAAGAGCGTTACGTGACTTCGGAAAATGGAAAGCGAGCCCTACATAGCAATTAAAATTTTGTCAAATCTAATTACAACACCTTTCATTTAAATCGAGATTTTGTTTATCTAAGATAAAGCTTTACCAAATATACAAAAAAATTTATTGGTTAGAAAGCTTAATGTAACACACAGTTGTTTTCAAGGATTTGTGATTATTTCTCTCCTAAAACAGAAAATAAATTATTTATCACACTTTCTAAATAGCTCTTATTAATCAAATTTTGAAAAAAATATTTTGTTATCCCTAATAAATCCATGGCAGCAGGTTTTAAAATCACTAAGACTTCACATTGATAAACTCATAAATGTCCAGTCCATTGTAGATGAAAGTCGTTTTATTAATGAGTTCGCCGGATTGATAAATAAAGTCGGAGGAAAAGGGTTTCAATAATAGTGTTTTTAGATTATAGTTTAATGAGGGAAGAGATAGATAACACAGTGGATAGAGATGGTTATGGAAAATTTGTCATTTATAGTCTTTATGATGCTTAAATGAAACTTTGACTTTATCGGTTACAGCCCTGCAAAATTATTTTTTCTTTAATGTGAGTTTATTTCATGCTCATCAACCAGGTCATTTTCAATCGTAACCTGTAGACAAATTTAATATCAAAAAAAATAATTAACTATAAATTGTTTTTAATTAGTGCTATGCAATTTTATATTATGCTTGAAAAATTTATGTTTTGATAATTATTAATTGCTATGCAATTTATGGGCTCGTTTTTTGTTGTCCGTCCGTGCGTTGTCCGTCCGTCCGTCCGTTACCCTCCTATCTATTTGCATTGGGTATATTAGGTTATCGATTTTTTAAATTAATGCATGAGAAAGAGGTTCCCACCCCTCATCTCTATCTCCCTCACTTTCGGGCGGGGTCGGGTTTTAATTACTACGTTAGATTAATGCATAAGTATATCTATTCGTTTTTGAATTGGGTAACATTGATATTAATTGCTATAATTACCCTATGCCCTCCACTACAAGGGCCTATGCCTCTACTGAAATGGGTCCCTGTGCCCCTACAAAAGCCTATGCCTCTATTAATGTGGGTTCGAACCCCGGCGAACGTTCTGAATTGCTGGTTCGATTCCCGGAGAGGGCAAAATTTTTTTTTTATTTTTTAAATTAAATTAATATATTTTTCCTGTTACTACCATTGATAATATGACTTTTTGGCCGTCCGCTTGTTCTATTATTGTTTCATTTTATTATATAATAAACATAAATAAAAGTTGTTTACTTTTAATTGCTAAGCAATTTAACTAGTTTTTGGGTTAGAATCCGGGAGTTTTTTTTTGACTCTTATGATTGTTCTTGTTACTATCATTGATAATAAGACTTTTTGGCCGTCCGCTGGCTGCTGACCAATGAAAAAAATGACCATTGGCCAAATTGTGAATCCGAGTTTATTTTTTCGTTTTTTTTTTTGACTATTATGATTGTTCCTGTTACTACCATTGCTATTATGACTTTTTAGCCGTCCGCTGGCTCCTGACCGATGGAAAAAATGACCATTGGCCAAAATGTGAATCGAAATTATTTTTTCGTTTTTTTTTGACTATTATGATTGTTCCTGTTCCTACCATTGCTATTATGACTTTTTGGCCGTCCGCTGGCTGCTGACCAATGGAATAAAATGACCATTGGCCAAAATGTGATTCAAAAACTTTTTTTCGTTTTTTTTGACTATTATGAATTTATATCCACTTTTACCGTGTCCTGGCTGCTGACCAATGGAAAAAATGACCATTGGCCAAAATGTGATTCGAAAATTTTTTTTTCTCGTTTTTTTACTCTTATGAATTTATATCCACTTTTACCGTGTGCTGGCTGCTGACCAATGGAAAAAAATGACCATTGGCCAAAGTGAGCATCACAATTTTTTTTGTTTTTGTTTTTTTGGCTATCATTGACTTATAGAGTATCTGTTGGTACTGACCAATGGAGAAAAAATGACCATTGGCCAAATTTTTGATTTTTTTAATTAAAAAATTGTTCAAATTCAACAAAGAATTTCTCCCAACAATTCTAAAATTCTTAACATTGTGATGTTTTATAATATAATGTTTGTTAGACCCATAATCACTAAAGGCCATAAAAACTAATGTAATACGCAACTAGATGCAAACACTAAATCTAACCCTAACCCTTGCCTATATTACATTTTGCCTATAAAAAAATTTGTTTAAATAATTAATTAATCATTAGGCATTTAATACCCCCCTATAGGCATTCTCGCCCCTTCCCACCTTTCTCGCCAATAAATTGCATAGCAAATATGATACATTTATACGAAGTATAGATGAGTCGTCCCCCCTTCCCTTCCCCCCTTTTCTTCTCCCCTCCCCCTTCCCACGAGGGCCGAAGGCTCGAGTTTTTAACCACTATTAATTGCTATGCAATTTATGGGCTCGTTTTTGGTTGTCCGTTGATGTCCGTCCGTTTACCCTCCAATGTATATTAATTGCTATGCAATTATGGGCTCGTTTTTGGTTGTCCGTTGATGTCCGTCCGTTTACCCTCCAATGTATATATTTACTTAAAAACTCGGGCCTTCGGCCCTCGTGGGAAGGGGGAGAAGGAGAAGGGAAGGGGGAATAACAACACCTCTCATTTAATTCGAGATTTTGTTTATCTAAGATAAACCTTTACCAAACGACTTGCCCCACGTGACACGCGGGGTCGTCCTCTCTCTCTTCCTCGGTACCTTTATGTCCAATACTTTTTTATTTAGGTCATTCGTGTCCCTTCTTCGTATATGCCCATACCACCTATTTTCATTAATCATGTCCGCCTTGAATACCCATTTTTTGTGAAAAAGTCACCCCAAGCTCCACCATATCATTCTCATCTCTGTGGCTTGTAATCGCTTTTCTTTTGTGGTGTTTAATGCCATGTTTTACTTCCGTAGAGTAACACCGGTCTTACGATGGATTTGTAAGCTTTGCTCTTCAATCATATTGGAATTTTCCTGTCGCACATTACACGGATATACTTCGCCATTTAAACCATCCTTTTTGGATTCGGGCATTAACTTTTGTTGCTCAACGTCCCTCTTGATGTAGCATTGAGCCGAGGTATGTAAACCTGTCTAATTTTTACTACTTTAGATGGTTATCCAGCAAAGGGCTGCCTGTAACGTTCATTTCCATGTATACCGTTTGACCTTTAAACCATATCCAGCTAAGCGCTTTGACCACTTTATGTCTTTTCCATAAAGCACTATTATCCATTTTGACCATGTACGATACTGAGCCCAAGATCTTTGCTCTTTTTTCGTTACCCATAAGTTTTCATTAGTCGTGAAATTTCTAACCCACATTTTGTCTCCAATTATTAGTTTAACGAGTGCCAACTCATCTTTGTCAAGCCCAGAAATAGGTGGTTTGAGTAAACTTAACGAATACATGGTTGTATTTTGATTAATAGATTAGTAGGGGTTAAGCCAGTAGTTGGTTGAATGGTATTTCTATAAGAAAATAGAAAATTATATAATTTAACTTTTTTAAATTTTGAGTTTTGTTTAAAAAATCTTTAAATGTTCGGACAAAACGTTTAGCTTCTCCGTTGGGTCGTGGATGATAGAGCTGGAATATGCGTTACGAATATTATTTGCGTCGCAATATTTTTTAAATTCTGCGTATGTGAATTGAGGTCCGTTATCTGTAGCCAGGGTATTTGGTACTTCGAACCTTGAGAAAATAGATTTGAGGGCGTTTATGGTATTTGTTATAATTGTTGTCATAAGAATCACCACGGGCCATTTGGTGTAGGCGTCACTTATAAGTGGATAATAATACCCATTGATTGGTCCACAAAAATCTGCATGTAACCTGGACCATGGTTTTCCCATTTTTGAGTTGCTAATTCAATTGTACCAGTGAACCATTGAATTTTAGGGTATATTGATAGGGTGTCGTAAGTAAGGTTCATTTTTGAAGCCTCGCTGATACGACCTGCGGTACATTTTTGTTAGATCTAAAAGTTATATTACGGGTTTGTGATCTGCATAAATAAAACCTTAGACTGCCAAACAGATGATAATTTTTCAGCAAGTATAGAAACCGCCATTTGTGGGAAATTGTAACCAAACTATAGAAGTCAGCATAATTTATTGTTTTATTTCCCTTTTTTAATTTATAAATTAAGCTCATATTCTTATTTATATTCTTAAATATGATCTGGTGAAAAAGTATAAATATACCTGTGGTTGAGTTTTTCCTTCAAGATGGCAGCTATAATTGTGTCTGAATGATTTTAATAGTAAAAATTAGCTGTTCGGCAGTCTATGCTTTTATTAGTCTATGGTGATCTGTTATTAACCTAAAATGGTGGCCATATTTATATTTCTTAAATTTATTAAAAGTAAAAATAGGCTAAAGCTTCTTTTTCAATCTTACTAAAATTTCTTTCGGCGGAGTTAAGGGTGCGGGAAAGCAATCGGGTGTTATTAACCTTTAATTAAATTTGCAGATGCTGCGCCGAGTCCTTCTGACGAAGCATCCGTATTAATGACAAGTCAGGATCAAATTGCTTTAATATCGATGCTTGGACATTTGCTTTCGTAATGTTAAAAGCATTTGCGCTCGCGCCATATTGTTGTAATGCGAATAAACAATGATGATTATAATATAAATTTCATATATATATATAGTAAGGTGGCGTGATAACGGGCTGATATGCGGGATAGTGGAATGGTACAAAATGGCTTGATAGGGTCATACACTAGATAGACTGCTCATGCCATATGTTGCATATGGTTAATTGTGTGTAAAACTGCCTCCATTTTGAAGAGAACAACTGGTGTATTTTAACATTGTAATTTTGCCCTATAACAATCAATTTACCTTCCTCACTTGATAAATTAAAACCAACGTCAATAAATTAATATTTAAACAAAATATTGATGGCGCTATATTATTAAACAAATCGCAGTTTTTACATTTTTAATTTTTATGTATTGTGTAAATGATAATTATTTTAAAATGTTGTTTTTGATATCTACCCCATTCAATATTTTTTAATTACCTTTTGATTATTTAATTTGCAAAAATTACTAATTTCTATATGATCACCACTTTATCATGTTCACATCAAAATGGTGAAAAAAAGAGTACACAATTTGTGCGTTGGTGAGCAGTCTATAGTCTATGGATAGGGTAGGTGGGGTGATATGCAAAACGGGTTCTAATTGAATCCTTGAATAGAACTTGGCGTGATATGCTAACGGAGTGATACTAACCTAAGTGGCACGGTGCTAGAACACATAGGTAAACTAGGATTAATGTGCGTTTCGTATGGACGGATATGGAACAAGCAACGTCTGAAACCTTAAAAAAACTGTTAGTAGTGAATCTGTTTTAGTTTGCGTTAACCGTGACCTCCCTGTGGGGTTGGCGGTTGATGCTTCAAGTCACGGCATAGGTGGCATGCCCTTTCATATTATTAAAGATGTGGAGCGGCCTATCTTGTATTTGTCGCTTAAATTGACAGCGGCAAAGTTTAATTATTCGGTCCCCTTAATATTACTTAATATTAGACCCAAACTAAAGAGATAAGAGCGGAAAAGGGATTTTTGTTGGCACAATAATTTTATGATCTGATATTTTCATATTCTTACGAAATAAAATAATAATATCCAGATGTAGTGGTGGGGAAAACCTTAGGTCAGGCGAACCTCAGGTCAACAAGGTGAGGTTTGGGCTTGGTTTTTTTGAAAAACCTCGAGATTATCAATAACGACCTTTCTTAAAATCTCAGGTCGAGGTTAGGTCACCTTGAGGTTTCAACACGATGATTTATTTTTAATATTTATATTTTAAGACTAAATTAAAGTCACTAAAAAAATGTTTTATTTAGTATATATATATGTATTAAGAAGGGTTCAAATAATTTTTTTTATTACAAAATTTTATATATATTCTATACATTTTTATTTTCTAATTCAATATAATTAATGCATGAATTAATAAGCTGCCATCTATATTGTGTTATATATTTTAAAACATCTTATCCCCTTCCCCGCGCATTAAGCGTATGCTGTGATATATACACGCACGACGCAATGCACCATATAACATGCCCATTCTTCATGGTAAAAAGAATGAAGTGTATAATGAATGGTGTGTACATCACAGCATACCACCAATGCACGTAGGAAATATTTTATAAAATTTAAAACACATGTAGATGGCAGCATATTTATAATTATACATACATCAATTCTATTAAAATAAATTAATAAATGATTAGAAAATAACAATTTATAGATTATATACATAATTGAGTTATTTTTATACATATATATATAGTAACAAATTTTCTAGGGCTATTTTTTCAATATAATTTTAAGTTTTAATATAGCACACTCAACAATAGATTTCTAACGTCAGTTTTTTATATGTTCAAACTTCATTTTCAATTTTCAGTTAAAGTTACATACTATGATAACAATTATCTTTAAAAAATTTTTGCTTATCTAAAACTTAAAAATATAAATAAAATAATTAAAATTAAAATACATTCTTACCTTTAATAAGAATATTCCTTTTCCTATTACTTATTTCTTGAATATGAATATTTTTATTACTTGAAATTTTTTTATTTTATCTGTTTTCCTCGATCCCACTTCTGACACCAATTTAACAAATATTCCAGGGCGAAAAATCACTAACTATTTTTTTAGATCATCTTAAATTTTGTTTTATTATTACTCTTTTATGTACATACCTTTTTTATTACAATTACTTGCACACCCTCACCAACACCTAACATATGACGAACCTACCTCGGGTTCATACTCTCGCCTATCGCTAACGTAATTATCACCTATAGTTCTCTTACTATCCCTTAACCACGTCCCATTAAAATTTACCATAATTTAAAATTCTATTGAAACTATTGATGCGACCCATACTATTTGCTATCATGATGAATGTTGAATTAGATATATATATTATATAATACAGAATAAAATAGTTAATGTTTTTTGCCATTTAAATTTGTGTAAGAAGTGGGATCTGAACCCACGGTTTGCACTGTGCAGGTAATTTTAATAAAAATAAGTTAGATTGGATCAAAGAAATGCAATTGACTAGAATGTTGTAATTGTAAAAAACAGCTTAAAAATGTGAATATAATTTTCCTACTGTTTTACCGCCAAATTTTGCAATAATTATAATAATTTCAACGCGCGTTCGCACATTTTTTTAATGCACCTATTACGCCGCGTGTAACATTGGTAATTAATGGTATTGATATAAAAATTTTATTAGATACCGGCTCGTCCATTACTTTGATGGCTGAGTCAGAATTTAAACAGTTATGGCGGTGGCACAGTCTGTCGAACGCCGATGTTTTAGCAAAAAGTTAATGGCGGTTGTATCCAATTAACTAGTTGTACCTGGGCCTGAGTTCGCGCAGGTGAAGAAAAATTGCGTTTAAAGTTATATCTTGTGAAGGAAAGGGTAGAAAGTATTTTAGGATGGTATTAAATATGCAAATTGCGCCCGTTAAATAATTGGTGGAGTGTCTGTGATAGGCTTTGCGATAAACCCGTAATTAGGAAGGTAGGAAATATATTCTACCCCCGTGTTACTTGCTCATTTTTGGTTAGGGGTCATTTGGCTATGAGATGGAACTCCAAAGGAGAGAGTTCGTTGTTGACGGCTAGGTGTAAAAGTGCCTCTGTAAATCCTGGTAGGGCTTGGGGTGCTATATTTAATATTCTTAGTATACAAAAGGGTTCGAGAGATCTAATTCAGGAGAAATATGCACCAATATTTAAGATAGGCTCGGTTGCTTAAAAGAAAGGTATTTTTTCCATAAGACTTAAAGAGAATGCTCAACCTAAGTTTTGCCCAGCGAGGCGTGTTTCTTATTTGTGGCGTGAACAGGTACAACAGGTTTTAATGGCTATAGACGGCGTAATAGAACCCGTTGAATTGTCCAAATGGGCTACCCCGGTTCCTGTTAAGAAACGGATGGGTCAATTAGAGTATGTGTGCATTATGTCAGCTTGAGGATAAAGTTGAGCATCCGGTAATGTATTTCGCCAAGAAATCAAATAAGACCGAGCTTAACTACTCTGTTATAGAGAAAGAAGCTTTGGCTATGGTGTATGGACTGAAACGGTGTAGGGAATTTTTGATAGGTAAAAGATTCGTCTGTACAGATCATAAACCATTGATAGGCTTGTTTCGGAAAGATAACAATGAAATGTTGATGTCCCCCAGATTGCAGGGTTGGTTATAGTGTTATTGATTTATCGTAAGTGGGAGGATAACGGATTGGTCGATGTTTTATCTAGGTTTATTAGCTCAGAGAAGACTCTATTGGCATGCGAAATAGTTGGCGGTCACGTAATAAATGCCTTAAAAATCGTAGATATGAGGGACATCTCCGCTCCCTGCAACACTAATAGGGATATTAGTGTGGTAAAGAAGATATTAATTCGGGACAAAACGCATGAAGAGGTGCCACAGCAGTATAAAAATGCGCTGTGTGAGCTGTTTATCGAAGACGGTTGTTTCAATGAGCCGATAAGGTTGTTATACCCGATGTACTTAGACCAGCAATTTTAGAAATGTTACATAAGGGACATTTGGTACGGTTAAAATGAAGGCTTTCGCCAGGCAGTATGTATGGTGGCCTGGAATATCGAAAAGCATTAAAGAGCGGATTAGACGATGTGACTTATGCAAGTCTAATGCTCCAATGCCTCGTAGAAATAAAGCTGCGAGATGGCCTCGACCTAGGGAACCTTGGGAAAGGGTACACGTCGATTTTTTGGATGGGAAAAGAAAAACTATTTAATACAATCTTAGTCGACGCGTATTCCGGTTGGACGGAATTTCAGGAAATTACTAACATGTTGCTAGAGTGACCATAAGTTTTTTAAAGAGCCTGATAGTTCTTATGGTTTTCCTAGTATGCTTGTCACGGACAACGGTAAAGCGTTTGTAAGCTTTGAATTTATGACTTTTTATCAGACGTGGAAAATAATGCAGATGTTAACACAATTAGTAAACATTTTTATTAGTGATTATAATTTAGTCTTAAAATTTATATCAAAAATGAATCAAACGTGTTGAAACCTTGAGGTGACCTACCTCGACCTGAGGTTTTGAGGTTAGGTATTTAAAAAACCTTGAGATCGTTATAAACCTCAAACCTAACCTTAGAGGTTAGGCTTTGGTTGTTCCAAAACCGAGGTTTTCTGACAACCTAATATAAAGACTTAGGTTGAGGTTTATAACCTAAGGTTTCCCCGCCACTATCCAGATGTTTGCGGGAGGAAGGGAGCCTGACGGTGATGATTTACAATTATGCGCTATCGTGTAGAATAAAGGAAAGGGAACGAAGATTAAAATTGTAATAAACATAGAGCGATAAAAGATCGAAAAATAGGAGATCGTCCCACATTTAATATGTCTTACCCCGGCCCAAGGCCAAAATACGATTTTGCCTTAATATTTGCCGCAAACTACCGTTGTTAAAATATAATTTACCTGATCCCGGCCAATGGCCAAATTCCATTTTTATTTTTGGGCCAGCAGCTTTTGGTATTTTGCTACCTTTGATAATCTACATTTGGGCAGGGGCAGGCTTTTATGGTCTTTGATGTTAAGCTTGAACATTAAGTATTTTAGGGCAACTCTGCTCCTTTCTCTCTTCATTCAACCTTTCATATAGAATCATAGACTAGATAGACTGTTCATGCCATATGTCGCATATGGTTAATTGTGTGTCAACTTTTCCTCCATTTTGAAGAGGGCAACTGGTGTATTTTAACCATGTAATTTTGCCCTATAACAGTCAATTTACCTTCCTCACTAGTTTATAAATTAAAACGAACGTCAATAAATTAATATTATTCAAAATTAAATAGCGATTAATATTGATGGCGCTATATTATTAAACAAACTTTAACCGCATTTTTTACATTTTTAATTTTTATGTATTGTGTAAATGATATTTATTTTAAAATGCTGTTTTTGACATCTATCCAATTCATTATTTTTTTTATTTACCTTCTTAAGATTATTTAATTTGCGAAAATTACGAATTTCTATATGATCACCACTTTACAATGTGCCTTTCAAAATGGTGGAAAAAAGGGTACACATTTCGTGCGTTGATGAGCAGTCTATCTAGTCTAAGTATAGGATAAAAAATTATAAAAAAAATCAATAAATTTAAATTAAAATTAACGCACTGGTTAATTTGATGGGTACATATATAAAAATTAGAAGAGGAAAATGTTTACATCCCTGCCTAATGTCCGGTATTAAAGTGGCCTTTGTCAAACTACTCTAGTATTATATTGTGTAAATATTCGAAGGAAATATATCGATAAAATCGATATTGTGCATAAACCTGTTCAATAGAATAGATTTTTTTAAATCAACCACATTGAACCTAAATCTTTTTGAAAATCCGCACATAATTCTATATTTTAAAGTTTTTCAATTTTTTTTTCTTTAGATTAGTTACATATACTAATTAGAGATAGTAGATAAGATAAACTTCCTCAAAAATTTCTCAAGACATTCCTAAATTTTTTGTTTTTTAACCGACAATAAACTTGATCGGACGAAATTTTTTTTGCCCAAAAGTTTAAAGATTTATGTGTTGATAAAAAAGCTGTAGCGTAACTGACGCGCAATAGTATCGTATATCCTATATTAACTTTTTGCGCTGCGTTGCAGCCTTCAACCGCAAAAATGTTTTGCTAAGGATTTATTAGACTACTAATATTGACCTATAATAAATATTTTCTCTCTAAAACGCAAATTCTTAAAATTATTGGATGATTTTCAAAGACGAATGTCAAACGAATCCCATATATTTCTATAGAATATGAATTCTCGGCTGCGAATCGTAAAGGTAATCAATAATTTGCAAAATAATTTAAAAATCTTATTTTTTTGACTTTGTTTTAAATTTTAATTATTTAAATAGTCGAATCATCGTTATCGGAATATACTTTTATAATTAAAATTTGTAGTTAAATTAGATTAATCTTTTAGAGCCCTTTGAAGTTATTCAAAAAACGCGCTATTTTATATTATTTACAAGAATGTGTCATAATGGCCACCGTTTTCAAACAAACTACTTGTACGCACACAATTTTCTGCTATTAATTAAGTTCCATTATATTTTTTAAATTAAACAAATCAAAATTCCTAAAACACGATTTTAATTAAAAAAAACAAGGGTGAACATAAAATATTCAGTTAGACAATTTTATAAAAAAAAACAATTTTCATTATTTTATAAATAAATTTTAAGATTAAAACAACAATTGTCTTGATTAATTTAATTTTAATCCATGTAATTATGTTTAGCTTTTAAAAATGAACTAAAATTTATGTCATTTACTATTTTGTACAGAGGTTTGTCACACAAGATGATAGTTTGCCTTGTCCTTAATTTTTCATTAGTATTCATACTATGTTTTACAAATCATCTGAAATAGCTACTAGCCACTATCTCATTTTCTTGAGCCTCCTTAAAAAAGAAATAGTTTAAGTTCACAATTATTAAACCTCTAAAAAAACTAGTTAAATAAAAGTTAATATACGAAAGTAATTAAAAAACTTCTATTAAAATCTTCTAATAAGTATG
The DNA here is from genome assembly GCA_964036665.1 of Gordius sp. MW1. Lineage (NCBI taxonomy): Eukaryota > Metazoa > Nematomorpha > Gordioida > Gordea > Gordiidae > Gordius > Gordius sp. MW1. The sequence continues at coordinate 5,735,975 of OZ038529.1, forward strand.
GATTATGGAGGATGCTAAAACAGATAATTACAATTTTCAATATACTAAAAAAATTAAATTATAAAAGTCGATGTAAAATATATTGTGGACAAGTGAGCTAAGTTTAGAAAAATGAAAATTATAAAAAAAGCTTTTAAAAATAAAGTTTGACGTAGTAAAACACAATATAAAAAATATAAAAAATACTTCAAACTTTCAATTACCTTATTTTATTTCTAATTAAAAAAGTTGAAAGAATTAAAGAGAAAAGATGTAATAATTGCAAAAAAAACTAAAAAATATGGAATTAAACTTGAATATTTTAAAGAGGCAAAAACCAATAAGAATAAAAAATTTTTATTCAAATTGAATCTATTTAAAAATGGTTAAATAATGGACATAAATTATTTTGAGCCACCATCGTTTGAAAGAATTTATTATGTTTATAAAAGGAAACGCAAAATTTCAAAAATAGCATTTTTCCAAGGACACTTACTATAAATTTACACATGGACTTTGATAAATATAAGTATTTGGGAAAAATTATATTATATTATAAAAGATTTAATCCCCCCCCCAAACAAACAAACAAATAAATAATATATAAAGAGAAAATATATTTATCAACTTTAAAATGCCCTATTTTGGTTCCCAATCAGGCGCGTAGCCAAGGAGGCGGAACGCGGGATTTTTCTACCCCCTTAACCAAATTTGAAAAATATTTTGATCAATAATTATATTAAATGGGTTAAAATATTATAGTTTAGTTGCATGAAAGATAGATTTTGTGACACTTATAAAAGCCGGGAAACATAATATATACATTCGGTTTTTCGAATTTAGTTTTCGACCAAAAGCTTGCACCCGACCATTATAATTTTCCACCATTGATTGAATTTGTAAATTATGAAAAACTTGTTGTGTTCTTTATCTAAACACCGTTCATTTAGCTGTACTAAAAAATGTCAAGTAAACAGATTGAGTGGCTGTATAATTTGAGAATTTTTTTAGATCAAACTCATATAATTTTGCTTTGGTTTCCGCCATTATTTAATTTTGCTTAAATGATAATATTTTCTGCCAGTTGTATAACTTGCATAAGGTAGATGTCCTTTATTAAGGATAAAAGCGATAGTAAATGCTCTGATTTTTAAAGAGAAGAGATTTTTCCAAAGCTGGTTATATAGCGCCTTAATGTTTCGTGTATATTGTACGCGAAGTTTATTTTTGTTACATTATAAATAAAAGTGTCAAAAAATTTTTAAATTTTTCCTCCCCCTTGAGAAAATCCTGGTTACGGGCCTGTTCTCAATTAAAACAAATATATCAGCTCATATTTAAAGGTTTTATAAATTTATTTTGGATGAAAATACTAAAACATTTTTTTAGTTCTAAATTTAGTTTGCCTTTTAAATTTAAGTGAAACATTTGTATACAAGATGCGAATACATAGTCGATTTCATACCCTGATTACATTAAGTTAGAATATTTAAGAAATTTTTTTACCTCAAAATTTTTCAATAATAACTCTATTAATCATTTGTCCTTATAAATAGGGAAAAGGACTAACCTCTCCCTGACTAGGCTCGATCCCTATATTTTAATAATAATAATAAATTTAACACTTTATGGACTTATAACAGCCCGCCCCGCACCAAAAAACCGAACCGTTTTTCCTCTATAAAAAGCTTAATTTAAATTTTTTACAAACACTATTTTTTTGCTTATACTTTATGACAAAGTTCACGTATAGTTTGGTTTTATTTGTTAAAAATTGCTATTTTGCAAAATAATTAAAATGATTGATCCTGGTCTGTAACTAGCCCCTGTTTCCTATACCTAATTCCAATTTTCTCTATGAAAAATTGGCATGATATTTTTATTCCTTTGTTGTAGAAAGAGCCAGACTATAATATAAATCCGTATTTGCCCAACTGGTCTTCCGCTCACGGAATCTACAACAATCAAAATGTAGTTCAAATTTGCAAAGCATGCTTATAACTAATTAATTTTATATTTGATCATGTTATAAACGCTTTAAAAAGTTGCAAAAACATATATTAAGTATACAATATATGAAGATTAACTTTTTTATTGCTGCATATATATTTTCTTTCATAAAGCATATAATATATGAAGCTCAATTTTTTTATTGCTGCCTATATATTTTCTTTCATAGGTTAGATTAAATGCTTTATAATAAGTTAATATGCATTTACAATACTTTATATTGTTATATATAATAGATATACTTATATAATAATGTTTAAATTACAAATTTTGTGCAGTAGATGAATTGTGCGTTAGACGAGTTGAGTATAAATCTATGAATCGATAGATGCCGAAAAAAAGATAGAGATGGATTACATTTGCTGTTCGTCTCTCATCCACTTGCATGGGCGTACCCAGGGGGTGCTGCCCCCCCCCTAATTAAAAAAAAAAATTTAATAAAAAAACCCTTAAAAATTAAAAAAAATTATGTTATCCCCCCCCCCCCTATTTGAACTTAACTCAAATTAATACAGATGTTTATTAGCAAATTTACACATAAATTTAAATTATTTTGGTAAAATTAAATTTAAATTTGAGATTAGATTACTAGTTGCGATTGTGTTTGTCTAGTCATCATTTATTTCCTATTCCTAATTTTTTTACGGTCGAAGGAAAATTATTGTATAGACAAGTTTTTTTTTGGTCGCAGGAAATTTTTTGAATAGTCACGTTTCTTTTTTTTTGGTCGCAGGAATTTTTTTTGGTCGCAGGAAAATTTTTGAATAGTCAAGCAAAAAAATTTTGTTAAAAATAATCTGCCCCCCCCCCTAATTTAATACCTGGGTACGCCCATGTCCACTTGCTTGATATAACTTTGTTTCTTTTCAAGGCTAAATTGGCCACCAAAATTCATTTTGCCACCTACCCCCCCCCCCCCGAGAAAATTCTGGTTATGCGCCTCGCTTGATTATGTTTAAATATTGCCATTTCACTAAAGAAATATATTCAAATATTATACGTTATTCTCCCATAATTCTATAACAATGCATAAGATTTTAAACATTTTATTGTGTACGATCTTATATTTTAATGTAAAAGAGAATACGATGTTAAACACAAATCCAACTATGGGGGAATATTCCAAAAGTCCTTTAGGTAACGTTTACAAACATTTAGAAAATATTTGTTTTACCCTTTTCTATTTGAATTATTAAACATTGTTTAGTTTTATTATTTTCAAATTTATTGAAGCCGATTTAAACCATTTAAATAAATTCTGTTCAACCCGGGGAGTAGCCAAGGGGGGCAGGGGGGCAAAAAAATTTTTCCAATACAAAAACCCTTAAAAATTAAAAACATTATGTTTTGCCCCCCTCCACCAATTGAACTTTTAAAGTTTTCGCCCCCCCCGCCTTCAAAATCTGGCTACGCCCATGTTTACAACTTATCATGTCTTTTAAAATCTATTATATTAAACCTTAACAAATATTTTTTAATTTAATTGTTAATTATGAACTGAGCTAGAATAAGAGTAGAATGCAAATTCATTGTGTTATTTAAACACGTAAGATCAAAATATTATAAAATTAGACTAGTGCACATTTATTTTTATCCTAAATTAAAACTTTCTGACAGGCTTGTAGGTACAAAGCCTTTATAAACCTACCAATCTTTTTATTGAAAATCAGTGGATAAAGATCTACCCATAGGATCTACCCTACTTTCTCATGTTTATTTTTAAACTAGGTTGTATCTCGACTAACACTCATGCTGAAGAACTTGGTGAATGCATATGCAAAGCAAAATATTTTGGACTCGATTGCTCCGAGGGTTAACAATAATTTTCATTAATATTTACCTCTTTTTTCATATAACTTTTTTATTTGATTTAGGATGTTTATATATATAATATAGAGCCCTGCACGGGTGGCCCAAGGCCCAACCCGTCCTGAGAAGGTTTGGGCCTTGTTAAACCGTTAAAATATTATTCATTAAAAATCAGATTTTTACCCTAACAAATTTAGTAAAAACTAATTTATTGGTAAAGAGAATTACATATTTTGTGAAGGTGAGATAAATAAATTAAAAAGTTAAAAATCGTAAACATTGGGAAAACATTCGGTTATGGCTAATGAATTATATTTACAGATAGTTATGCCGATTTTCTGTGAAAAAAAAACGATTCGCGATTATCATGGGATAGCAATGAAATTTGTTTCCCTATTTTTTTAAAAAGTTGTAAGGCTAGGGGGCCAAAGGTTGTTATGGTAGTTGCCGCAATGATACAAAATATTATAGTAGTATTTAATATCCGAGTATTTTGAAATTTTTAGAGCCTCGGCTGAGGACAAGGGATATTTGTTATAATTAGATAGGGCAAATACGTCAGTACATGTATAGTTTCATGCTAAACTGAGTCCTTTTTCCCAAGCACCTAAAGTTTGGCCATCGGGTCGTTTGTTGTCATCACATAGGCCTGTGGGTTCGAGAATTGAGGGGAAACCAGCTTTGGTGAAATAAATATGTATAAGTATGTTAACCGCGGTATGTCGAAAGTACCGGGCTTTGTTGCGATTACAGTGAAGGTCATGATGGCCATTCGATTTTACGGAATTATTGCAAAGTGAACAAGTGTGTTCAGCCAATATATTGCATCCTAATCTTAGGCCTAATGCGAAGCGGAATTCGGTGTTGGCAAAAAGAGGACAAGGTTACGACTTAAGAAAGCTTCGAGCCATTCGTGACCTGAGCGTGAAGCTAAGCTCCTAAGCGCTGGAAGTTCCTCTGCCGAAGCGCCATTAATAAGAGACTTTAAGAGGCACTTAGACAGGGGACCAATCCAACACTTTTGGGGGTTCACTTTAGGGAATTTAGTAGGTACGTTAAAGAATTCCTACCATTGTTGAATGGCGACGTCGAGTAAGTTGTCATGTTGTGGGGTTAATGGTGAAATGAAGCTTTCATTTGACATGCGGCTTGATATAAATGCGGAAAGAGATACGGAGGCTATTGAGCTTAAGCCTAGCCCCCTTAGTTTTTTTTGGAAGGCAAGCTAGTTGCCAGTGTGTAGAGCCTAGGGTTAGATGGTTATTTATTCAGTTAAAGACTTAAGTTCTGCATCAAACTTGGACAAGGCCTCGTGATGTGAGAACACTGCAGATGACCGGAAGCTGTGCATTAATTTGGGGATTGAGTAGCAGTTTTACTAGAAAAAAGTGCTTGGTGGGCAGGTAGGTGTTTAAATAGGCTTTTCATGTCTGCTAGTTTGCGACTGGTTTCTTGTAACAATTTTAATATGGGAATAGAGCCTCCAATTGGGGATCCGAGTAGGGTCAAAGAGGAAGGATCTATTAATGTATAAGATAATTGGTCTTGATTGCCAATAAGAGGTGTATTAAGGGGACAAAATTCGGTTGTAGATTGATTTAGAGTTAGTCCGATTTTTGTTGATTCGATTTCCAGGTATCTCAAAGCGGCAAAAACATCATCGGGGGCGCCTTGGATGGTACCATCGTCAAGGTGCTAAATGTTTAAAGTCAAAGTAAACTTTGTTGCAAGGCTATCAACTAAAGTTTTGATGCCAAGGGAAAACAGAAGCGGCCCTAGAGTGTCGCCTTGCTGAATATTGTCACTAGATTTGATGGTATGTTTGTGAAATTGTAATACTGAAACTGGTAAATAGCATCCATTAAGAAATGCGGAGTATTCAGGGAAATGTTTGTATGTTTCATTAAGGAAGTGGGATGGAGTTGAAAGCATTTAGCGATTACTGAGGGGATTGGGGTGGTAAGAGAAATTCTTACCGCGTGTGAAGCAATTTCGCATCCTCCTTTTACGCCAAAACCGAGTTGAGTAGGTGCCAGGATTTCCACAGCTTTACTTTTGATGCGTTTTATGATCAGTTTGGAACAAAGTCTGCGTAGAACAGACCCCATTGCTTTAGGTCGGATTCCGCCATCAGATTTTAAAAATGATACTAGAGTAGCGCCGAAGGAATGTGGGGCTACAATTTCGGGGATTTGGCCTTTCATAATGATGTTAATAAGGGTGGTGAGAGAGCTCAAGAAAACTCCTGAGCGGTCTATTAAGGGATTTGATAGTTCTAGTAGGTGAGCTGGACGCAAGCCATCGAGCCCTGCGCCTGTCGAAGAGCGCTTAAAAGTATTGATAGCAGCAAGGACTTCTGAAGTGGAGAAGTTCTGATGGGCCTGCTGAATTGGATTGGGTAAAGGCAGGTTTGGCCTTGTAGGATGCTTAGCTATTAGAGATTCTAGGGTGTCTTTGTTGTCTGGGGATTTTTTATTATCAGAGGAAGCAATGCGGATTGCACCTTGAATGTCGCAATTATTGATTTTTGCGGAGACTAATTTTGCTCTATGTTTAAGGGACGAAAGAGTTAACTCTTCCTGGGGATCATATTGGTTCACTGAATTCTTGCCACTTTTTAAGATTTGTTTTTACCCAACTTGTAAGAGATCCAGTATACGATTTGGGCGGCACCGAAAGAACACGAGATGCAAAGTAAAAGAAATTTTGCCAATCTTCATAGTTGTTTACATTTTTGGTAAGTTTTAAAATGGCCTCAGAAAGTGTCTGAGATACTAGATATCTTGCGCCTTTAGGAATACTTTTATTTATTTTATTAAAGGGAAGACTTCGAAAATTTGTTAACGTGATGTCTGAGGGGGTGTATGATTTGGGGATGGCTCGGATCCAAAATTTTAGGTTTAGAGGTTTCCCCTGGTTTTCCTGACCCTTTGCATCGAGCTTTATGAGATCCATGCATGTGAATAAGTCCTGATTGTTTAAGAGAGACGTTTCTAAAGCATACATGACAGGTTGTTATAAAGTTTGGTTTAGTAAGTTTAGTCATGATCAAAAAAATAGGGAAACAAATATCATTAATATCCATTGATAATAGGCAATTTATCAAAATTGCTTTAACACTTCATTGCTAGTTAGATTCTTGCTACTTCTATGTTCTATAAATTAGTTTATGCTAGCTAATGTGTTGAAAAGAAAACTTTTGGATGTTAAACAAATAGTGATAAAAGATATATCAATATGTATAGGTGGGTAAGATACTGTGATGAGTTTTTAGGTAGGTTGGTTCTAATTATTTTAAAAGTTGCCTAATAAGATATTGCATATAATTTTTATGTATATAAATTTAGGCCTAAATATGTGTTGAAAAAAAACTATGGATGCTAATAAAATAGTGATAAGAGATGTACCAATAGGTGATATACTGTGAAGGGTTTCTTGATTAATAAGTAGAGGATTCAGTTTGCTTTGAATAATAGTGTAATACTTCTCTTTTGGTATTAACAACTTTTATTAAGAATAATTATAATTAGCGAGCGATACAGAATATAATGAGTGATAAAGATAATATTCCGGAAGAATTGTTGATGGATGGATGATTGAATTGGTTGAAAAATCGAAGTGTGTGAAATGTGAGTTTGTTACTTTATCTCGACAAAGTCTAAACCGCCACAGTAGTGATGATGTTAAATAAAGAAGAATGGGTGAGGTAGTTGGTATTTTTGAGCAATTTGCCCGCTTATTTGTGAAGAGTTTCTAGGTAAATTTGTAGAGGAATTAGTTTGCTTTGATTAATAGTGATGATGTTTAGTATGTGGATTGCAGGATATATAGGAATGGATTCCATATAGGAAAAAATGGATTTATTGCACTTTTTGATGATAGTATTTTTGAGCTATTTGCCCAATTGCTTATTTGTGTGTTTGTGAAAAATTTCAAGGTAAATTTGTAGAGGATTCAATTTGCTTTGATTAGTAGTGCTAGTGATGATGTTTAGTATGTGGATTGCAGGATCAATAGGAATAGATTCCATATAGGATAAGATGGATTTACTTCACTTTTTGATGATTCGACAGAAAATCAAATTTAGTTGATTAAATTGTAGCAGGATAAATAATATTATATCATTATCCTATTAATTAATAGTAAATTCATTATACTTTATATGGTAAACTTTGCCAAAAAATCGAATAAAAACGTCTTATAATGTTCGGGCTTATATCGGGTCAAAATTAAAAAGAATTTCAGGCTCGGGTCAGGCTTTGACAATTATAAATAAAAACATTAGGATCTGACCTGGCTCGATCTAAATAAAATTCCCTTTGTAAGGTTCTAAGCATAATTTGTCAAACGTACCAAAAAATATATTATTTTAACATTTATTTTGCACGTGAGCGCAGATAGGATTAAATTTAGAGGGGGGGGGGTGCAATAATGATTTAGGGAGGGGAAAAATAATAATTATTAAAAATTTAGCCATAATTATATTAAATTTAAAAAAAAAGTATTTTAAAGGGTGCATCGCCTGGCTACCCATGATCATATAAATTATAAAAATAAATTATTAATCAAACAGTCCTTTTTTTAACTTGATAAAGTTTATATTTAGTTTTTTTTATAATTTATTAACAGAATGCCAATGCAATTGGAATAACACGGATCTGTGTAATAACTTAACAGGTGCTTGTGAATGCTTCATTCAGTACGAAGGAGATAAGTGTGAAACATTGATAGGCTAAAGCTTACAAATAAAACCATCATCCATAAAATTTATATTAATAAAACGTCAACTTATAATTTTTAGCTGGATTGTTTCAAAAAGTTATATCGACGAATTGCTGCCATTAACAATATAAACAAACACAATTTTTTTTTGAATTGACATGCTTTATTAAAAAAAAGTATTAAATATATAGTGGAATTAATAAAAAGATACAAGAACGAAAACATTTATAAAAAAAATGATTAAAACACATTAACCGTTTCTTCATCTTCTTGAAGGGGCATTGCATCAAAAAATAAAAATTGGATTTAACGCTCGCAATGTCGATTGATTGTCTTAGTAATAAATATTCGATATTTTTGAAGGAGGTGGGCAAGCCCATTCTAGTGGTAAAGCTATTTTGAAATTTAACAATAAAAACAAACACAAATTCTTTTTTTTATATGCTCACTAGAGTTGTTAAATTGCTAACTTGCTTCAACTCCAGACGCTAGCACGCATACTGAGTTGCTTAATATGCGCGTTAGCACAATATGTGCTCGCTGTTCGGTGCATAAGGCAGAACAGTAGCATATAAAAATGCTCTAGGGCCGAGCAGAAACTCGAGCAGATGGCAGCTGGAGTTAAAGCAAGTTAGCAATTTAACAACTTTAATGCTCACATACATGGGCGTAGCCAGCTTTGTAGTTAGAGGGGGCAAAAATGATTTAGGGAGGGGCAAAATGATTTATTTGATATTTTAGTCATAATTTTAATGAATTTTAACAAATTTTGGATTTAGAGGGGGGCAGCCGCCCCCCCCCTTCGGCTACGCCCATGCCCACATATGTTGTAAGTTAAGGTAAATACAATATATGATTGGGCTCAAATCCAACTTCTGACGTAAACATGCAACAGGCTGTTTTTACCTTTGCATATTACATCGATAGATGTAAGGTCGATTCTAAACGGAGGGGCTAAGAGTGATAATGCCGCGAAATAAATGAGGTGACTAATGTAGAAAAATAAGTTTTAGAAGACCAAGAGCAGGGTTCAAAACAGTTGTCAGACAAGGTGAATAGCAATAAGTGAGGTTAAGTTTTTAAAGTTCTTCTGCCTAAGCCAGGCCCGGTCGATTTTTTACAATAGATTAACCCAATCCTAGCCCGAGCCGTTCTAAGGGTCCTGCCGGCCACACTCAATTTATTAGAGTTGCCCGACCTTGTCGGCCCCGATCCTTATATTTGTACATTCAACCCATATATATGGGGCCCTATAATACTTTAACATTGTTAAAAAAATAAGCAGCACGTTAATGGCATATCAATTAAAGCAAAGCTTTAAATACTTTATTTTTTATAATTATCATGAATAGTTAATCGTCGACAGTATCCTGCAATTGTCTTATTATAATAAAATTAAAGTTTCTAATACCCATAAATATAAATTTATAAGCGTCAAAGAACAATGACGCTCTTACACAATATGCATCCTTTTTAGGTTTGATGATTTTTGCGGCGGCCAAATTTTTACCCTATATTTATTTATGTCAATTTTATTAATAGTATACGACAAAGAACAACATAAAATTGTGTCCCTTATCCAATCAATGGCTATAAAAACAAATGGTCAAAATAAGGACGTTAAGGTCTCAAACCAAACACAAAAATTTAAAAAAGTGAGATGTAAATCTTCAATTTAAACACTTATAATTAAATAACAGCGAGTTAAACTTTTGGGTCATATTGACCCTATTAACAAGCGAGTTGGGATAAGTTCCCCTTAGATTAAATAGGCTATTAGGGCTTTATAATCTTTGAACCCGTGAATGGCATAGCTGATCTTTTTTTAACAAGGTGGGCTTGGATTGAGGACAGAGGAAATAAGAAGACTCAAAAAATTTTATGGATTTTTTGGTTGCAAGCATTTATCGTTAAATAATATTTTTAAAGATACTAATATATTAAACAAAAACAGTGGTGTAGCTAGCCTTTTTGCCTTGGGGGAGGGGGGCTGAGCTGGGCAAACCGTGGGCATAGGTAGGGGGGGGGGGGACAAAAAATTTTACTACGTCCATGGGTCAAACGCAATTGAAAATTTTTTCCCTCATACACGTTAGACAAACTTAAAATTCCGCTACCACTTTGTGTATTTTTTCTAATAACATCACATTGGCATGTCTCAGACTCTCATGTTTATAGGGCTTAAAATAAATAAATTTATTCGTAAATAAAACAAAGTAATGTAGTTCAAATAATATAGAAAATTTCACATGGTATAATAAGTTTTTGTATAAATGAATTAATTGTAAGGGCACAAAGGACATGAAATCTTTGACATTTAAAAAATAATTCAAATAGTAAAAAATACAACAAAGGTTTTATACTAATATTTTATTGCCACAACCCCAATAAATCTTGGCCATTTATATAACAATTTTTTATTTTACGCATGCAATATTGGCAGCATTTTCAGGCAGCATTTATATCAGGGAAACAATGAGAAGGAGAACATTAAAAGCCTTTTTTAAGGGTAGATCCTCAAAAGGCGTAATCATAACATAAAAAAAAATTATGGAATTAAAATTCGTTCGAGAATGATTTAGAAGTTATTGCCCCTGATAATATTATAGTTATATTTGCACCCCCCCCCCCTTTACACCACCTAAAAATGAACTAATAAATTTAACAGTTAAATGAACCTTAAAAATATTCTGCCCAAATTTAATGAATCAAAATTTTATTTCATAATTTTAGATGAAATTAGAGATATGAGATGCACAGAACAACTTAGCGTTTGTGTTCATTTTGTTGAATCCAATGACACACCAAAAGGAATTTTTTTAGGATTTTTATCCCTTGAAAGTTGATACGTTAGCAATAGTCTATAAAATTCAGGAATTTATTATTAATATTAATTTATCAAACTTATGATAAGATATCACTAATAAAGGGGAAAAAATGTTGTACAAACTATTTTTTGGAAAATTATTGGCTTTATATGTGCATTTGGTATCACGGGCATAGCCAAGGGGGGCAGAAAGGGGCGGCTGCCCCCCTCTATATCCAAAAAATTGTTGAAATTCATTAAAATTATGGCTAAAATTTCAAAAAATGTTCATTTTGCCCCTCCCTAAACATCCTTAAATCATTATTGCCCCCCCCTCTAATTCCAAAGCTGGCTACGCCCATGTGTAGTATATAAAAATATTAAATATGCAAGATATGTTTAACAATAAGCTTGTGAGATGGACAATTAAATTGAATCCAGGATGGAATTTTCGTATATTTAAGAATATCTTAATATATTTTAAAAGTGTTAAGAAGTTAAAACAAGTTGAAGCCCAGATAAATTTACATTAAATAATTAATCTTTAAAGTAGTTCAGTAGGCCTTTTACTCGATGTTGCAAACGAATTTGTAACATCATCCGGGGGAATAACATTTATAAAGTCATGTACATGTTCTAAGCTCAATAAAGCATAGGAAGCTAACCTATCTAGTCCAATTGTGGAACGAAGATAGTTTTAATCATTTTAGCAATGAGAACGATCCTTCGCATGAACATGAAGTTATTGGGAGTTAAAATTATTTTAATCGAATTAATAAAACTTGGAAACACTACTAAGGGCAAAATTTTAGACAGTGAAAAAATATCAATGCATTTTATTTTATTCGACGTAAAGAATTATAATATATTACAAAAAATTTTGCCATTATTATTTCGGCATCTTGCAGTTTTAATTCATAATGGTTAATTCCTTCTGATAAAAGAGATTTATCGCAAAAAAGGGGATGAAGGGTTTAAACCTTAACCTTCTATAAGCACACATATAAATAACAATTAATTTCCGAAAATCTTATGTTTAATTCTGCTATTATTCTATCGATGATAGGATAATAAACTCGGGCCTTCGGCTCTCGTGGGAAGGGGGAGAAGGGAAGGGAAGAGGGGAAGGGAAGGGGGGACGACTCATCTGTACTTCGTATAAATGTATCATATTTGCTATGCAATTTATGGGCGAGAAAGGTGGGAAGGGGCGAGAATGCCTACAGGGGGGTATTAAATGCCTAATGATTAATTAATTATTTACACAAATTTTCCATTATAGGCAAAATGTAAGGCAAGGGTTAGGGTTAGATTTAGTGTTTGCATCTAGTTGCGTATTACATTAGTTTTTATGGCCTTTAGTGATTATGGGTCTAACAAACATTATATTATAAAACAACACAATGTTAAGAATTTGCAGAATTGTTGGGAGAAATTTTTTGTTGAATTTGAACAATTTTTAATTAAAAAAATCAAAAATTTGGCCAATGGTCACTTTTTCTCTATTGGTCAGTACCAACAGATACTCTATAAGTCAATGATAGCCAAAAAAAACGGAAAAAAAAATTTTGATGCTCACTTTGGCCAATGGTCATTTTTTTCCATTGGTCAGCAGCCAGCACACGGTAAAAGTGGATATACATTCATAAGAGTAAAAAAAACGAAAAAAAATTTTCGAATCACATTTTGGCCAATGGTCATTTTTTTCCATTGGTCAGCAGCCAGGACACGGTAAAAGCGGATATAAATTCATAATAGTCAAAAAAAAAGAAAAAAAAGTTTTCGAATCACATTTTGGCCAATGGTCATTTTATTCCATTGGTCAGCAGCCAGCGGACGGCCAAAAAGTCATAATAGCAATGGTAGGAACAGGAACAATCATAATAGTCAAAAAAAACGAAAAAAATAATTTCGATTCACATTTTGGCCAATGGTTATTTTTTCCATCGGTCAGGAGCCAGCGGACGGCCAAAAAGTCATAATAGCAATGGTAGTAACAGGAACAATCATAATAGTCAAAAAAAAACGAAAAAATAAACTCGGATTCACATTTTGGCCAATGGTCATTTTTTTCATTGGTCAGCAGCCAGCGGACGGCCAAAAAGTCTTATTATCAATGATAGTAACAAGAACAATCATAAGAGTCAAAAAAACTCCGGGATTTTAACCCAAAAACTAGTTAAATTGCATAGCAATTAGAAGTAAACAACTTTTATTTATGTTTATTATATAACATTGGTCAGCAGCCAGCGGACGGCCAAAAAGTCATAATAGCAATGGTAGAAACAGGAACAATCATAATAGTCAAAAAAAAACGAAAAAAATAATTTCGATTCACATTTTGGCCAATGGTCATTTTTTTCATTGGTCAGCAGCCAGCGGACGGCCAAAAATTCTTATTAACAATGATAGTAACAAGAACAATCATAAGAGTCAAAAAAACTCCGGGATTCTAACCCCAAAACTAGTTAAATTGCATAGCAATTAAAAGTAAACAACTTTTATTTATGTTTATTATATAACTAGTTAAATTGCATAGCATTAAAAGTAAACAACTTTTATCTATGTTTATTATATAACAAAAACTAGTTAAATTGCATAGCAAATAAAAGTAAACAACTTTTATTTATGTTTATTATATAACTAGTTAAATTGCATAGCATTAAAAGTAAACAACTTTTATTTATGTTTATTATATAATAGATAATTTAACAAATCTTATATATAACACACCGAGGGAGATAGAGATGAGGGTGGAGCACCTCTTATGCATTAATTTAAAAAATAACACAGCGAGGGAGATAGAGATGAGGGGTGGGGCACCTCTTATGCATTAATTTAAAAAATAACACAGCGAGGGAGATAGAGATGAGGGGTGGGGCACCTCTTTCTCATGCATTAATTTAAAAAAGCGATAACCTAATATACCCAATGCAAATAGATAGGGAGGGTAACGGACAGACAACGGACGGACAGACAACGGACGGACGGACGGACAACAAAAAACGAGCCCATAAATTGCATAGCAATTAATAAATCAATTTTGAAATCAATTAATGAATTGGTAGATTCAAAAGAGTAAAAAGTGTCATACGTTTTTAATTGCTATGTTTTAATACGTTTGGAAGGTACTAAATCAAAAATTGAAGCTAAATCTTTCGCCTTATTATAAAGAATTTGATAGTGATCCTTATTTCTAATATCATTTAAAGTTAACTTTAGGCTATTAACCGTTGAAATTGCATTTATTAAACAAATATTTGGGCTTTATAATATAATTAAAAGTTATATTCAAAAAAAATAATTATAATCTTCATATTTTTTCTTAATTAAGATATAATTTAAAAAAAATGGCTTACGGGGCCCAAGATTTTTCCCTTGGGGGGTGGGGGCCCATGGAGCCAGGTTTTTGCTCTTGGGGGGGGGGGCTGGCCCTCTGGGCCCCCACCTAACTACGCCACAGCCTTTAACTTGAGAATGTAAGTTCAAAGTCCATCAAGTTAAATTTGAGAGTAGTGCCAAAAGGAAGCAAAATCTTAGATAAAATTTTTGTTATTAATGTATTATCAGAAAAATAAATTTTTTATCACGACGAGCACTCTTATTCCGCGCGCTACGTTTTAGGCTTCTACAACTTAGTTACTAAGTTCGAGACACGCTTAAATCAATATTTTAGTTTAAAAATAATTTTAAAAAACTTGGCAAAAATATCAAAAGTTATTGAGCAGTATCGTAAAAAATAACTGAACAAACGAATTTAATACTGTACAAAAAATTTACTGAATATTATTTTTTTAATGAGCGTTTAATTATTTTACTGTGCATTTAATTATTTTATTGTGCCTTTGAATTTTTGAGCGAAAATTGAATTAAATACTGGGCACAATAATTTGTTCTCTTAAAATTATACCTAAGTTGTGTACCCAATTAGAGCCTTGCAAAGTCACTTTTTTTAACCCAAACCCCACCCGACCCGAAAGCCGTCAAAATTAACCCGACCCGAAAGCGTTTTTAATCCGAACCCGACCCGAATGTAAATATAAGTTATTGGTGTGAAATTGATTTTGATAGTTTTAAATGGCAAATTATTATCTCCCCCAAAAAACATGTTTGAAAGAAATGAAAGCTTTAGGAAATAATGTATTTATAAAAGTTATTTATTATATTTCACCAAAGGTATCTCTCTTAACAGGCCATTCAATATCTTTAATAGGTAGGCACCATAAAAAAATAAAAAGCTGATATTATTAAACTTTTGCTAATTAATTAAAATGTGTCTGTATTACAAGTAATTTTGATTTAAAGGCTAATACGGTTGTGGCATTATTGTGCGGAAAAGGGAGAAAATTGGATCATTTTTTTATTTTTTAAAATCATGTTTGCAAAACAATGTTTTTATAGATTTTAATCATTATCTTAATAAATAACCATGATAATTTTACTTTTCTAACGTCGGGGGTAAACAAGGCGAGACATTAATTTTCAAAAAAGAAAAATGGGAGTTCAAAAAATCGTTTAAAAGGTTTTGTGATATCAATTATATGTTTATCATAAATTATAACATCAATCAAGATATTTACCTTTCTTTGAGTTAAAAATTGCGCAAATCCAAAAATGAGATGTACTAAAATAAATGACGGAATGAGATATTAAACATACATTCCGATATTAATTATAAAAACTCGGGCCTCCGGCCCTCGTGGGAAGGGGAGTAGGGGAAGGAAAGGGGGGGGGGGCGACTCATCTATACTCCGTATAAACGTAGCATATTTGCTATGCAATTTATGGGCGAGAAAGGTAGGAAGGGGCGAGAATGCCTATAGGGAGGTATTAAATGCAAAATAATTAGTTATAGACCCTTGTAGGGGAGGGCATAGGGTAATTATCAATGTTAACCAATTCAAAAACGAAAAAAAATTTCGATTTATTTGGCCAATGGTCATTTTTTCCATTGGTCAGTAGCCTGCGGACGATCAAAAAGTCATATTATCAATGATATTAACAAGAACAAAATATTAATTTAATTTTAAAAAAAAATAAAAATTTTGCCCTCTCCCGAGCTTGAACCCGGGATATCCAGGTCACCCTGTTTACAAGCCGTGCGCTATCCCGTCACACCATGCTAGTATTAAAATAGTAGAAGTCATTATGTTATTTATATAGATAATGAAATAATAAAGTTCTGTTTTATCTTTAGAAAATCAATATATTTCATCGGTCAGTAGCCAGCGGACGGTCAAAAAGTCAAATTATCAATGGTATTAACAAGAACATAATATTAATTTAATTTTAAAGAAAAAAAATTAAAATAAAAATTCCTTTTAGTTTTAAAAAGGGCTAAATTCTGAAACTACCCGCCCGATTCGCTCGAAACTCTACCCGTAGGTGCCCAGGGCGGCCAGGGGTAAAATAGCCTTTTCAGATTCTTAAAATACCTTTTCGTTTTAAAAATATCGGACATTTCCCGGCCACACGCGGTGTAATATCTATAACACGTAGAAAATTTTACTAATTATATAAACTTACGCGCGCCATCTAATAAAGTACAATTCGTGTTTTAATAGTTTAATAGTAGATTGAATTTAATTAGAAAGAACGGGCTATGATTATACCTTTGAAGGAGGTTTCGAATTATGTGTTAGTTTCTATATTGTATCGTAAATTAGAATCTAATACCTATATTTTTTTAACTATTACTTTTTAGGTTTTCTATGAAATCACAATCTAATTAAATGAAATATATTAACCCAATAAAAAAATATATATGCATTTATAAGGTTAAAAATATATGTTACATAGTTGGCTGTCTGTTAGACCATCTATAATAAATTTTTAGGTTATATATAAAATTTGGCCAATGGTCATTTTTTTTCATTGGTCAGTACCAACAGATAATCTATAAGTCAATGATAGCCAAAAAAAAACGGGAAAAAAATTTTTGATGCTCACTTTGGCCAATGGTCATTTTTTTCCATTGGTCAGCAGCCAGCGGACAGCCAAAAAGTCATATTATCAATGGTATTAACAGGAACAATCATAAGAGTCAAAAAAAAACGGGAAAAAAATTTCGATTCACAATTTGGCCAATGGTCATTTTTTCCATTGGTCAGCAGCCAGGACACGGTAAAAGTAGATATAAATTCATAAGAGTCAAAAAAAACGAAAAAAAAATTTTCGAATCACATTTTGGCCAATGGTCATTTTTTTCCATTGGTCAGCAGCCAGGACACGGTAAAAGTGGATATAAATTCATAATAGTCAAAAAAAACGAAAAATAAATTTTCGAATCACATTTTGGCCAATGGTCATTTTTTCCATTGGTCAACAGCCAACGGACGGCCAAAAAGTCACAATAGCAATGGTAGTAACATGAACAATCATAATAGTCAAAAAAAACGAAAAAATAATTTCTATAGACATTTTGGCCAATGGTCATTTTTTTCCATTGGTCAGCAGCCAGCGGACGGCCAAAAAGTCTTATTATCAATGGTAGTAACAAGAACAATCATAGGAGTCAAAAAAAACTCCGGGATTCGAACCCACAAACTAGTTAAATTAATTAAAATTAAAAGTAAACAGCGTGAGAAGACATTGGATGCGTGACAAGACATTCGGTGCAAGACACCGAAGAGCGTGACAATATATAGATAATGAAACATAGACCCTTGTAGGGGAGGGCATAGGGTAATTAACAATGTTAACCAATTCAAAAACGAAAAAAAATTTCGCTTTATACTTTGGCCAATGGTCATTTTTTTCATTGGTCAGTAGCCAGCGGACGGCCAAAAGGTCACATTATCAATGGTATTAACAAGAACAATATATTAATTTAATTTAAAAAATAATGAAAATTTTGCCCTCTCCGGGATTCGAACCCACATTAGTAAAGGCATAGGTTTGGTAAGGGGCACAGGGACCCATATCAGTAAAGGCATAGGCTTTGGTAAGGGGCACAGGGACCCATATCAGTAGAGGCGTAGGCCCTTGTAGGAAAGGGCAAAGGGTAATTATCAATGTTAACCTATTCAAAGACGAAAAAATACCATAAATTGCATATAGCAATTAAAAATTTCGCTTTATTTGGCCAATGGTCATTTTTTTCATTGGTCAGTAGCCAGCGGATGGTCAAAAATTCATATTATCGATGGTATTAACAAGAACAAAATATTAATTTAAATTAAAAAAATTAAAAAAAAAATTCGTCCTCTCCCTGGCTTGAACCCGGGATATCCAGGTCACAAAGCTGGCGCCAATAACTTGGTGGACGGACGACGGACGGACAACCAAAAACGAGCCCATAAATTGCATAGCAATTAATATTATTCAACATAATGGTATTAATTAAAAAGATATGTCTATTATGCAATGTAAGATTCCTAACCTTAAACCCGACCCGAACCCGATCCAAAAGCTTTTCAACCCGAACCCGACCCAAAGGCATTTTAAATTTTCAACCCGAACCCGACCCGTAGAATTTTAAAAAACGGTCGGGTCGGGTTTCAGGTCACCCTTGAATACAGAAATTAACGCAGGAAAACATGACGCTTCTATGGGCGAATTAACTACAAAACCATTGAGGCAAGCACTAGTTCCAGTAATCCCAGCTCCTGTATATTAAAGGGAAATTGGAAACTATTTAGTTTCGTGGTGGATGAGACGGGGGCAGACATACAGTCGAAATCGTATGTCATGATCGGACAATTTATAATATTTTAAGTGATAAGTAACAGCGACATTTTGGGCACGTAAACTATCATTTAAATCTGCTTTTAAATGTTAATTTTAATTGGATAAATTTATATTATTGGACGAGTGATGAAAATTTACAATAAAAAAATTGTTAAATAGATTTAAATTAAATAGGAAAACCACATTGTATGTATTATATTAAGTAGAAACCATTTGCGTAGCCAGGTAGCCAGGGGGAGGCGGGGAGGGGCGGTTGCCCCCCTCTAAATCCATAAATTTTTTAAGATTTCATATAAATTATGGCAAAAATTATCATTTTGTCCCTTCCTAAATCATAATTGCCCCCCTCTAGATCCAATCCTAGCTACGCCCATGGTAGAAACGTTTTCTTTATTGTTGTATTGTATATAACCCTTCTTCCCTACTCTAACTATCTCAGACGCTCAATCTAAAAAACATTAGAAATGTCAATTCAAATGTAACACTCAAAGGCAGTAAACTAGACCAATGTTACACGATCCAAATTCTTGTACTGTATAAGCGATCTCATATTCCATTTTCTTATTCGATCCAAAGAAAGTAATTATGTATCTTGAACCTAAAGAGACCTAACCCTAACCCTACAAAACCTGACGAGACCGAAATCAAAATATGAAAACGCGAGTAAGAAATTTTGTTTATTTCTTACGATTTGTGTTTTTCCGAATGCAAAAAACACAAATCGGCGCTTCGTTATTTTTGCAAAAGTTTATTGTTATTTCATATATCATTAACCCCTCTCCACTTGGCACCCCTCTTTAATTCAAATCCAGGCTATGCTAATGTTGACAAACATGTCAATTAATATGAAGGCCATCTTGTACTCTTCTTAAATTAATTGCTAAATCATTTATGTTCCATGGAATTATAAATTAATTGACTGTGTCAAGAGAAAAAAATAGTGTTTGAGGAATGCGAGTTGATTGCTGAATTAAAATTTTTTTGTTTGACAGATGCCTTTTTGGCCGTCCGCTGGCTCCTGACCGATGGAAAAAATGACCATTGGCCGAAATGTGAATCGAAATTATCAATGATAGTAACAAGAACAATCATAAGAGTCAGAAAAAACTCCGGGATTTCTAACTAAAAAACTAGTTAAATTGCATAGCAATTAAAAGTAAACAACTTTTATTGATGTTTATTATATAATAGATAATTTAACAAATCTTATATATAACCATAGACTAGATAGACTGCTCATTCCCTTTAAAAAAGTGATGCCAATTTTACCGCCATCTTGAACATAAGAAGCAATCAACGTTATAATGGGATTCTATATATATTCTCTATTTTTTACCTTCTATCTCACCCGGGGGGCGGGGGTGTTTTGCCCCCCCCCCTTAATTTTTTACCCTCTTTCTGATGCGGGGGAGAGGGGGGGGGGGCAGGGGGTGTTTTTCTCCCCCCCCCCTTTATTTTTTACCCTCTTTCTCACCCAAGGGGGGGGGGGGTGTTTTGGCCCCCCCCCTAATTTTTTACCCTCTTACTGATGCGGGGGAGAGGGGGATCAGGGGGTGTTTTGCCCCCCCCCCCTTATTTTTTACCCTCTTTCTGATGCGGGGGAGAGGGGGGGCAGGGGGGTGTTTTGCCCCCCCCCTCCTAATTTTTTACCTTATTTCTAATGAGGGGGAGAGAGGGGGCAGGGGGTGTTTTGCCCCCCGCCCCCCTTTATTTTTTACCCTCTTTCTCACCCAAGGGGGGGGGGGGGGGGCAGGGGTTGTTTTGCCCCCCCCCCTTATTTTTTACTCTCTTTCTGATGCCAAGGAGAGGGGAGGGTGATTCGCCCCTCTTCTTATTTTTTACCCTCTTTGTCACTCGGGGGGGGGGGCGGAAAGCCCTTTTTAACCCTCATAATATTTTTGTGAATTTGTGCGGTCACAGTGGTGACAAATGTCATAATCAACATTTTCTATTGAAATTTATTTTTTTTTTGAAAATTGACTATCACCCCCCCCCCCCTCTTCCCGGCATCAGAAAGAGGGTAAAAATCAAGGGGGGGGGGGCAAAACACCCCCCTGCCCCCCCTCTCCTCCGCATTAGAAAGAGGGTAAAAAATTAGGGGGGGGGCAAAACACCCCCCCTGCCCCCCCCCCCCCCTCCTTGGGTGAGAAAGAGGGTAAAAAATAAAGGGGGGGGGGGCAAAACACCCCCTGCCCCCTCTCTCCCCCTCATCAGAAATAAGGTAAAAAATTAGGAGGGGGGGGGCAAAACACCCCCCTGCCCCCCCCTCCCGCATCAGAAAGAGGGTAAAAAATGAGGGGGGGGGCAAAACACCCCCTGATCCCCCGCATCAGAAAGAGGGTAAAAAATTAGGGGGGGGGGGCAAAACACCCCCCCCCCCCCTGTGGTAGAAAGAGGGTAAAAAATAAGGGGGGGGGCAAAACAACCCCTGCCCCCCCCCCCTCCCCCGCATCAGAAAGAGGGTAAAAAATTGGGGGGGGGGCAAAACACCCCTCCCCGGCCCCTGCCCCCCCCCCTTTCTCCCCCTCATCAGAAAGAGGGTGAAAAATTGGGGGGGGGCAAAACACCCCCTTGCCCCCCCCCCTATCCTCCGCTGAGAAAGAGGGTAAAAAATTAGGGGGGGGGGCAAAACACCCCCCCTCCCCGGGTGAGATAGAAGGTAAAATATAGAGAATCCCATTATAACGTTGATTGCTTCTTATGTTCAAGATGGCGGTAAAATTGGCATCACTTTTTCGGTACGTGTGTACGTATAATGAGCAGTCTATCTAGTCTATGTATATAACACACCGAGGGAGATAGAGATGAGGGGTGGGGCACCTCTTATGCATTAATTTAAAAAATAACACAGCGAGGGAAAAAAGATGAGGGGTGGGGCACCTCTTTCTTATGCATTAAATTAAACGATAACCTAATATACCCAATGCAAATAGATAGGGTAACGGACGGACAACGGACATCAACGGACAACCAAAAACGAGCCCATAAATTGCATAGCAATTAATTAAAAAATCTAAAAGCGTCACGTAAAGAAAAAGTGGCAGAATAAAAGGAGTTTGCTATAGTACAACTTAATTGCAAACCAGTGCCCCTAGTGCCAAAAAATATTTGGTGTTAATACGCATCCAGGAGAGGGGACTACGTTTGACCATGAAAAAATGCATGATCGGGGTAACTGAAGTTACATTTTTAGGGCATGTTGATGCATGGAAAGGAATTCGTCCTTTGGGTAATAATGTGGCAGCGATTATAAATATACAGGCGTCCTCTAATAAGAAGGAATGGCCTTTTTGGGCTCTGTTAATTATCATCGCATGTTTATACCACAATGTTCGGAGGTGGCTGTGCCCTTGCATAGTGTTGTTAAATGCTCTCGTGAGCAATGTTCACTACGTGCTTTGCACGCACACTGAGTTGTTTAACCCGAAAAGTGCCAATGTAACTTTTAAGTTACACCTATTAAAATGATGTTTGTTTTAAAAGTATTTATCGAAATTTAATTCTTTAAATTGATTTCATTACACAATTGTTGCCCAATAACCTCACATAACGTTTATCTTCTCCTATCGTTATTTAAATCTTTTATTCCAAAGTTGACGATTATCTCATTTTTTCATTCCTCTCAAACAATTCAATTTTATGGAAAAACAAACTTGAGTTTAGAATCATTTTTGCATGCTTTTAAAGAGTAATTTCTGTCTATTCTTTTGATATGAATTTATTTTTATGGTTATATTTATGTCCTACCTTTTTAAACTTTTAAATTGTATGTCACCTAAAAGTGACAATGGGAAGGGCTTTTTTGACAATAAGTTACTTAAGCATTTTTAAATCTTGTAATCGATGCCTGTTAAAACTCCTTTTTCAGTTATATGGTCCCAAAGTCGTGGGGTTTGTTTTAATAAGTTTCTTCTACCTTGACCAAGTATGTGACATGTCTTGACGAATCTCTTTTGCTTTCATAATTTTATTGACTTGCTTTTCCCACGTGACACGGAGTCGTCCTCTCTCTCTTCCCCGATACCTTTATGTCCAGTATTTTTTGATTTAGGTCATTCGTGTCCCTTCTTCGTATATGCCCATACCACCTATTTTCAATAATAATGTCCACCCTGAATTGAATACCCATTTTTGTCATGAGAAAGTCATTCGTTATATGGTCGAGCTTACTACACCCCAAGCTCCACCGTATCATTGTCATCTCGGTGGCTTGTAATCGCTTTTCTTTTGTGGTGTTTAATGCCCATGTTTCACTTCCGTAGCTTAACACCAATCTTACGATGGATTTGTAAGCTTTGCTCTTCAATCATATTGGAATTTTTCTGTCGCACGTTACAATACTTCGCCATTTAAGCCATCCTTTTTAGATTCGGGCATTGACTTATGTTGCTCAACGTTCCTCTTGATGTAGCATTGAGCCGAGGATGTAAAGGTAAACCTCTGTCTAATTTTGGGTACTATAGATGGTTATCCAGCAAAGGGCTGCCTGTAACGTTTTTTCATGTATACCGTTTCTCAATCGTTGACCTAACCATATCCAGCTAAGCGCTTTGACCACTTTATGTCTTTTCCATAAAGCACTATTATCCATTTCGACCATGTACGATACTGGGCCAAAGATCTTTGCTCTTCCCCCCCCCCATAAGTCTTCATTAGTTGTGAAATTTATAACCCACACTTTGTCTCCAATTACAGATTTTAGTTTAACGGGTGCCAACTCATCTTTGTCAAGCTCAGAAATATGTGGTTTGAGTAAACTTAAAGGATACATGGTTGTATTTTGATTAATAGATTAGTAGGGGTTAAGCCAGTAGTTGGTTGAATGGTATTTTTATAAGAAATTAGAAAATTATATAATTTAACTTTTTTAAATTTCGAGTTTCGTTTAAAAAATCTTTAAATGTTCGGACAAAACGTTTAGCTTCTCAGTTGGATCGTGGATGATAGGGTTGGAATATGCGTTACGAATATTATTTGCGTCGCAATATTTTTTAAACTCTGCGTATGTGAATTGAGGTCCGTTATCTGTAGCCAGGGTATTTGGTACTTCGAACCTTGAGAAAATAGATTTGAGGGCGTTTATGGTATTTGTTATAACTGTTGTCATAAGAATCACCACGGGCCATTTGGTGTAGGCGTCAATTATAAGTGGATAATAATACCCATTGATTGGTCCATAAAAATCTGCATGTAACCTGGACCATGGTTTTCCCATTTTTGAGTTGCTAATTCAATTTTACCAGTGAACCATTGAATTTTATGGTATATTGATAGAGAGAGTGTCGTAAGTAAGGTTCATTTTTGAAGTCTCGCTGATACGATCTGCGGTACATTTTTGTTAGATCTAAAAGTTATATTAAGGGTTTGTGATCTGCATATATAAAACCATAGACTGCTAAACAGTGATGATTTTTCAGCAAGTATAGAAACCGCCATTTTGTGGGAAATTGTAACCAAACAATCGAAGCCAGCATAATTTATTGTTTTATTTCCCTTTTTTTTAAATTTATAAATTAAGCTCATATTCTTATTTATATTCTTAAATATGATATGGTGAAAAAGTATAAATATACCTGTGGTTGAGTTTTTCCTTCAAGATGGCAGCTATAATTGTGTCTGAATGATTTTAATAGTAAAAATTAGCTGTTCAGCAGTCTATGCTTTTATTAGTCTATGGTGATCTGTTATTAACGTAAAATGGTGCCATATTTATTTTTCTTAAATTTATTAAAAGTAAAAATAGGCTAGAGCCTCTTTTTCAATATGACTATAATTTCTTTCGGCGGAGTTAAGGGTGCGAGAAGCAAAAGCAATCGGGTGTTATTAACCTTTAATTTAATGTGCAAATGCTGCGTCGAGTCCTTCTGACGAAGCATCCGTATTAATGACAACTCAGGATCAAATTGCTTTAATATCGATGCTTGGACATTTGCTTTCGTAATGTTTAAAGCATTTGCGCTCGCGCCATATTGTTGTATTGCGAATAAACAATGATGATTGTAATATAAATTTCATAAATACAATATATATAGTAAGGTGGCGTGATAATGGGCTGATATGCGGGATAGTGGAATGGTACAAAATGGCTTGATAGGGTTAGAGACTAGATAGACTGCTCATGCCATATGTTGCATATAGTTAATTGTGTGTCAAATTGCCTCCATTTTGAAGAGAACAACTGGCGTATTTTAACAATGTAATTTTGCCCTATAACAGTCAATTTACCTTCCTCACTTGTTTATAAATTAAAACCAACGTCAATAAATTAATATTTAAACAAAATATTGATGGCTCTATATTATTAATAAACAAATCGCAATTTTTACATTTTAATTTTTATGTATTGTGTAAATGATAATTATTTTAAAATGTTGTTTTTGATATCTACCCAATTTAATATTTTTTAATTACCTTTTTAGGATTATTTAATTTGCGAAAATTACTAATTTCTATATGATCACCACTTTATCATGTTCACATCAAAATGGTGGAAAAAAGGGTAAACAATTTGTGCGTTGGTGAGCAGTCTATGGATAGGTAGGTGGGGTGATATGCAAAACGGGTTCTAATTGAATCCTTGAATAGAACTTGGCGTGATATGCTATCGGAGTGATACTAACCTAAGTGGCACGGTGCTAAAACACATAGGTAAACTAAAATTAATGTGCGTTTCGTATGGACGGATATGGGACAAGAAGCGTCTGAAAAGAAACTGTTAGGTAGTGAATCAGTTTTAGTTTGCGTTAACCGTGACCTCCCTGTGGGGTTGGCGGTTGATGCTTCAAGTCACGGCATAGGTGGCATGCTCTTTTATATTATTAAAGATGTGGAGCGGCCTATTTTGTATTTGTCGCTTAAATTGACAGCGGCAGAGCTTAATTATTCGGTCCCATTAATATTACTTAATATTAGAACCGAACTAAAAGAGATAAAATGCGGAAAAGGGATTTTCGTTGGCACAATAATTTTATGATCTGATATTTTCATATTCTTACGAAATAAAATAATAATATCCAGATGTAGTGGTGGGGAAAACCTCAGGTCAAGCGAACCTCAGGTCAACCTAAGGTGAGGTTTGGGCTAAATTTTTTGAAAAACCTCAGATTATCAATAACGACCTTTCTTAAAATCTCAGGTCGAGGTAGGTCACCTCGAGGTTTCAACGCGTATGAGTCTTTTTTTATATTTAAATTTTAAGACTAAATTAAAGTCACTAAAAAAATGTTTTATTTAGTATATATATATGTATTAAAAAGAGATCAAATAATTTTTTATTAGGTAATATATAAATATTCTATACATTTTTACTTTCTAATTTAACATAATTAATGCATGAATTAATAAGCTGCCATCTATATTGTGTTATATATTTTATAACATCTTATCCCCTTCCCCGCGCATTAATCGTATGCTGTGATATATACACGCACGACGCAATGCACCATATAACTAGAGCCCTGCACGGGCCGTCCGAGGCCCGGCCCCGAGCGGGGCCCGACGGGCTTTCGGGCCGGGCTCGGGCAAATTTTAAAACATTGATCGGGCCTCGGGCTTGGGTCGGGCCTGATGAGCCAGCCCGACCCGAGGCCCGAGCCCGAAATAAATTTGAATAAAAATTAATCCAAAATATAATTACAATACAAGATAATCCCCCTACAAATAAATATTATTTTACTACCCCCCCCCCCCAACACCTCATATTAATTTCTTTGTTAGCCGTGTGGGTCTATCTATTCTATGTATGACTTTGACTATGAGGATGATGAAATATTTAAAACAATAGAGTGTGTAGATTAAGCTTAAAAGCAAAAATAATGGTAGCTATTTTGAACAATAGAGTGAGTATTATTTACCATAATTATTCATATTTTAAATCACATAATATTCGCGATACGTAATATATTTATAAATAGATTTTTGAAATAAAATTGGTACAAATTTACATTTTTACAAAAGTCGGGCCGGGCTCGGGCGCGGGTCGAGCCTGAGTGAAAAAAACAAATCGGGCTCGGGTCGGGCAAAAAATAAAAAAAAGTTTCGGGCTCAGGTCGGGCTCGGGCCGATAAAATTCAATTTTGCCGGGCTCTACATATAACACACCCATTCATGGTAAAAAGAATGAAGTGTATAATGAATGGTGGGTACATCACATCACAGCATACCACCAATGCACGGAGGAAATATTTTATAAAATTTAAAACATATTGTAGATGGCAGCATATTTATAATTATACATGCATCAATTATATTAAAATAAAATAATAAATGATTAGAAAATAACAATTTATAGATTATATACATAATTGATATATTTTTATTAATATATATATAGTAACAAATTTTCCAGGGCTTTTTTTCAATATAATTTTAAGTTTTAATATACTTAGCACAACTGCTATTATTAAAAAAAAATTTGCTTTCCTCAAATTAAATACATGTTTTTAATAATATCTTTATTTAAAAAATTTTTGCATCTCTAAAATTAAAAATATAAATAAAAAAATTAAATACATTTTTACCTTGAATATGAATATATCTATTACTTGAAATTTCTTGAATATGAATATTTTTATTACTTGAAATTTCTTTATTTTTTCTGTTTTCTTCGATCCCACTTCTGACACCAATTTAACAAATATTCTAGGGCGAAAAATCACTAACTATTTTTTAGACCATCTTATATTTTGTTTTATTATCACTCTTTTATGTACATACCTTTTTCATTAAAATTACTTGCACACCCTCACCAACACCTAACATATGACGAACCTACCTCGGGTTCATACTCTCGCCTATCGCTAACGTAATCACCTCTAGTTCTCTTACTATCCCCTAACCACGTCCCCTTAACATTATTAACATAATTTAAAACAACTATTGATGCGACTCATCCTATTTGCTATCACGATGAATGTTGAATTTATATATATATATATATAATATGTAATCTATATATATAAAGTAAAGTGTTTGTATAGATGTATGTAATGGCTAATCTCTGAAACTACCGGCCCGATTCGCGCGAAAATTTACCCCTAGGTTCCCAGGGCGGCCAGGGGTAAAATAGCTTTTTCAGAATCCTAAAATTCCTTTTAGTTTTCGAGATATTGGGTTTTATACGTTTTGACGTTCAATAAAATGTCAATCAAACGTACCTCCTCGCGTTCGTCGAAAATTTGCATATACAGACGGTTCTGTAGTAAAAGTGTATAACTTATAGTAGTTTGTAAAACGTAATCTTTTCTTAACGGTGACAACATAAAATTTATGAATTAAATTTCTTAAACGTCATCTTTTCTTAACGGTGACAATATAAAATTTATGAATTAAATTTCTTAAACGTCATCTTTTCTTAACGGTGACAACATAAAATTTATGAATTAAATTTCTTAAACGTCATCTTTTCTTAACGGTGACAATATAAAATTTATGAATTAAATTTCTTAAACGTCATCTTTTATTAACGGTGACAAGACAACATAAAATTTATGAATTAAATTTCTTAAACGTCATCTTTTATTAACGGTGACAACATAAAATTTATGAATTAACCTGAAATAAATAAAATTATAGATTATTTGAGAAAATATATAGGTGAAGAAGATGAATTTTTCTCATTATCATTAAATGAGATATTTTAAATGAGAAAGATGAAAGTATATATAATTTAAATGTAATATAAAATAGTCCAACGTTGATTATTCTGAGTAAATGCTATTTATATATAAATGTCATTATTTATCTATCATTAATTTTTATTAAATGAGATATTTAAATGCGAATAAATTTCGAAACTACCGGCCCGATTCGCGCGAAACTTTACCCGTAGGTTCTCAGGGCGGCCAGGTGTAAAATAGCTTTTTCAGATTGCTGAAATTCCTTTTAGTTTTAAAAATATCGGACATTTATCGGCCTTTTGGTTTTAAAAAAGGGCTAAATTCTGAAACTTTAGATCCGATTCGAGCGAAAATTTAGCCGTATATGCCCAGATAGGCCAGGGGTAAAATAGCTTTTTTAGATTCCTAAAATACCTTTTTTAAAAATATCTGACATTTCCCGTCCAGTTTCATTTATAGCAGCATATACAATAATGACGTCATACGTACAAAGCTGAAGTTTTCTCGAATTAGATATTTAAAAGTATAATAAAAATGTTACAGTATACGGTTAAAATTATTGGGGTTTAACAAACTATTTAAATTAAATAAATAAAATTTAAATTATGCAGTTTTTGTCATTATTATCACGTGGTCGATCATAGAAGCATATTTTTAATAATTATCCATCCTTCAATTAATTATTTTATTATATTAAAGAAAATTGTATTTCAAATAAATCAGCTAACTAGAAAAATAAAATAATGGTATTATTGTATAATAAGTAACAGCATTAATAAGACATTTTTTCAAAAACATTTAATTTTAGTCGGATTTGATGACTAAAACAGAATTTGCATTTGGTTTGTCTAATTATATAAATATATACTAAAAATAGTGGGTTCATAAAATCATTCGGACCTTTCACATTATAAATTATTTCATATATGACCCCATTTTAGATAAGTCTTATTAATAGCTTATACTTAATTAACCACTTAAGGACTGAGCCAAAGCAACGCTTGGCAGACTATTTAAATTTAAATTAGTTGAAATATCTCAGTTCTTCGGACATTATTAAGTACAGAATTAAAAGTTTTATTTAGAAACAAATAATTATAATTATGATATTGTTTCTTAATTACAAAAAAATATAAAAAATTGCTTGAAGGGCCAGGGGACCAAAGATTTTTCCCTTGGGGGGGGGGCATGGGGTCAGGTTTTCTCTCTTGGGTGGGCCTGGGCCTTGGACCCTCTTTAGCTATTTGTTTAAAAATCTTTGCATAATAAACACTTACCAATTATATTTGATATATTCTTAATCTATCGAAATTTATCTATAAGATGATATATATTCTGCTAATACACCCGGGTAAATGGCAAAACAACGTTTGCCGGGTTCATCTAGTCTATATATATAAAGTAAAGTGTTTGTATATATGTATGTAAGGGCTAATCTCTGAAACTACCGGCCCGATTCGCGCCAAAATTTACCCCTAGGTTCCCAGGGCGGCCAGGGGTAAAATAGCTTTTTCAGATTCTTAAAATTCCTTTTAGTTTTCGAGATATTGGGTTTTATACGTTTTGACGTTCAATAAAATGTCAATCAAACGCACCTCTTCGCGTCCGTTGAAAATTTGAATATATACAGTTCTGTAGTAAAAGTGTAACACTTAGAGTATTTTCTAAAACGTCATCTTTTTTTAACGGTGACGACAACATAAAATTTATCAATTAAACTTGAAAAAAATAAAATTATAGATTATTTGAGAAAATATATAGGTGAAGAAGATGAGTTTTTCTCATTATCATTAAATGAGATATTTTAAATGAGAAAGATGAAAGTATATATAATTTAAATGTAATGAAAATAATCCAACGTTGATTATTCTGAGAAAATTATTAATTTTTTACTACAGATTAGTTGCAAATTTTATTACTTATACTCTGGCATGAAATTTTAATTGTCTTATGCAAATGTCATTCTTTAGAAGGATAAAAAAATTTATAAAAGTTTTACATTAAAAATTAATTTAATTATTTTTTTATATTTAAAAAAGATTTGATTTATTATTGCGTTATGTTGTATTCGTACGCTTGATGTCTTATGAGGTGTATGTCGCATAGCAAATTTGAAAATAAAATTTAAATATTGAATATATAAAAATGGGTAGGGTTATGGTTCTCAATTAGATATTCTGCACTATACGCATAAATTGCCAAATATTCCTAAATTTAGATTAGATTGTATGCACTCTATGCACTATACGTCGAAATTGCCAAATGTTTTTTCACGTCAATTATTATTAATATAGGACGGTCTTGTCCCCTCCTGGGTGGCTAAATAAATTAAAAAATCTAATTTTGTCATTTTTTGCGCGTTAAATAAGGAGAAAAATGAAACTACTTTTAACAAAGCGCCAATAAATGTTGATTAATCTCAGTTCTTCGGACATTATTAAGTTCAGAATTAAAAGTTTTATTTAGAAACAAATAATTATAATTATGATATTGTTTCTTAATTACAAAAAAATATAAAAAATTGCTTGAAGGGCCAGGGGACCAAAGATTTTTCCCTTGGGGGGGGGCATGGGGTCAGGTTTTCTCTCTTGGGTGGGCCTGGGCCTTGGACCCTCTTTAGCTATTTGTTTAAAAATCTTTGCATAATAAACACTTACCAATTATATTTGATATATTCTTAATCTATCGAAATTTATCTATAAGATGATATATATTCTGCTAATACACCCGGGTAAATGGCAAAACAACGTTTGCCGGGTTCATCTAGTCTATATTTAAAGTAAAGTGTATATATGTATATATGTAAGAGCTAAATTCTGAAACTACCGGTCCGATTCGCGCGAAAATTTACCCCTAGGTTCCCAGGGCGGCCAGGGGTAAAATAGCTTTTTCAGAATCCTAAAATTCCTTTTAGTTTTCGAGATATTGGGTTTTATGCGTTTTGACGTTCAATAAAATGTCAATCAAACGCACCTCCTCGCGTTCGTTGAAAATTTGAATATACAGACAGTTCTGTAGTAAAAGTGTATCACTTATAGTTATAGTAGTTTGTAAAACGTAATCTTTTCTTAACGGTGACAA
This sequence comes from Gordius sp. MW1, assembly GCA_964036665.1. Classification (NCBI taxonomy): domain Eukaryota; kingdom Metazoa; phylum Nematomorpha; class Gordioida; order Gordea; family Gordiidae; genus Gordius; species Gordius sp. MW1. The sequence goes on from OZ038529.1 coordinate 5,767,688, forward strand.
CATAAAATTTATGAATTAAATTTCTTAAACGTCATCTTTTCTTAACGGTGACAATATAAAATTTATGAATTAAATTTCTTAAACGTCATCTTTTCTTAACGCTGACAAGACAACATAAAATTTATGAATTAAATTTCTTAAACGTCATCTTTTCTTAACGGTGACAACATAAAATTTATGAATTAACCTGAAATAAATAAAATTATAGATTATTTGAGAAAATATATAGATGAAGAAGATGAATTTTTCTCATTATCATTAAATGAGATATTTTAAATGAGAAAGATGAAAGTATATATAATTTAAATGTAATATAAAATAGTCCAACGTTGATTATTCTGAGTAAATGCTATTTATATATAAATGTCATTATTTATCTATCATTAATTTTTATTAAATGAGATATTTAAATGAGAATAAATTCTGAAACTACCGGCCCGATTCGCGCGAAACTTTACCCGTAGGTTCTCAGGGCGGCCAGGTGTAAAATAGCTTTTTCAGATTGCTGAAATTCCTTTTAGTTTTAAAAATATCGGACATTTCTCGGCCTTTTGGTTTTAAAAAAGGGCTAAATTCTGAAACTTCATATCCGATTTGAGCGAAAATTTAGTCGTAGATGCCCAGATAGGCCAGGAGTAAAATAGCTTTTTCAGATTCCTAAAATACCTTTTTGTTTTAAAAATATCTGACATTTCCCGTCCAGTTTCATTTATAGCAGCATATACAATAATGACGTCATACGTACAAAGCTGAAGATATCTCGAATTAGATATTTAAAAGTATAATAAAAATGTTACAGTATACGGTTAAAATTATTGGGGTTTAACAGACTATTTAAATTAAATAAATAAAATTTAAATTATGCAATTTTTGTCATTATTATCACGTGGTCGATCATAGAAGCATATTTTTAATAATTATCCATCCTTCAATTATTTATTTTATTATATTAAAGAAAATTGTATTTGAAATAAATCAGCTAACTAGAAAAATAAAATAATGGTATTATTGTATAATAATAATAAGTAACAGCATTAATAAGCAATTTTTTCAAAAACATTTAATCTTAGTCGGATTTGATGACTAAAACAGAATTTGCATTTGGTTTGTCTTATTATATAAATATATACTAAAAATAGTGGGTTCATAAAATCATTCGGACCTTTCACATTATAAATTATTTCATATATGACCCCATTTTAGATAAGTCTTATTAATAGCTTATACCTAATTAACCACTTAAGGACTGAGCCAAAGCAACGCTTGGCCGGGCACAGCTAGTCTATATATATAAAGTAAAGTGTATGTATATATGTATGTATGTAAGGGCTAAATTCTGAAACTACCGGCCCGATTCGCGCGAAACTTTACCCGTAGGTTCCCAGGACGGCCAGGGGTAAAATAGCTTTTGCAGAATCCTAAAATTCCTTTTAGTTTTAAAAAAGGGCTAAATTCTGAAACTACCGGCCCGATTCGCGCGAAAATTTAGCCGTAGATGCCCAAAGCGGCCAGGGGTAAAATAGCTTTTTTAGAATCCTAAAATACCTTTTCGTTTTAAAAATATAGGACATTTCCCGGCCAGCAGTTTCATTTATAGCATCATATACAATAATGACGTCATACATACAAGGCTGAAGTTTTCTCGAATTAGATATTTAAAAGTATAATAAAAGTGTTACAGCATATGGTCAAAATTATTGGGGTTTTACAAACTACTTAAATTAAATAAATAAAATTTAAATTATGCAATTTTTGCCAATATTATCACGTGGTCGATGATAGAAGGATAGTTTTAATAATTATCCATCCTTCAATTAATTATTTAATTATATTAAAGAAAATTGTATTTCAAATAAATCAGCTAACTAGAAAAATAAAATAATGGAAAGAACGTCCTCGCTGAGGCTTTCCCTGTGCCAAATAACACTACAATTTAGATAAAACTTCTGCAAAAAATATCCCCACACACTTATAGTAAGTTAGTTAATTTGGCAGACATAATGTATATGGCAAAACAACGTTTGCCGGGCTTAACTAGTACAGAATAAAATAGTTAGTTATGTTTCGCCATAGAATATTTGTTAATTGGTGTCAGAAGTGGGATCTGAACCCACGGTGCAGGTAATTGTAATAAAAAGGTAGATTGAATCAGAGAAATATCAGAGCGATTGATTAGAAAGTTTTAATTTTAATAAATTAATAAACTAAAAATGTAAATGATTGTTTTTCTACTGTTTTCCCGTCAGATTTTGTCAATAATAATAAAAATTTGAACGTGCGTTCGCACTTTATCAATTTTTTTAATGCACATATTTCGCCGCGTTTAACATTGGTAATTAATGTTTGTGATGTGAAAATTTTACTAGATACCGGCTCGTCCATTACTTTGATGGCTGAGTAAGAATTTAAACAGTTATGGCGGTCGCACAATTTGTCGAAGGCCGATGTTTTAGCAAAACAAGTTAATGGCGATTGTATCCAATTAACTAGTTGTACCTGGGTCTGGGTTCGCGCAGGTGAAGAAAAAGTGCGTTTAAAGTTATATCTTGTGAAGGAAAGAGTGGAAAGTATTTTAGGATGGTCTTGGATATGCAAATTGGGTCCGTTAAATAATTGGTGGGGTGTGTGTGATAGGTTTTGCGATTAACCCGTAATTAGGAAGGTAGGAAATATAATCTAGCCCCGTGTTATTTGCCCATTTTTGGTTAGGGGTCATTTGACTATGAGACGGAACTCCAAAGGAGAGAGTTCGTTGTTGACGGCTAGGTGTAAAAGTCCCCCTGAAATCCTGGTAGGGCTTGGGGTGCTCTTGGTATACAAAAGGGTTCAAGAGATCTAATTCAGGAGAAATATGCACCAATATTTGAAGATAGGCTAGGTTTGGTAAAGGAAGGTTTTTTTCCATTAGACTCCTAGGTTTTTCCCAGCGAGGCGTGTTCCTTTTTTGTGGCGTGAACAGGTACAACAGATTTTGGATAAATGGCTAGCCGGGGGCGTAATAGAACCCGTTGAATTTTTCGAATGGGTTACCCCACTGGTTTCAGTTAAGAAAACGGATGGGTCAATTAGGGTATGTGTGCTTTATGACAGCTTGAGGATAAAGTAGAACCTCCGGTAATGTATTTCGCTAAGAAATTAAATAAGACCGAGCTTAACTACTCTGTTATAGAGAAAGAAGCTTTGGCTATGGTGTATGGACTGAAACGGTGTAAGGAATTTTCGTAGGTAAAAGATTCATCGTCTATACAGATCATAAACCATTGATAGGCTTGTTCGGAAAGATAACAACGAAATGTTGATGTCCCCAAGATTGCAGCGTTGGTTATTATAGTGTTAGGTAATTTTACATTAACGTTGATCTATTGTAAGGAACGGATAACGGATTGGCCGATGTTTTATCTAGAATATCGAAAAGCATTGAAGAGCGGATTGGACGATGTGACTTATGCAAGTCTAATGCTCCAATGCCTCGTAGAAATAAAGCTGCGAGATGGCCTCGACCTAGAAGACCTTGGGAAAGGGTACACGACGATTTTTTTAAATGGGAAAAGAAAGACTATATAATATAATCATTGTCGACGCGTATTCCAATTGGACTGAATTTCGGAAAATTACTAACATTTCTGCTAGAGTGACCATAACTCTAAAGAGCATGATACGTTCTTATGGTTTTCCTAGTATGCTTGTCGCGGACAACGGTAAAGCGTTTGTGAGCTTTGAATTTAAGACTTTTTGTCAGACGTGGAAAATAAAGCAGGTGTTAACACAATTAGTAAACATTTTTAGTAGTAATTATAATTTAGTTTTAAATTCAGATATCAAAAATGAATCATATGTGTTGAAACCTTGAAGTGACGTAACCTTGACCTGAGGTTTTAAGGTTAGGTATTCAAAAAACCTTGAGGACGTTACCTCAAACCTGACCTTAGAAGTTAGGCTTAGGCTGTTTGAAAACCTCGAGGTTTTCTGACAACCTAACCTAAAGACTTAGGTTGAGGTTTATAAAACCTCAGGTTTCTCCACCACTATCCAAATGTTCGCGGGAGGAAAGGAGCTTGACGGTGATGATATCACCCTTTCGCCACACTGCCACGATGCATCAATATTACAATTATGCGCTATCGTGTAGAATAAAGAAAAGGGAACAAATACATTAAAATTGTAGTAAACATAGAGCAATAAAAGATCGAAAAAAATAAACAACAATATAAAAAATAGAGAATTAACAGTTCACAAGGCCACTTATTATTAAATTAAAAATTAATAGCTTTATTAAAATGGTTTGCAGAAAGACTTTCAAAAAGATGTTCATTAAATGAGCCACAATTCTAGGCATTTTGACGATGATAAAAATTATAGTTTTATTAAAAATTTTACATAGTATTAAATAATTTGGTTTATTATTTATAAATCTTTGAAATTGTGTCTGTTATAAATTAAGTGAGTTTTAATAGTATTCTATGCATTATAGATGCCAGTTGTATCCAAAGTTTTTTTTGAAACAACACTAATATTACACATTTATAAAATAAACCTACCAAATAAGATTATAATTGTGATTAACAGTGCTTTTTATTACGCATCAAATAGACAATGGTAAAACAACATTTGTTATTATAAGTGGTACTCTATTTTTGAACATATAATATAACTCCGCGCGGAACATAGAGAAAAATATTTAATTTTTCTAACATCGCCCGAGCTCAAATTCCCTTATGATTTTTATGCCCCGACTACCTTTAAATATTTATTTTGGCAACTTGGCTACCTTGTTGCTTTATAATGGATAATTGCGAAACTGGCTGTGTAATTC